>WHVA01000005.1:0-623375 GCA_015179125.1 Gautieria morchelliformis | reverse complement strand
GGGGCGTGTTGGGTGCATTTATGCTCCTGCACCAAAATCAAGCATAATATATCCAATTTGTTGTGAGGCCTTCCAATTTCTTCTCACATTGTTCTTGTATTATGCATCCATTTCTCTGGTTATTTTCGAAATTTTCCACTCATTCCTTATCTCTCTATTTCATCTTGTTATTCCTACTTTCACAAGCGGCTGCACCCAGCGGAGTCTGAAATGACTTCGACGCGCGAGCTCTTGGGCGCTAAAGGGCCGGGTAGTAGTACATGCGCAGTGGAACACATTTCCCCCTCTCTCAGTGACCACTAAATTCACTGAGAGAGGCAAGTAAATTAGTCTAGTAGTCTTTGCATTTATTGACCTAGAAATCCTCTGTAGTGAATTGATTTCTAGGTAGTGTATAATATATTTATAGTGACCACTAAATTCACTGAGAGAGTGAATTGATTTCTAGTCTATTCTTTTGAATAACAAGTCCATACCTACTGCCTATAATTCCTGTCCTCTACAGCGACGCCGTCGATGCAGCTTGGGGATGGCTCCCAAGGGGCATCGCGCGTGACGCGCGAGAAGAGCCCCTCCGGGACGTCCACGACCTCAAGAAAGAGGTCAAGGAGCTAGAACGCGCGGTCGAGGACCGTGACGACGCCCCTGACATAGACGACATGGACGTCTGGATGTGGTTGAAGGCCCTTGCGCCCCGGGTCAAAGGGGTCGCATCACCTCGCAGGGCGAGGCTACTCGACCTATTCAGCTCGACAGACCAATGGTCGAGCCTCATCGATGCCAGGGAAGTGCTGACGCCTCAGAGAACCACCCTGCGGCTCTCCATCATGGGCCCATTCCCCGTGGGGGGCTGAGCCGGCCCTGACATCCCCCTCGCCGAGATCGTGAGATGGTTGGCCCGCTACGCGGGGGTCACTCGCAAGCGAGTGGCACGCATTGAACACTATGTTCAACGCAGCATCACCGGCACAGCATTCAGTGCTGCCGCCCGCGAGGGCCAACAAAAGGTCCTCGAGACCAGCCATGTGAGGGCCGCGGTGCCGTGACCCCTCACTCACGCTCAGCTCGACCAAGAGCTGGCGTGCTTCCGACCCCCTCCTCAGACTGAGGACCTGGCCGTTGAGGCCATGCTCAGCGAGGACGCTGGCCTCATCACCCAAGCGGATACCGCCGCTAGTGGTGAGGCCGACCAGCCTCACCCAATCACCACCGATGACGTGGAGGTGCCCCCGGAGGAGTCACGCGCTCCACCAGCCCCGTACGACGATGACATCATCGTATCGGCCACTCTAGAGGCCTCCATTATGGATGACCTCTATGAGTCGTAGTTGACCCCTATAGTTGTCTATAGAGGGGGAGGGTGTAAATAACCTATGTATCTACATGTACAATAGTTATTACATAATCCCAGTGGGCCCCTTAGGTACCCACTGTATAGTTTATGCGTGGGAACCGGCCAGCGGTTCCCATCGCATCTTACTCTTACCTGTCACTACGTAGCATTCAGAATACCACTCATTGGTCAAGTTCTGCAGTGCCCTTGTGATACAAGGTCCTAAGATTGACATCTTTACAGCTATGTTGGTTGCTACACTCAACTATACTAGATTTTTAATTACAGCTGTTCTGGGTACATAAGGCGGAGTCTGAATTTTGACTCCATGACAGCCGTTCAGAAAGAAACATGTATACCTTGATAACTAGTGGATAATAAGACCTGATCTTTTGTAATAACTATATATGATATAGTATCTACCATTTAGTACAAAATATATAGCTTATTATGCAGATTCTAATATTCGAAAAAATAGGCTTATATGCACCATTATGATACCAATATAGCATAAGCAGAGGATGTAGCATTCTCAGACTAGAGTAATATACATGTATAAATGTTTGAAAACTAATGGAATTGTATACTGAATGGTTTAGGGAAGGGGGAGGGCTGCATACTAATTGAGCACCTTTCCAGCCTTTTAGCTTTCTACAAGGCCATAAATGCTGATTGTAACACTCTAAACTATTGTATATAACGTATATTTACAATAATTACATGTAACATATTTTTTCAGGGCTACCTGGACTTCCTATCTCTGCACACACTATTCTCTTTGACACGTAACACGTCACGTGACACGTGATGCTCATGTGATATTACATACTTGTACTTAAACTGGATGCCTCGCTACCTGCCTGAACACCAAAGGGAGCGTTAAACGTACTCTGAAGACCTCCGGAAGCGTGTAATTTACCAACGGTTCACGCGGGAGAAGAAGATCGATGACATCGCACTTGATCTGAACATGTCAAAACGTGTTGTCGAGCGCATCCTCCAATTGTGGCGTACTACTGGTGAGGTAGTTGTGCAGGGACATGGAAAGACGGGAAATAGAAGGAAGATTATGACTCCAGAGGAAATGGAGGTAAGCATTTCCACTACAGAGTGAAGATGATCATATTTTCTCACTTTGTATATTACTGTAGTTTCTTCTTCGGCTTACAGAGCAGTTCCCTGACCTATACTTGGACGAGATACAAACCATCATGCAGCGCCTGTATGGGATAACAGTTGGAATCAGCACCTTATGGGACACAATGACAGACCTTGGTCTCACCCGCAAAAAGGTATGTTCTAATGCTTCGCCCTCTTCTAGTCTACTCATGCTTTCCACAGCTGTCCAAGGTCGCTGCCGAGCGCAATGAAAATTTGCACACTCTATTTGGTTTCAAAATTGGTCATGAGTCCCCGGAGCGTCTTGTGTTTATCGACGAGAGCCGTATTGATTGTCGCACCACATATCGTCTGAATGGATGGGCTCCCAAGGGAAAGAGAGCTTCAGTGAAAGCTAAGTTTGTACGAGGTACTGGATGAGTGTATATTCCTTTGTGCATCTACTGTTGATTCCTTTGGATTATATAGGTATTCTCTTGAAGAAGCCTTTTCATATCTGAAATATTACCTCAGGCGTCATGGGGATACCTTTCGGCAGGCGGTTGATGCTAAAGACCAAGGTTCTGTACTATTGTTCTTTCACAGTGCCCTTGCCACCATTACTGCAGAGCATTGTGAGGGCTGGATGACACATTCAAGGTATTTGTAGAAATAAGTATCCTGCTGTAGAAACATTGTGACAACATTTGTTGTTATAATGTGTAACTGTACAGCATACTTGTTATATGATGCTTTATGTGATGGTGCAATGAATAGTGTGTTTGTCAGCTCAGTATTTGTGCTAGGATAGATTAGCAAGGATTATCAGGGGATGCCCTCCTCTCCAGTTCTGCTTCTGCTTCCCATCTGGCCACTTCTGCTCTCAGAACAGTATGTTCATGAAGACAACATACCAACATGGGCCTCACGGCCCCCACATAGCCTCCAGCCTCCCAGACCAGAGCTGAGGTATCTGCATTGCTGGTAATGCACCTAGGTGCTGCTGGTATGGCTAAGTATGCCACCACGAGGAGCAGCCACATGGTAAAGCCACCCACATGAGGTGATGAAGAAGGTGTGGCAGTAAGACTGTTGACAAAAGCAGAAAATATGCCAACACCGCATGCTGTGGTACACAAATCACCTGACTCAAGGAAGACAACACAACATGTTCATCCAAAAAAGGCAGAAACCACCCATACATATAATACGTACTGATTATGTCCAGGATCACTGACCCATATAAGCTGTACAAATATGTTCATCCCTCTGAAGTTGTGTCCAGTATTGGTGGTATGAGAGGAATGGCTAGCATTGCCACCATGTTCAAATATTGTAGGGAGGAGCTTGAAGTACAGAAGGGTATACTACAGGAGACATCTGTGCTCTTATGCTAGCCTTTGATCAATGCATACTGATGCTTATGGGACAGCTTTATCAATACTGTAGCGAGGTAATATGCTTCTGTTTTGGCCTGCAGGTCCTATCAAGATTCCCATTGGTGCTTGGTATGTTCTTGTATATATGGATAGATTCAGCATATTCATGTAGTAACTCGGTATGGACACAGTGGAATATTATAGACCAGTAGTTCAATGGATGGAACCTTCAGGAGACTATTTAGTGTTCTATAATCAACACTAGTAATATAAGGGAAAGCTACCTATTTTACGAAGATACACTAATAAACTCACCTCCTCAGTGATAGTCAACACTGCGGAGGGGAGGCTGTGCATGGGCCTGTTTCACTTGCATGTACTTGGTTCCAGCCATTTATATAAGCACCTGTCAGGCAATGGGATTGCCTAGGAACATAATTTAGGCACCCGTCATGCAGAACACAATGTTGGGTTTGAAGTCTGGTGCACATATGCACCCAACAATTCATTGAAATATATTCAGTGTAATGGCTCTGCAATCCCTTGACATTGCATACTTAGCAGTAAAGCCAAAGTCATGCTTGCCGGAGGCTTCAATGATTTTGTCAAAGAGGGATCATGTGAATTTGCAAAGATGAAGCCCATGAGCGACTAGGGCTGCACACCGTCCGTATTACAGCTACGGCCGTATAATGTACAGCAAGTTGACAGATACGGCAGACTGTATACTGTCCATAGATCAACACCTCACCCCTCTGACGGTATTTACGGTACAGGTACGGTACCATCTGTATTATGGTTGACGGATTCATATGGCTGATCTATTATAGCTTGGCCTAAACTTAGAGCAGTTGTGAGAATTCCTTACTGCATGCGACCGGCAGCAAAACTATATTGATAATATCACACCCAGCTGCTCGCTACGGTGTGTGCATGCGTGGCGGAATGTCAGCAGGGGGTGAATGGGAGCATGAGCGCCACGTAAATCTGGCCTGCCTACCAGCAGTAGCACCCATCGGCGGATGTATTTTTGGGCTCAGCTACAAGGTTTTCGGGGTTTTCCCATTGCATACCATATACCATACCATCGGCAGCACACACAGACCCTTGACGATACAGGTGCCATGGCCATAATATGGCACCATACAGCCATGGTTGTACGGCACGGTGTGGAGCCCTATGAGCAACTCCATAACCAACCGCTGCATTATCCATGATCCTACAAGACCACCAGGGATAATGATTTCTTCAGACTCTATCTGGGAATCCTGATAATAGCTCCCTGGATGAACATACCAATTGGCTGCCTCAGGAGACAGGCACAGAGACAGTGAACTCCTTTCCAAGTGCCTGCATATATGCTATTTTATCACTGTATGACTTAGCTTGCAACACTTTTACTACTATTACTTGATACTCTACACTGCTCCAAAAGTGAAAGCTTTAGGAGATCCTTTCCACTGCTGAACACCGTTCCTCGTCAACTTAGTCATGTGGCTGATGCCGAACGCTGACAGACGCAGCTTTTTATTTTTTTATTTTTTATTTTTTTATTTTTTTTATTTTTTTATTTTTCTTTTCATGCATATATCATGTACCAAGGTGCACATCATCACACTCATTCCCTGAAAGCCCAAACTGATATTTTCATCTAAATACCAAGTCACAGGTTTGTGCTGTATCAAAATGTATTACCAAAACATCTAATATCTGGCTTTCTTGGACCTCTGCCTGTCATCATCCTCAGCACCTACCGCAAAACCATACCACTTCCCCGCCACTTCAAGCTGTTCCAAGATAAACACTGCATCAACCATCTTGAGACTATACCCAACCTTCAAGTTCGCAAGCGATAGTCTCGCGAGGCTGCTAATGAGCATATCCATCGACTCTTCCTTGGCAAACTTCTGTCGCAGAAAATCCCACCTCTTGTACGCAAGGCGCTGCATCTCCAAGTGTGTGATCCACTCCCCGATGGTGGGGGTAGGCAAGTCGTCCACTGGTGCATTGTCGTCCGGACTTGCCACACGATCACTGGGCGATGGGGAGCGGCCCCGTTTGGGACGAGAGTGGTGAGACGCCTGTAGATGCTGAAAGATGTCAGCAGGGAAATTGATGTGGATGGGGGGAACGGCAGGCATAACAGGAGGAGCGGCGTCACGATGCATGCTAGTGGGTGGCTCGCTATAATGCCGCGCGCCACCTCAACAAAGGACTGGGGCACTGCTGCCATCTTGGGTGTGGAAAAACTTGAAATACTCAATCTTGGGAGGGGTGTTGATGTCCACGCCGCTTGTACCACCTATCTATTAAAATATTAGCGCATGAAATAAAAAAAGAGATCAGAGAAAACCTTACGAGCTCTAATACCCAGGAAAGTTCACCCTCGAAGTTCAGTACCTTGTGGTGGCCCCTCAATGCACGTGCCATACATATTGACTTGGGGTGCTGGTCACAGGACCAGGTTTCCCTAAGCTTCCCAAGTTCCTCCTGGAATCACACTGACCTGGCCATATCAGCTGCACCTAGCTTTGCCACCGACTCAGACTCAATGGCTGTGTCGTCCGGAAGAAAGGGGTTAACGGCAGGCTTGGCCTTGCCTTGGCCTTTCCTTTAGAGGATGCAGCGTGTGCCGCAACGGCCTCCTCCAGAAAGTCAAAAAACTATCAAAAATTTAGCTGTAGAAGAACAAAATAAAATAAAAACTTACTTTAGGACCAGTTACAATCTCAATGCAGGTATCTTCACCCCGTTTTGCTGCCCGTTTCCTCCATTCATCCTTAAGGGCCTCCCAGTCATCGTCAGTGTCGAGAGCGAAACAAAGCTTGGCCGGATTGTGTTTGATATGCGTAACAAGGGGAGGGTGCTTCACGGCTGGTATCGCATCCAGGCCGAGGATGAGGTGAATGGTCTCCTTCAGGTCGGCTATGGTCGTTGTTGGCTCGACATGGTGTGTACGCCATATGAGCTGTTTGAGTCTGAAACGGGAGGGGATACTAAACTTAATAGCTGTATATAAATTGTTAGTGTGCAGAAAAAAAGTGAGAATAAGAAACATACTGTGAGGCAAGGCAACTGCTGCCTTGCTTGCTCCTTTGCCAACCTTTCTCGCCACTCTAGCCTTTGATGACTGGTCAGATGGAGCCGGGAGTTCGACATCCAAGGGTTCGAGACCTGAAAATATATCTTCATTGCTGCTCACTGAGGGGTGGTCCATGTAAAGATCCTCGTCGTCCGCATCAGTTTCGATTTGGGACTCCTGTTCCTCTAGAATCGTACTGAGCGCCACAGTAGTAACAGGGCCAGGGGCAGGGGCACCGCTCGTGGCAGGGGCGGGGGCAGGGGCAGTGGTCGCGGCCTTGGGAGCAGTAGAGGGATGAACCAGAGGGGGCTTAGATGGTATCCTCGCTGTCTCTGAGCCGGTCGCCGGCTTGGAGACCGGTTTTGCGTCACTTGACTGGAGTAAACACCTGGAAGGGGTCCTGGATCAACGTCCCTCGATTATGTGTGAGGGATCTACCACGTCCCGCTCACGGGTTTTCAGTTTGCTGGGAGGCGGCTCCCCAGGTGGTTTGGTGGTTACTTTGCCCTTTTGAAGGGGCCATTAGACAGAAAAAAGTGGTCTGATAGAAGCTGAGCAGAGAAACGATGGGTGGGGAAAACAGGAAGTAAGAGGAAGGCGGCAAGGCCACGTTGCAGCACAAGGCTTCGTGCGGTCATGTGACCTAATTGCACTACATCGCATGATGTCACAAGTGCCGCATGGCGGCCAGCAGGTTTATGAAGTCAAGGAACGCCTGAAAAAATATGTTACATGTAATTATTGTAAATATATGTTATATACAATAGTTTAGAGTGTTACAATCAGCATTTATGGCCTTGTAGAAAGCTAAAAGGCTGGAAAGGTGCTCAATTAGTATGCAGCCCTCCCCCTTCCCTAAACCATTCAGTATACAATTCCATTAGTTTTCAAACATTTATACATGTATATTACTCTAATCTGAGAATGCTACATCCTCTGCTTATGCTATATTGGTATCATAATGGTGCATATAAGCCTATTTTTTCGAATATTAGAATCTGCATAATAAGCTATATATTTTGTACTAAATGGTAGATACTATATCATATATAGTTATTACAAAAGATCAGGTCTTATTATCCACTAGTTATCAAGGTATACATGTTTCTTTCTGAACGGCTGTCACGGAGTCAAAATTCAGACTCCGCCTTATGTACCCGGAACTGATTGAACCTATCCCCTCACTTGCTGAGACTCCAAAGTCCCCATGCTCTTGAGCTGGCAGATGCACCGACATCAGCCCACCTTCCCCTTTGGCCTGACACTCAGAGCCGTCTTCTGCCATGCTAGACAATGAAATGGGTCTTTGCCTCCACCCGCTAAGATGTGCTTGTGTGAGCTTTGTAACTTAGATGTAGTTTGTTTTTCAAGACTCAGAGGACTTGGCTGGATCGGTGTACGTAGCTGATTTTAAGTGCTCAAATGTACTTAAATTTGGTGGCTGCTAAATTTACAGTAATGCTTTAACACTGATTTTATGGTTAAAAAAAACTACTGAAAATAAGTACTAGTGCAAAAGTGGGCTCGTCACGGTCATCGTGGGCGTCGTCGCTGTACAGCCTACGAACAACCACGCGATGTAATTACGCGACGAAGATCGAAGCCCGCCAATCATTTGAAACAGACCTGGTACCGGGCACCGTCTCATCGCCCAGAAAACAAACGCGATCGCCCCGGGACACATTCTCTGGGTACGCCATTTGCTCCAGGAACTGAGCTTTCCCTGTGACGCCCGATCTCGGGTATCCATGACGCCATACACCATGCGCGCACAAAGCCACTGGCTCCGGGAACTCGTCACGCTGAATGAATTGGGCATTACTTATGTCAAGTCCGAAGAAAATCTTGTGGATATTCTAACAAAGGCAGCATTAGTGCCTTTGCCGCAACATACCTATCTGGTGGACAAAATGGGTATGATTTAAGCCCAAATTTCTTTTTCTTTCGCTCCAGGCTTACTAAAAAAACCATCTTATCTCCAATTCAAACTCGCGTGAGACTTTTCGATTATTATCCTTTGCACTATCATCTACACCCAACAGGGGCCTCGGACGGGCGTGCGATGCGTTAGGAAGGGAGAGGCATGCGGGGAGGGTTCAGGACCCGCGGAGGGTGCCGCTCCGGATGTAGCGTAGCTCGACTACGCAGATACGCATCGGGTCCTGAACATGGCAGCTGCTCTTCACCAGGTCACGTTCCTGTACCGACTGGAAGACGTCTCCCAAGGGGTCCCGTGTTTCAGTTCACGCCGGTACGTGCGACTCGACGTGCTGGGGGCGCGTGCACGGTCGGTCTCGACGTGGGAGGAGGACGTGCGATGAGTATGTCTCTCTGACCATGCTGGTGCGCGTCGAGGACTCGGGTGCGTGCGGATGCGATGCGCGACCGGCGTAGCGCCTGAGGGAATCCTGGAACCCAGCGGATGAACATCTCCCATTGCACATTTGAGTCGTTGCCGCTTGCCCGGCCTGAGTGGGAGGCTGGACGCCCGATCAGCGGTTGTGGTGGCGTCGGCGATGGGCGTGCGACGTGCTTGCTATGCGCGACTTCTCCTCTTCAACACGCATCCTTGGCGGTGCCTTCGTGTCGTCAGCTCCGCGTGTGCGACGTGGGCATTTTCGGTCCGTATTGGCCATAAGAATACGCGTGGGCGCGGACTGCGGAGGGCAAGAAGCGAGGCGGTTAAGGAGGTGCCACCGATCCGTGAGGTTGGCTTCGTCTCTCCTTGGCCCCACACCGCTGCTGTTTCTCCCGCTGGTCTGACGGTGTCTCCGTTCCTTGCCGCAGGCCTGTGCACCAAACCACCGTCCATCCGGGCCGTGCCTTCGGCTTGCGTACGTCGCGTCCGTCGCTGGGTTCCATCATGGGTCACACGAGCACGTATGTGTTCCCCGTTCGTCTCGCTGCGTCGCGTCGTCATCTTTTCCGGGTCGTAGGCGGCGCTGCGGGTAGACGCGAACGCGCGTGGGGGACCTGCGCGCTGGGGATCGCCTACATGGGGTCGGACGCTGCGGCCGGGGGCGTCGATAACGAGCGTAGGACATGACACGTCACCCACAACGTCAGGGGTGCAGCTGTCCGACTCCTGCAGCCCTCACCGCTCGTCGTAGTGTCGAGCCGCGTCCCTGAACGCGCCTGCCCCACTCGACTCGTGGTGCGTCCAGCGCAGCCTTCCCTCATGTCCGGCCATTGGGAGATAGTCAGCTGACAGGTTCGCCAGACAAACAAGATCAATGACTTGTCAAAGCGCTGGATCCACTGGAGGAGATTCAACTCAATCTGTGCCACATGGAGCAAGTGTGGGGTGAGCTATGGACAGACTTAACGTTTACATGCACACAGCAGAGGAACGCCATCGCAGTGTAGTCATTCACCCCATGGCCAATCACTGGCATGCGTCGCTGACCAGCGCCCTGAAATCAAAAGATCAGTGAAAAAGTTGGAGCAGCTGAATGAGCATCCACGGCTCATTAGTCGAAGGACAAGTCGAATCACGTGGATGCTCACTGCGAAATTACTGCTTCGAGTGCCAATACGCCCATGCCTAGCTTTCATTTCATCCTTCGAATTGCATATGAGGCTGCCGATATTCACTCTCGACGTCACTTATGACAGACATCACTTCAAGTTTCAATATACAATTTCACACGCAGATTATTGTACTGTGACGACAAAGTATCTGAAAAGCGTTCTAACTGCACTCAGTCCACGTCCTCGGCAGCCCACTGCCATCGGGGACACTTTCTCTGACCAAGTATTCCGACGTCCTCGACCAAGGGCCACGCCGGCCTCTAGCTTGTATATGGGGCCCCACGGGTGCTTCGCCACACATGTCGCACGCCATTTTCTTTTCAGAACAAAGACTCCCGTGTCGGATCTTCAGCAATTCAGATGTCGTCACGTACCCTTTCAAGAACCTAGCAAGAAGCTAACTATAATATGTAGTACATAGTTCATGGTATCCGTACAGTACGGACATCTGTGGCTATATAACACCCTTCGATCATAACACCCTTTAATCATAACACCCTTTAATCATAACACCCTTTAATCATAACACCCTTTAATCATAACACCCTTTAATCATAACACCCTTTAATCATAACACCCTTTCCCCTCCAAGTTTCAATCCCTATGAGTGCGTAACATGTCCGAAACTGTAAGTCCTCTATCGGAACATAACATCATCACTACCCGTGTTGATCCGTTGCTTTCTAGCTCCAAGTTCCACAGGATCGCGCTGCGCTGGAGGTAGGAGTCATAATCCACCCTTACTGTAATATCTCACTTCTTCCGCAACGCTTGCAGAAAATTTCCGCTGCCAAATTCAAACAGGAGGCCGCTGTCATGGCCCGTCTCGGCATCATATACATCGATGTCGACGGAACCCAGAAGCAGCGATCATTCGGAGTCTATGTGCCACGACCGAACTTCCTCTCGCACGGCTTTCGAGCAGAAGGGGTGGCGGATGGTACCATGGTAAATGTGCATCGAGACACTATCAAACATCACCGTCTAACATCATTGAATGTTCAGCTTTGCTTCAAGGCGGACGTGTCGGCTGCTTCTGGTGAGTGTCGGCTCGCTCGCCACAATGGAATCTGGCATTTCCATCCCGCCACCTGAAGACGGGATCTGCGATCAATGGTTCTTGGTTGATTATTCTAGCACCCGTTACGCCCACGTGAAGTTGTCAGTGCATCTTCCAATTGCCCGGCGTCGCTTACAGTGAACCTCTGCCAGATCTCACAGGACTGGCACAGCCTTCGGAGTCACATTAGAGGTCAAGTATATGGGAGACCTTTGAACAAGCAATCATGTCTCTGGGGAGAACTCGCCGTAGGATCATTCGCGGTTTTCTTGGTAAAATATGCAATCCTTAGCGATTTGTCGAGTTGGTCAAGTCACCAACTACTTGGACCGTAACCTTTGAATGTAGCATGTATGCATGTAAATCAGGAAAATGCAAATTATGCACTTACTGCAAATTTCCTCCGGATCGGACCACGAGCGCTAATGCCTGTCCATGGACTGGAATATTGTTGTTGCGACGAGCTTCAGACCATTTTAGGGTTTTCCTGGAGAGATCTACTGCCTGCCAGCGTGATTCTATCCCACTTCAATCAAACCGCACAATATTGACAACCACGCTGGTGCCACTGGACTCAATCCATACCGCATAGAATATGAGCAAGTGGGGGGTGAGCCATGGACAGAATTAACGTGTCTTTGCATGCGCACATCAGGGCATAAGACTATGAGCATGCATGTCGCATAGAGCTCGAGCACGCGGCTCATTCATTGGTGAGCCGGACAGAATTCAGAGAGGTCAATGCAAGTGGCACATGGATGGCCATGACTGCGTGAGCATATGCAAAACTACGGCGAGGAAGTGTTCGGTTATGCGACGACACGTAGTAGACTTGAATCTAAGTGCGCAACGGTCGAAAGCATACACGCGCTGTGCTGTTAGGCAACGCTGGCACCATCAGTCCGCGTAATCCTGTCCTGAGGGGGGTTGCAGTACCTCGCCTCAACACAGTCATAATGCCTGATTCTTTACAGTTGATCAGTCGGTCATTAGGAAACACAAATAGCAAGGCTGCTTACCAGGGGGACCACGAACGAGCTCTTAGTCTAGACCATGATATTCCGCTTTCATAGCCTCTTTGGCTTCCTCAATGGTTGTGTATCCGACCTTGGATGATGCGTTATACCGAAGTCGACTCGGACCTTAAGTTCACCTGCCTTTAGTTCCATATCTTTTGACATTACCTAAATCTTTTATTCTTTCATGTGTCCTGCTTGAGCGGTTATCTCGGAGTAAGCATAATGGACACTCCCGGTGTTCATACGGTCGGGAAAAGATTGAACACTTACTACCATACTCTAGGGAGATCATCAAAGGTACCTGCTCCCGCTTGAGTATCTCAGCCGACCAGACAAGCCCAATCGAAGGCTGACTATGTGCTCCGTGTTTGAGGGATAAGTCTGTATGTCTGTGGGACCGCAGTGGACATTTCCATCCCATACTAAATGTACGACAGTATGTCAGGGAAGCTGGATAAGGCACATTGGATGAATTCAGGCAGGGTATACATGCTGCACCACTGTTGGCCCAGGATAAGATACAACAGCCTGAGCATGTCCATACAGCATGCTTTGGTGCCTCCAGGCAGCTCCTCATGCACATGCGCCATCGCTACGTCGAAAAGGGTTAGCAAGACTCAACAATTATTCGAGGTGTTCTAGCGAGGAGAAGTCGAGAACGTGACATACTTGGAGCATCGGAACGGTTACAGAAGTGCGGGAAATCTGTAATTTGATATGCCTGAGCATTCCATATATCCCGATAATTGGACCCAGAGACCGCGCGACGGGTGCTTGCGATCATGGTGCACTTAATACTTTCGTCCCGATTCGGAGCACGAAATCACAGGCGCGTCGGAAAGCGTCACGACGAGCCAATGGCTACCGGCCGCACGAATCACGGTTTCCAGCGCGAGTGTTGTAATGACCCGTCAACTTACGAGTCATGTACAATACGGGATAGGCCTGGCTATATAAATGCCACCTTTGTCTCCCTCGCTTGATACAACTGTCTTTGCTCTCCAAGTTTCAACTCTAGTACTTTCCGAAACATGTCCGAAATCGTGAGTCCTCCTCACGTGGAACGATTGTCCCTGCTAACGCTCAGTTCTATAGGAAGAAACCCCTACTGTCCCGCTGGTCCCGAAGGAACCGGCTGAGGAGCCATTCAAGAAGGAGCCAGCTCCGATTGTAGGAACGTCGCAGCATGAGGTGCTTGTGTTAATAATCCCTTGCTTTCTAGCTGGAAGTTCCACAGGATCGTGCTGCGCTACAGGTATGAGTTACATAACCACCCTTACTGTATATTCTCGCTTCTTTCTCAACACTTGCAGACGATTTCCGTTGTCAAATTCGAACAAGAGGCCGCTGTCATGGCCCGTCTCGGGATCATATACATCGACTCCGACGGATCCCAGCAGGAGCGATCTTTCGGAGCCTACGTGCCACGACCGAACCTTCTCTCGCACACCTTTGCAGCAGAAGGGGTCGAGGATGGTACCATGGTAAATGTGCACCGAGACACTGTCAAACATCTCTAACGTCATATTGAATGTTCAGCTTTCCTTCAAGGCGGACGTGGAGTTTGCTGCTGGTGAGTGTCGGCTCGCTTGTCACAATAGAATCTGACATCTTCCTTCCCACCACCTGAAGACGGACACTGGAATCAATGGTTCCTGGTTGATTATTCTAGCAACTATTACGCCCAAATGAAGTTGTGAGTGTATCTTCCTATTGCCCCGCGTTGCTTACAGTGAACCTCTGATTACTCACAGGACTGGTACAGCTTTCTCGGTCACGTTCGAGCTGAAGGAAATAGGTACACTTTAGACACACAATCACTTTCAGAACAACCTGAGTGTCTTGATCCATGAATAGGTGGGTTTGATCAGGATATCATCTACTTGTTGGATGGTAAACTTGAATGTAACAATTTGTGTCAATCGAAAGGGAGAACGCAAATTATGTATCGTGACGGGCTTTCCGTGGTCTAATTTGGGTTCTGAAAAAGGAAATACCGTGTGACATGTGTGACGGAGCGCGCCTTACCTTCGGCCGAGAACTTGACCACGATTAGCAGGCCTACATGCCCGCACGTCGTATCATGGAATGGATACGCAAAGCATACCCAAAGCCTGCCGTTGACCCCGACTGGCTCGACGCATGTCTCGCTTGGATAGCAGAGGAGCTACACCTCAACGATTTAGATTCTCAAGGCGACGAGATCATCAGCAATGTTGACACTCAGCTTCTCAACTCAGACCTTCACGATTCCATGCTGGCCGGTACCGGCTTCCCACTCGACATTGGCACCGCCGAGAACACGCGTCTACGAGGACACATACTAGTGCAAATTCAAGGGATAACGGAAATTGGGCACAGTGCCTTCAGTCTACAGAACGTGCAGCAGACTAGAATAGACAGAGCAGACCTGACTGGGCTTACAGCAGATGACGAAGAGGATGAAGGGCCCATCCCGACATATCCTAGGTCTATGCTCCGGTTCGATTTGTCCGATGGGTCACAGGCAGTCAGAGCGATTGAATATAGACGGTTGCCAGAGTTGGTGCTTGGTGTCACCCCTTTGGGTTACAAAGTACGTGACTCTTGCAATTAGTAGTACTTGAGTATAATAGGCTCACTACTGATTAGTCACTCCGCCTTTTGTTGCTTCCAGATGATACTTAAGGACGTGCCCATACGACAAGGTATTGCATTTTTGGAACCATCAAACGTCGAGTTGAAAGGCTACATGACGGAAGAACTCGAAGAAAATCGAGAGGCAGACTTCGCCAGAAGCCTTCGGACCCGCCTTGGGTAAGTGTCCACCAACTTTTTCACGTCCAATCACCTATCAGATCTCGACTGTAGACAACCTGAACCGGAGCCTGACCCCGACGAAGCTCCTGAAAACAACGACAATTTGCCAAGAGATCCGCCGCCGCCGCCGCCTGAAGCTCCCAGTAGTCCTGGCGCCCAAGTTGCTCGTCCCCCCTTACGAGAAATGAAGGTGGATGATACGTACCTCCATCGCCCGCCCCATCACCCCCAGCCGCGCGAGGAGCTTGAACCACCAACGAGGCGTCGGGTGCCATCGTCAGTTTCGACGTTGGCCTCCCCGTACTTTTCAAACACGAACACCTCTGGCACCATTGTGTCGTCTTCTCGTTTGGCTACTGTTCAACTGTCACCTGTCTGCCGTTCCCCGTTGCCGACAAGCACGGGTGGAGACTCCTTCGATTTCAGTGACGATATGCCAATGGATGACGAGTTTTTCCGGGAGTTAGATGCGGCAGAACAAGCAGCCATGAACGATATCCACCACACCGGGCAAAACTCTATTGGTTTGAGCGATCCAGGCGCGGCCACTGGCGCAGACTCAGAAGTCATTGTCATAAATTCAGACTCGGACGACAAGGAGAATCTAGCTCCTGTCGCACAGCGAAGAGTGCGTCGGCGTCTTGCAACGCCGGGCGACGACGATAATTCAGAGGTCGTTGTGATCGAATAAATGAGCGCCGCTGGGTCAAATCTATGTATAATCCATGTACACGATACACGTATGATAGAGCCTGTAATGGTAGAAGCATGGACGGTCATATTATCCCAGGATATTCACCTTAGCCTTCTTCTTCTTCTTGCCTGCTGAAGCAAACGATCGCCAACTATCCACGCGATGCTCTCGACCCTCTGCTCAGCCACGGATGTAAAAGAGGGCAGACCACATGATAAAATAGGAGCGCACCTTCCCAGCTTTTGTCATCCTCGGCCTTCCGTTTTCGCTGAACAACTTCGTCCTCTTTCCGTTTTGCTTCCAAGCCCTCGTTTGCCAGGTTCATTTTGATGGCTCTGTTAATTAAAAACTTACTCAGGATGGCGACATAAGCCCAAAGAAACACTCACTTCCGACGGGCAACTTCCTCATCTATCAACAGATCCTTAGATTTCTGGCGAAGTTGGATCTTAAAGCTGGGCTGTAGTCCATGCAAACGGTCGTCACTGTCGAGAATAGATGTAGGCAAAGAAAGCTCCTTGAGGAGAGATATCCGTGCTTGACGGATCACTGCGTCTAGTTCCTCACGCTTGTCCTTATCACTCAGTTCGGATTCAGCCTGCATATGCGAGGTTGAGAATGGATTGAGGGGGCTTGTATAGCATGCTACGTACCTTTTTGAGCAAGTCAAAGGCTTCGGGCGCACGCTCGTGCGATGTCTTGTCAGGATGTATGACTAGAAAATTCTAAGCGAGTCTTCTGTTCTCGCGCAAGCCACTTATCAAGCTTACACAATGAGAGCTGTCTGTATTTCTTCTTGATTGCTTCGGGAGTGGCATCTTCTCCAATGTCTAGGATATCATAAGGGCTGTTACGGATGGGTTGAAAGGGCTGGTGTGGATGTCCAAAACAACAAACACGTACTTCAATTTGAATGCTTTGAGAATTCGATTTACTTCCAACTCGCGTTGGAAAGCAGATGCTTCTCTGTTAAGCAGTTTCTCGAGTTCCGCATCTGAGATGGAAGCCTGTGAGCTAGTGCCTACTTGGTTTGACGATCCTGCAGACATGGTTAGCTTTGGCCCGCGTACTAGGCGCTTATATTCGCAATATGTTACAGTCCGCCGCCACACGCTTGCCATCGTGGTTCGCAGTAAGCTAGTTCTATTCCTAAGTCTTGTTAACAGCTCAGTTCGTAACATTTAGCTTTCCAGAACGCTTCCCCACTGTAGACATTGGCAGAGACCATGCTCGACTAAATCACGCACTGCTAGGCCCTTTCCTTTGGAGCCCTTGGCATGGAATGCGCAGCATCGCCCCCTGCGTTTGTATTCTACGAAACCCAAACGCCAATTACCTCCTACGTGGGAAGACAGGCGAAAAATATACCGCGCACGCAATCGGTCCTTGCTAATGTATACAACCTCAGTGGTACGTCTGCTGTTAGTGTCATATCTTGGCTCACTCACGTCTTAGTAAGATTGTCATCTCCCTTGGACTCTCTTATGCCTTTGTCCCTCTTTACCGGGCTTTTTGCTCTGCAACCGGTTTCGGGGGGACTCCCATGACAGGCAAGGGCAAGTTCGAGCCAGAACGACTGGTACCGGTGACAGGTGCTAAACGAATCAAAGTTCATTTCAACGCGGATACCTCAGATGCACTTCCTTGGTCGTTTACTCCTCAGCAGAAATTCATTTATGTTCTTCCTGGGGAGACGGCTCTGGCCTTTTACACTGCCAAGAACAAGTCTGACAAGGATATCGTTGGCATTGCCACCTACAATGTTGCACCTGACAAAGTTCGACTGTTCCCTTTACTCGATTAAATAGATATTTAATCCATATCTCACAGATTGCACCCTATTTTGCAAAGGTAGAATGCTTTTGTTTCGAGGAACAAAAGCTGCTTGCTGGCGAAGAAGTCGATCTTCCACTATTCTTCTTCATTGACAAGGACTACGCAGAAGATCGTTCCATGGCCGAATTGGATGATATTGTTTTGTCGTATACATTCTTTCGGTCCGTGAATCTCCTTATCCATTCGTTCAAGATATTTACCTGCATCTCAGAGCACGGAGAAATAAGCATGGACATTTAGAGCCTGACGCTAACGAAGATGTAGTGGATAAATCGATGGGCTGGACTAAATATCCCAAGGCAGAACCTCGCGACCAGTCAGAGACTTGACGGTTATCATTATATGTTTGAATGATAGTCTATGGCGATTCTAGCCTCTGGAATTGTCCTTGCCACATAGTGACCATCGCTGTTGCATGCCAACATGATTGCAAACGCCAGAACATTAATGAAATGCTCATACTGAACAAGAAGTGAGGAGAGAAGACCTGTAGCATAAATCTCTAGAGCTGCGTTTTGGCGAAGACTGCGGTATACGAGATTAGATGAGAAATGATGCAAATTCAATGGTGAGACTAAGTATGGGGTTGAGGACGAGGGCTGTTATTATTGGAACGGAGGGCAGGCGATCCCTGGCGTGGTGAAGGCGTTCCTTGAAATGGACCTTGAAAAGGTGACCCATGTCCCTGGCCAGACTCGGGGCGTTGGAGAAAATTTTGCTGTCCCATTGACATTCTCGGATCCATCATTCCCATAGGAGCCATGCCCATGCCGCCCCCCATCGGGTTCATTCCCATGCCCATGCCGCCGCCCATCCAAGGATTCATGCCCATTGACATCCTGGGATCCATTCCCATCATCCCTCCCTGCATCGGCGATGGAGGTCCCATCTGCGGAGAAGGTGCCGCAGGCGTAGGAACTCCAACTCGTGACATGTTATCTCCCATTTGGCTACCGCCAGCCTGACTGAAGGACATCATGGCCTGCTGGTAGGCTTGCTGGGCAGCCATTTGAGCCGCCATCATCTGCTGAGTGTTGCCGAACGGCATCATTGGGTAACCCCCAGCCATATACGGATTGAGCATCATTGGGTTCATTGACATCCTGGGGTCAAACCCTGGCATGAACCCGGGGAATTGCTGCTGGCCATACGCGTCGTATCCTCCTTGAGCACCGCCTTGTGACATCTGGTCAAGCTGCTGACGTTGGAGCTCGTCCAGCTTGCGCTGTCTCTCCTCAGCAAGTCTCCTTTCGCGCTCTTTCTCGGTCAATGTAGCCCCAACGCCCCCTTCACGTTTGCGCTCACGTTCGTGAGCAGTGATCGCGCCAAGAAGACCAGTTTGAGGAGGTGGAGGTTTGTTGGGGACATTGATGAGCGAAGCACCTGTTTCACGTGCGAGCTCTTCTTGACGCTTAGCTGATCGATCCTCCTTGTCCTGCAAACCGGCGGAAAGGAGTCCTTGAGGCTGGAAAGCCTTGGTCATCGTCTCGCTCTCTTCAACCTGAACGAAAGTATCTTTTCCAGTAGTGTTGCGAGGAGGGGGATTAGGGTCCAGCACAGTGCTCCACACAGACTGTCGTGCGACCTGGTGGGGGTTCATGCTGTGACCCCTCGGTTCATCACCGAACTGTGTGCGAGGCCGATCATCATGTTGGCCTGACGCAACTCGTGGGTGCATGTGATGATGATCTGGATGATCTACGCAGAAAACTGACATTAGGCGATAGAATTTTGAACCATGATTTACACACCTCCTGTTTTACCTGGTGGGAGGGGTAACGTGCGTGTCTGTCTTTGTCCATGGCCTTCACCGAGCATACTCGGTGGCCCTTGCTGTCCGGGTTGTGCAGAGGGATAGACTGATGCTCGAGGATCGGAGGCAAGAACCGGCTGCGGTTGCCTCATTGCTGTAGGTGGTTCATCGTCAGAACCATCCTCGTCATCATCTTCCTCCTCCTCCTCCTCTTCCTCCTCCTCATCGCTACTCTCCGCCCATGCACCCTGATCTTTCCTTTTTTTCCTTATGTTCCCATTGGGTTTCCCAGGCAGATGTGTAGCGGCGTAACTAGCCTCCTGTAGTGCTTGAGCCTTGGCCTTGCGTTCGGCTGCTTGCTTAGAGGGTGCGAATGTTGAGGGATAATGAGGAGCCTCGCTTGACTGTGGGGAAGACTCCTCTTTTTCAGGCGATGGAGGAGGTTTTTCCTGTGGTGGCGCAGGTGCCTCCTGAGTTTCGAGGAAAGTGAAAGCTGCTAAGGCGTCTGCATTGTCGTCATATCCAACTGGTTGCGCCTGCTGCTCCATTCCTTGTGCAGGAGACTGAAGAGGTGAAGAAAGTTGCTCAATGGAGCCGTTGTCGGTGTAACGGCGGGAGCTAGGCTTGGCACGCGCGCCTGATGGTTTCCGCCCCATTGATCGGCTGACTCCATAGGCGGTTTGATTCTCCGACACCACGTCAGGATGTCGGTAGGCGCTTGGCGGTTGTATCCGCACAGGTGGGGTTGCTCGTCGCGGTGGAGGGTTGCGCTCAGGCCCAGTAAAATCAGAATCGTGATCGTCGTCATCCTCACCTTCGTCTTCGTCGGTTGTCCATGTTCCAGGCTGAGTCGCTTCGGCTTGTGCGAGTTGTTCCTGTAAAAGATACAGTGCCCCTATACACACCATGATTGTTGGCTTATAATACCAGAATAACAATAAATAAAAGGCAGTGTGAAGTGCACATACCAGCTTCATTAGCTATGTCAGATGGTGATTCCGGCTGAGTAGCATCCGCTGCGGGTGGTGCCTGCGGTGACGCTCGATTCGTCAGGGTAGGCGTACCACTTGCACTTTTAGGTGGAGGGGAAGGGGGTCCCGGGGTATGTGGTTTAGACAAGGAAGGAGAGGAGACAGTGTTGTGTGGGGGTGATTTCCTCGCTTGTGGTGGTTCTGGCGGATGTGAGAGGACGCGAGGCGAGTGTAATGGACTAGACGCAGTGGCGCTGGGGCTTGATCGTGAAATTGCAGAACTCTGAGATTGCGCCTTCGTGGGGGAAAGGATATTCGACGTCAGGCTAGTAGACTCTGTGGGCGAATGGAGCAATTGTACACTCGTGGGAGACTTGCTGATACTCGGAGATTTCGCGCGCGGCGACGTACTGTCAGCCTGGGGGCTGCTGTCAATGTTATCAAACCCTATACTGGCATACGAGGCAGACTGGGCCAGCTTAGAATCTGGCCTGGACCCGGGGGGCGAGTCTTCATTCCCATGTGGTGATGGCTTCTCTGTTGGATTCGTCACAAATGGCCCACCCAGGAAGTTCTTATTCCCTGACTCTTGACGCTCTGGCATCGGATTCGACACCAAATGCCCGCCTAGGAAGTTGCTGCTGGATGAGGGGGAGCCTTGGCGCTCTGGTGCCGAATCCGACGTCGTCAAAGGCCCGCCTAAGAAGTTACTACCCGTAGAGCCTTGACGCTCTTGGGTCGAACTCGAACCACCCAAGAAACTGCTGCTCGCCGAGTCTTGTCGATCTGGCATCGAATGGGTCACTGTGTTCAAAGGAGATGGTTGTACCGAACTTGACTTTGAGGGGAGTTTAGGGCCAAGCGTCTCAACCGGACTGCGTTCCGTTATGGGCGACAGCGAGGTGGTTCCTCGACCAAGTGGATCCGCGGGGTGCGACTCCTGAAGCTGCTGCTGCTGAGCTTGGGTCCCATGGAAGCTAAGCGGCGGTAACTGGAACGACGAGGTTGCCGTGGCAGAAGCCGCTGTGACAGAAGCCGACCGCTGCATTGTTTTCTGGCTTGAGCCAGTGCCTTGTCGTTGCACAGTAGGTTTTTGTGGAGGACCAGGCGGAGTTGACGAACCGTACATTCTGGTAATTAATATCTGCTTTAGTTCTTTGCGAATTGCAGTTGTGCGATCGTCCCGAGGATCAAGAATTTCGGCTGCTTCTCGATCTACAAACAATTGCTAGATGCCAAGCGTCAAGTAGGACCGAGTTAAAGTAAACAGTCAAACGTACGGCACGCTGAGCTCCGACAGGGTACGCAAACCACATGGATACTGGTTGACGAGGATCCCAGATATATCCAGCAGGTCGACCGTAGAGCGAGAAGGTATCATGGAGAGCTGGTAGAAGATGAACTTGTTGATGATGGAAGAGCAGGCATGGAAAACTCACCAACAAGCCACTTGAGTAGCTCAAAGACGGGATAGACCTGCTGGGTCTCGGGCATCAGCATCATCCAACATTCTCTCCCCTTCATGGCCCCTGCCAAATCTTCGTGTCCAAGCATGCCCTCAATCTTAATCAAAGTACTTCGTTGTATCACCTCTGGGCGCTCGGGGTATACAGCAAAAGCCTGTGCCAAGATCAGACGACATTGTAGAGAGAGACATAACAGTCACCGAACCTGCGAAACGTATCGCATTGTCAAAATGGGCTTTTTGCGATCCTTGGACTTTTGTGACGGGTAGAACGAGATCACAGGCACAGCTGCTGGAGCGGGTGGGCTTGGGGGCTGGGTTTGTGCACGAGCGAACAAGCTAGACATGCGGCTCTTGGATCGCTGAGAAAGCGGTGAGTTGGGTCGGTTAGTTGCGCTATCGCCTTCGGTCGACGAGGAGAGGACCATCCAGAGAGGCTTCCAGTCTGTCTGACCCGCTATGCGAACTTTAACCTCCCCTTCCAGCTTACCCTTAACAAGGGTCGTCGCTGGTTCCTTCCCTACACCACAGTCATTATCAAATTCCAGGCGTCTATTCTGACGCACTTACACGCATCATTCTCACTCAAGCTCATTCGCAGGAGGTGTCCGGTGTATATCTCCTCGAGCCGCGCCTTCTCCCAGCTGGCAAGCCGCAGAGCTGCAGAGGCGGGGGCGGGTGTTGTAAGTAATGGTATGGGCACCTCTCATCTACTTACAAGTCGCCCATGAAACCAACGCGGCAGATGAAGGGCAAGCAAAAAAAATCAAATTGGATCCAGCCGTATTTATTGTTATCACGTTCGTGTATCTCTTTGCAGGAGCAGTCGCCGTGGCGGGACTTGTCAACGCACCCAGGACTTGGACAAACTTGAAGATACTCAGTGATACCGACACGGCCAACACGACATTGACGTACAGAGTCTGTGACATTGATGTAGCTTGGAGGGACCTCCTCCCCACGTTTGCTAGCCTCCTCGATCGCTTTCATGTCCCATACGCTGAGAGTGGTCCCGCCTAGTTGTGCCCATACATCAACCCAGCCATCGTCACGAACAGGTCTGTTCCCATCAGGGAGCCGTTCTATACGACGCACAAGAGGCCCCGAATAGTAAATCTTGTGGGCATGGGCGAGTGCAAGGTCTATTACAGACTTGATCTCCCGCTGGACGGTAGGATTGGCATTCATAGGAAGTGCATCGCCCAGGGAGGGCCGCTTAGTATGTGTGGGAGAGCTCGGAGGGGACTGCATCTAACGCATTACGGTCAAGGCCTAAGCGATGCAGGGTAACGCTGCTTACGCTCACGTGGCTAATTTGGCTAGTCGGCGACCGCTGGTCGGTAGCGGCAACTTGCAGCGTGGCCCGCTGAGCCTGCTGCTGTGCGGACTTTTTAGAGCTAAAAGAGAAGAATGAGGCTGTCCGTGAGTGCTGGGGACGAGAGTCGGCTTGAGTGGGCTCGCTGCCATCTTTGCGGGCTGCGACTAAAGAAGGTCGTGATTTTCGGAGCTGGGTGGGAGGAACAAATCCCTGGTTGGGGGTATCCAAGCCTGAGCCTGTAGACATGATTGAGAGAGAGAAGCCCAAAGCGTGATTCCGGATCCGTGACTATTGTGGCAGCCTGGCCTGTACGCCCACTGCGGCAAATACCACGTCCATTCACGTGCCGCACATATGGAGACGTGGCACACACTGTAAGCTTCGTTTTTGATCACTACTCAGGTTCATATATGAGAATTAGCACGGTGAAGGTCCCTTTTGCTTCAGCGACACACGCAGAAATTGCCAGGCGTGTCCTCCAAGTCGATGCAGAGCTTCAACCGAACTTTGTAAAGAAATCACTGGCAACAGAGGGCGACCAGCTCATTGCGTACGCAGCTTCTACCCCTTCTCCGCCTTTGCCTCTGAGAGGCAGCTCAGGTCGTTTTCTACGCTTACAATTCGTCTGGCGCGACTCACTCTCAATGCCTTTCTCGACAATCTCGACCTGGTCACTCGAACACTCGGAGAATTCGCAGATGAGGCAGAGAGCATCATAGCTAAACCATAACAGGTGCTGTGTGCAAGTGTGAGAGCCAGCTGAGGACTCTCTATGTATTTTAATTGTTTTCGGACCGACAACCGCGCATTCAAGTCTCTTCCTTCGCTGTGCCATTCGACTCTGCCTCCGCCTTCGCCCTTTTCTTTTTGTTCTTCTTGTTTTCCCGCAGCTTCTTTGCAAGCGTCTCCTTGAGCTCCGCATCCTCAAGTTCCTTCTCGGTCTTGAGCAGCTCTGGCTTATACCACACAGGTGGATGGCTAATCAGCGACGGTCCACCTGGCAATAATGCAATCGTAAAGTGGAATTGGGCCACGAAGGTATTTGCAGGTGTATAACTGAATGGGTGACGTCAATATAGGTTTCGACCCGATGGCAAGTAAATCTACAAACAGCACTTCGTAAGGTCGCACTAGTCCGTGCTGCACTGCCTCTTGTAACCCCATCCGTGCGCGTTTCTCATCATCGAGTACGCGCACATTGAAGGGGAAAGCGCCCGCCTTCTTTTGCACTTCAGAGAAAACGGCACGGGATGTCTTCATTTTGAGCGAATAGGTGACGTCTGATGCCCGCTGGTGAATGGTAGTACGCGTCTCCTCTACCCGAGCCTGCAGAGATGATAAACTATGGAAAACCCCGCCATTCTCAAGCGACGTACCTTGCCATCATCACTCGACGAAACCAAGATGTCTACTCCATAGACTTCACCTTCGGCAAAGGACACGGTGTCAAAGCCTGCGCGCTGTTCTTGTGCAGAGGCCAGTATGATCCGTTTCTTGCCGTCGATGACATTCTTGGAATGTTGGCAGGAGAGCATACCTAAACAAGAAATCCGCAAAGGCACAAAAGAATGCACCGGAGGTAGACAGCCCACCTTCAACAGCCTTACAATCCCACGCGGCAGCAACCTTGTTCACGCCCTCCGTGACAGCCCAGTTTTTGTTGTCCACCTTGATCAGCCGCTGTGCAAGCTCAGCAGCGTGCCATGCTGCCTTGACAACATCTGCTCGTCGACCCGCCGCAGGTTCCTGTTCCGTGGCTCCTACAATGACAGTTTCCGCACTGATTGAAGCAAAACCATCAATGTGTGCGCCCAAATGGACCTTGACGACGTCATGCTTGGCCAGCGTTAATGAAGACTGCTGATCGGAGCTGCGGCGAAGGAGCAGTGAGGAGCCCGTGCGGAACGAGCCGCAGCAAATACGGTGCTCACGCGAGGGGTGAAAAATGCGAGACACAGTTATTAACCGAAATACAAGTGGGGAAGGCGAGACCTGGAACAAGAAAATCCATATGTGAGAGCTGACACAGTAGCTATGAGCAAGAACAGCGTACCCTTGCTGATCTTGCTCCCTTTCCCTCCTTTGTTGTAAACGGCGCCCGTGCCCTGCTCGATGAGCTTGTCGCCCTCCACGCAAAGGTCGAAAACCTTTGCACCCTCAACGGCAAGTTCAATCAGTTTCTTTGTTGCATTATGCACGATATCAGCAGCAGTCTGCATGCACAATCACAGTATGTCTTTTTTTCTCGGCAAGAGCAGAGTGGCAAGACTCACCTTGTACTTGGTCAACTCTGCCGCCTTATCTTCTTGAGGCGGAGCTTTGTCATCCTTCTTCTCTTCCTTGTTCTCGTCTCGCAAGTCCTTGACCGGCTCAGACATGGTTATATAGACGCGGTTGCAGGGTAAGTTTGAACGTGACCCTGTCGTCACACAGTCACATCGCGTCTATGACCGTGTCAAAAAATCTGCCTCACTGCCCAACGAACATCCTGTCAAGCTTGATCATAATTATACGACTACGTAATGATTACAGATGCTACTGACAGCCTCCCTCCTAGTTGGACCAGTTCAAGGCGGACGGTGCTGCGGACGGTGCTTGACTCCACGGAATGCTCGGAAAGATCGGCAAGGTTCTGGAAGGTGCTGTGCATCCCACAACCCATCTTGCTCGTGAAATTTAAGCGTTTGATGTCGCCAAAACCTTTGGTCTGGGTCACCGTTGTCAAGTGGAACATCCCACTTCAAGCCCTTTTTCATCACACCGCGCATGTCGATGCGATCCCGCATATCCCTGAAGTCAGTTGCACATCAGCAGCCAGAGCATGTGTCAGGTGATACGGCGACGTACAGCTCCCAATTTTGCATGAGGTAATCAAAATCAACTCTCGTCAGTAAGGGATTAAGACACTATGGGTGAAGAACATGGTTAAAGAACTACAAATAGGGAGCAAGGATGCAGCAAACCTCAAATTGTTCCCACATCGCCTCTTTGCACGCCAAGACCATGTCCATAGTCATTTGCAAATGCATCTGTCCTCCGTGGTCGAAGGTTACTTCCAAATTCGCCGCGTGCGGTGCCATACGTAGCATATCCTTTACGTCGATATGCTGTTCCATTAGAGCACTTGGTTCCGCACTAGACCCAGATAAGGTATCCTCCATGCCAGCACCAGATAAAGAGTCTTCCCGATCACGAACAAAGGACGAGGGCGGTAGCATGGTATGGATAATTGGGGTCATAAGAACATTATCGAAATGTAAGTCCATGTAGAACGGAATGGTGGAAATAACTTGTGGGTTGAGAAACCTTAACGTAGGCCCCAAGTCAGTGTGGGATGTGAGTCAAAACGATGAGTCAAGATGAGTACTGTGACACGCACCGCACTTCCACCATCGCGTCAAAAGCAGCTTTAAGTCTCGAGTGATCTCGAGGATCAGTGTCTTGAAGTTGTGAGCTGATGCCAACTCTCCTTCCATCACGCTCCCCGCCGTCGACAGCAATGTTCCTAGTGGACGCGGGTTGTGGAGGGAACCGAGGACAGGGGAAAACCAGTGATCCGTGCGCTGTCTAATGGACACGTCTCTGAGTACAGCGAGCAACCCCAATGTTATCCCTCACTTCAAAAATGCCGGCTGGTTTTAACACCCGTGCTATCTCCTGTATAACTGTTACGGCTTGTCATACCAGAAGTCCAGGTAATATTACCTCAAATAATCTACCCCACTTGGGTGCTTTTTAACACCGGAGACGGGTTTACTTGGGGGATATAAAATTACCTTGTTTTCTGGTAAACAGAACTCAAGGTGATGAGTCCGTACGAGGTCGAAACAATTGTCCGGGAATGGGAGGTCTTCACGTCTAAGTAGAGATATAAGTGAACATCTACGCGCCATGAGAAGATGCTTACATGTCACTATGTACCCAGGATATTTTATCTGCAATGTCGTGATGACCTAGCCGTTTAAGATTGGGCTGAATGTCAGCCAGATCCAAACCGACGACCCGACAAATCTGGACTCTGGTGAGGAAGACCGATGGCCTAATACGAGGAGACTGTTTACTTTAAAAAAACGAGCTGCAGTTATACACCAGTGGCCATAACCACAGCCTATATCTAGCATATGAGGGTTTGGAGGGATGTGCTCCGGGGATGTGAGGGTTGGATAACCCGTAGCCGCCTGCATAAAGTCGTTATTCCATATTTCCCTGGGAAACGTGAGCATTCTGGTGCCAAGAAGGATAGGACGCGCTCACATCTCACGCACTGCACGACCATACTGCAGGGGATAGAAAGTCCGTGGCTGCTTCAAATACCTTCTGACCTGGGTGGTCAGAGCCCTTAGAGTGCCAGTATCATCGTTCCCTCTGTGCTGTGAGTCGACTGAAGGTGGTGGGTTATGCATGATCGTAGTACTGTTGATAGCTGTCGCAGAAGTCATAGAAATCTTGGAAAGAGGTGGTTTAGGAGACCTGGGAAGAGAAGAGTTGACAAAAGTGTCTGTAGAATAGCCTAGCGTAGCCATGCTACGAAAACGGGGGCTTGGAGGTGGGTGGGAGAAGCAAAACGAGACATACAGTATAGGCACAAGGTCGGTCATGCATCATCACCGCAATTACTCTTCACGCGTCGATTACGCGTTATTTGGCCCCGCCTCAGACCCTTATAATTTACACGCCTGGCGCTGGGAATTCTGAGACCTGTCCGCCCAAATCGGTCTTGTCTTGACAAGTTTATTCGATCCCTCTCCTTTTGCTATTGGCAATCAATCAGGCCAGGAAAGTTTCGTGTTTCAGGGTTATTCCATGTAAATCAAAGACAAGGTGCTGATACTAGGTGCTAAAGCGCTATCCTTTCTGATGGATGTACAGTCGACATTATTCCCAAGCGTGCCCACTGAGCTACTTAGCCTGCCGGCGAAAGAAAGCACTGTTCCGTTGACATCAACAAAGTTGTCATCATCCTGCGTTGCCCCATGTTGCAGCCTGTTGCGCCATTGCAAACATGCGCTATTACTAGAACACACTTCGAAGATGAGTTCGGATCAGTCAGATGAAACGCTCGTACACTGGTTGTTTACACTCAAAATTCCTCAGTATATAAATATACATATATACAGGCACCTGGTAGGTCTATCTTAACTCTATACCGTATCCCTTAAGTTCATCGACATCATGCTTTGCAGAACTTGTATCGGAGCTCGAGCTCTTGTCCGTTGTGCGTCGCAACTAATTTGTTCGTGAGAAATTGCCATCATATGTGATGAGCCGTGGATGAGCCTGCGACGACACCCGCCACGCCAAGGCTGGGTAGCGCTCTCGCGTCACCTGCGAACGACACTTTATTCTCTCAGCCTTACTTTCTTCCTCATGCCACACCCTCCTCTACAGAGTGCCATCATTTCGCCACATGCATTCATGGTTGTCGTGTATATTCAAGTCATGGCGAGTCTTTCGTCATCCTCAAAGTACCACACGAAACCTGAAACCTTGATCAAACGGACGAGACCATAGTGGAACGGCCACAAGCACCCCTGGAGGCATAAGGGGAGTGTTTGAAGCCATGGAATAGCTTGCGGCAGGGTCATCAGGTCTTCCATAATAGAGGCATGGCCGGTATATCCCATATATATATATACTGTTATCACTTAGTGATATATACCATCCATAACGTTTATACCACCTATACACAAGGTGTTCCGCTTTTCCTGACGAAGGCAGTACTATCTGCTAATAACAATGGCTCGAAGCATCGATGAGATTCAATCGCAACAGAGTTTGCAAGTTGGGCTGAGTCGACGCATCAAAGCGGTCTCCAGGAAATTGTCCTCAAAATACATCTACTAGTGGCAATACATGGCAATATATGGCACAAGGAACTAAAACAGTGGATTGCAATTTCCGATAAATATCATAGAAACATCGCAATAGCGCACAATCGAGTACTGACGATTGCACTATACCCAGCGATTGCCGCCCTGCGTGATGGGTTATATATCGGAATCCTGTCCACTAGCTGTGGTCGGTAGAGCACTCGATGCTTGTTCCTGGTGAGAATCAGCGAACACAAAAGTCGACAGACAATAACCGTCGGGCCATAGTCCTCAGACGACGCCACTCGCAAGTTAAGAAGTATGCGTTTGATCAGAATTGCGTGCAGCATTCTCTGCACTCTAGGGAGAGAGTGTTATCATTGTCACGGATCATTGGACACGAGGAACATTCACGCGCTTACAAAATGAGCAAGATAATACGAGTCCAGGAATCAGCTGGCAGTGGCATCCGCGCCTCAAGGATCCACACGCTCACCAAAATCACAACGATGGCGATATTCGCCACAGAAATGGCTGTTTAATAAATTATTAACGTGAAACATACATGTAACACACCAGTAAGTATATGTAGTAGAGGATGCCTTCCAGTAAAGGCGTATTCGGACGACGATGAATAGAGGACCATAGATTGACACACACCATTCCTGTAGAGTGGTGTAGCTAAAGTGGAAGAGCTCCACCCTCCGACTGTGGGGCGCAGTCTAACACCGAGCACTATGAGATAACGACACGTACAATGCACCCTGGCATTGTACAGGGTCAAACCTAGGATGACTACAGCATAAAGACGACAATCCAGCCGGAAAAAAAAATATAAAAAGGAAGGATGGACACACCGGATTCCGCAATCACCAAAAGGATGAAGTCTACGCCCCCAAATGTCGGAAGCGCGAGTAGGATACAATTCATAGCTTCAGGTGCTGGTCTGGGAATGACTGAAAGTCCTTAGTTAGGAGGAGATCCATGTGTAGAAGGGATCGCGTAAAACATGCACCGCGGCACTTGTTTCAAACTTATTACCGAGAGGACAAAAGCCACGCGACAATCACAGCCCAGAATACGCCAACGCTTATACCTAATGTTCCAAATATCGCCCATGTCCTGCGAACGAGGACAACTATGGAAACCAGGTCATTTCGAAGCCCATGAGTACTAGTAATAGGACGCACGTTCTGCCACAGCCATGCCCCCTACCAACAGCACTCGAACCACCGTCAAAAGGCTAAATGATAAAGGGTTTCAGTAACACTCACATACCCTAACTTTGTACACGCGTGAGCAAATGAGGGGCGAAGAGGCTACACCCCAGGTATCTGTCAATGAACAGTGGTGTTGAGTTTCAAGGAAGACGGTGCTCAAGAAGGCCACGGACAATCCACATTCTACGGAATCCCGGATACGCTCTCAGAAGATAAAGGACTTTGATCATACTCCACGGGGCCGGCCAGAAAACGTGAACTTCCAACTCTAGCGTCAAAATATGGTCGTAAAGCCATTGTGAGGAGTATTCCTAAACCATAGCGGCTGGTCCGTCAATGTGTATGTACTAACATTGCTACGACAGCCACTGGACCCCATAAGTTAATATGATTATAGAATATATATCGTTACAGGGCGCACTATCAAAATACTGCTTGTGCGTCGTTATAAATAATAATCCACGACGGCGACTGAGAACTGGAAACTCACTGACCCAGGAGTCAAGTTGTTGATGGGGAATTTTGAAGACATGGGTAGACTTGACTCACCCAATCAGGACAAGGTCTATGCCGAGGAGAGAGTTTGGAATCATGAAACTTCAGAGCATATGTAGTGGTGAGATACGGAACATCCTAATGCAGTGTTTGAAGTCGTCTGAAGTTGGATCTTCTAGTGACTGTTGAGTCCTGACGCGTGACGGAACATTTCGCGCAGGAAGAATACCAAAAGCAGATCAGAGAAGAGTGGCCGCACATATATTCTGAAGTTTCATGATTCCAAACTCTCCCCAGTGACAGATTCCGATTCCCTAGCCACTGCCCATTGGTTACTACTAGGAATATCTATGGTTTAAAACGAAGTCGGTGCACGTTTGCCATGCAAGCTATGCAAGCGTGTTTATAGAATACTTCCAAGCTAGACTTCGTTGAATGTTTAATTCAGGGGGTGGCGCGAGCTGATCTGGCCCGGATAATATTCGAAGGACTGCGCAGAAACAACAAGACATCAGGCGAGGCACCCGTTGAAGTGCTTAAGGGAAGTGCAAGGGAATTGCAGTTTACGTGACTTACCGCCAGTTTGGCAGACGACTTGCTGAGTCATAATAGCCTATACTAGTATGCGTTGCTCACTAGCCAGGCCAGTCTTGCGCTCTACTCGAGCCAAACAGGCTGCACAAATCTTCCTTTCGCGCCACTATGCGACTCCAGTAGAGTACAAACCGCACGAAAAGGACCCTCAGTTAGGCGATTATCCTCAACTCCCCTTCGTTTCTACGCAGCTTCGTCCACCCAAAGGCTGGTGGGACGTTCAAATGCGCAGAGATTATGGGGAAGTGGTGAGTTTTTAGATTTATTATGATTTACATGTTTTTTTTAGTTGCTTGCGACCTCAAGGTCCACGAAGAGGATGATGGGCTCAATATGTGGACCCCAGATCCCCCGCCAGTTGAACCCTCCACAGCGCTCCGCCAATTCTCTATCACTGCATTATGCATCGCAGCATTTGGATACGTTATATATGTCAACGTACCCGAGAGAACATCGATACCAAGAGAATACCCATATTCGGGTCTGGTGAAGGAGCTTGGGGGATTAGAGGAGAATAAGGTAAGGTATCCCAGTCTCACGTTTCCCTTCCTAATACTTTGCATCTGGAGGCAATACCTGAAGGGGAAGCTGAAGAAGACGAATGACTGTCTCATGTATTAAATGTGACAATGCACTAATTCCATTGCGTGATACATTGATATGCCAAGTTATAATTTTCGTGCTTTTATTACAAACTCATCGTCGCTGTCGCTTTTATCTTTCCCATCTTCATCGCCATCCTCCCTTGTAGTGCCCTGGTAGTTGGGTTTTGGTCTGGGTCGAAGCTTTGCAGCTAACGCAGGCGGAGACAGTGTCAAAGGTGTCGCACTCCCTAGCGCTGTATCCCCCTCTTCTTGTTCGTTCTCTACTCCAGGAGAAATCGGATCGTTCCGTTTCCGACTTCGCCCTCGTTGGGTCTTACCTCCCCTTCTGGTAGGTGCCTTTCTTGGATCTGTCTTTTTCTCCTTCATCTTCCTTTTTTTCTTTGGCGCGCCTTCCTTCTCGCTAGAATCACCTTCTCCGGTATCTGCGCTTCCTGACCCGACACCCTTCGTCCTGATTTTGTCATTCATCGCACGGAAATCGGTTACAACTTGCTGCAGGCGCTTGGAGGAGTATGCTTGTCGTCGTCTCGGTGCATATGTGCCGCTTCCCAGCGAGACGTCAAAGTAGTTGTCAAGAGTACCTTGTCTGTTGGCAGCCGCAGCCTGAAGAGCAGCAGTGAATTTATCAGTTGTGACTCTTAGGGCTCGTAACGCACCTGGCCTCGCTGTCCCATTTTGCGTATTATGGGCAAGAGCAAGTCGTCCACTTTGGTTTGGGACCAGCTTAGCTCCTCACGGAAGAATCTGGCGTAATGGTTGTTACCAAAGCACTAGGAATACTGGCATTGGCGTACTGCTGCAGCCCATCGAGATCCGGCAAACCCCATTTGAATGGCTCTTCAGATTCGTCAACAGCAGGATGATAATACGCGTCCCGCTGCACGCAAGGTTCAACCTCTCTCAAGACCGGGGGTTGCACCGTTGACAAGTGACTTACCACCGCTGGATTGGGCCATTCATCGGTAAGATACAAGTCTTTAAACCTCTTCTTCTGTGAACAAAAGTGAGCGACGCGGGTGGACTGGAAAATCTAGCGTACAAATCGTTTCCTGAACTTCGACTTGGTGTCGGTAGGTGTATCCATTCCACTCTGCACACGTTGCCACCACTCTTTGAACTTATGCAAGCCGTCTTCGCCGGGAAATTCCTTCAATAGTTCCATGGCCACCACAGGACCTACACCCGGCAGACCGTCGACATAGTCGCTCCCTAGCAAGTATGCCAGCCTGATGAGCTTGTCTCGCTCTAAGCTCAGCTCCCGCGCGAGATCGCTGAGGAGAAAGCACTCGACCGTCTTGGACTGGTTAAACATATTTTTGAACACACGCATGCCCCCGAAGAGAAAAACGTCCGAGTCATCGGTGATTATGCCCTCCACGAGGCCAAGGGATACGAGGGCGGCACATTGTGCCTCGGCCTCCATGGGAGCCGTGATGTACGGTATACCAAATAATCTTAACATTAACTGTGAAACGACGTCAGGATTTCTCAACGAAGTCAGCTATGCTTTGCGACTCTACCATTATCTGAGAAATCATCTGCTGCGTTATGTCTTCTGAGTCTCGCATTGCCGCCTTCTTCTGCTTGTTCAGACCACGAATTTCGTTGTCTATATCCCGTCGTGCCGCCTCAAGATCCTGGCCTTTCATTTGCGATAAAAATCGGGCAAAGTCGCCTTCTTCGGCTACAACATCCATCTCCTGTGCAGCGTCCCAGTCCGCCACTTCGTCTTGGTTTATTTCGCGTTCGCTCGAGTTTCCAGCTGCGGGGGAAGGTGATCTGGCCCAATCACTCAGGATAACATTTTCAGGGACATCATCAACAACTAGAGCTGGGCGGTTACTGATATCGTGCTCGCTCAAGTTTCCAGCTGTGGGGAGGGGTGGTCTGGCCAAATCACTCAGGATAACCTCTTCTGGGACATCAACAACTTGCGTTGTGGTTGACCGAACGGTGTAAGGATAGGGCGCTGTTGGAACAGGCAAGGTAGAGTCATCTTGCGGTTGTCCCTGCACATGGCTGTTCGATGTCGCGGGTGGATCCACGGACCTGTTCAGCTGTCTTGCGGACGATTCATGCCTTACGATATTGGCCGTAGACACTAAATTCTCCTGGACATAAGAAATGGGTGTCGGTTCACGCTGTTGCGAAAGGGTGACCGTCGTAGCCGCTGGGGGGTTTTCGATGTGAATTTCCACCTCTATCGCGTCTGCAGCTGACTTGATACTCGATGTGGAAGGTTGAGGAAAATTGTATCTCGACGCCTTCGAGGCCGAGCCTGCAACAGAATCCTCGTGGGAAACAGGAATGACCTCCTCCATCATATCGTCGCTTGCATCACCGTCTGCTCCAACGATATCGGCTGCAGGCGCCGTCCCAATTTTGTCAGAATTCTCTGACAGTAGCAACGAAGGCCGGCCGAATAGGGGGGTTGTGCTGTTAATGGGGGGAAGTGGGGCTAAGGAGCGTTTGTTTGGCGATGTATTGGCGAACGCTAGTGCAGTATCAAGACGTGAAGGGCCTGTTACATACAAATCATCATCAGTGTCATCAGGACTAGCGGAATCTTGTTGGTTTGATTCAGCCAAAGGCAGCTCAGAGCCCGAAGGTTCACGAGACAAGGCGTCATCCTTAGAAGACTCGATGGCACGCTGGAGAACTTCGGCATCATGCTGTTTTAATGATTGTTGGATGGCGACTTGCAAGTTGGCGTCTTCATCCATGAATAATGGTTCTCTAACAGACTGGGCGGTAGCCGTCACTGCGGAAACCTGGCGTTGGCGCTGTAGGGGCTTTCTTGGTGCGGCGTGACGCTTTACAATGGAAGCGAGAGCCATGCGTCCATGATACTCACGCAGGTCAGGGTCTGGCGCGACGGTTCCTGGGCTGAAGATAGCATAACCTGAAGCAGCTCAAGCGGCTCAAACTGACTCACATCGTTACCTCCTCCATCTCCATGTCACTGTCTTCATCTCCGGAGGAGTCGTCATTCTCAGCAGCATCAATGACGATCGGTTTGGCTTGTGTCCCATCGTCTCTAATCCCAAGTACCCACCCGCCTTCGTCCCCTTGATTTTTCACCAACACATATTCCTTATTTCTTTCACTGGCTATTCGTACAGGAATGACGACATTGGCATTTCCAATGCTGTCCGTGGTTTCTAGGAGTTGCTGCGTAAGCGCATTGCGCTGTTGCAAATTCCGTATTTGGGCTTTGCTAAAATCAAGCGGAGTCGGAGCGCTGCGAAGCATCGTCTGCAAGCGTTTATGGGAGGTTTGCCTCGACTTGAGGCGCAGGTCGCCTATGATCTCGTACTGCACCTCTGTTGGGAGGTCACGGAATGCCGGTGAGCTGACGTCAAAGTCTTCGGGCCGCATTGCATCGATGAATGTACGTAGCTCATCTTCTGTGGCAAGCCGGGGATCCGGGGCGACTGATGAAGTGGGCTGAGTGATAGAAGCGGAGTCGACATCCGGAAGGCGGTAGGGGTCATGATCGTGAAATTTGGCCTTCTTGCTCGCAGAGTCTGGGGTCTTGGTAGATGGTTTAGTGGACTCCTTGACCCTTGAAGGCGACGCTATTGGGGCATTGGTCTCTAGATCTTCGAGATAAATGGTGTTCTCGTCCATGACAACAGCTTCGGCATTGGAAGTCGGTCTAGACCCATCATTTGTGAAGTTGAACAGTCAAGTCGATGCCTGACGCACCCTATCTGCTTGCTTTTACCCTTTTGAACATGAGTGATCGCTTCTCGTCTCATGTGAGCAGCAAGAAGTTTTTCAGCAACTTTCGCATGACTATCAGCTGCGCCCTCCTTTTTCCTCTTTCTCTCGGTCTGAAATGCGTCGAGCATGGGTTGCGCTGAAACACCATGTTCTGTCAACTCACGATTGTCATTCTCTTCAACGCTGGTGCTCCACCGTCGAAGACGAAGACAGGTTTGATACCATAGAAAAGTAGTTTGCAAATCCTCCTGAGGAAACCAAGAACATGGGCGTTGACGAGGGCGCGACCATCCTTGTCACGCATAGTGGCCTGGAATTGGTATATCCATATACTAGAGTCTATGGCCATGGTCTTGCCCTCCATAGTTTCCAAGCTGACCAGTACACATAAGGAAACGTTATGTTTCACGTTGGCTAGGACTTACAGCACGGGGCGACCAACAGGGCCCAGCAGCGTCCAGAGCTGCTTTACACCCATTTACGAACCGGCAACAATAGCGTAAATGACAAAATGAGTGTAACCCTGTGGGCGTGTATAGACGCGTTGTCTTCCACGGCATCCTCGGCATTTCCAGCACGTTTCCGTGTGTATTGTATAGCATCTCTCACTTCTCCGCAGTCGTGGCCATTCGAGCGCAATTACAATAACCATGGATGGAGAAGATGTACGTGGCAGCCAGCATCGGAGCAAAGTTCTAACTCCTGTATTGTTGATTGATATCATGATGGTGCGTCTTTTTGTATTCAGTATTACACTTCTGATAATTGTAAATCGTAGATTCGTAGTCTCGCAATTGTAGATACTGTACAAGCGAGAAACGCCAATTCACTTGGGATACTATACATAGTACTGCCGACGCCAATCGAACTACGCGGGCGCAGTTCAGCTAGCCAAGGATAATTCAGCGTACCCGCCGAAGTAATCCAACCAATGTTCGCCGTGCTCAGGCTCTGCATAATCCCATATCATGGATGGATCATGGTGAGCATTACCTTGATATCGCTAATTCGTCGCGGGGATGACGCCCGTATTGCTATGAGAATACACGGCCACGTTCAACGGCTGAAAAGCTCAATACGGTGCCGACCTTGGCCGTTCGTCCGTATAGCAGCGTATATAAATAATGCCGACGCTGATCAGTGTTAGATCGTAGATTCTCATTATCGGCCCTCATTTGACAGTCCCAATGGCGTAACCATGTGGGTGTCTGTTGTGACCGTTACCTCACGAACTCCTAGCCACTCCTTGCACCAGCATGGTGGACGGTTACCCTAGCACGCCGTCCCTCACAAACTCAGAGGAGACTATCTCCTCAGGCAGTGAGCTTCCTTTAGCGAGGCCTCTCCTGTCATTACCTTCAAATAATCCGGCACCTTCCTTCAACAAGGGCAAGCAAAGAGCTACTCCCCGCCTACCCCAACATTCCTCTAAAACCGTCTCTAATTCTATTTCCTATAATCGTCCCCCCAAGCCCAGTCACTCGTATGGGTCCATGCGTGGATTTGTCACTTCGTGGTCTCATCCCACCATATTACATTGTCTCCTATCCTACCTGGGCTGGAGGGAGTTCAATGCAGTGATGCGCACATGTCGTAAACTCCGGAACCTTTTTCGCAGACCCGACGTAAAAAGCGTTGTCCTCTCCTGGTTCGTCCCAGGTTACAGGTTCGAAGGTAGAGACCAGGCCGAGGATGAGGTTCAGGTTGACTTAACAGACCTCGAAGCTCTCAGTGAGCTTCTATCAGAACTCTTGGTCATCATGCGCTCACATTTGCGCAGTGCTGTCGCAACCGTTACCCTTGCATCGTTATCCTGTGCATGCCGTTTTTATTGTCTCCGCTGTGAACGAGATCACTCCTAAGGCCCAAGCCTTCACAGATCGGCTTGTTCGTTTAACTCAGGCTCATTCCAGATTTGTTCTCCTCCTCCGCTCCCGAGCACCTGACTGGCAGGTCAGCGTTGACCGGGATGAGTTCGCCCATAGGAACAGCTCTCCACGAGCTCTCAGAGAACTCACATTTCCTCCCCCATTATCATATTTCGATCCTTCCAAGGATATGTCACCTTCTTCGCCAGTGGATCTTGTATCCAAGAAGAAACGAATCAGCAAACGCAGGCCAGTGTCAGGCGAAACCCCGCCAACGCCTCTCCCCCGAGCCACATCTTCTCATCCTAATAAAAGGCGGTTATCGATATTTGGACGGTCTAAAGAGCGAATACCCTTGCCGCAGCCTCAGTCGTCCCCTGCCTCTTTAAAACATTATTCTAGTCATGGGCGTTCGCGTCGTATGACTGCCATATCTACGGCGTACGAGTCTCTTCCCTACTCGCGGTTCTTGACCGAGCCCCTCCCGCCTCCCCGATATCCATTTGCATACCGGCCTTCGAGCTCACCGAGCTCATCCATTGGTTCCTTCAGCCGCTCTTCCCCGGTGCACGGAGCCGGGCACGGGTTCATGTCACCTCATGACCTTTCAAACGCATTGTCACGTACACGCGCTCCAATTCTACGCGTCTTTGTTCCCTGCTCAACGTTGACTTCACCTGACGTTATTGACGCTGCTCAAGCGCAGCTCTCTGCCGATGGTTTATGGGAGCATCTACGTCTTGGGGACGTCATCTGCAATCTCGGATACGTTCCAGAGGACAGTAACAATGCACGTGGATGGCTCATTTTTACAGGTAAAGGTCTGTGGCCTTTCTTTCCACCGGGGCTACCTCCCGTGCCAGATGCAACACTGCTCCCGTCTCCCTTGTATTTCTCTCATTTGCTTCCGCCGTTTGAGGATATCCGCTGTGTTCTCAGCCTGCCACGTGGTGTTCCGATCAATCTAAGCCTGGCATCGGTATCAAGCGACGTCCCCAGTCCGCACAGTCCTTCGGGGCGTGTACGCGTGAAACGGTATGCCTGGCTGGGAAGGCTGCGTATCAAGGACGATGAGACGGAGATCCTGGGACTTGGCGAGGGTTGGGCTGGGGAGTGGGTGCTAGAAGCAGAAGGTACGAAAGAGGGTAGGCAAGTGCTGCTTGACCAATGCGAGGAGAACGATCATCGGCTTGCGGTGAGGGAATGGGAAGTTATTAGGGAGAAAAGTGGCGCCGGGATAGTGTGGTTGAGGTACGATGCATCTCACGCGAATGAGCCCTTGTCTGATTGCTTACACTCACAGAATTATACCTGAACAACTTGAATTGGACAATCTGTCTGGGAAACTGTCTGCGCCGGTGGCACGCTGACATCCCTTGCCTAGATTGATGGTAATCCACACGTAGAATCATATGGACATCATTCACATTGACAATATTGCATACATCTTATAGTTTAGTAGCATTTCTCTTTATTCAACACAACCATTTTTTTTCAAATAGTAATATCCGCATGTGTCTTCCGGTACTCGGCGTGTGCGCGCCCCGGGCACAATTGTCACGTGACTATGCTGGTATATAGACCCCTCTGTACAACGGAAGGAGCATCGCCGCCATCCAAGCGTTAACTATGGGTCAGCCAACAGCACCCGGCGCAGATACTTTGACTGTGCGCGATAACCGCACAGGCAAGTCTTACACTATTCCGTAAGTGTGATCAGTGGGCTACCCGCTACTAGTACATAATAGAACTGCTTTCGGTGCCCAGAATCGTGGACAACTCTGTTTCAGCGACCGCTTTCAAGAGTATCGTGGCTTCTCGTCGATCTGATGAACGCGAGGAGAATGAGACCGACCGTGGGCTGAGAGTGGCAGACAAGGGCTTCTTGAACACTGCAGTCATTACCTCGCAAATCACCTATATCGACGGCGAGGCCGGAAGTGAGTCTTCTTATGGCACCTTCACATATCATCTAATCGAGATTAGTTCTACGCTATAGGTTTGTAGCATATATGTGCCACGATGTTCTGCTGAGATTCGACGGTTGTGTAGAGGGTACCCTATCGAGCAACTCGCAATACACTCATCCTTCCTCGAAACGGCATATCTCCTTATTTATGGCTCTCTTCCGACCAAGACCCAGTACAGTATTTTTGAAGGCGAAGTCATGCACCATTCGATAGCACATGTAGATGCCGAGGAGTTGTTCCGTTCTTTCCGGTTTGTTATTTGTTATGACGTTATTCCCTTCGTTTTGAGAACCCACATTATTAGATACGATGCACATCCTATGGCTATTCTTACTAGCTCTTTTGCTGCTCTTGGGTCTTACTACAGCGAGGTGCGTCGTTTGGGCAGAGATGTCTTCTCTTAATGTAATATGTACTGGCAGGCGAACCCTTCATTACAAGGTAAGGGTGGTGCTCTACATATTTCATTGCACGTTCTAACCCAGTGTTCATCAGGACAGAACTTGTACACCAAGGATGATCCAGACTCCCTTGCTAATATGGACAAACAGATATTTCGGTGAGCTGTTGTAGTTTTTAAGCCATCGATGGCGTGCCCTTAAGTATCCGAAAAGGCTCATTGGAAAGGCAACCACACTCGCTGCGTATGTTTTGTGTCCTCTACTGCTATCTGTCGTCGTCCCCACAACGGATGGTTGTTTAGTATGGCCTACCGCGTCCGTCAGGGGCGTCCATTTGTTATTCCTAAGAAAAATCTCAGTTATACTGGCTCGTGAGTCGTCCCCTCATCAACTAGTGCTGAGGAATGGCTGACATACGATGCCCAAGATTCCTGTACCAACTGGATCATCTAGGGGAGACGGACTATATTCCTAACTCTGTCTTAGCCAAGGCGCTAGATGTGTTATTCCTGCTTCACGCAGATCACGAATTAAACGCGTCGTGTACTACTGTTCTACAGACAGCTAGCTCCCTAGTGGATCCCTATTCTGCAGTATCTGCAGGATGTGCGTCGTTATACGGACCACTTCACGGCGGGGCAAATGAGGCCGTCATCAGAATGTTGATCTCCATAGGCAGCCCGGAGAACGTGCCCAGATTTGTAGAACAAGTCAAGCGGAGAGAGAAGGTTCTTTCAGGCTTTGGGCATCGGTGAGTAATGATCAATTCCACCCCAGTTCTAAATTCCATATCTTCGTAGTGTTTATAAGACGGTAAGGCTCCAGTGTTGATTCCCCAAAGCTGGAACATGTGCCTGATGCAATTTCAGTCTGATCCACGATCATTCATTGTGCGCAAAACGGCTGATGAGGTTTTTAAGATGTACGTTTATATCACCCGAGACGCAGGTATGTGATGCCAGCATTACTTAGCACCGGTAAGGACGAGCTCCTGGAGACGGCCATGCGTTTGCACGATGTCGCCATGATGGATGAGTATTTCATTAAAAGGCGTGTTGAGAAGTCTCTTTCTCTCGGGATCTCTATCTTACTTTGACGCAGGAAGCTTGCTCCCAACGTAGATTTCTGGTATTGGTTATGATTATTTTAGCCACTCCTGGAAATCACTCACCATTCAATTCGTGCTCTTACCTCACAGGAGGTGGGCCATATGCATTTAGTTAACTTAACGCAGGGCTCACAATAGTTCAGCGGTCTGATATACCGGGCTATGGGTGAGTCTGTCGCATCTTGACTGTAACATCGGCCTCAGTGCCTGTTAGGTTTCCCCCTTGACTTCTTCCCCGTTCTCTTCGCTGTCCCTCGAGTTGTAGGGTGGCTCGCCCACTGGCGTCAGGTTAGCTTCTGTTCGAGTCACGTGTGCATCTGTCCACCTACGGAACTCCTTTCAGATGATGCTTCAGGCTGGAGGTGTCAAGATCTGGAGGCCGCGACAGGTATGAAAAGAAAAAAAAATCTGATCATTGTTTAGTTCCCTTGACATACAATAGATCTACGTTGGTGAAGGAAAGCGTGATTATGTCCCAATCGAGAAACGGGATGGGAAGGAAGGGAAGGACACGCCTCACCGAGTGCAACGCACAGGGTAAGTTTCCCATGGTTGTATGCGGATATTTGCATTTCTGATCGTATTCTTAGCATAAGCAAACGCACGGGTATGGCGCAGTTCAAAGGCAAACTTTAGACTCTATTCTGGATTTCCAGCCCATGATGCCATAAACGTTTTCTAAATAAAAATTGATCAAACGAACGCCCTTGGTTCATTGGACATGCAGCTGTCAAAGAATATTTCGATGGGCGTTTCTCGAATCCGACGCCTGCAGCGACGCCGTTTGTCGCCGGTCATAGCGTGGGCGTGGGATCCGAGATTGGTGAGGGTAGACCGATCGCCATGCATGAGAACAATAGGCGGATGCTGTCCCACAACTCGCTAGGCGCCGGCACCACGAAGCCGCCCCCGCCTCGGGGCCTAATGATTCGGCTGTTAAGCGAAAATGAAGTTCTCGATTGCATCATTGGAGTTGAGACAATGTCCTTGCGGGATTCGCCAAGTTGGCGGCTCGAGGCTACCATCATTTTCCACTCCTGTAATACTTTCTCTTGCACCTCGATTCCTCACTTCCGCCTTTCCTTCACGCTCGTTCATCATGTTGTCCACGCTCGCTCGCATTAGTATATTTTTCACGCTCGCTGCCCATCATGTCGCCGCTGGTTTGCAGGTCGTGACCCCGACTCTTACTCAGGTTAGAAATTGCCTTGTAAAAATGAGTCTCTAACACTCCTACAGTGTCAAAACGCGACTATTTCATACTCTGGGGGAAGTGGAAACTACGGTCTCTATGTGGTTCCCAGCAATGATCCGTGTGCGGACTCTGTGTGAGTAGATGTAGGACACGACAACATACTTTCCCTGATGTATGCTCGCCTAGGGTAAATATCCCAGAGCAGACGGGAACATCGTACACGTGGAAGGTCAACATCCCGGCGGGAAGTCAGGTTGAGCTGTTGGTGGAGGATTCGACTGGAGCTGAGGCCTGGAGTGGTGTCGTATGTGGCAGTTGTGCTAGGCAGCGACACGTGACTGACATTTTGGCTACTAGATTACTGTCAACAACAGCTCTGACTCCTCCTGTGTGGATCCAAGCGCTGCACGGGCTCTAGCCGTCGGCTCTTCTTCCATCAGCACGACCAGCGCTTCATCATGGGGCTCGTCCTCCGGGAGCCCGACGGTACCATCGACTACCGCCCTTCCATACGGGTTTGTTCCTTTCCTTTCTCCGTGTGGATTTGCAACAACTCCTTTTGTTTTCAGATCCCCTGGTCCTCTCTCTGCCTCTGGCAACGCGAAGACTATTACGCCTGCCACTCCTTCGGCTGTCGCGAAGGCGGCCGGCAGTCCGAACTCCGGCTTGCCTGGCGCCGTTCTCCCGCCTGGCTTTCTGCTTGGTGTTGCGGCAGTCCTCCTCGCTGTGGTTCACCTGTGAGGGTCTTCATTATCCTTATACCCAATATCTATGCTCTCTTTCCGCTTTGGCTTCAGCGTCCAGCTGGGCTCGGATTGTCGCGAGGCTATGCACACATTGGTTGTGCGGTATGTCCCCTGGTATTGTCATGTGCGGCTGGATTGTGTTCTTGATAGCCTCTTGCTGCTGGTCAGCAAGAGGCATTGATGATGTGGGATTGTACGCTCGCTTGATTTATCTTGAGGATTTGTTATGCATCATGATGGTCACGTTCCCAATGCAATCGAGTTGTTTCGTGCCGTCATCCTCGGGTGTGATAAGACGTTGAAGCCTTGCTGTACAGCTCGTGTTTTCACCCGGTCTTATCGACAAATATTAAAGTCACGCCTTTGCCCAAATATAATTAATCGAAGCCATAACGCTCCTTTCGACCGTAAGTATCGTACAGACCAATGATTTGACCATGATAGGCTTATATGAATTTCAAACCACTCGCTGCCGCCTCATGTAGGGTCGACGTGGCAGACAAGTGGCAAACCTCTCCGAAGTCCTCTCGTTCCCTCCGACATATCTTGGCCGGTCACCACGGTACCGAGAAGCTCCGAAGCTCGCTTCCGGGTACTTACGCTAGAAAGCTACACGTCTCACCAAGGCTGAACGTTTGGACGGTCAATGGCGCAGGCATCACATGATACGCCCTCCCCAGACGTATGAGATATGGTCAGGAAGTAACTGGTTTATTTCATGACCTATTGGCACCTCAGTCCAGGGCATCGCTCAGTCGGATGGAATATCAACATGCCATGTGCAGCGGGAATATTTTAATTATGCTTGTTACGGCATACTAAGAAGTGAGTGGATATTTACCGAATTCCCACAGCGTTCACAATATTTTGTGGGTAGGATTCCCGTAGAAATATATGCTTATACTCTCAGTTAGTACTTAGCCCGCCCGCAAGTACCTATCAAGAATGCCGTCACTTTGATGGATGGTAAACAAGTTGTGCCACCTGCCTTTGTCTTCGCCATTTATCAGTATTAGGCATGCGACGCCTTTTATCGCAAGACTACCGAGTGTCCAAGATGTCGTAGTCGAAGCAATCTGAGGATAGAGATCAATCCTCGCCAGTGCATACACAAAGCTGCAATGGTCTCAACGGATCTTCGCCGGGAACCCCGTAACTCGTATACATCCACCTCACCACGGACCATGTGAGGCGGCGGCAAGTACGCAGCTGACCGGAAGAGTGCGCTGAACACTAGTGATGTACAAGATTTTGACGGCGAGGTGGGTCTCACCTGGATCGTCTCTAAAGGTAGTGAGTGGCTCACGATAAACTGCCGGTGATTCTAATACCAATCCCTTCCGGACACTGTAAGCCAAGTCGTAATCAAATGCTGCCAGGCAAAGTCCGAGTCGTTAAATAAACGGCTTCAACCGCCACAGCTACTTGTAGCTTCAGCTTTTCCTCACAGAAGATATACTACAAAGACGCGTACTCAGCTTGGCCAGTGGAATGTTGAATACGCCACAATTCGAACCCAGGCCTGCAGAAAGCTCGTGGCCAATCCCGGTGCTTCGAACTTAAGACACCGGTTCAAAGCTACTTAAGGATATACCGCTCCCACTCCAACACGAAAGCCTCGAGGACGGAAGCGTGAGCTGGCGGCGCTCATGTGTCAACATACAGGGTCTGAAGTAGTTTTAAAAGTTACAAGGGATGATCTTAGATTCTCCGGCGATGCAGTTCAACGCGTGTCTGCTGATACTATCGTCATTCGAGTCATGAAGTCTGCTTATACCTTCCTGATAACTGCTATTCATACGGCTCACCTATAAATGAACTCACTTGAGGACGATGATCGGTAGGTGCCAATCACAGCCTCCTTTTTAAGTCACCGTCGCTTCTAACAAGACACCGTGCCGGTGCTGCGCAGACAATTTACTGAGACAAGAATGAACGTGAGCTGGAAATTCATCTGGTGGAGATGTCTGCTACTATGCCTGAATCATGATGTCAGCACTGCTCCAGCGAGTGGACAAGTTAAGTTGCTGAGGAAGGATCAAGATAGGTGGCCCCTAGTTGCGACAGACAGATGGATGTGAAAATGTGACGTGTCTCACCTTCACAACTAAAGAAATCCTCCAATATTATTCTACTGGTGAGGTAACCCAATGTCATAGTGGATGAGCAATCGCCTGGCACTGTGGAAATGGCGCAGCCGCTTATAAACACAGGCCTACTGCTGGTTTTTTTGTATACACAGCAATTTCGTTTGGGGTTCAGCCTCTCCTCTCAATCGACAGAGAACGTTGGTTAGCGATATATGGGTTGCACAGGTCATATGATGTGAATGGCGAAGCATCACAAGCGGGGAAGGAAAATTCAATCTCCGCAGAAAATGCTGTGATGATCAAGAACTGTGATATACTACTATAACAAAGATGGCATGGCAATTTCAAGAACATGCACATATCCAGAGACACCTAAACTTGAGCCTGAGAAGTCTGACGATTAGCCTTCCAAGTCAGGAAAGTAGCTCGCGTGTCTGTTCTGACGCTGGCTACTGGCTTGATCATCTCTCCCCAAGTATGGGCAAGGAATTCACCCTGTTCCTTCACAAACTTACCCATTTCTTCTTCAATCCCTTCCAAATTTTTATCCTCAAGTTTGGCGGCCATAGCCTCTGCTCTCAGTGCCAGGACTTTCATACGATACTGGCACCATTGCTTATGTAGCGTTGGCACATCGCTGACAGTGCGCACGGTGGTAAGCTCGCAGATATCCCTCGCGAGGGGATTTATGGGTCGAAACGAAGTGACCATAGACACTCTTTCCTGCGTGCTGTCGGTGGGCGAGACCGCATGTTCAATGTGCCCTCCTTGAAGAATCATGGCGTGTCCGATGGGCGGCAAGTCACAGAACATCTCTGAGCCATCAGCTCTACGGACGACAGTCCGGCCTCCCTGGAGATGCGAGGACTCGCTGAGCATGAGAATACAGACGAACTAAACATATTATATTGAGTACATCGCTTTCGAAAAAGAGGCAGAACCTTACAGGATACGAGTCTTTGTGCCAGTTGGGTTTGCGCATCAAGGTGGGGGTGATCTCTTCATCGGTAGCAAGAGACCCGACAGAATCAGGGAGGTCTGGATCTGCAGTTAATCCAGCCCAGCCACGAGGTCCAAGTTGAAGATTGCTGCAGGTACAAAATGCCTCAATATTCTGAATGTGAGCGTGAACCCTATTGAGACATACACATGCCCGATCTCATAATCATAGACCGGTGTCAAAGCGATTCCGGCAGCGTCATTAAGTCTTTCAACGACGGCAGGGTGAGTCCAGGCTTCATAAATGAAGCGGGCGCGCTCTGGGCAGACACCGCGAACGACGCTTGGGCTGAGGGTGTCACTGTAAAGATGATCTGCGAGCGTATTGTGGTCGAACAGTTCGCCACGGATGCGTCGAACTGCGTCAAGCGTGAACAACGGAAAGGGCTTCGTCGCTGCTATATCAGAATCAGCAGTGGCATTGTAGCCAAGCTCGTCCATTTTAATCACAGGCGGGCTCTGGTAGTGCGGTGCGAGGTGGATGGAAGGCTCAAAACCATTGGGAGTGGTGGGGGAAGAGCAAGTAGAGAGGGTCATGGTTAGAGAAACGGTATGCACTCAGAACAGTGTGATACAATTGAGGCCGTGCCCACGAAGTATTATATATGTCCAAGTCGTCAAGGTCATGAGGCCTATTTCCCAGCTACGGCAACCCTTGAATGTTCAAGTAGGGAAAGTAACATCGGACCGATTGCGATAATATGAAAAATACCGATAAAGATCTAGAAGCTTGAGTGTGTCGGTGAGATCCGATAAACATCGAGAGCAGCGTGAAAGGTGAATGAATGGATTGAAGACCCGGTAACCGGCGGTGAGTATTAAATCTACGCTTCCCATGCCACCGGGGAACACCAAAATACCAACCACGGATCGAGCTTGGATTATGATGAAAAGAGCAATGAAAAATTAAACCTCGAGTTCTGGCTGAAATACTTTTCCAGGGTGAATTGTGACGGCGTGAGGCGCCTGGGTCGGTGAACGTAGCCCTAATCAAGCAGTCTTAATCAACGAAAGCTCGGGAACATATCTAAGGTGGCGTGAAGACTTACGGCGCGTTGGCGTCATGCCCCCCCATGCTCGTGACACGAAAGAACTGATGAAGGAAGTTGCATAACCTTGTGGCACCTATACAAAGATTAGAATCCCTCACTCCTAATAATTATTCGGGTTGCGAAACATGCGACTTCGTAGGTGCTGTCCGATTCGGTCCGTCAGATCCGAGCGTAAGTGGCGCACCCTAGTCTAGCTGAGCAAACGCAGTATATGCTGGTGAGTCGTATGTAGGACCTAGGAGAAAGAATACTAGGATTGAAGCGCTAAAGCTGAAGCTTAACGTATGAGTGGGTCACTAAGTACGTTGAATGTGAGTAATATGTTCGCCACAGCCCCGAGACCTATGATCCAGGGTAGTAAGCAGGATAACAGCACACTGGCACCTGACTTTGATTTCACGTCGAACCCGAACTCTACGTGAGACGAAGGTTTATGCCACGGAAGATATAAAACGACACTTGGCTGATAAAAACAATGGCGGCAGTTCCCGTCACAGGGATCATGAGATACACACGTGCGGCAAAAGGTGTGAATTCTTGAAAGGCGTTGATGCCACTGGTTTGCCATGGATGCGATAACGGTGTCGAGAGAATCGAGATTAGACAAGAATCGGTTACGTAATGCGGTAAACAAACAACTGAATGATAGCCGACTACCTAACACTTCAAGTTAAGCAATAATATCTATCTTCCCCGTGATGTTCCTCGCCTGAGAATTAATGAGTCACACTGAGAGGTAAGTTATTCGTGAATTGACTTGCACGATATCCTGATAGTCGAGGAAATCAGCGGTTGACACGACAGGGAGGCAAAGCACGCACGCGTTATCTTTCCAGTCTTGTTATTCTTGATGCCGTATTTGACCTCCTGGAACATGTGAAGGGGTCAAGAGCGTTAGCATGAACTTGAGACACACATACCTCGCCACTCCCCTGAATGTCGACAATCTCGCCCTGGGATGATGAGACGTTCGCCGAGGCGCCACCCTGTAACAGACGACTCATTACTGAAAAAATCCGATGATCCTCCCCAACCTCACGACTTACGATTGGGTGGTACGCGACTTTGTCCCCCACCTGCCACCAGTGAGCAAGACTGAATGAATCGGCTCGTGCCAGAAGTAGTACTGCACCTTGTATTCAGCTGCAACTTGAGGCATTTCGGTCATATTTGGCGTGCGAACAGTGATGAAGGACAGATGGTGGGGCTTGTGGGGTTGGAGGCAACTCGAAAGCACCTCCTGTTTTTATAAGACAAACTATCGTCATAGGCGTAATTCCAAGCTTTTGCATCATCCTTGTACATCTGACCATCGCGGCTTTATTTTCATGTTGTGTGACAATATTCGCAAGAAACTTCAAGCCTGTTCCTTACGGTTTCTGGAATAAAAACAGCCTGTGGTTTGCGAAGACTCCAAGCTGGGTCGACTGATTATGAAGCTGCATGAAAGGCAGATCCGGGTCATTTATTAGGGGGAAAACTGCGCGTATACCATCAGCTAGTACAGTACCGCCATTAACTAGTCCGAACCGAACAGAAGGATGTGCGTGACACAGGCTGCTGTCACCCGTCACACTCGACATGGATTTCCAGGCTACAGAGGAGGATCCTCTGCAGGTGAGCTATCAAAGCATTATTCTTCATTTATGACTACTACGAAAATATCAGGCCGCGCTCGCTACGGCCTTTACCGATTCTCCCATACTCTCACCAAGTCCTTCGACGTTAGCCTCCATTTCGCAATCGCCTGACTACGAGCCTGCTCAGGAGCAGGTAGAAGAGGGAAGGGCCGACGATTCTTGGAAAGACGAGTATGATCAGCATTTGAGCCATTGGCGAGCAGAATCTGCTGCTGCCCGCGAGACAGCTGAACAGGAACGCGAGCGTTGGAGGCTAATCCGGGAACAGGAAGAGAAACAACAAGCTGACCGGGAGCAGGAGCGGGAAACGCAGGCTGGTGTCCAGCGCAAAGACTCCGAGTGGGAGACTGTGTCGAGGTCCTCCAATATAGGGGAGCCCGAGTCGGCGTCTAAACACGCTGTGGAAGCTGGCCGAGGGATTTCTGCTGCAAAGGAAGCTGCTGTAGCTGTTCAAGATACCCCACGCCATAGTTCCGCCAACCCAGCAGACACGAGAGAGCTAGTCACCGGAGAGACGCCTCGCAGACATGTAGACACAATACAGGTAAGGCAGTTCCATAGGTAGCCACACTGGTCCTCCCGCATGGTGCCACCACCTTCTAGTATCCATTACCCCTCCCCCTGAACCACATTCAACTGAATATATTGTATCACAACAGAATCCTGCCACCGTTCCAGCTCCACCTTCGAACATGGATGACCACGGACTTTCCAGCTCTAGAACTTGGGAAGAAGTCCCCTCAGATGACTCTTCCTTTCCTTCTCTGTCGTTCCCCGAGCGTTCAGCCGCTCCATCTCCAGATCCTCGTGAGCGGCCCCTATACCGACAACCCCCCGCGCCTCCATCGGTTACACTTGCGGTCTTCGATTCATCCCTTTCACGTCGTGCGCGCACGCTTGCGCTCATATCATCAATCGGGATCAACATGTTCCTTCCCTTTATCAACGGGGTTATGCTTGGTTTCGGGGAGATCTTCGCGAAGAACGTAGTCAGCTTCTTTGGATGGAATACTAGTACAGCGGTTGGGCTACGCGCGGCGCCCGGGAGACGCTAGACTCGCTCGTATGTAGATCACGATGTGCGCAAGCATAAGTTAATACAATATGTAGATGATGTCTATATTGTGTCAACATCTCGTAATACAGTGAAACGGAAAACAAATAATGTACCCCGCCCCCGATGTACTAATTGAAATCATAAGCGAACGTTCTTGGGCATGGCACGCATGGCTTGGCGAACCCCCAGGTCTCCGAGGACATCTTCGGCTATGGGATAGACAAACCTCAGTAAGACGGCGGTCGAAACCCCGAGATTCCAGACTTACCTCCCCCCAGTAGTGAATCGAAAGTAATAGTACGATGATACTGGCAAGTGGGTAAATTGCCTTGAATTCTCGGGTCTACGGAAACACTCACGTGCTCAATAAACCGACCCATACCAGTCTTAGTGATACCACGACCACCAAACAGTTGTACAGCATCACGGGCTGTCTCCTGTGCTGCCTGAGTAGCTGCCATCTTCAGGAAAGCAATTTGTCTGATCCAAAGCGTCAGCGATCCTTGCACTACGGTGACGTGATGACTATACATACCCTGCTAATTTGGAGGCTTGCTGCTTGTACGACTACGTTCATAAGATATTAGACTTGCCAGGAGGACGATGATCAGTGAAATAATAAAAACCATGTTGTTCATCTGGTAGGTGACATTTTCGAGCCACGCTTGCAGACTCTCAACACGCGCAATCATCGCTGCCAGCTTACTGCGAACCACAGCTTGGGAGTTGAGCGGCTTGCCAAACACCTTACGTTGGCTCGCCCACCTGTGCGGAAGGTAAGTACACGTCATGAAGGACGTGAACTGGCTCACGTCATGCATTCTTCAACGACAGATCGATGGCTGCGGATGCTTGCGCAACACATAACCCAACTAATACATCGAGATCGTCAGCCTGCCCATATGGACGATCAAGCGAATTTATTCGTACCGCTCATGGTTGAAGTTGCTTTCATTTTAACAAGGCTCAGAATCAGCGGGAGCTGAGGGTACTCGGCAGACGGGCTAACCTCAACATCACGAAGATCCCTCCACCGTCAGGGCCGAGCATGTTCTCTACTGGCACCTTCACGTTATCAAACGTGATGTATGCAGTGCCAGCAGTTGCAGAGTAGGAGGTCTTTATTGGTTTTGTTTCGACGCCTTCCCCACGCTCTATGAGAAGCACGGAAAATCCAGACTACACGGCAGTTCAGCTATATTTGAGATATGATGATGCGCAATAATACGGACCTCCGTCCTGCATCCCACAGTGAAGTAATCGCTAAAGGTACCTAGGCGAGAGTCAGCCGCGATACATCTTGCCAAATTGTGAACTTTACCGTTTGTGATCCATTTCTTAGTGCCGTTGACAATATAGTGCTTTCCGTCTTCGCTCAGTGTAGCAGTGGTCCTTAAGCCCATGACATCACTCCCGGCGAACGCCTCCGAAATAGCCAAGCTGTGAGATTCGAAAGGTCATGGTCCCTCCACTCAATCTTCTCCGTTAGAAGACTTACCAAATAAATTTCTTGCCAGCGAACACGTCAGGAACGATCTTAGCCTGTAGCTCTGGACTGCCAAAGTTGAGCACTGGAGGCAATCCGATGACCGTACCACCATTAAGTGCGTCACCGTATCCGCGACTCCCGGTGCCAGTGAGTTCCTGAGTTATGATTAACTCATGGAAGTAGTCAAACTACAAACCTGTCATTAAACCGTCGTTCAATAGCTGGTTTCCCTACCTCCTCTGGAGATACGAGACCGTCGAACAAGGTTTTTCCCTTCAGATGCTTCCCTGGCCCGAGACGCATGGCATGCAGGTTGACGGCTGCCATGGCGTCTATGACGCTCTGCGACGGCCGCTTGCCATCCTCCTCGCGTGCCTGGTAAAAAGAATGCATATCTGGAGTAAGCTCTGAGGTATAGCGAGATAATTTCTGTAAACGTACCTGCGCATCTGGGTAAAGGATATCGTCCACGAATTTGCGCATTACAGCTTGGAACTTTCTATGGCTCTAGAAAAATAGTCTATCGATAGGTGACCAATCTTAATATCTGACTTACTTCCTTATAATATGGGCTGTGGAAGCCGGGAGATAACCAGGTAGGTTCGCCGTACGGGATGGCGGACAACTCCCCTGTCCCGCGACCAGTGACCTTAGGACTCTCGCCTTCAACGACGCCAATTTGAAGGCGAGCATAGCTGGGTTTCTCAAGGACTTCATACCGGTGCAGACCAAAGAATGTCTCAGTTGCATCTGCTCCAGCTTTGAGGCATATGGGTTAATAGGAAACGTTGCATGAGCTAGAAGACGTCGAAACTCACCCACTTCCACATCAAACAAGACACTTTCGCCTCCAGGATGCAGAGCGGCGAACTTGGAGATGTCAAAGACTCTACTATCGATAACAACCCAGAGATCCCCTGGTTTGTTGTGCTGAAACGATGTAAGGCTGCGTGATGCCGAGACAATATAGTACAAGGACATGCGCTAACCTTTGCAACCTCGCCTCTGGACACCTGTCTTAGCTGCCTAGACATTGTTTAAAGATATACAGTTAAGAGGGCACTACTTGTAAGGTGGAGAGAGAGTTTATCAGCTGTTTACATTATTCACGTGTTTATGGCTGAGCGGAACCAGTGCCGCTGTGCCGTTACAATAATCACACCAGCGGATTACGTAATCCGGCTCCCGGTAAATAGGGGAATAAGAATATGTACTGCACAAATTGCGTAGACAGATCAAAGACGACTGCTCTTGGGCATCTTTCTCATGGCCTGTCTAACACCAAGGTCACCAAGGACGTCTTCAGCTGCAAGAAGTGACAGTGAGATCAGGTGCACCAACGGCCTGACAATTGACATACCTCCTCCAAGGACTGCATCGAACGGCACTGTGCGGTGGTACTGCAGATGCAAAATAATGTTACACCAAGCCTGCGAAATGGCTACTGTGAACTCACATGCTCAATAAAGCGACCCATGCCTGTTCTTGTGATGCCTCTACCACCGAAAATCTGAACCGCATCTTCGGCAGTTTCCTGGGCCGTACGCGTGCAGTACATCTTCAAAAACGCAATTTGACCCGCAAGTTTGTCCGACTGCTCCTTGTAGTTCATATTGTCCATTTGGAAAGTGATATTTTCGACCCAATTCTGTGCGCTTTCCACACGTGATATCATTTGTGCGAGCTTCGCACGTATCACGGGCTGAGACACCAAAGGCTTTCCGAAAACTTTGCGCTGATTGGCCCACCTGTACAGATGTCAGCAGCAGCTAATGGGAGTACACGCGAGACTGACTTCAGGCATTCCTCGACGACAAAACGCTGCGCACCAATGCTGGTACCACACATGACCCATCTTTCATGGTTGAAATTGGAAAGTATAACACTTAGTCCGCCGTTATCAGGTCCAAGGGTATTTTCCACAGGAACCTTAACACTCTCGAAGGTAATAAACGCAGTACTTGCCGTGGCTGAATACGAAGTTTTGATTGGTTTCGTCTCGACCCCTTCACCCCGCTCAACCAAGAGCACAACGTATGCATCCTGAGAATTCAGAAATCAGCATGATTGCGATCGCATATAGATTCCTTCTCACCTTTGTTCGACAACCCACGGTAAAATAGTCAGCGTATGTACCATTTGTGATCCATTTCTTAGTCCCGTTGACAATCCAGTGTTTTCCATCGGCTGTCTTCGTAGCCGTTGTCTTGATGCCTAACTCACGGAGAAAATGAGTTTGATGAGCTAAGGAGTGCAGGACCGTACCGGTAACATCCGATCCAGCGAATGCTTCGGAGATAGCCAGACAAATGAATTTCTTGGCTTGTAAAACCTCAGGGACAATCCTCTTCCGTAGCTCTGGTCGACCAAAATTCAGTACAGGAGGTAAACCGATTATTCCTCCAGCGAGAAGACCTGCACCAAACCCAGAACAGTCCATAATTGATGCGTCTGCAAGTAATCCAGCGACTGACCATCCAAGTATCCACGGGCACCAATGCGCCCCCCCTCCTGATTCATGATGAGTTCATGAGTGTATGTGAACTGATAATGACTATATTAAAACAGCGAAAAGTTGACGAGCTAAACATGCTTACTTCTTCCGGTGTAATAATGCCATTCATCAGCGTAAGGCCCTTAGTTTAGATAGGGAGGTTTGTGGGATGCATCGCTCAGCTCAAATTGTAGACGAACTTTAAGGTGCTTTCCTGGACCCATTCGCATGGCAATAATGTTCTGAGCTCTAGATGCTGCTTACCAGGCTGGTCATTTGAAAACATGAAGCAAGTGACGTACGCCATAGCATCCATGACACTCTGACTTGCTCTTTTGCCATCCTCCTCGCGTGCCTGGGCGTCTGGGTATATGACCTCATCTACGAACTTTCTCCATGCCTTCTGCAGTCGGCGGTGACTCTGGCGCGGCAGTGTCGTCAGATTATCATGGTCACTGTTCATCAAACACAAAATAAATACATACCTCGTTGTAATATGGACTGTAAAACCCATTCGAGAGCCAGCTAGGCTCAGCATAAGGCACATGCGTGAGTTCTCCTAGTTCGCGGGCCTTTATAACAGGCTCTGAGCCCGCAATGGTGCCGATTTGAAGACGGGCGTACTGGGGCTTGAGTAGGACTTCATGACGATGTAGTGAGAAGAATGCCTCAGTAGCATCTTGGCCAGCTTTGATATGGTACTATCAAGCTCGCAGTCAATGTGATGAAGCGAATACGCGAATACTGACCGATCTCGGAGTCTGAAAGAACGCTGGATCCGCCTGGATGAAGATTAATAAACTTGGAGACGTCGTATACTTTTGCTGCCAGACATTCAATTGGTTTACAAGCCTGAGAGGCGTAGTCACATACAGTCGATGATAAGCCAGAGATCCCCCTCCTTATTGTGCTGCGCGACACGGTGAGATCTGGCAGCTGGGCATTGTGACAACTTGCCTTTGCAACTTCCTCGACGGTATACAGCTTTGTGGTCATGGGGTAGGATAGGAGTGCTAAGTAGACAAACAGGTGCTGACCTGGCACTGACCTGGCTACCGTTTTAGTATGTAACAAGTTGTTTCACATGTGTTTATATCACGGTCATTGAAGCGGTGATATCTTGTGCCCGCGATTATAAAGCATGATGGCGGTACCTACTTCGGCACCGGTGACCGACTAACAAAATAAAATACTGAAATAAATAAGTACCACAAAGCTAATCCATGAGCAAGATAGACATATTCAATGCATCAGTTTGCAAAGTCTACTGCTCAACGTTGTTTGCCTCATTTTCTTGTCGTCGGTGACTTGAATGGTGGGAATCCTTGAAGACGTGGTCCGCCGGTTTGCCCTGTCTCCCACTCACCATCGTCTAGATATTGATCCACTGCCTTCGCCTCCAGCGTACGCTGCTCCGGAGCCTTTATGGTCGCTTGGATGCTTTCCTTTGTCTTGGTGCTGTCATCCTCATCTTCCGCGAGTGCTACATAAGCCTTCGCAACACGCCAGTCAATTTCCTTGGTCACGAACTGGAATCGTTTCTCTGCACGCTCTCGATTATGAGCCTCCAAAATCTTCGGATCAGGTGGTAACATCGGCCGTCCAGTTGGCGGCAGATTGAGCCACCTTCGCGTGTGAAGCAGATGCGGTGTAGTACTGAGGGTACTGAAGGGCAACGAGTTTATTTGGCAGATCTTGCGCCCCTTTCACTAGCCATCAGTACAAATGCAACAGGCGTATCTGTGGAATACTCACGTCGATACCATACCTTAGGGCAATCCCTCGAAGGCTGTCTCCAGGTTGAATACAATACTTCGAAGGGTTCGATCCTTCCCCATCGGCAATCTCCACGTCAATACTGTCAGCGACTCTCGTTTCATCAATGAAGGGAGTTGGTGTGATTTCTGCGGCCCCCATGTAAGGAGGCGGTACATCGAGGGTATTAGTATCAGCTTCTTCGTCGTCACTGTCTCCTAATACGAATATGGTCCTCTCCTGGTTCTCCGATTGCCCCGAAGGGCCAGGTCGAGCGACATGTACGTTTGGCTTCCCATTAAGTGCGCCCGACTGCCCAACAACAGCTACTCCAGCTAGGCATGCAAGGCATGGGTTATAGCCCCGTAATCGAGGGTTTCTAGACAGGCAACGTTCGCAAATGGGCCGAATACAGCATGAGGTGGTGAATGGGGGTGACAACTGAGCTCTGGGGGATGGAGAAGATGAGCAAGCCAAACAGAGAGCAACCTGTCGACTTGACATGTCTGGTACTTGATAAGCACTTAGGATGACTAAGTGTTCCTAAGCACTCTCGTGATTTCGGCTCCGACTAACGCGTCTTTGCTATAATGACCTCTGCGATAGCAACGGAGTTCCTCACAAAGCAGCTTAGCATCGAGAAAGAGACGGTGTGTCTTGCTATACAGACACCAACTAGATACTAACATAGCTGCGCCACCCGACAAGGTAACATTCAGATGGTTGAGCCGTAAACTGTCTGTTCACGTGAATGTGGCCAAAAAGTACGCGTCCAAGTCACAGAAATGTCCAAAATGTCGCTCAATAAGCATATGCCAGTGAACTGGCGTCCTTTTACGCGTCATCTCGATCTACAGACGTGCCTGTGCATGCGACATATCTCTTGACAGGAGAGGTAGCTCCTGTCAACGCTGCTGGATCTTATCGTGATAACGTTCAAGATGACATGGGCATCGAGGACACTCACGCATCAGTGGCCACAAGAAAGATCATTCTCGTGGGCGAGGATGATTTAGAGGGTGAGTATAACCTGCCCCTTATTGTGGGTTTGCGGCTCTGACTGGTGGAGTAAGCCGCAAAGGCACAGTTCACACGAGCACCTTCTGTTCATATCTACAGTCTATCTCCTTCAGCGATAAGAGTACGTTGACGTGCAATCCTCAGCGTGTGCCGCTTAGAATGTCTGCACAGGATGCCGCTCTGCTTGCGCCGATGGCAGATCGCGTCAGGCCTGATGATATCTCTAAGGGAAAGGCGTACAATCAAATAATAGGTATTGTGGTGGGCCCTGATGTCAAGGTGCGTGCTGTTAATTTTCCTGCTCAGTTCCGGTTAAGCGTATGACAGCAGATTGGTCAAACGAATAAAGGAGGCACTTCTAAACTAGCGAAGACGCACCCTTCCGCGTCGTCTTCAAGACCCAGTCCTCCAGCGGCAGCAAAAGGCATAGCAGAAAAGCCTCTGAGTTCTGAGAAAGGGAAAGCATCTCAGAAACCCAAACAAGAAGAGAAAAAGAAAGGTGCACTAGATTGGAGTAAGGCCGAAGCGAAAGAGGAGAAAGAAAAAGAACCAATGCCAGCCAAAACCACTAAGGTGGTTGTGAAGAAGGAGTCAAAGTCAGCCGTAAAGCAAAAAGTGGAAAAGTTACAGCCAGCGCCGAAGAAAGATGAAGACCTCAAAGCCAAAGTGAAGAAAGAACCCAAGGAAGCGGCGATGACGAGCACCAAGAAGACTGTAGAATCTGATAAACCAAAGGTCGGTTCGACTTTTCACACTGTTAGCCACTATGTTCGCCTCATTTGTTCTTCTGAAGCGAGGCACCAAGAGACCATCCGCGGTCATGTCCCTATCTGATTCTGAAGATGACAATCCTTCCCCAAAGACTAAAATTCGAACCTCCGCCTCTCCACTGCATTCTAGACCCCCTTCCCGCGTAAATGGCATCAAGGTCAAGAAGGGTGTTCTACTCTCAGACGACGACGAAGATAGTCCTCAAGAGATGAAACCCAAGAAGGCCGTGAAGCAGATGGGAAAAGGTAGAGCACAGGTCGCCGAAGATGAGGAGGTGGAAATGGATCCCAGCATCAGAGCGATGATGGATCTTGATGATTGTTTGCTGTCTATCCCTTTCACAGCTTACATTCCGTACTGACATGATACCAGCTGAAGTCACTCGTCACAACAACCGAGTATCTGCCTCAGGCTGCCAATCTGATGAGGACGTCGGGATGCTGTCGGATGAAGAGCCCATACCCGCCCGACCCAGGGCAAAGAGGAAACCCAAGAAAGTCATTCCTGTTGGCAAGAATGGCCTCCCAAAGCGAAGAGTGGTAAAAAGCAGGAAGTCCAAGAACGCGAAAGGATATACCAGTATGCATCCTCCCTTCCCCCCACCCTTATTTTTACTTTTATTTTTGATCTCAAAACGATTTCTGATGAGGTTTTCAATAGTTACCGAAGATTACTCTTCATACGAGTCGGTCTCTGAGACCGAACAGGCCCAACCGCCCTCCGACACTGAGAAAAGGCCGAAAAAGAGCAAGAAAAAGGCCCAGAAGGTGGAAGATACCACCATGACTGGAACTTCGACAGGAAATGGGTGCAACAAATCCAAAGATATGGTTGATGACTACTCTGGGAAGACCGAAAAAAAATCCCAAAATGGAGAAGGAAAGTCAGAGACCATGAAACCAGGCTCTGGCCCCGGCGGGGGAGGCTTGACGTCGAAAGCCGGGACGAAAGCTAGCAACGGCGGTAAAAATAACCTTATGAGTTATTTCACTAAGAAGTGATTAGCGCTACGTAAGATACATCTGTATTCTATCTTTCCCCAGGGAAGAGACTGCATTTTCATTACGCGATAACTTCAGAGCAATGCGAAAACAATGTAACACGAAAACACCCAGAAACGCTAGTTCAAGCAGACTCTGAACCTAAGCCAGAGATAGCCTGAACTGTACCCGTACCAGACACTGGGTGTTCACCTAGTTGATTGTTCCATACTGCCCTTTTTTGCTTCTCAGTTTCACTTGGTGGCATGGCGAGAATGAGGAAGAGCAATTGAGAATGATCTTTTAACTGAATGAACCGGATGGTGTTCTCCCCGGACACCAAGAAGTTTGATATATCCAGCGGTGGCGACGATGGGCCCTTAAGTATATATCAGGCGTGAGGGATATGCTATGAGGCATTACATGTGGGTCACATACGAAGAAGTGTTCTCCCCAGAACATCGTCTCGGTGCGTTCCTCGTTCAAAGACAGGTAAAACGTCCCAGGTGGCGGCCATACGATACTGATTTGTGACACCAACTCTGCAAGGCGAGACGATGGAGGGTTTGGAGGGAGTTCACGAAGTACATTTTCTGCGGCTGTCGTTGAGATGCTCGTCAGATACAATCGCATGTGGGGCTGGCCAGTACTATGTGATTGATGGTCAGGTTTTGGGCTGTCAGCTCGAGTCGTCATGATAACTTACTCATAGTCCTTCCAGCGTTGTGTCCATCGCCGGGTGGCATTAAATAATTGCTCGTTTACGTCGAACGAAGCATCTACCACGTCCGCCGTTGAGTGGCCTTGTTTCGCAAGTAGAATCCGAGGTGCCCAGAAGTCTGACGGTTCATCATCAATTGCCATGATACCTTCGTGTTTCATTTCATGAGAACGACGATGTTCATCAGCTGTCGAGGCAGACTCGAGAATATTGCTGGGAGACATTGAAACATCCTTATGGGGGCCGGAATCGGAAGGGTTGGAATAAGGTCCCGAATGTGGTGATTCGAGAGGTTGCTGGGGTAATGTTGACGTCGACATATGGCTGTCATTTGCAAGAGGGTGCGGATTGGATGTGTCCTGCTGGGTACGCCTGTCAATAGGTGTCGAAGAACTTCCAATCCTGGGCCCACTCGAAGTTATAGTAAGGCCCTCATGCTGGCCGGCGAGAATGGCTTTACTTGTAGAAGCTCTCGGACTCCCACCAGGGGTGGACAAATCGACCTCCATACGATCAGTAGACTGTCCGTCGTCTGCAGGGAGTGGAGATAGACTTCTATAGATGCGTCGCCTGTTCCGTCTCGCCTCATTTTCGTCATCTCGGCCATGGGACGCCAGCTTCCGCTTCACCTCGCCAATTCTCCCCGCGCGTCTCAAATCGTCAACGACTCCCTTTCCCATTCGTATGAAATCTTGCACTTCCGCATCGGTAAGTTTCTTGACAAACCTCTCCTTGAGTTTGTCATGGTCAACATCCAGATTGGGATATCGGAGATAAACGGCTTTTTGAAATGAGTCCATTAAAGCACCGCGCATGTCGTTCAGTGCATCGGGTCTGGGAATACAATGAGAATCATCGAGGGATGAAGACGCATTAAGCATATAGGTCTGAGGTTTATCGTCATTGAGTTCGGAGTGATGAATGCCATTGCTGCTAGACGATAGTAGTGGAACAGTGACTGGGGTAGCCTCTGTGGTATCTTCAGCGGTTGGAAGGGGCACGTCCACAGCGTGCTCAGAGGCAGCAGTGACCGGGGTAGTCTCCGTGGTATCTTCAGCGGTTGGAAAGGGCACGTCCACGGCGCGCTCAGAGGCAGGGCTGTTAAGCTCATACCGAGTCGCATTACCACCGCCATTGGCCAAAGGTTCAATTGAACTCATGTCTTTCTAGTCAGATACGTCATGTAAAGCTTAAGGTAAGCATTCTCTGGCTTTAGTCTGACAAGTGAAGAGTTGCACACCAGAAGATACAGTGTCACCGTCAACCTCTAAATTCAAGTGAAGTGCATTCGTATTCCGGCCAAGCTCGGTCTCCACGGACTTGCTAGTTACGTCTGAGTACTGGGCCCAGATATGTTTGGCAACCTCGAGGGTAAGTTTACTGGAGGAGGGTTCCAAGTGTTCGGCGATCGTTCTCTCTTGCCGCAGATAGTGAGATCGATCCTTCTCAAGATCGATAGTGCGGTTGAGCACAGGGGGTATCGTCAGTGGAAGGGTGTTCATACGAGTAGTAGGCTATTCAAATGCGGATGCTTGCAGGTAGCAACCTTTACCGGCGCTACTAGATGGCAGATCAGTCTATGTCTAGTATCCCCTTCATCTCCTCCCAGACAGCAAAGCTGACAGCAGTCATTGGCACCATCTTTAAATAGCCAATACTCAAACCAATAAAAAACCCCTGCCAACCGCCTTGCCTCCAGATTGTCCTCACCGTCTCTCTCCAGCTTATCCATCGGTCAGGTTGGGTCAATCCTCCTACTTGCATTCGTCGTCGAACAACCTCGAACGGGTAGGACACCGTCTGACCCAAAACGCCAGAGACTGCCCCCACGACAAGGTTACCTACACGTGATGGTTTCGTATCGATGCGATACATCTTCGCTCGTAAATAATCCCATGCTAGAAATGATGTTCCCGAATATGGAATCATCCCAATAATTGTTACTGAAAAGCCGCGGTAGAATTTGAGAAGAGGAAACGAGGAGAAAATGCGTGTTTGCTTCGGAGATGGTACTGGTGTGGGATGCGGAACAGGTGGTACGGTCGTGGTAGGAGGTCCTTCATGATAAATAAGGGCAATAATTTGCGAAAGGGAAGGACGAGGCAGAGAAGATGACGTGGTTGATGGTGCACGAGTTTGGTACGCCAAACGGACCCGGATCAGCTCGAGAGGATAGGTAAATAGGACAGAGGTGGTGCCTGGAAACAAACGACAAACGTATGAGAGGCTGTCTGAGTACTAGCATGTGTCATTGTGAACCTGATAATGAGCCAGCGAGAAACCGCTTGAAGTTGGTTTCACTGCTTTTCGTGGGTATTAGATACTGCAGTCCTCATAGTCAATGGACGAGTCCACCCGTACTCATTGCGAGAAGCGTGAGGACTCACCCGACGAAACCGGCTATAAGCCATAAATTTGATAGCTGCGTAAGGAAAAATACGAAGAAGGGTGGCTGAGTGTCCTTGAAATAAGCCACGTGTGCCGGCCTGAAGGAATATCTCATGAGTTGCACGGAATACACCAGTCCATGTCCCTACAAATTTGGTAAGATTGATTTAAGTGCCTTAACTTTGCGGAAAAGATTAAATGGTCGGACCTGCGTATTTCAAAAACTGTGGATTGGACGCCTGAAAAAGTATTTTCACGCGGTCCAAAGGTGCCACCACTGTCTTGGCCTGTTTTATATTAATTGCAGAAATGACAAGCTGAACAATGAATCTTGAACTCACGACGGAGCCTGCAATGCCTCCTGCAAGTAACTCCCGAGTAACATAACCAATATTTTGCTTGTCCGACTCTGATGAGGCATGAGACTTCATCCGAGCGTAACACGACCTAATCTCTTAGCGACAATGTACATAAAGGAGAGGAAACAGTTGAGAGAAAAGGTCGTACGGTGACTAGTCCGGAAGGCGGTATCACGTGATGTCAGTCACGTTGGCAGAATCTTTTCTGTGTGACAATGAACCGTCACGCGCCAGTCGACAATTGACCAAACAAGATGTCTACGTCGAGCTACGGCGAGGCTCGTTACCGGCTGGTTCGCGCACTCAATCATATGGTCTTTTTGCCTTCATCCATGTAATATATCTGTAAAGATACTTATACGCACTACACAAGAGCTGATTACACCCGTTTGCAGTACCTAAGTGTAAGGACCCGGCTAGCTTACTAACGCCGAGCCCTTACAGACTCCGACCGACTAAAGATAGAACTAGAAAAAACATATAAGATCAGACATATTTCATGTATATAATTTTCGAGACTCTTAGTACCCACCTATCGAAGGTTGACTCAGACTGGTTATATCGAGTGTTGCACCTCTTAAGAACTCGGTCTTCTCAGTCTGTCGCTAAATCTTTGAGCTCCGACTGACTTCCTTTACATTTTTTAACCTACTCACCGTCAACATTGAACTCGACACGGACTGATCACCCGCTGTTGAGTACCCAAAATCCAATTTTTTTTCTAACAACTCGAACATAGGAACATGGTGACTCGCTCCGGAAGAAGCTACGCTGAGCCTCACCACCACACAACGGCGCCGTCGAACAGCGGAAGCACTCCGCGGGACGTCGAAGAATCTTCGAACGATCCCAGAACGACTGAGATTAGCCCACTCACTTCGGTAAGTCGGTCCATCTCACCTGTGCCCGACTACGTCGGAAGAGAGGGTGAGCCTGCAACGGCCACCTCTAGATTTGTCGTCGACTCAGTCGACGAGAGCTCGCTCCCTCCCGAGGTCGAAGCTGGAGCAGCGAGCGGTGCTCACGCCCCCGGCGTTGGAGGCACGCTCAGTCGCCCCCGCTTAGCGGACGGAGCAGACGATATGTCCGAGAGGACATCTAGACACGCTGCCGGGCTTGAACGACCACACGTTTCCCAATGAGAGCGGCTCGGAGCCCGATGGAAAGCACGATCAGGGTGACGGCTCACCAACGAAAGCCAATAGTCACAGCGAGTCGCTATTCTTCCCTGGCTGGTTCTCCAACGAAGAGTCAGCGACGGAAGGAACGGGGAGAGAAGAGGAACGCCCCTCAACGCCCAGGTGGTCTGACTATGATGGATCAGAAGACCCTTTTGGGACAATCCCAGAGGGTTGGGCAAACGAGCCAGCTAGGGGCAAATTGAGACGTCGTGCCGCCCGTAGACCAAAGGTCGACGAGCTGGACGTGTACAAAACCTTTATGATGGGTATAATAGAGGATATGGACTCTGATACCTTGCGCAATATGATAAGGAGACGGGCTGACCTAGTAGAAAACCTGCCCATAAAAAATCAGGAGACTACTGTAACCTCAACAGACAACGTCACCTCGAGGCCATCCACAAAGGCAAAGAGGATGCACGGATCGCGTCTCACGGCAAAAGAAAAAGGAAAGTGGAGGGCGACTTCGCTCCCCGAAGCAAGGCCTGAGGAATCAGAGGACGACAACGTACTACTGGACGAGCAAGTCGCCATGAAACTACACCAGACCCTCAACGGCAACGTAAGCGTAGATCCACAGGAAAGCGGTAACTTACATTTACCCTAAGAGGACTACAGCGGTGCTACCTGGCGTTTACCAGTTGAGGAATATGAGACCAGGCGATACGGCTCATCCATCCCTACCACATAGATATCAGCCTCCCGCAACTGCGCAGATACCACGGGACGGTTACCTTGCAAAAACACTGTTTAGTAAGAAACCCCCCCCACGGACCTAGACATTGATTCAGACGAGTCGGATACTACATCCTCAAGTGACTCAATGGCTAGATACAGAGCTAAACGAAAGAGACAAGCTTACAAGGAAAAACTGAAACATCGCGTGAAGAATGCCTCGAGTGTAAAAATCTCAGAGCCAGATCCGTACGACGGCTCTGCTGACTTCAACGCGTTCGAACAATGGACCTTCGAGGTTAACAACTGGTTTGAAATGACTGACTTCCCTAAGAAATTCCGCGTAAGACATATGAAAAAAATTATGAAAGGAAAAGCGGCGAAATACTACATGAGCTTCGTGGCTCCACAAGCTGATTCATATACGGTCGAGACACTAGGAAAAGAGCTGTTTGACTTCTGCTTCCCAGCACGGTTCAGACAACAAATGCGCACCAAGTTCTATGAGGCCTCCCAAGGAAAGAAGACGATCCGGGAATTCATACGGAATCTTCGCTCCCTAGCAACAAGGCTGCCCGATATAACGGAGTTTCACCTCGTCCAGCAGCTGTGGAACGGCGCAAATAGCTACCTGAGATTAGAATGGACGAAAGCGGGTATGTCTGACGAATACACGGACCTTGTAACCCTGGAAGAGGCCGCAGAGAGGTTTGAACAGGCGGAACACCTAAGACTTTACGAGGAGCGTAGGAACTCGCTGCGCCCCAAAGATGACTCCAAAAACACACCGAGAAAACGGGACGACTACCCGCGCCCGGACTCTGGAAGACAACGATCAAAACAGTCAGGGTCGCGAACAGCAAGGAGCCCACAGAACTACAAACCGTTCAGCGCAAGGGGGCGGGACCGGGCGGTATCCCCAACCCGTAACAAGGCCGGGCCACGGCCTAGACAAAGCCCGCAACGCTCGAGAACGGCTCCTCAGCTAACCGAGGAGCTGAAGGACGACCTGAGAGCAAGGGGACTTTGCTTCCTTTGCAGGCAGCAAGGCCACCTCTCACGAGACTGCCCTGAAAGAACAAGCGTCCCGTGAATGAGGGACGGGAAACCACCAGGGGTACAGGCCGCCACGGTAAATGTGGGCGAAGACGTCGCAGACCTCGATAAGCTAGCAAAAGAAAATATTGAACTTCAGTTAAACATGATGGGGAATATGACGGAGGAAAATAATACCGGTGGGGCTTGGGACCAACCACAGAGCGTTTGGGATGAACTGGCGGACAGGCTATCATCGAGAGTATCCCTCGCAAACTGTGAAATGCCCACACACGTATCAATGACTGGAAGATACACAATAGTCCCGGTAACCACTCACTCGGTACTCATAAACGACCGCATGTTCAACATGCAGTATGTCATAAATAGTTCACGAATCCTGGATAACCACTTTGACTGCGTGCAATGGTTAGAATTCGAGAATATCCGTCGACATGCAGAAATTCCGCCATACCTACTCCGTTATTCGGGAAACATGTGGGCAGACCCGCGCCGAACCCTACGTACGAATGCTACCGGTTCGAGATGGGATGGCGAATCCTGGTCTGACTTCGCAAACAACCCGAGAAGACTGAACAAACATCAGTTAGCCACTCAAGAAATAGAGAGGACCGCTCACAACCGAAGGTGTGACGAACTCCGGGACAACCAAGAGAGCGCAAACAGCGGAAACGAATATGAGTTCTCGGAGGACGGAAGTGATGAAAATCTCTCACCGATAACGCGCTCAATGAGAAACATAATCCCACAAGAAAAGAATCCTGGGGAGGAACTGCCAACTCTAATATGGGACACCGACGGCGTGGACTACGACGCTGAAGAATACGGGGAGGCCACAGAGGACATCTTAAAGAACGCTTCTGCTAGGCCAATGACCGACACACGCGCTGTAAAATCGAGGGGAAAATTAGCAAAAACCCCACAGCAAACTCAAAAAATGGAACACAATGCCAGCAAGCCAAAAGACTTCAAAAGGGTAATACCCAAGGCAATCGTAGTAACAGCTAAAATAAATGGAAAGGACGTACGGGTGTTGTTAGACTCGGGCTCTCTGGCCGACTTCGTCTCCACGACGCTGGTGGACCAGCCACACCTACCAGTGGAGCACCTAGCGAAACCCTTACCATGCCAATTGGCGGCATCAGGCTCGAGAACCATGATAACTTGCTCGACGACGGTGAATTTTGCCTATAATGAAATAAACGAACAGCGACGATTCGACGTCATCAACCTCGAAAACTATGACGTCATCTTAGGCACACCTTTCCTCTTTCAGCACAAGGTAATGCTGGGATTCAACCCAGCGAGGGTGTCAGTGGTATCCGCAATGTCGGAAAGATTAACAGGCCTGGACGTCGCTGAAATAAGCTCTATGGCAGCGGACGTAGTAGAAGGAGGTTTAGAAAAACTACGCACCGAATTAAGGGCGTACGCGAATGACATATGCAAGCCAGCTGGCCAAACGCCGCTCCCTCCTCTACGAGAAATAAATCACACGATACCCATAATAGACGAAAATCTCACCTACTCGTGGCGACCTTCCAAATGTCCCGAAGCGGTGAAACACCTTTGGAGAGAGAAATGGGACTCTTACCTAAGCATGGGGAGATGGCGTTTTAGACCTGGTCTAAACGCTGTACCGTTGCTAATAGTATTAAAGAAACCTGGTGAAAACGGAGAAACCAGGATCAGAACGGTATTGGATAAAAGAGAACAAAATAAGAACACAAGGAAGCTGGCAAGCCCTCTCCCAAATATGGAGACAATACTCACAAACGTACTCCGACACCCGTACAGAACATTGATCGACGGAAGAGACGCCTACGAACAAATTCGTGTCATAGACGAGGACGTGCACCGCACGACCTTTAACACACCTGACGGCACGATGGAAAGCTTGGTGATGCAGCAGGGCGACTGCAATGGCCCGGCCACATACCAAGCACTGATGAACCACATCTTCGGACCATATATCGGTATCTTTATGGACATCTACTTACACTGTTTCGGCGGTTTTATAGTACGACCGGCTCGTGTGTTCCCTATTGGCCGACCATCGATACCGGTTGCGTTTAGGTGCATCAGTAAGGATGCGTTGGCCTCGTGTCCGGTCTTCAGAGAACAGGGTCTTTGTCTTATTTCAGTTATCGTTTTTGGTACGTCTTCCTCAATTATGTATTCCGACGCCGCTCTTACGATTCCTGCCGGTTCTGCGTTATACATTCGCGATAGCGCGTCTGCCACTACGTTCGCTTCTCCAGGTATATATATTATTTCAAAATTGAAGTCGCTTAGTACGTCGATCCATCTGTGTTGTCATGCTGACAGATTTTTTTGAGATAAGATATATTCCAGGGGTTTATGGTCTGTAAAGATGCGGAAGCGTACCCCTTGAAGTAAGTGCCTGAACCGTTTCAAAGATTCTACTATGGCTAATTATTCTCTTTCGTGCACCGGATAGTTCTGTTGTGCAGGATTGAATTTTGCAGACCAGAATGCTATTGGAGCCGCGGTTTTGGGGTCGTTTCCCTGTGATACCACGCCTCCCGCGCCTCCTAGACTCGCATCGCATACCAGGTTTATTCGTGGAGCGTTGGCGGAGTAGTCCAGGGCAATTCTGTGTGAGTCTCTATGGTTTTGTACAATTTTCTTTATGCCGTCAAACGCTCGTTGCTCCGTAGGGCCCCATCGCCATATCGACGTGGACCCCGTTCTCTCCGTTAGGACGCCCATCGGGGTCCTGATCCCCTTGCAGTTAGGTGCGATGTAACTCACAGTCCCTATGAAGGCAGCGAGCTGATCCCTTCCTGGTGGAGTTTTCCAGTTCAGAATTTTGTCCACCTTTTCCGGATCAATGACTAGTCCTCGTGCGTCTATGACGTGACCTAGTACCTTCAGTTCTTTGGCAAAGAACTGGTGTTTGTCAGGCGTTGACAGGTATAGTTTCTCTTTTGCTCTATGTGTTCTTTTATTGTGTTAGAGTACACTATTATGTCGTACGACGATGCCAACGTAGCGGTAAAACCACTTACCACGAACCCCACCACGGAAACGGTCAGAGAGAGAAAGGCCCCCAGAGGGAAACGAAACTGGAGGGCGCAAAGAAAATCCTCTGACGCCCGCAACGTGGCCACCCCATCCAATTCGGTCAAACCCCGAGCCGGGACGCCGGAAGAAGACACAGACCCGGAAATCGAAGCTCCTCAAATTAACGAGGATTTATATGTGGCCGCACCATCCTTTGAAGAAATGATATCGATGTTCGACCCCTCATTTAAGTTCCTGACTATTTTAAAGGAACAGTATCAAAAAGACAAATTTTTTAAAGGAATAATCGATAATTTACAACACCACGACAATTTTCTAATGCAAGACGGCTTGCTTTACATCAAGATGAGTGGTGAACCGCGCCTCTGCATCCCGGATGGCGCCCACGGAAACAAAGGAATAAAAGAATGCGTAATATCACACGCGCACTCCTTATTAGCGCATCTAGGAAGCAGTAAGACGTACTATTACCTGCAAGATCACGTATGGTGGCCGAGAATCTATGCAGATACGAAGGTTTATTGTGAAAGCTGTCACATATGTGCCATCGCGAAACCGGTAAACCAGAAACAGTATGGAAACCTGAAACCACTAAAAGTCCCAAACCGCCGCTGGCAGCAGATCGGTATCGACTTCGTGGGACCACTCCCGATATCCTGCAATAGAAGTGGTGAATTCGATATGATTTGCGTAGTAATTGACCACTTAACTTCAATGGTACACCTCGCCCCGTCAAAGCAAACATACGGTGCAAAGCAGATCGCGGAGCTAGTGTTCGACACGGTTTACAAGCTACACGGTATCCCTGAGGTCATAATTAGTGATAGGGACTCGCTATTCACATCAGCCTTCTGGGAAAGGCTACATACCCTGATAGGCGCTGAGTTGCGCATGTCCATGGCCTACCACCCGCAGACAGACGGCGCAACAGAAAGGGCAAACAGGACGATTACACAGATGCTCAGAATGGTAGTGGCGGCAGACCAAAAGGACTGGGTCTTGAAGCTACCCGTAATCGAGTTCGCATTCAACAGCGCACGATCGGAGACGACAGGGTTTACTCCTTTCTTCCTGAACTTCGGAAGCCTACCAAGGCCGATGATATGGGACTCGGGGCGAGAACAGATGCCAGGAGTGAGGCGTTTTGCACAGAAACTGAAAGACACCCTGATAACTGCACATGATTCAATTCTTACCCAGAGAGTGAAACAGACCTACGCGGCTAACAGGAAGAGACGGCCCGCCCCTTTCAAGGTAGGGGACCTAGTATACCTGTCAACAGTGAACCTGAAGCTCCCAAAAGGAAGGGCTTGTAAGCTATCACCAAAATACATAGGTCCCTACAGAATAACAAATGAGTTAGTAAAAGGATCAACTTACAAACTGGCCTTACCAAACGAGCTGCTAGCGTGTGACATACACCCCGTATTCCACGCTAACCTATTACGCATACATATTGCAAATGATGATCGACGTTTCCCAGGACCAGCCGTGACACAGGTTACCGATCTAGGGGACGCCCCGTTAGAATGGCACATGAAAAGACTAGAAACGCACTGTAAGTCCGGAAAGGACGCCTGGTTCCGGGTCCTATGGCAGAGCAATGACAGAACCTGGCTTCCCTTCGCGTCAGTAAAACATCTGGCAGCATTGGATGCTTACCTGGAGGAACAAGACATAGCTAGCATTGATGATCTGCCGAACGGCACCGGACAGCCCCCTCCAGACATCGAACAAATATTGGACTTACCAGAATGGAAAAGCACTACGCCCACGATCGACAGCAACGCAATCACGCTGACAATACCGATCGACAGAGACATTCCCTATAAAAAGAGGGATAAGACAGGTCTGAAGCTGACAGTGACACTCACCCCTATGTCTGGCAACGACACCCCACAACCCGCTCCCCCGACTACTCAGCAGCTGTGGCACAACGCGTCCACGCTCCACGAATATGCTGGATGACCGGACCCAGGACCTGCGCCCCCAGGCTACGAGGCCTGGTTGGCGGCGCAGTCATTCTACGCCGCCAACAGGCACCCCTGCGAAAATCCTGACGACGCTATATCAGACATATCAGACGTCTTTAGCCACTTGGATTCGATATCGCAATACGCAGCGACTGACCAGGTGCCCGCTGTACAACAAGTACCCCCCCTGCCATCCGCGGCAGGTAGGCATGCCTACCCTCCCAGATACTATGGCACGCCATCTCCACAAATTCCACCTCAAAACGCTGCTGCATATGGACACCCCCCCTATCAGCGGACGCAGACGAGTCACTCAGACTACTACTCACCGTACCGCGTCCCCGCTCGAGTGCGACATGAGATACCCGAAGAGAGCTTTATGGAGCGTTACGCCTCCTTCGGCCTCTTCCAGCAGATCAATGATAGGGCTATGGCCAACTATAACTCCGCCTTCGACCACGGGCAACGATCGTTCCGAGGAGGACGTCGAGGGAGGGGAAGGGGGAGGGGTGCCACCGACGGTCAGCAGTCGGACAGGGACCGTGCACCCAGGCACAACGACGGCCAGACCCGCGTGCCCAGACAGCACCCTATGAACGCGGCGGCTGGCCCTAGCCAGCCCGCACCCGCGGCGCAGGCAGCTGCTCCACCACCGGCTGCAAACGCGTCCGAACCTGGTATGTTACCTGAAAATCCACGCTCAACACTATTAGCCGCTGATGAACGAGCGTTTGAAGCCGTGGTCCAGCAAATCATCAACGGCGTGGCCGAATTAGCCACTGGAACCAAAGAGGATATGCTGGACGCCGCCGACTAGATACCAGGGTTAGTACTCACTTTCTTTGCTGGATTCAGGGATAGGGTGTTCACTACCTTGTAGCGAAGTGTCATGAACTGGTTTATTTCACCAACTGCACTGAGCGCTTACACGGAATCTTTTCCCCCAATCGTCTCATCAGACCACTGCCATCACATCTTCATACCCCAAGTTGAGCCATCACCTCCAGTGCCATGTGCTTCACTGCCACTCCCACACATGCGCCTACGCCATCATTCCCTATGCAGATGTCGCCAAGCATTCGGGCACCATCACCGGTCCACACCAGGCGACGATCTGGCAGGATGAGTGCCGACAGCATGGATTGGGGAAGCCTTGATCCCCATGAACTCTTCTTTGACCCTTCTTCAGGACGAGTTGACATGCCTATGCACTATATTCCCTTTGTGCATGAGGGCAAGAGAAGTGTAGAGATTCAGATATTGGAAAGCGGGGTTAGCACCAGCTATGACCCATATTGTTTCGATCATTTCCAACCCTCTCAACCACCTAACCCTACACCACCCCCTTTGATTGACTTGGAAAGTCAAGCATTGCCTCAGAGGCTGTGTGTCTGGAGCAGAGATGTGTGGTTCCGGATTGTTGGTTGGCTCAGGGGTTAGGACGACTCATTATTGTCTCCATGAGTCACTCTTGATTTACCAGTATCCCTCATGACTCACTCTTCTTGTTTTCATTGACTCATCATGACTCAGTTCCCCTATTGTGTACCATATCAGCTTTATTGTCCTGACTCCTCTTCATGACTCACCTGACTCACTCTGACTCGTTCTGACTCATTCTGACTCATTGTGACTCATCCCTCTTGTTGTTCTGACTCCTTCTCATACTCACCTGACTCACTCTGACTCACTCTGACTCATTCTGACTCATTCTGACTCACGGTGACTCATCCCTCCTATTCTCTTCTGACTCATCCCCCTTTTCCAAAGTAGATAAATACCAGAGCTTGCTCCATGTATTTCGCTAGTTTGGTTATCATATACGTTACACCGTCTCCTGTGCCCTTAAGCACTTGAGGATACCTTGCTCACTCTATCGTCTCTCTTCTCTCAATCTCTTACTTCGAGGCTTGTCTACTTCAGACTTGTCCTTCTTCTTATCTCTTTTGACCAACCAGAACAGGCACCCCTTTTTAGTGCAGGGTCTTCAACATTGGGATCTTACGCCTGGTGTGGACGGTTCTGACACGAAGGAGGGCGAGTGTAAGGACCCGGGCTAGCTTACTAACGCCGAGCCCTTACAGACTCCGACCGACTAAAGATAGAACTAGAAAAACATATAAGATCAGACATATTTCATGTACTAATTTTCGAGACTCTTAGTACCCACCTATCGAAGGTTGACTCAGACTGGTTATATTGAGTGTTGCACCTCTTAAGAACTCGGTCTTCTCAGTCTGTCGCTAAATCTTTGAGCTCCGACTCACTTCCTTTACACTAAGGCGTGCTTCGGATTTGCTTCCGTTTTAGTGCGCAAACTTCGAACAATGATATCTTGCTTGATATCGCTCCGATTCGCTTGAAATTTCATATCTGAAGCTATGTGGACCATAGCTAGGGCATAGAACTAAAAAATCCAAATAAAACAAGCATTTTTTATTTTGCATTTTGGGTGCTGAGGGGGGAACAATGTCAAGCTTAGCTTACTGTATGTAGTTCAATGCAGGTTTTAATTTTGTTTGCTACTTTGTACTAATGGTGAGAACCCACTACAGGAGAATCTCCAGAAGAGGGTGTCATAGGATTGGAGAGGAAGGGCTTAGCTTCTTCTGACATTGGATCAGTGAGATCTGATGGTAGGCGTTCATTCTCGATGTCGGATTTCCTCCTGTGTAGCATAAGCCCCGAAATCTTTGATCCCTTCCGCACCGAGTGCCAATGCACCATAAGGCAACTTCGCCGATCCTGACACGTTCTTGAGCTCGGAAACCGCAGGGGCGTACGCGTATGCGGTGGGGTGAGGGGCGCGGAGGTGCTGGGGTGGGCGAGCTGGTGTAGGAGGACGGGGTGGTGGGGGAGGGGGCGGCGGCGGGTGCGGGTGCGGGTGTGGGTGCGGGTGCAGGTGCGGGTGCGGGTGCAGGTATGGGTGCGGGTGCAAGTATGAGTGCAGATGCGGGTGCAGGTGCGGGTGCAGGTGCAGGGACGGGTTGGGCGGCAACGCGAAGGACGCGGGGGCGGAGGTGGGCAAGCTGGTGTAGGAGGACGGGGTGGTGGGGAAGCGGGCGGCGGCGGGTGCAGGTACGGGTGCAGGTGCAGGTGCGGGTGCAGGTACGGGTGTGGGTGCAGGTACGGGTGCAGATGCAGGTGCAGGTGCGGGTGCGGGTGCAGGGACAGGTTGGGCGGCGACGCAAAGGACGCGGGGGGCGGAGGTGGGCGAGCTGGTGTAGGAGGACGGGGTGGGGAAGTGTAAGGGCAACCCTGGCTAGTTGTGGAGATCACACTACCACACAACTGACAAGGGGAAATCCAAAGTCTGTATAAATGAACAGAGCATACAAGAGAGGGGATTCTCACCTGACAAGGGGAAATCCAAAGAGAAAAGTCTAAGGACCCCCAATGTCAGCGAGCCCGTATTATACTACGCTGCGCAGCCAGGGACAACACTTGGCACCCGCCATCAACCCTGCACCTCCCTGACCCTTGATCGACCCTTGATGTCACCTATTACGCGAGTCGCTTGATTTCCGACACTGTTCCGAGGGTGGAACTCGGAAATTGGAGTGGAACTGGGAAGGCGAACAGAACTGGTGGAAGTTCTCCCAGAAGCGGAATCATTTCCGAGAGCGGAAGCGGAGATGGAATCGGAATCGGAAGCGTCTTCGGAAATGGAGTCGGAACTGGGAATGGAAAACAGGGTGTCCCCTGACATCACCCCCTCTCTAGCGTGCTGCGTCCTCGAAGCACGGGACACGAGGGATTGAAATGCCAACGAGCGGATCCGGCGAGGGGCACCGGGATGTGTCCTATAGAACTCCCCGAGCTTGTCCGGGGCGGAAACATCTTGCTCCGGGACCCACGAATTCTCTTCGTACCCATACCCTTCCCATTTCACGAGGAATTGGAGTCGTCCTCGCACAAACCGGCTGTCCAGGATCCGTTCCACCACATAGTGCTCCTCCCCATCTACAATCTCTGGCAGAGGTGGCGGATGAGCCTTCCGACCTGGAATTGGGTCCTCAAGCATAGGGAGTAACTTCACCACGTTGAAGACGGGGTGGAGGCGGGACATGGACATCGGAAGTCGCAGGCGGTATGCATTCCGTCCAACCCTCCGCGTCACTGTGAAGGGCCCAAGGTAGCGGTGGGCAAGCTTCTGTGAAGGGCGTGTGGTGCGGATGTCACTTGCATCTAGATACACCTTGTCTCCAACTTGGTACTCTGGGGCAGGAACCCGGCGTCGGTTGTAGTACCTCGCCATGTCATCCTTGGCCTTCGCAAGGGCCGACTTGGCTTCCGAAAGGGTGGAGTCCATGCGGTCTCGGAACTCATTGACCGTCTCGAGTCGGGACTCAGCCTGGCGTGGTTCGAAGCCCATCCGCGGGTGTCGTCCGGAGTCGAGCATGAAGGGAGTCTGTTGTGTGGCGGAATGGACATGGTTGTTGTATTGGAATTCCGCCAGCGGAAGTAATTCATCCCAGTCGTCCTGCCTCTCATTGACAAAGAGGCGGAGATATTGCTCCAACTCCTGATTGACCCGTTCCGTCTGTCCGTCACCCTGCGGATGGTACGCCGTGGTGGTAGCTAGCTTTATGCCGAGCAGGCGGTAGAGCTCCCGAGTCAGTTCCGCGACAAACTGCGGACCTCGGTCGGAAACCACTTGCTTCGGGAGCCCATGCAACTTCCAGACATGGGCAAGGAACAGGCGGGCCGCTCCGAGGGCTGTGATCGTCGTGTGCGTCGGAATGAAGTGGGACACCTTGCTTACCGAATCCACGACGTTCATGATCGCGTCGTAGCCATGAGACTCTGGGAGTTCAACAATGAAGTCGACGCTGATGGTGTCCCAGCGGGATTCGGGAATCGGGAGCGGAACGAGTTCTCCGACGGGTGGATGTTGTTGCGCTTTGGTTCGGAGACAAAGGTCACATGTCTTCACGTACTGTCCAATGTAGCGGGACATCTGAGGCCACCAGTAATTCCGAGCCACTAACTCCAGCGTCTTCCACCTGCCAGCATGCCCAGCGACCCGTGTGTCATGGTGCTGGGACACGATGCGGCGGCGGAGGTCCGCCCCATCTGGAACGTAGACCTTGCCTCTGAAGTGGAGCAGCCCATCCCGTTCCGACCATTCCGCTGCCCGTACAGACCGTGAGTGCCCTTTCCGAAGTTCCTCCACTGCCTTCACCACCGACTCCTCCTTCTCTCCATTCCGATACTGTCTCCGGATGTCCCGGAGCATTTCCGCTTCCGCTCCAACTGCAGTCACTCCTTCTAGGGCGCGGATTGCAAAGAGACTTGGGCGGAGCAGTGTCATATCCGCATTGTCTCCGCTTCCGCTTCCATGATCCGCACGGCGGGATAGGGCATCGGGCTTGCCCATGGTGCGGCCGGGGCGGTGGTGGAGCATGAAGTCAAACCGGGACAGGTGTAGGGACCACCGTGCTTGTCGTCGGTTCAACTTCTTAGACGTGCGGAAATACTCAAGGTTCTTGTGGTCTGTCCAGATCTCAAATGGGCATAGAGCACCCTCAAGGAAGTGTCGCCACTCCTCCAGCGCTCGGATGATTGCCAGCATCTCCTTGTCATGGATCTCGTAGTTCCGCTCGACCGGACTGAGACTCTTAGAGAAGAAGGCAATCGGATGCCACCCCCCACCTTCTTCCGATGACTGTTGCGACAAGACCGCTCCGGTAGCTGCGTCGGAAGAATCCGCCTCCACTCGGTAAGGGCGAGAGTCGTCGGGAAAGATCAGGACCGGGGCGGAAGTGATCAGCTCTTTGAGTTTGTCAAAGGAGGCCCGTTCCGGCTCTCCCCACCGCCATCCAACCTCCTTCTTGGTGAGGTCGAAGAGGGCACGGGCGTGGCAGGAGAAGTCCTTGATGAACCGCCGGTAGAAATTGACAAACCCAATGAAGGACTGGACTTCCTTCTTGTTCCGCGGCACCGGCCAATCCGACACACCGGAAACCTTGACGGGGTCCATTTCCACCTTTCCTTCCGACACGATCACCCCAAGATACTCTATCCGCGTCCGCTCAAATTCGCACTTTTCCGGCTTGAGACACAGGTTGTACTCCCGGAGTCGTTCCAGCACTCTCCGCACGACTTCCCGATGTTCGGACATTGTTTTTGTGAAGATGAGGATGTCATCGAGGTAGACGCAGACAACCCCTTCTGCTATCGTGTCACGGAAAATGTCATTCATCATTGTCTGGAACGTGGCAGGACTGTTGGTGAGGCCAAAGAACATGACCTGTGGCTCAAAGAGTCCTCGGTTGGTGCGGAATGCCGCCTTCCACTCATCTCCCTCCCGGATCCGGACATTATTGAAGCCCCAGCGGACATCCAGCTTGGTGAAGTACTTCGCCCCGCGGAGTTGTGTGATCAATTCGGAAATGAGCGGAATGGGGTACCGGTTCTTGATCGTGATCGCATTCAAGGCCCGGTAATCCTGCACAAGTCTGAGCGAGCCGTCCTTCTTCTTGATGAAGAACACCGGAGATGCCATGGGTGACTTGGAGGGGCGGATCCTCCCTGTACGGAGATTTTCCGCAAGGAATGCATCGAGCTCTACCTGCTCCTTGGGTGACAGCGGGTAGACCTTGCAGTTGGTGGGCTTCGACCCAGGCTCCAACTCGATGGCATGGTCCCACAGTTTCCGCGGAGGCAGGGCATCAAACGACTCCTTGGAGAAGACGTCCTCAAACTCCCGCAGGTACTCCGGAATTTCCGCCTCCACTCTATCATACCTCTTAGAGGCTTCAGCAAGGCGTTGCGAAATATTTCCGGTGGCGCGGATGTGTTCTGCCTCCGGCGGAAGGTTTACGTACAGCAAGCGCTCCCCTTCCGTCAGAGCGTCTTCCAGGCCGAGTCGGATGACGTCGGAATCGGACTTGGAAGGGGGATCCGGGTCAAATTCCGCTTCCGAGTCTTCTTCTGCAAGCAGTGGATGGGGGCCGGAACGACATGTCTGTATGAGCCGTTCGGTCTTCCGCTGCTCCTGGTGCTCCTTCCGCGCTTCCGACCGACACATGTGACACTTGGCTGGACATCGACTCATCAGTACCTTCCGAGTCTGCCAATTGATCTCCGGGTTGTGCTCTTGAAGCCAGGTAAACCCAAGGATGATGTCTTGCTTCCCCAGGCTGGTGACAGCGAAGGAAGTGCGTTCCGAGTGTCCATCCTAGCGGAGAATTGTGTCCACTATCTCCGTGATGGACCCTGCCTCATTGGGGCTTCCATCCACATTGAACACCGGGATTGCACGTTGCAACTTCCGCGTGGTCAGTCGGTTCCGTTCCACATAGTCCCGGTCCATAAACTGACCAGTGGCCCCGCAATCGACAAGGGCGGGTCCGGATTTGACTTCCGCCGTATCTGTCGTCTGGATCTCTACCTTAATGACTAGTGACTTGGGGCCAGGGGTGGCAGCAACGACATAGCGCTTCGGAAGGCGTCTCTCCCAAGGGCGGATGCGGGATAGACGGGGTGTCGGATTTGGCTTTTGTGTGACTTTATCCGGTGGGTCTGTATGAAGTGAGGGGAGTCGGGGCTTTTCATTCTCTACTTCAAGACAGGCAAACCGGTTATGTACAGGCAGCAGGGGCACACATCTCACCCGCTGCGCGTCACAAAATCCGACGCATCTTCCGCTTCCGATGCGCCATGTTCCGCATTTTCGGAAACTCCTTCCGCAGTAGGCACTCTGCTTATGTCCGCAAGTGCGAGGAACTCTGGAAGGAGCTCGAGTTTCTCCTCTGTGGTCATAAGCCGGATGTCAAATGCTTGGGGGCACTCGCGGGCATAGTGGCCTGGTTGTTGACATCGGAAGCAGGTGATAGTTCCGCGGCCTTCTCCGCGCATGCGGTCAACATCCATCGGGGCAGGGCCACTCTTCGAGGGAGGAGGGCTATGGTTCCTAATAGGAGCGGGCGGAGAAAGCGTCGGAAATACTTTCCGCATGGGAATGAATGCGCTTCCGGATTTTGGCACAGGTGGAGTAGGACGAGTGGAACTGCGCGTCATATTCCGGCTCGTCTCCACGAAGGCCTCATTTGCTTCCCTGTTCCGGGACACCCTCTGTGCAGCTTGGTACCACCCTTCCGGGTCATCAAAGTCCGGAGCTCCATCCCCAAGCAGCGCAACTTGGTTCTGGAGTGTCGGATCGAGTCCTCGTCGGAATTTGATGACGATCGTCTTGTCGTCATCATACTCCGCAAGGTCGATGAGCTCCTGGAAGCGATCGATATAGTCATCGACCGGATCCTTGGCCTGGTACCAGCTGGTCCCCTCGAGCTTCGTAAGGGCTGTGAGCTGCTCATTTTTTGGGCAGAACTGGTCGGAAAATGTTTTCTCGAAGGCGTCCCAGTCTCGGAAGTAGTTCCCCTTGCCCTTTGCTTCATGTCGGATCACCTTGTTTGCAAAACGGGATGCGCGGTCCGACTTGAAAAAGGACAATGCCCAGTGAATCCGAGCCTGGTCGTTCGGAAAGAGGTCTCCGACAATTGCGAAGTAGATGCTGCATGTGTTGAAGAATGCGCGTCCCTTCTCCCGATCTCCCGTCAAAGTCCGCCGGAGTTGCGGGTTTGACCTTTGCTAACTTCGCGGACTTTCTCTCCTCCGCTAGTTCCGCTTTTCCGAAATCCGGATCGTCCAACATTTCATTTCCACCACCTTGTGGAATATCTAACTTAGCCAAAATCGCTTGTAAGGCTGTTTCAATCGCGTCGGTCTTCATCCGGTTCCGCGTCAATTCCTCCTCCATATTCCGAAGACGATCGTCCGGATCCATGTCGGAAGGAGAAATGTGGGACGGGATTTCCGGGGTTGGGAGCTCGACGTAAGAAGAAGGGCTGTCGTACGCTGTGTGTGCGGAAGAGGTTGCGATCTCCGAGTCGCTGTCTCCGATTCCGAACGCACCTATGGCGGCTGCGACACGCAGTACGACCGCCGGTCCTCTATGGGAGAGACTTTTCTGCTGTAAGGGCAACCCTGGCTAGTTGTGGAGATCACACTACCACACAACTGACAAGGGGAAATCCAAAGTCTGTATAAATGAACAGAGCATACAAGAGAGGGGATTCTCACCTGACAAGGGGAAATCCAAAGAGAAAAGTCTAAGGACCCCCAATGTCAGCGAGCCCGTATTATACTACGCTGCGCAGCCAGGGACAACACTTGGCACCCGCCATCAACCCTGCACCTCCCTGACCCTTGATCGACCCTTGATGTCACCTATTACGCGAGTCGCTTGATTTCCGACACTGTTCCGAGGGTGGAACTCGGAAATTGGAGTGGAACTGGGAAGGCGAACAGAACTGGTGGAAGTTCTCCCAGAAGCGGAATCATTTCCGAGAGCGGAAGCGGAGATGGAATTGGAATCGGAAGCGTCTTCGGAAATGGAGTCGGAACTGGAAATGGAAAACAGGGTGTCCCCTGACAGGAAGCGGGCAGCGGCGGGTGCGGGTGCAGGTGCAGGGACGGGTTGGGCGACGACGCGAAGGACGCGGGGGGCGCACGCGTACGCGGCGGGGTGAGGGGCGTGGAGGTGCTGGGGTGGGCGAGCTGGTGCAGGAGGACGGGGTGGTGGGGGAACGGGCGGCGGCAGGTGCGGGTGCAGGTACGCGTGCCCTGGGACATGAATGTGCCTGGGCTGTGGTGCTCTGCGGGAGTCGAGTGGTCAGACACCCTGGTATGAGGAATACGGGCCGGGATACTCACGGAAGTTGGCCACTGGGGTTATGGGGGAGTTGACAGGGAGCTGCTGGTACTTGACAGCGAGCCTGTGGAGCTAAGCGAAAAGGCACGATTGAAGAACAGGGTCAGCAGATGCTTCGAAGCCCGGGGCAAGTTCATATGGAAGACGAGTGCCGAACCAAGAGAGGCTGAAGTGTCTGTAGTGCGTGGTGTTGTCGATGGTGCAGCGCGGCAAGCCGCCTATTATGAAGCGGCATAACCCGACCAAGTTTGACTTGCCTTACCAACAATGGGAAATAACAAAAATAAAAGACAGCCCACCAAGTCAACACGAGCAACGAAAAAGGTCAAAGAACCTCCAGAGGAACTGTTACCTGACATAGCGGGAATTCAGGGCAAAGGTCGGTTTATATATAATGATGCTATTTCAAGCTCACCAGTTATTTAGAATCTGTTCAAACTACTAGCACTTTTCGACCGCAACGTCAGGCGGCAAAAAAAGTAACTTTTGAAGACTTAGAATCTGAGTCAGGGTCTTCATATGAGGAAGAGACCCAGCCGGCTCAAAGTGCATCCGAGTCCGAAGCCGAGCCCAACGACCCTAATCGAGACTCAGAGTCTGAAGAGTTAGTAGAGGTGGCAGTTCCCAAACAGGTAAAGGATATTGATGAACCTGGTATGCCATCATATTTTTCATTTATAATTTGATGCTCATTTCACGGCCTAGTAATTATCTTGCATGTTCCGGACGGCACTGAAGCCGAAGGGTTTGTTGAGCGTGTGAAGCTTCCTGCCAATGTCAGTTACAAGAAGGTCGAGGAACATATCTTCAAAGCGATAGGGTGCTATCAAACAGTGAAAAAGATGCCGCACCTAGCTTACCGGCTCAAAGGTGTGTGAGATAAACACCTTTCGAAACTGGCAAAAGAAGAGGACTGGGACAACCTCAAGGATGATGTGAAGGGCGCTCAGGCAAGGAAGAAAAAGGGCGATGCCAGTGGCGTGGAAGTAGACATCGTTCTGGATGAAAGTGTAGGTGTGCGTGTGACTTCGCATGGCAGCCGCATCTGATATTATAAGAATTATAGTACATCACATCGCTTCGCCATACACTTTCCAGGAAAAGGGACAAAACTGTGACAAATGCAGCTGGCAGGGGCAAAAAGAAGAAAGCTCGTATTCAGGACTTGAACGCCGATTCTGACACTGAAGGATCTGAGATCGAAGAGCATGGCCTACCGACAAAATGGGAAAGGGATTTCATGGAGGCGCTGAAGGCAGAGTATTCAAACTGTGGCAAACCGGCATGTGCTTCAAAAGTCTGCAAACTGAATAAGAACGGAGAGCACATGCATTTATCATGGTGCCAACTCCAGTCCTGGGTAACAGCCTTGGTGAGTACAACCTTTGCATTTATATGTATTACTCGCTGCTAATAATGCGAATTTAGGTTTCTAACATTCACGGGGTCACTCTGAAAGTTCCTCCAAACAACGCTCACTTCGAAGATTTCCATTATCGCAAAGACTCCATTCAAAAAGAGAAGACCGATGAAGGGTCAACGGCGAACCTGCCCGGCGCTGCATTGGGTCTTCAAGGATCATTTCCTATGATGATGTTCCCACCAATTGACTATCGAATGTTTGCTCAGAACATGGTCCTGAACCGCCCTGTTACTCCAGTCAATCCTGACAAGAGACCGGAACAGTTGACCCCTGCGACTCCTGGTGACATCGCTTACCCAAGCATCAAAGAGTTTCTTGACGATGTCCGTAATTGGCCTGAGGCTAGGGGGCGGAACATTGACGAATTCAAAGGTAAATTTGAAGCACACAACGTTTACTTCCTAAATGAACTGAAGGAGGTGACGGCTGATGTGCTCATGGCCAACATCGGGATGTCATGGGGTGACGCAAATTTCATCAAAGGAGCGGCTAGAAAGGCTATAAGGAAGCTTGCTAAGAAGGTGTGAGAGGGAGGGAGGCAAGCAGAATTATGCCAGTAGGACACAATAATTAGATTTACTATATACATCAAAAAGAACAATTTAGAGAATTATGGATATTTGAGATCGGCGGCCTTAGTACCGTCTGAAGCAGCGCACGGCACATTATTGGTATTTAACCTTGAGGCCGCTACCACCAACACACCGCAAGAATGTAGATGGTTCACTTGTCACGTGACTTGTCCGCATGTTGACAACAGCTCTGCCTCTCAGACTCGCACAACATAGTTCTTTACTTGTTGTCTGCCTCTAATTCTCGATATTTGTTATTCCGGATGCCATCAACACCGCCCCAATCTCTCAAGCTTCCGTTGATGACGAGCACACCATATAGCGTCAGTTCCAGTAAATCTCATGAATCACACATTCGGACCCAGGATGATTTGAAAAAGCTGATGAAGGGCGAGTTCTCCGGTGCGATATTCGAGAGTAATTCTCTGCTTGAAGAGCGCTGTCGGGCGGATCAAAAAATTGTCGATGCTGTCCTATCCAAACTGAAACCTGGCGTGTTCTGGGACAGCCCAACCGACACTTTCAAGGAATGGCCCAGCCGCACTGGTCCAGAAAGCGCTCATTATGCGTCGTTGGAGTGGTTACTCAACAAGATTCTGTCCATCTCCTCCCAAAAGCTGCCGAATGGCAATATCCACCGAGGTCTTCAGTTTTACGTGAACGGTCGGGAAATGGCTGAAGGACTTGACACAGACTCCCCCCTAAAACCAGACCTTGTTGGTTGTCAGTCTGTTGGTGAGAGCCGAGGCTCGAAGCTGAAGCTCTTATGGAACGAGGCTGAAATTTGCGTAGAGGTGAAGAATAACTGGCCTGGTTTGATCCTGCAGTCAAGCACGTACGCACGCTGTATGTTCACACACCGATTGGATAGACTCTTCGTCACTGTTATCCATTTCAACAACGCAATGATGGGGGTGCGCTTCGGATTTTATTCTCACATGGGTCTGGTTGTTACGCCGGAACTTGACCTCTCGAAGGAGGGAGGCTTTAAAGGATTTGTCCACGGAGTGGTTGGGATTAATTCTTGGACCGACACAAACCACGCTGGAATCGATACTACTCGTACCATCACAGACATTGCGATTCCCGAGAGGGGTATATTCAAGATTTCGAAAACACTTTGTAACCGACGTTGCGTTCGTGGACGAGCAACACGTGTGTATCTTTTGGTCAAGAAGGGTGCGTTTTGACGTTTAGAGATCTGGGCCAGTAGTTAACAATTGGGTTTGAAGCTACAACCGCCACCGATGGTTCTCCTGCTCAACCTTCATCCACTCACCGGTATAACTTACGAAGCCACCAACCCCCGCGTTCTCAGCCTGGAAAAGAGACTGACGGTCGAGAACTGTCAGGGTTCACGCATTTCCTTCCACAAGTTTCTATTTCCTTCCATGAGTTTCCGTCACCTTCCATCAGTTTCCATAACCTTCCGTCAGTTTCCATAACTTTCCGTCACCTTCTGTCACACTCCGTCACATTCCATCACTGTCACACTCCGTCACATTCCGTGACCTTCCATCACTTTCCGTCACCTTCCGTAACCTTCTACAAGTTTCCGTCTCCCCTATTATGTAAGCCTTGCCAGCGCTATAAGACTGTAGCCCGTGTGGTGGCGTTTCCTCAGCTTGATCTCTGAGGATACCCACTACATAGGCAAGTCCCCATGTATCTATCGTTGGTAGAGTTATAAACTGAGGATACCCACTACATAGTTGGTCATTGTCCTAGTATCGGCTCTTATCTCTTTGAGTATCTTTGGTTGTGGCTTCGTCATTAGTGTTGCCCTCACAAGAACCCTTGAGGTTGAAGGGAGGCATATCTTTTCTCTTGCCGGACACTGTCATTCTGAAAGATTCATGGCCATTGAAAACCCATAACGAAGAAGGCACAATGTTTGGAGCATTATCGGGTGGATTTGGACTGCCAGACATCCTTGTCTCATACCCTGTCGAGGACGGAATGGATAAGCTCATACCTGATGACGCAACGTATTGGCCCGTGTGTGCGCCAGAGCCATACGCCGGGGTTAGGCCTGACGAACGAATACATATGCGATCTGTTTTTGAGACCCGAGGGATGTCACTGCGAGCTGCACAAAGTCCTCGATTGCTCGTGCGTTGCATAGTGCACGCCATGTTGGGTATGTGAACGAAGAGGGGCATCGGACATGATTTACCTATAATGGTGATCGACAGGGCATTTTGGGCTGTTTAAGAACGGCTGGTTGCACCGCGATGTAAGCGTCGGGAACGTCATGCTGATGGATGAAGCTGAGCGGCTGCCTGTGGCAGAGTACGTACCGTCTTTCACATCAGTCCTTTCGTTTTTTTATGTTTGCTTCAGTTTTGCCGTGACTCGAGAAGTTACTAGATGTGTGGGATTCATATGCGATGGGGACCAGGCGATTCGTTGGATGGATCAGAAGCGGGAATTAGCAAAGCATCGCTCGGTGGGTCTTTAGTTGCTGTGTGCGGCTTGTGATTTACATGGTTCTAGGGTACGCTGCCTTTCATGTCTCAGGCGCTGATTGTTGCTTGGGACTCTGGAACGCAAGTTGTGCACCAAGTAATTGATGACCTGGAGTCGTTTATATGGGTTTTATTTTGGTCGATTCTGGAGATTCTGGGGACCAAGGGGGCACTCGTGCGACTAGAACAGAATTACTGTCAAACGATGCTCTCTGATGAGTTACCTGTGTTACAAGCTAGGGGAAGTTTCCTTGATAGGTTAAAGCAACAGGATGCCGCGAAAAACTTCTCCACGGGCTTCAAGCCATTCTCCAAACTCTTGATTCAATGGTTAATGCTTTCTCGGGAGACTGCTCTGGAATGGCTGACACCAGACTTCGTTAAGGTGAATGCCGATGAGTACACTTTACAGTCCACCAAGCCATACAGGCAGTATGTAACGATTGGGCTTGAATCTCTTTCAGACCTGCCAGAGAGTTGGGATTATGTTAATGAGGGGGAAATGACAGGTGAAGAGAGAGGATGAGCTGGGAAAGACCGCATGTAACGCATATAATATTATGAGATCCTGTAGCCACTGTAGGAAGAGCGGGCACTTACAATGAGTACTTTTTGCACTACTAAGTGTTGTTTACCAATATCATCCATCACATTGCAGATAATTTTCAACATTCTGACAACAAAAAAATTACATTACAGTAGTACAACTGCACTACAGATAGCCACAGTCCTTCATCCACCCTCGCACATGTCTGCGTGTAATCCAATCCAGTGCCTCGTAGAGAAACATGAATAGCTCAGCCCTCTCCTTACTTGCAACACATGCACAGAACTCGGCACCATGACGTCTGAGGTGAGCTTTGATGAAGGAGAATGATTCTTCGATCGGGTTGAGATCGGGCGAGTATGGCGGAAGATACATCAGTTTGATTCCTCTGCAAATGCAAGATTAGACACTAGTGAAAACAGTTTATAATGGTAAAAACCTTTGGGCACATAAGAGTGAGACCTCAGGTATGTGGTGAATGGCGCAGTTATCCATAACAAGAACGCTCTGTGGTGCCGGGTAAGGGTTCATTACCTCTAAAAGGCCCTTCAGAAACCCAAGGAACTCTGGACCGTCGTATGCCCCTAATTTGATATGGCTATAGATGATTCCATCTTGTGAGAGCACCGGAAGGATTGAAAATCTGAGTGGATATTAGCGATACAATAATGGAGGCCCGTGCACAAATCGTTACCTTTTGCCCCTTTGGAAACGTGCTCGCACTCGAGGCCTACATCCCTTGTAAGCCCATCCCATTAGTCTATACGTTGTGCGAAGGTCAATTGCGCTTTCATCTGTGAAAACCAAACGGTCTGGTGGTTCACTACCAATACGAAACTGGAAAGCAGTCTGCGAGGCTTCACAGCGCTCTGCGGCTGCCCGTGAAAGCTGGATTGGAGACAAATATAAAGGTTGTCATTCTTCGAGGATTTAATGACTCACTTTCTTTCTTTGCAAGCCAAGATGTCGAAGCGTCCTCCAGATAGTTGATATACTTACTAAAATACCATGCTGCACCTCTAGCTCTTCGACAAGCTCATCGAGGTAAAGATCGGGCAAGCGTTCAAGAAGTGCAAGAAGAAACTGTTATAAAATAAAATAAGCTACAGCTAAACACAGACATGAATTACTTACTTCACTCTGAGCTGAGGTCATTTTTGACCCATGAGATAGCCGCTTTGGCTCTGCCACGACGTCTCCAACATCCCGCCAGAGTTTGATTGTGCGTTGAACTACACGTAGTGACATATCGAGTCAATTGCAATATCGGTTGATTTCTTGTTGAGCTTGAATTTTTGGTGTATAACGCGATCCCGCAGATCCTTGCTGTACATGTGACGAACAGGTTTAGGGTTGCCAGGGCGAGGCATATGAGCAATGGTGTGGGTAGTACATACAAGGAGAACGGAAGTTCCCGAAACACACACCCTGACCAAGAATTCTATGACATGAATCGTGTGACAGCATTTGCACCCTTACTCCCAATGCTGAACCCCAACTCAAGTGTAATTTTCAGGTGTCGAATGGCCACTATCCCGTTTTTATTGGTGAGTTTGCTACTTATGCTTACTTTACATCCTCGCTGAAAGGGCTGTCACACGTCCCAACTACAAGTCCACCATTGTGACTTGAAGTGCCCCTTCTACTCGTACAAGCACGAGCAGTTCCTTCCTGTTGTCCACCCGCACCCCAACCGACCGCGGCTCCATCACTCCTACTGTCAACACCCTCACGATGACCACCGCCACGTCCCGCCCCTCCACGCGCTACCACAACACCAACCGCGGTGACACCCTCACACGCCTCGAGGGCCGCCAGCCCAGTCGTGTCACGTCCGCGCTCCCGTCCCTCTACCGGCTGCCGTTTGGGCCGGTATCCCCCATGTCCCCTGCGTGGAGTCCCCTGGGTGTCAAGGTGTGTCGACGCCCCCGCACCCTGCTAACCGTATGCCCAGTCTCCTCACGATGCGCTCCGTGTCGTCCATGCTGCAATCGCACCCGCACCTGCACCCGTACCTGCACCCGCACCCGCACCAGCACCTGCACCCACACCCGCCGCCGCCCCCTCCCCCACCACCCCGTCCTCCTACACCAGCTCGCCCACCCCAGCACCTCCGCACCCCTCACCCCACCGCATACGTGTGCACCCCCGCGGTTTCCGAGCTCAAGAACGTGTCAGGATCGGCGAAGTTGCCTTATGGTGCATTGGCACTCGGTGCGGAAGGGATCAAAGATTTCGGGGCTTATGCTACACAGGAGGAAATCCGACATCAAGAATGAACGCCTACCGTCAGATCTCACTGATCCAATGTCAGAAGAAGCTAAGCCCTTCCTCTCCAATCCTATGACACCCTCTTCTGGAGATTCTCCTGTAGTGGGTTCTCACCATTAGTACAAAGTAGCAAACAAAATTAAAACCTGCATTGAACTACATACAGTAAGCTAAGCTTGACATTGTTCCCCCCTCAGCACCCAAAATGCAAAATAAAAAATGCTTGTTTTATTTGGATTTTTTAGTTCTATGCCCTAGCTATGGTCCACATAGCTTCAGATATGAAATTTCAAGCGAATCGGAGCGATATCAAGCAAGATATCATTGTTCGAAGTTTGCGCGCTAAAACGGAAGCAAATCCGACGCGCGCCTTAGGTACTGCAAACGGGTGTAAGGTACGACCTGTATTGTGACTTTGTCTTGCCCTCTGCAAACTCACGTCTCCTCCACATGGGGAGAACCTTGTCCAGTTGTGCGTGAAGACCGGAAAAGCCATCGACAAGTTTTTCCAAATTTTCTGCAGCTTGGGAACGGCCAAGTTGATTCGCCTGAGTAGAGTCTCGCACTTGAAGTTCAGAGCTTGCCGAAAATGTATGTAGCCGAATGCAATCTGGGACTCTGCCATTATGTAAGCACTCGCCTTGGGAGAACTCAGCAGAACGGCGTAGACAGACTGCGCATTCCTCGGGAATTCACTGACCTGGGAGTGATGATATCCTTTCATGCTGTAACAGGGAGGGGGGCGGGGAGAGGCCATCATAAGCTGTCTCACCCAAGGGCGTCTCCCTGCCAGTAGGCATAAAATGCCGACTTAAATCCTAGTTGTAATTCTGCGATGGGATTCAGGCTTGTTCTCAGCCAATTCCGGTAACATAGTCTCTGCCACCTCAAGAAGGCGACTCAGTGAGAAACAATGGTGGGACGGTGATGCATTCAGTGCCTGGTATTTCGTTTCAGTATAAGTAAATCCTGAACTGTAGCATGAACAAGCCTGCAAGTACGTCTGCATATGCAACCTACGCACTCCGCGCAGAAACGTGTCCCTAAAAATCGTACCACGCAGCTCGCTGCTAACGTTTTGCCACTCCCGACGTCCCAATTCAAGGGCGGTGATAACTCGTTCGTACCATCCGTTTGACTCCTTTATTGACTCGCCCGCCAGTCCCATGAAACCACGCATGGTCCATGCGCTGGTGGGTGAGGCTATAGGAACACCTGCATAGCAGTGAAACTATAGTCTGGACTTACCGAATCGTGACAGAGGCAGGCCTAACTTGTTTCCATTCAGACGAAAGTGAAGGACGGTCAGATTGTGTCGGATGGCAGAAGGCAGGATCTCACAGTGCTCGCCTTCATGATTACCCACGCCTACAGGACATTTTAATGAACCCGCATGAGTTCGGTGGATGAAAGACGCACGTTCAGGCTACTATTAGCAGGCTGAGGAGGTAGCTCCTTCGCCAGAGTCGATGTTGCATGCAGGTAGAGTGACATACGGTGGTTCAGGAGACTGCAATGCCCCTCAGACGGTTCTCGTATTGCTGTCTGAGTTTTCGGTTTGCGTCAGACACGGGGGTAACTCTGACCAAGCGGGACATGGCAGCCTCTGCCGTCGAGAGCCTGGTGACGGAGAAGACAACATTAATGAGAACCCGCCCTTGGCAAGGCTTCAAGCCTGTCAAGGGCGGGTTCTCATTCTCAAAATATGCCATCAACTTACTTCTTCAGCCGCGGCAAGCCGACCCCAACCTTTAGCATAACTTTCGTCCAGTTCGGTAGCCTAGTACAATGCAAACTTAAAGAAAGACCGGGGTACGACGCGGCATACAGAGATACTTTGGTAGCATCGTCCTCTGCCTCCTGATAGCTGTGACAGTTCTTATATGAATATAATAATTATGTACAATCAAGCCACGCACCAAGACATACAGCCCTATTACAGTATTTGTTCCCAAGCTATATTATCTGAACTGAATGGCGTGCCTAATAATTGCAATATAATATAGACTGGGAACAACCTCCTGGGGAATGTTCTACGCAGCTGTCGAACTGCCCTCAGTTGCCATACTTGAGAGGCAGAAGGAAAGATACACGATATGTACCCCATTACTGTATACTAAGCAGGATGCACTGCAGGGCCGTCGGGAAATGGGAGAGCCGTCAGCTAGGGGTTAGGCCCCTGCAGATTTCGCCAGGCAGAGGGCTTTACATAAATTACCTGGCTACAGCAACGTGTCATTGTAATGTCGTACAGTACTGGACTGTAATTTACAACCTTTAACCACCTGCGTCTGATGTCAAGCCCAGGCTCGAGGGGGACGTGGGACACGGCTTCGGAGCTCTTTGGTGCTGGCTGGACCGGACTCTTACGGCGATAGTCTGGCAGGGGCGTTCAGGAATCTGGATCATCGAGTATGGCCAGGTGCACGGCGGGGTGAGTGCTGAAGATCACGATACTTGGATCCGCACGGTGGCCCTGAGGTGGAGCAGGCTCTATAGTCAGTGATGTAGGAGACAATGGTCGGGCAACGGAGCCGTGTGATGCTGCTCTGCTGGGGGCGTCCCGATTCCCAGGTATCAAGTTGCAGCCAGGCGAACGAACTTGAAATTGGAGACGAACCAGAACATACGGCCAGCATAGATGGCGCCCTGTGCCGATCAACGGAACCGACCCCATATAACCAGGAGACGCTGTAGAGCCAATGATTCAGAAGCACAGGAGCAGGATCGACAGCCGGAAACGGCCAGAGCAGGTATTGCTGTCCAGCGTCTGAGAACGCCGTCGAATGCTGGCAGGTGTGGCCTTACCTCTGGCGGCCTGGAGCGGTTCGTCCCAGAGCTTTGTGGCCGTGTTTCCTGCCCGCCTGGCTAACAGCTGTTGCCTGGGAGCTTTTAGGCGAGTCCGACCCAGCGCTAAATTTCGTTGTATTTAAGTGACCTTTGTTCCACTCGATAGCACAACGACACTGCGATGAGCTGGGACGAGGACGGTCTCATTTATCTTTCAAGCTCGACCTCGTCGTCTCATGCCAGGCATGGGAGCCACTATAAAAACGCTTCCTCTTCCTCGTCCACGTCGGACGTGGTGGTCCTCACCGACTCTGAAGACGACGACGGCACCAAAAGATCTAGCCCGCCCCCAGCCAGAAGCGTCTTGTCTGTTGCAGAGCTCACCCTCCCCGGCCCCTCAGTGCCTGCCGACCCGTATGCCACCTACAGTGCGCGCGTCCTCGAAATAATCCCCGACGTGGATCCGGCTCACCTCCGCACGCTCCTGGAGCAACACTATCTAGCGTCTGGCGCCGAGGTCGTCGAGAACGTCCTTCACGTTCTCTTCGAGGACGCATCCTACCCACGTGTGGCGCAAGCCGCCAACAAGCGTAAGCGCTCACCAGATGACGACGACGGGCGCGAAAAGCCCAGGTTGAAACTCGACTATGCATCAAAAGAACGAATATTCAGCGTTGGCCCGGACTATCACGAGCTTGCCATCTCACACCTGATGGAGGATTTTCCGTGGATCCCCAAACATCACATTCGTACCACTCTTGGGAAGAATGGGAGGCTGTACGCGCCTACGCAGTGCGTGTCCAGGAATGCATCGGCTTACATGATACTCACAATATTCGCAGCTTGTTCTTGGCTGAAGAGGAAAACTCTGGTCACCTGCCTTACACAAAGAAGACATTTCCCTCCCGCGTGACTGGGAAGAGGCCCGAGTGGCATGACCCTGAGTTCGACAAGGAGCGTGCCTGGCTAGTGGAATATCTCGCCCAACAGGGCCAGGCCACGGCAGAGCCTGATGCAACAGCTGACAGCGGCGACGACGAAGAGTGCGAAGATGGCATTGAGTGTGGGTGTTGCTTTTCTAAGTTCCCGTTTGTGAGTCTAGATAGTACCATTGCCTGGAAGCTGCGGCTTATACACCGCGCAGGACAGGATGGTTCAGTGCCCAGAGGCCCATCTTTTCTGCCGTTCCTGCTGCCGGGCCTACGCATCCACTCAGCTAGGGCAGCATGACCATCGCCTGCGATGTATGGATCAGTCCGGTTGCAAAGAGCTGTTTCACGAGTGCGAGCTTGCACGGTTCTTACCGGAGAAGCTTCTTGCGTTGTACCATCGGCTTAAACAGCAGAAGGAGATCGCGGCGGCCGAGCTGGAAGGTCTGGAAGAGTGCCCGTTTTGCGAGTATAAAGTAGTCATTGAGAATCCGGACGAGAAACTCTTTCGTGAGTGGTTTACTTTGCACTCGTTGTGATTTGCGCGTTGAAGCTGCCGGGTGACTTAAGGATGCGAAAGCGCCGATTGCGGCGAGGTGAGCTGCCGGGCATGCAAAAAGCCAGACCATCTTCCCAAGAGCTGCAAGGAGGTGCAGGACGACAAGCACCTGAGCGTGAGGCATTTCATTGAAGAAGCCATGAGTACGTGCAACTGTGCGGCATGCTCTGTTATCGGTTCACTTACGGTCTTCCAGCGAAAGCACTGATGCGCAATTGTCCGAAGTGTAATAAAGGTACGCAGAGCTCGCGTCGCGGTGGGCAGCGTTGCTTACGGTGTCTTGATACACAGGGTTTGTGAAAGAAAACGGGGTGCGTCTTTTTCGCTGTTTGTATCGAAGAGATATTTACATTCGGAGGATTGCAGTGCAACAAGATGATCTGCCCCAACTGCCACACTGTTTCGTGCTACATATGCCGAGAAGTCATAGTGGGGTATAATCACTTTGGGGCTCAAGGGAGACGTTTCATGTGTAACCTGTGGGACCCAGTCGAACTGCGGCATGACAACGAGGTGATCGACGCAGCGAAGAAAGCCATGGCGATATACAAAGCGGAGCACCCCGACGTGGACGACGAGGCGCTCAAGGTGGATCTGCCCGCACCCGTGGCCAACGCCGCTCCGGCGGCGGCTGCAGTGCAGCAGCAGGGGCCGTACGGCGTGGAAGCCATGCAGATGGAAGGGTGGGCGGTCGCGCAGATGCAGGCGGAGATGCATGCGCAGAGGCAGGCGGCTCAGATTGCCATGCAGCAGCGCCACATCGCAAGGCAGGCGATGGGCATGCCGGCCTTCCTCATGCCGCATGGGATGCACTTGGGGGAGCAGCAGGCGGCGCGGCCGCAAGGTAGACAGCCCGCGGTGCCGCCTCTGGTGGTGCCGCCCCGTCGGCGGCACCGGTAGCATATGAAGCATGGACTGGGCGCCTGGTATGCAATGATATGGCAATTTGTTCGAGTTATAGTTTCTTGGGCTGTGTTTTATATTTCTCTGGATACCACGAACACGTATGCGCAATGTATAGTATCGGTACGCAGTCATGACCGGGGAGCATCAAGCGGTACGAACAATGTCAAGGGTGCATAAAACAGCAGTTATACGACGGTGCCTAAGTCAGATTGCCAGACGCAGAAGCGTTAGGAACACGTCCAACGGTGGACAGGATGCCCTTGAAGATGATGGAGCGCCGGTGGCCAGAACCAAGCTGTGTGAGGGGAAAGATGTGCTGTACTCACCGGCCAGCGTCTGGAGCTCACCTGCCACGCTCGAGTACTCAGGGGACTGGTGTTGAGATAGCTGGGGGTCTGGAAGGGAATCTGTTTCACAGGCAGCGGTTCTCGTGTGCTGGCACGTGACCACTGACGAGCGTGTCGGCTCCATATGGCGATGGCCCGGGTCACGGGTCCCATTTGGCAATGGTGGCTGTCGAGTATGGCACATGCAATCTGCCAAAGCGAGCGTGTAGACCAGACCGGTCGCAGACTGCCGAGAGCGACGGCGAGCAACGTCCGACAACGAGAGCTACGGCGACGGCGAGCAACGACCGATAGCGACGACGTACGTAGCCTATGACGCAAGACGCAACGCAGCCGAAGTCTCAGAAACGCCTATTGGGTGCGTCGAATTCAGAAGGAGTGGAGTCGGCTACGGGCACCACGTGGAACTGTGGCGTCGCCGGGACCTCTGCTCGCTGTGGCCCCCGACGAGCTCAGCGCGCTGGGAGACGACAGACAGCGATGGGAGACCAGACGAGGGCCATCTGGCAGGCCCGTGACTCTCCACCGATCGAAGCAGCACTGATCCGGTCTATTTGCCCCACCTGCCTTAGTGCCGTATTTACGCGGCTATATACCTTCTCTTCTTTTCTTCTTCCCCCCATCCCTCCTTGCCTCCCACCCCCATGTCCCCCCGCCCCCGTCCCCAGGCCCCCGCCGTCGTCCCCGCCCCCGCCGACCCCCACCCGCGTCACCACTGCTCAACCACAGTCTCGCGGAAAATCTCTGCCCGAACACGTCCCTCGTCCCCGTCCCCGTCCCCGTCCAGCTGCCCAGTGGCCGGCACGCCCCAACGCCCAGGAGCGCAGTGACGCCGCCGTGTGGCCAGTCAGAGCCCCACCTAAACCCCAGCCCGTCCGCTCCCCGACAGTCCCTGCCCCAGACACTGCCCCACCGGCCCCGGTCCGCCGTAGCACCGTCTCCACCCCTCCCGATTCGTCACGGCGCGCGTCCCTCTCCTCGCTTTCCAACCGTTTCTCCTTCCGTCGCCCACGCCCAACCCCAGCAGACCCACCCCCAAACACTCCCCGCAAGCCCTCTCCTCCAGCCAGGAGTACCAGGGTCCACGAGGCAAGCACCCCCGGCAGCCGCGCTGTCCAGCGCAGAGTAAGCGGCGTGGAGCGGCGTCTAAGCGGTTCACGCAACCAAGGGTGAGTCTTCTGCGTGCACTCTCATATTTCACCGGCATATACCCCCTCGCTCGTAGCTCTACACCCTCGCGCACCCCACCCCGCAGCCCCACTAGCCCAGCCCACCTCCAGTCCGACCCCGTTTCCCACGCTCAAGCCCAGGGTCCCACCCTCCAGAAGAAGCGTTCCTTCTTCAAACGCGTCACTGATCGGCTCACACGCTCTCGCAGCAGCCTCAGAGACGACTATCAAGCCCGTCGCGCTTCTGTCCAGTCTGATGCCGTGATACGCGAGGTAAGCCCGACCCCGCAGGCCCCACACGCGCCTGTCGCCCTTCCACCCGCGGAAAAGCTCGACCAGTCCTCCGAACCGGCACTCCCGCCGACACCCACCTCCACGCGCACCCGTAAAAACCGCCATCGCCCGCCATCGATCAAGGTACATGTCGGGGAGGGCCATGAGCTCCGTCGCGGTGCCCGCGCCATGTCTCCGGCCGGTGTGCCCCTACCCCCCTCCCCGGGGCCCGAGACCATTCTCGCGGTCATGGCAAAGCTGCCGTCTGCTGCCTTGCACCAGCCACCGTCGCCTGTCGTGTCGACCAAGCAGCCGCCGTCGCCCGCGACGTCCACGCGCCAGCCGTTATCTCCTGCCGTTTCGACGCGGGAGCCCCCCTCCCCCGTCCCATCTACGCGCCAGCCCCGGTCGCAGCCAATATCCCCTGTTCCCTCGACGCGCAAGCCGCCCCCGCTCGTGACGACGCTGCAACTTGCTCCGCCGTCCCCGCGCCACCCTACATCCCCAGCCCCGCGCTACCCCTCGCCTAGCTCATCCGCAGCAACTCGTGCGCATCTCCCTTCCCCATCAGGGTTCCACTTTCCACTTCCGCCACAGGCTACTCCCACAGTGCCGGGCGCCCGTACCCGTGATCAGGTCCGCGGCCAAGACCGGAGCCGGGAACGAGAGGACGCGACGCATCCCCCGGCCCGCGGAGGATACCTCCCAGAGTCCGAGGACGACGACGATGAGGAGGAGGAGCGGCGCGCGTCGGAGATGAAAGTGAGCCAGTGGCTCACCATCCCCGAGAGTCCGACCACGAGCTCGTCGCTCGACCATTCGCTGTCGCTGTCACACTCGAACTCGCTGTCGTCGCAGTCGCAGTCTGGCGCTGCCCGCGCCGCGACGGGGAGGCGGTTTGGGGGGGCGTTTGGAGGGATCGACGAGGAGAGTGGGAGCGGGTTTGGCCCGGAGGGGATGGAGCTGTGGCGGGGAGCCGTCGTGGCGGACGACGATGGGGAGGTCTTGCCCGAGGTGGAACGCATGGCGCTCGAGGCCGAGGAGCGGGCGCATGCGCGGGGCGAGGCGGTGGCGGATGGGGCCACCATGGAGAGCGCGAAGAGGGTGGGGAGACAGCGAACGCTGTTCGGGAGGCGGAAGGAGAAGGGCGAGGAGCCTGCACCGGTGAGAAGTTTGACACGGCGCGTGTGTGGCCGGTCGCTGACGTTGCCTCTCATATCCAGTCGGACGCGCGCCCGCGTGCACGCCGCGCCGCTACGGTCGCGGACCTAGAGTCTGCGGGGAACCGCCGCTCGCTGAGCTTCCTCTCCTCCAAGGGCGCGCCTGCCTCGCCCGCCACCCTCGCTCCGCCGACGACCGGCGAGCCGGTGGCGACGCCCCGCCCGCGGCGACAGCCCCTGAGCCCGCGCATGCATACGCGTGGGAGTATCCTGCTCGAGGCGAAGGACATCGAGGACCCCGAGGTCAGGCGGCTCAGCGAGATGGTGTTCTTAACGTAGCAGTCAAGTGCATCAGTAAAAAAATACCCAGTCGTGGCTGGTGTGGTATCACTCTGGTTTTACTTTCGCTTAATGTGTCCTATTCTTGTGCTGTTGATTTCGTGTGCACTTGATTTTTTCTATGTACGTGGTTCTTTGCCAGGCTCCTCCGAGTCGCGGCAGTACGTACATCCCCACTCCACTCGTTACAGAACTTTTTCTTTTCTTTTCTCTACGCAAACATCTAACCATAGCATGGCATTACATCGACACGGTTGATGGCACGTGGACGCGATTTTTTGTGTGAACGTGCAAGCAAGTGCTGGTGAAATTGAGACTGGAGAGAGGCTATGCTGTGCGCTGATCAGGGTTATCATTGTCGGTGCTTACCTGTGTCCTTTACGGCGGCTCCTCGAGCCTGGCACGGACTCGGCATCTAATTCAAAGTCGCGATGAAGGGTGCGTAGAGGTACACCATGCGGGGAATAAGCAGATGCGGTCGCCGGATCAGCAAAGCTAGTCCTGAGCCAGCCTGGGCCATTTTGCATAAGATAGTCGTTGGGCCAGGCAGAAGGAAAAGTAGAATAGGATGGAGGCGTGGTGATCGTTGCTGGTTTTGCGCCTTTTTCCTTGGACAGCATGCTCGCACAAGCCACTGTACACGCTGGAGCCATGGGAGCCAATTTCGCCGCTTCCGCGGCGCGCTGAGCCGGCACTTGCCGAACACCACCCCATTCTGCTCTCCGATACAGCATGCGCCACGATGAATGTGAGTCTCCCAGTGCGCAATTTCAGCCATCCACCCGCTCATGCGCGTTTGTGCCGCAGAATCTGCTCAAAACTATCGGCGAAAGCCCTCTCAAGGCTGCTCTCCAGGATGCAGATCTCAAGCTATTGTTATCTTCCGTGCGCGACGTTAGGGTCAGTGTTTGCTCTCGTCTTGTAATGTACCAATATCTCGCTGATGCTCGTGTGCTGCGGATGCAGTCGCAGGACGCCAAGGCCGCCGATTCGTTCTATGGCAGCCTCGAGGGCGTCCTCCTCGAGCTCCGGACTGTCACCGCGGTACGCGCGCCACACGCGCGCCATGTCACTGTGCTCACTTGTCTCTAGGACAACCGAGATGCTGAAGCATTTCTCAAGCCCGTTTCCAAGCTGGATTACCCCGATTACTACGAGTGTGAGTCTCGTCCACCGGCCCAGTGGCACGCCTTGCTCATCAGCCTGCAGTGATCAAACACCCCATGGACCTCGCGACGATGCTCAAGCACGTCAAGGCCCGCAAGTACAAGTCCAAGAAGGAGTTTGCTGCGGACCTAGGTCTCATCTGGAAAAATTGCTTAAAGTATAATACTGGGCCGGTGAGCGCTTCCCCGCCACTCCCCCGAGTGACACAGACCGACCCTGCTTCTCCCAGGATCATGTTCTGCGCGGTTGTGTCATGCGCTTGCAGCGCAAAGCAGACCACCTCCTGGCGCATGTATCCGACCGTCCTGACCACATCACTATCAACGGGCTCCCGACCCCTTCTGCCCCGCCATCCTCTACCTCCTCCCGTGACTCTCCCTACAAACCCGTCAAGATCAACGGTATCGTCAACGGCATTCTCCCCAGGGGTACGTGCGCCGTGTACATTCCGCGAGATGAGCCATCGCATTCACACCTTTGCAGATATCCCCACCCCGGACCCGTCGACCCCTCGTGCGGCGCAGACACCCAACACGCCTGGTCGTTCGAACACGCACTCAAAATCGCCCCGTTCTGCTTCTGGGCACGGCTCGCCCGCTAAACCGTCACCGTCCGCGCTTAACGCAACTCCCTTTGAGGACCAGCCCGCCCTTGTACGCACGCCGGCTGCCATGAGCTTGTTCATGACGCTCGACGGCGAGATGCAGCGTGTCTTGCAGGATGCGCCCGAGGAAACCGGCATGCTCCCCATGATGGGATTCGACCATAAAGGCAAGGGCAAAGAGACGCTGCAGCAACGCCTCAGGGATATTATAGATGAAGACATGATGAGCGTGGACGGCGACGACGATCCTGGTCCTCATGGAGAGGCTGGTAACAGCATCCAAGTTGTCGGGGGGCACCTCAAACGGAAATGGTGAGTGATTGATTGTTTTGGGCGTCGAAATATGTACCATTTATTCATCACCGCTAATCGTGTAGGTTGTCTGACTCGCAAGATTCGCGCAAGCGGCCACGACTTGCGGAATCGTTCAGCTCAAACGAGTCTGGGTTAGGTATATCCGAGAAAGTGGAGGAAGACTTGCTCGAGGCGTGGTGGGAGGCTTCACGTAGCAATTCACTGGTTGTGGGCGGCGTGCCGTCTCTGCCGCAATTTGACGGCATTGGGGACAGAAAGCAGAAGGCGGGTAAAGGACCTGGGCTGCGCCCTGCACGCGCGGCGCAGGGCGGGCGCAAACGCACTACTCGGAAGCGCACGTACGTGCCCCTGTCTATTCTAGTTATGACCGTGCCGCAGCTGATAACCTCTCAGATCTATCCTTTCCCGCAGCCGCAAGCCCGCTAAATCGCTCTTGAAACTGATGAACAAGAACATTGCGACGATGGTACGTGTGCGGCGGACGCACGCCAAGTTCGTCACGCTGAATGCGGCGGCCGAGTCGTCCAATCCTGTCGTGCCTGCACCCGAGCCGGCGAGCGAGCACGAGGCGGATGAGATGGTTCTCGACGAGGAAGAGTGGAGAACGCAGGGTGAGGTCAACTGGGAGGCGGGGGACGAGTGTCTGAGTTGGATGGGAAGCAAGGTATTGCAGCACGCCGGGTTCCAGGGTGAGTGGCGGCTGCTCAATGGTGGGGCACGTGGTCGAGACTGAGCATGCTTTATGTGCAGGGAGCTCAACGGCTGCGCTGAATGTTCTCACGAGTGTCACTTCTGAGTATTTGCAAAATGTCGGGCGGACAATTCGGTTTCTGTGTGACAAGTACTCCAATACCATGACGCCGGAGGTTAGTATGGTTTCCATCAGCACGACGTCAATGTATTTATGTATCTTTCTACCAGGAAATTATTCTTCACACCCTTTTCGAGGGTGGTACCACCAAAATTCAGGACCTGGAGCGGTATATCAAGGACGACGTCGTGCGATACGGCAGTAGACTTGGTGATCTGGAGAAGAAGCTTGTGGGAGCCTACCGTGATATTGTAAGCGCTATCTGTGCCCATGGCAACATCTGTTGTCCTCACCGTTTATTTCAGACTACCGTCGAGGCGCCGAATGACGAGGGCATGTTTGAGGATGGAGATGAAGCGGATAACATTGCATCGTACGTTCCACCCCCCGGTCGTATGCCGTGTCATTGTTCATGTCCTTGTTGCAGCGGTGGTCTTGCGGATATGCTCGGTTCCGGCGAAGACTTTCTGGGTCTCAGAGAGCTTGGCATTGAGGCAGAGTTCGGTCTCAAAAGTCTTGCAGTTCCCAAGCGGCTCTGGAAAGGCAAACCGACCGGTGAGGATCTTGCGGCACCCGACCGGTGAGTCTTTACACGTTTGTGCGCTCATCATAACTGATCAGAGGGCATTGTAGTGCAAAGGCCGGCGATCCTCCCTTAGCTTTCCCGCCCCCGCCACCATTCATCCCCCTCGAATCATCCAGGGTGGATTCACAAATTGGTTTGCTCAAGAACTTCTACCAGGAGCGCTTCACAGCGCTCGCTGCATCTTCAGCGAATCCACCGCCGCCCAATCCCAACCCTGTTGCTCTTCCCATATTGGCGCCACCAACCAACCCTTACTCTTTTGCCAACCCGTATTCGTCGCCCTACCCGTCGGCATCTACATTGTCCGCTTCTTCTGCCCAACCAGTGGCTGCGCTTTCCATGTCCCTGGTCCTTCCTGATGACCCGCCTAACCCAATGAGATCCAAGGTCGGCCCTCTTGGCCAAGTCATCTTGTCGAACCCGCCTACTGCGGGTGGCAAGAAGAAGGGCAAAGCGAAGGAGGCTAACGTGGACAGGGGTAACGATAAAGACGGGAAAGGCGCCGTGTCTGGCCAGAAGAAGGAGACTAAGAAGAGGAAGGGCAAGGATGAGCAAGGGGGTGGCGCCGCTGGGGGAGGTAATCCAGCCAATCCGGAAGTTAACGGAACTGGTCCCAAGAAGAAACCAAAATCAGCAGGAACCGGGAAGAAGTCCATCAACAATGCCAAACTAGATATTCCTCCTGCCATCATAGCTTCCGCTTGACTCTGTCGCACGTCGTCTCGCATTGCTCTTTTCTTCTTTCAGTTGTTCTTTTTTTCTTTTTCTTTTTTTTTTGTTCCTTTGGTCGTCTCTCCGTTTGTGTTTAATCAATTGTAATATTTGTGTCTTGTGCAACGCTAAACCTTGTGCGCTTTTTCGAACTGATGCCTTGGATTTTGTTTGTGAAGATGTCCGCGGCGGAGTTTGAAATTAGCTGAAACTGCCATGAGCCTATATCTACTTATACCAACCAACAACAATCAATTTACGACAGCATACATCCACAACAAATCATTTGGGAGCGAGGCAGATGACGGAGGAGTCGTTTTCAGAGGCGATGGCAGAAGGTAGTTCATATTCCACCTCCGGCTCTTCCTCTGCAAACAAGGGGCGAGGGCTGTTAACAGCACGTGCGTATGCGACATTCCATGTTCCACTGTTCCTTCTGTTCTTGCTGTGTTGTGAGTCGAGTCCAAAGGGTCTGAATAATAGAGTCGAATGGGGAACAGATATAACAAGGGGGGAGGAACATCAGAGGTATTGGAATGTCAGAAAGAAACGGAACTGAGTCTCGGAAGGTGACATGGTTGTAACACCTAGCTGCAACAGCACCCAGGGCACACCCCACTTGGAGTGGGATGTGGCGCTAACCTGGAGTCCCTCCCAGGACCTTCACTCCGGCGCTGTCAGCCACCAGACCCACAGTTGCCACTATGCAAGTGTGCGCTGGTGAGAGGCCATGGAGCCCTGCATGTGCATAGACAGAAGCATAGGTGATGCCGACAATGCCAACACCACACAGCATGTTCCCCACGGGTAAGTGCCGCTATGCACACGATGCCAGCACTTGTAAGGGCAACCCTGGCTGGTTGTGGAGATCACACTACCACACAACTGACTGACAAGGGGAAATCCAAAGTATGTATAAATGAACAGAGTATACAAGAGAGGGGATTCTCACCTGACAAGGGGAAATCCAAAGAGAAAAGTCTAAGGACCCCCAATGTCAGCGAGCCCGTAATATACTACACTGTGCAGCCAGGGACAACACTTGGCACCCGCCATCAACCCTGCATTCCCCTGACCTCCCTGACCCTTGATCGACCCTTGATGTCACCTGTTACGCGGGTTGCTTGATTTCCAACACTGTTCCGAGAGCAGAAGTCAGAAATTGGAGTGGAGCTGGCAAAGCGAACAGAACTGGTGGAAGTTCTCCCAGAAGCGGAATCATTTTTGAAAGTGGAGGCGGAGATGGAATCGGAACCAGAAGCGGAGTCGGAAATGGAGTCGGAACTGGGAATGGAAAACAGGGTGTCCCCTGACAGCACTGACACTGAGGAGGCTCACAGTGCATGTCATGAGCTGCCATGACCTGCATGGTGCGGGAGCATGACACGTCCATGCCGCATACCACACATGGGTCTGCCTGAGTCATGCATCAGCGTGCCTGCACTAGCCGCTGTTATGTAACGAGAATCCTGGAAGTCAGAACTAGAAAGGACAGTGGCTTCAACTTATATGTTGTGTGCCCAATAAACTATTGTCCTAGGTATTTCAGAACTAAGCATCAGAGGTCAGAAAAGGTGGAGGTGGAATAGGATTTGAGAGTTGAACTGAGTCGAAGGTCGGAGTTCAGAAGTCAGAAGAGGCGGAAGACAGAATGTCATAAGGTTGAGGGACAGAGGTCTTGCAAAACTTGCTGCACTAAGAACAGGAGATAATGTGAAGGGAGTCATGTGTTGAAGTCGATTATCTGATTGTGTTACGTATCGAGATTTCCACTAAGTCGGAACTGGAAAGGACAGTGGCTTCAACTTATAGGTTGCGCCCCCAATGAACTATCGTCCTAAGTATTTTGGAACTGAGTCGGAAGTCGGAAAGGTCTGAACCAAAGGTTGGTCGGAACTTGAGTCGGAACTGAGGCGGAAGGTGGAAGACGGAAGGCGGAGAGAGACTGAGATCTTGCTAGACTCGCTGTACTAAGAACAGGAGATGGAGCGAAGGAAATCAAGTATCAAAGGTGATTATCTGATTGCAGAATAAGAGTCATACATGACAGGCTTTTATACAAAGAGCTGAGACAACAGGTAATGATATGGTACTAAGCAAATTCTGGGGGGAAGCGGAAGTCGAGTAGACAATGCGTGGGAACTAACTATTGGGAACAATGGGACTACAAGGGGGGTTCAGGGTAAGGTAGAACAATGGCAAAGAACAAGGGGTCGGGAAAACATATCTGACAATGAAACACAAGGAGGGCCGGACATGTGGTCTTGATGAACGGTGAGGTGGGTCCGGTGGGTCCGAGTAATAGAGTCGAAAGAACAAGGGAAATGTACAAGGGGCGGAATGTCGGAAATATCGGAGGGCGGAAGGTGTTGCGGAACTGAGGTTCGGAAGTTGGAAATGAACGGTCGTAACAGTATCTCCCTTCTAAGGTCGAGCCCCGCGAGACCACAAGTCGGATCACGTGACCTGCGAACAAACACGTTGGAGTTCGAAAGATAGGCGGGAAACAACGCGTCTTCATCTTTGTCCATCATGAGCACTCCAGTAGATTTCTCCAAAATGACCAGTGCCGAGATGAAGCAGCACTTTGCTGACATGCTTGCGCAGAAGGAACTGGCCGAAAAGCGCGAGGCCGAGGAAGCCACGCGGAAAGAGAGGGAGTGTCTGGAGGAGGAGCGTAAGGAGAAAGAGCGCAAGGAATGGGAGCGTCGGGAGCAGGAGCGGAAGGAGAAGGAGGAGCGTGACCGTAAACGCCGCGAGGAGGAGTGGAAGCGGGACGTGGCCAAAAAAGCTGCGGAAGACAAAACCGCGGCGGAGAAGGCGGGAAAATCCCAGGTGAGTCGGAAAGGTTCTGCCCGTAGTCCTGAGACTGACAGGGAAACTTGCCAGAAGGTTGTCGATTCCGAATCCGAACCGGAATCGGAAGACACACCGGAAAGTACGCCGTCCCCTGAGGGGAAGGGGAAGCACAAGGAAGTAGTTCCTGTGCTGAACCTTGTGGCGGATCGGAAAAGGAGGGCGGATGAATTTCAACAGGCCAGGAAGAACAAGATGGCCCGCATCATCGACCTTCGGGAATTGGGACCGGAGAATCCCGCAACCCGGAAACGGAAGACGAGGGACGGGGAAGAAGAAAAGGCCCCCTGTGACACATGCGAGGTGAAGAGGCTCGAGTGCATTTGGTCGGAAAATCCGCGGGAAACCGCCTGTGAACGGTGCTGCGACAAGAAGAGGCGATGTGTCATGGACGGATGTTCCGCGAGGGTGGAGCGGAAAAGGCGAAAGGTCGAGACCGAGGGGCCAGAAACCCCTAAGTTGAAACCAGGGCCGAGCGGGAAGAAGACGGCGGAAGGGCTTCCGGCGATCGGGAAATCGAACCTCGCGTCGCCTTTGCTTGACATCGCCGGGTCACTGAGGGGTATCCGGAGATCCCAGTGTGGGATCCGGAACACGCTCGAGGAGATGTCGTTAGTTCAACAGCAACAGCTGTTGTCTTTCCAAAACCAGATGACAGTCATGTCGGCTGTTTTGGAGCAAATCAAGCGGGAGTTCCAGTGGCGGAACAACTTACTCCGGGACCGAATGGAGTGGCGGATGCAGGAGGAGAATGGGGTGGAAGCGGGTACGAGTCAGATGGTGGATACGAGGGTGGGGACCGAGTTGGTCAATGTGGAGATAGGTCATGCGGAAGAGGGTGCGGAAACGGAGAACAAGGGTGAGGCGGAAATGATGAGGGAGGAGTGAGTGTCGAAGTGACTTGTAAATATTTCTTGAAGTGTCAGAAATTAACGTAGCGGAATATTAATCGGATTTGACCAATGACTTGAGAACTTGTAAGAAAACAATGGGGTATCGGAAATGAGGTCGGAAATGACTAGGGTGCGGAAATGGGGCCAGGCTTATCAGGATATGACCTGTGGAAATCAGAGACGAGGTCAGAGGCGTGATCTAGTTCCGTGGCGGAAATCCAGGAGGTCTCTTCGTCGGTGTTTTCATAGCCTGCCCACTTGACTAGGTACTGGAGTTGGCAGCGGTATCGTCTGTCGAGCTTGGAGTTGAGAATTTCCGAGATCTCATATTCCGGTTCTCCGTCGATTATGACTGGCGGAGGCGGAGGTTGTTCTCAATTCGGAATTGTGTTCGGAACTGCGGGCTCAAGCATGGAGACATGGAATACCGGGTGTACTGCGCGCATATTGTCAGGAAGTCTGAGGGTGAAAGAACGACTGCCGGCCTTAGCGATGATCTCGTAAGGACCAAGGTATTTCTCAGAGAGCTTCTTTGAGGGGTGAGTGGTGCGGAAGTTTTCAGCTTTGACAAAGACTTTGTCGCCTATCTCGAATGCCGGTTGCGGAAGCCGTTTCCGATCGGCGGAAGTTTGGTATCTCTTCTGGGCGGCGGTAATGTTCTCTCGGAGGTGCTGGTGAAGGTCGTCAAGTTCCACAATGAAATCTCGGGCTCTTGCAGAGGCGAGGTCGTGTTCAGGGTGGATGGCGAGATTCGGGTGGTAGCCCTTGTTGGCGTAAAAGGGTGAAATTCCGGTGGTAGGGGAAGGCGCATTGTTGTAGGCAAATTCCACGAGCGGAAAAAGGTCGGACCAATTGCTATGTTGGTAGTTGCAATAGATGTGGAGATACTGTTCAAGGGTCTGATTAGTACGTTCCGTCTGTCCGTCTCCTTCGGGATGATAACCGGAAGTGAAGTGGAGTTTCATGTCGAGAGCCTAGCCGAGTGTGCGGAAAAAGGATGACACGAATTCTGATCCACGGTCGGAAGTGACATGGGAAGGGATTCTGTGCTTGGAAAAGACGTGGAGCACAAAGAGTTGTGCGAGTTGGGCGGAAGTGATGGTGTCGTAGGTCGGAATAAAGATGGACTGCTTTGTAAGGCGGTCAACGATCACTCAAATGGTATCATAGCCAGATGACTTAGGAAGTTTCTCAATGAAATCCATGGATATCGAATTCCACGGTTGTTCCGGGATCGGAAGTTGCTTCAGGAGGCCATATGGTTTGTGACGTTGAGGCTTGGCTCACACACAGGTGGTGCATGACTTGCAATAGTCTTGGACCATCGTGCAGAGGAGAGGCCAAGTATAGGTACGTCGGATTATGTTGAGGGTTTTGTTCTGGCATTGGTGTCCTGAGAGCGGATGATCATGGCTTTGCTGGAGTACGCGAAGTCGTAGATCGTTGGTATCCGGAATGTAAATCCGGGACTTGTACCGGAGAAATCCATCGGAATAGAGGGACCATCCAGGACTGGTGGGGTCATCGAGGTGGGCTGCGGAGTTGGGGTTGGAACGAAGTGCAGAACGGATGTCGGAATGGAGAGACTCGGTGTCCATAATGATTGAGGCGCGGAGTAGCGGAAACTGCAATGCTGTGGCACGCAGGGACGATACCAGTTGCTCAGTGGAGAATACTGGGCGGAAGTTGTGCGGATTAACGCTGGCATAGTCGCTACTTCCCTCTTTTGGGTAGATGTCCCAATGTCTAGTGAATGCGTCGGGTTTTGCTCCGAGCTTTCCGGGGCGGAAGCGGATCACCATGTTGAACTGTGAGAGATATTCAGACCAGCGGACTTGATGGCGAGTCAAAATCTTGGTAGTTGCAAAATACTCAAGGTTCTTATGATCTGTTACAACGTCGATCGGATAAGTTGGACCTTCGAGGTAGTGTCTCCAGATTTTGAAGGCTTCGAAAATCGCAAGTAGTTCCTTATCGTGGATGTCGTAGTGGAGTTCCGGGGCAGAAAAGGTGCGGGAATGAAAGGCGATTGGATGAATTTCTCCGTCGTCGGGGGAAATGATGGAAAGAATGGCGGCTAGCATGTAGTCAGAAGCGTCGGTTTCGAGTACAAGTTGGGCATCAGGAATCCAGAAACTGAGAATGGGAGCCATGGTGAAGGCCGATTTGAGGGCTTCAAATGCGGAACAGCATTCCGGAGTGAAATTCCATGGGGCACACTTCCTGGTGAGACGCGTGAGCGGAACAGTAATGTCGGAAAAATTGTAAATGAAACGCCGGTAAAAGTTGGCGAAGCCAAGGAAAGACTGCACATCCTTAACACGCCGGGGTTCCGGCCATTCTTGAATTGCCTTGACTTTGTCCTCTGCCATGGTCAGACCTGTTGGAGAGAGGATGTAGCCGAGGTATTCGACCGTGTCGCGATGCCATTCGCATTTCTCTGCTTTTGCGTAGAGATGGTGTTTGCGTAGATGGCGGAGTACTTCCGGACATGTTCCCGATGTTTTTCCGGTGTGTCGAATAGATGAGGATGTCGTCAATGTAGACTAGGACGCATACGTCGAGGAGGTTGGAAAATACGTCGTTCATGAATCGCTGAAAAGCGGCGGGAGCATTGGTTAGACCAAAAGGCATGACAACCCACTCAAAAGCACCGTAGCGGGTGCGGAAGTGGTTTTCCACTCGTCACCTTCCCGGATGCGGACAAGGTGATAAGCATGCCGGAGGTCATTTTGGTGTAGATCTTCTCCCTGCGGGGGGTGTCGAGGAGGTCGGAAATACGCGGAAGCGGATATTTGTCCTTCTTAGTGAGGGCATTGAGTCCGCGGAAATCGACGCAGAGTCGGAGAGATCCATCCTTCTTCTTGACGAAAAGGACCGGAGCGCCGTGCGGAGACAGCGAAGGGTGGATAAACCCATGTTGAGATGTTCATCGACGAACTCGCGGAGAGTCTGGAGTTCACTTTGCGAAAGGAGTAGATGCAAGGGGCGAGATGCTCCTTCTTCCAAATCTATCTTCAGATCGTAAGGTCGATGTTCAGCAGGTTTGTCAGCTTTGGCCTTATTGAACACGTCCGGGAAGTCACAGATTCTTCCGGAACTGAGCTCATGTCGACCGGAGCGGAAGTCGAGGCGGAACGAGCCTTGACTGAAGCCGAATCGGAAGGGTGAAGCCGGAAAACGGTCGTATCCTCTTGCCATTGCAATACGCGGAAAGCGGTGGCAGAAACGAGCGCAATTCGAGGAGCTTCGAGGGGCGGAGGTGCTAAAGCGGGACCGGAGTGCGGAACTAATCCACGAGCGGAGTTGCAGAAGAGGCCTGAGCCATCTTTGCTGACGACGTCGGAATAGACGGAAGTTGATTCGGGGTACGGAACTGTATTTGACCCAATGCCCAGTTAATCGACGGATTATATCGGGTGAGCCAATTGTGTCCTAGTACAACGGAACAGCTAGCATCTAGCGGAGTAACGTAAAACGTAACTTCATGATTGTCCCCAGTAGCGAAACGGATAGACAGATCCACAACTTGGGAAATTCCCGTGTTGGAAGACCCGTCGAAAAGGCAGAGCGGAATAGTCGGAATGTTGCGGGTTGGAAGTTTATGTTTCAAAACAAAGTCGGAATTGAGGAAACAATGAGTCGAACCGGAGTCGACCAGTGCTGTAAACGGGGGTGCGGAAATGGTGTCATAAGTGAGCGGAACAGAGAGAGAGTCGGAGGACGAAAGAGCGGATGCGTTGAGTTTAACCTCATTTGTCGCACGAATGGGGTCAACACAGCCCTCAGCTCGTGCGGAGGCCGGAGGACTGCTGACTATTTTTTTGAATCCGCGGCGGGAACCGCTTCGGATTTCTCTTCCGTCTTTGCTGCGCGGCCCTTGGCCTTAGCAGCGGAGGCGGAAGCGCGAGTGCAGTCGCAAGCGACGTGGCCGCCTTTGCCGCAAAAAAGGCAAAGGTTGTTGTCCATGCGACGCTGGCGTTCTACAGGGGTTAATTTTCCGTCCTTCCCAAGTTTGTCGGAAAGGTCCGGAGTGCTCTTCCGGGCGTTGGTGTTGGAACCAGATGCCTGGTTGTTGCGAGGGGTGTTGTTGTTGTTCCGGTTGCCGGAGTTGGATCCCGAACTGTTGTTGTTGTTTCCGGAGTTGGCGTTTCCGTAATTAGTCTTCTTTTTGTCTTTATCAGACTTCTTGTTGGAAGACTTGTCGTTCTTGCTCTGGGCGGAGGTTTCGCGAGCGATCTCGGAGTGTCTTTCCCAGTAGCGCGAATCAATGGATTGGGCGAGGTTGCGAAGGTCGGTAAGGGTGGCGGGTTTTCCGACGCGGGCAATTTCATCCTTGATCCGGGATGGCAAGCCCATGTAAAACTGGCGTCGGAGTGCGGCTTCTCCCCATTGGACTCGAGGAGCGAGCTGCTGGAATGTGACGATATATTTAGCTATCTTATGAGTGTCTTTCATGCAAAGCTTATCGAGTTCATTTTCCGCATCGGCTTCCATATCAAATGGTCCGAAGTTGCTGCGGAGTTCGGAAACGAAACTGTGGTAATCATCGGACCAGTCCACGAGAGCGAATAGATCCATGAGTGCGGGTTCAAAGTAGTCGAGAGCCGTGCCTCAGAGATAGGAAAGGGTGTAATTGACCTTTCGTTCGTCGTCGGGAAAGGCGTCGGGACGATCACGGAAATTGAGTTGAAGCTGGACCAGAAATGGCTGGAGCTTCTTGGGGTCGGAACCGTCGAACTGATCTGGTTCGCGGACCTTTGTCTTGGGTCGTGGTGGTGCTTGGGCCGGGCGCTGAAGTTGTCCGGCTAGCATGGCGATGGCTTGTGCAAGATCCGGAACTGGCGCGGGCGGAACTGGGTTGGCGGGAATCTGAGGTGGAATTGGAGGTGGAGGACCGCCTGGGGGACCGCTGTTTTGGAACCCGTTGAACTAAATGTAAAACTGTGGTGTTAAACACAATTCTAAAGTTCAATCAGAGATTTGACTTTACAAGCACACGCAAGCTTCGAAACTATTTTAACGGAGAACCCAATTAAGAAATTATACTCCGGTGAACAATCAGAATCAGTATTGGTACAGGAAGTGTAGCAATAGAGATTTAACTGAACACGTGTAGTTCTTAGATTGTGCAATACTTTGTGAGGTCAAAGAATGTTTATAGGTGTCCAAGGGTCCAGATACTTTAAGGGGGAAAGCTACCTAGAGTCTTAGGACCGCGGGTCGAGTGAATTAAAGACAACAATAATCCCCAAGACGTGAAAAGATAGTTCTGCGCTTGAACTCTTCCTCAGTTCAAGTATGTCACTATTCTTGTGGCTTTTCTGGTTTTCCAACTCAACAAACGTAGGATATTAACTCACTTACCCTGAGTTAGGTTAATATCTGCAGTGCGTTGATTGATCAAGAAAGATCAATTACTCAAAAGGCTATTAACCCACTTAACTCAGAGTTAAGTTAATAATCTATTGTGTGAATTGAATAACTAATAACCAAGTCTATTAGATCACTGCTCAGAGTGGCGTCTAATGGTACAGGATTACTAATCAGTTACTCTTAGTAATGTTGCTGTTCGCAGCGCGATTAGTCAGAGCCTGCTGCAATTAAAATAGAGCACTCTTGTACTTCTCAGAGCCAATCAGAGTTGCTGCAATCTTAGACTGTAGCCAAGTCAGTGAGCCAGTACTTCGGTACAAGGCTGTGTTGAAGTCACACTTCAGTTACTCAAGGTATGAGTGGTTTGGGTGAAAGATGATTGATTGCTTCACTGCTAAAACTGCAGGCTATTTATACTGCATCTATCTAGCTTATGTAACTACTGCCAGGAACCTTGTAGAGGCTTCTACTACTGTGAAGAACCTTGTGGAAGCTTAGAGAAGCTTCAGGAAAGGTTTGGAAACTATTGGAAGGCTGTGGAAGGTTCTATTGCTATATTGGGTTAAAGTCACAGCTCTGTGACAGTAAAGCTAAGAGTATGTAAGAAACTCCCACGCTCATGTGATTATCATGTGATGAAGGAAAGTCATGTGACTTCATGCTGGATTGAGGTCATGTGACTGTGTCATGTGATTGTCAGGTGACCGTAGATAATCAAGTGACTTTGAGGTCAGGTGATTGTCAGGTGACTTTGAGGTCAGGTGATTGTCAGGTGACTGTGGATGATCAGGTGACTTTGAGCTGTTTTGAGGTCATGTGATAGTCATGTGACCGTGGGGAATTCTTAGCTAAACTATCAAGAGATTGTTGTACCTTGTGGACCCAATGTGAGTGTAGCATAGAAATATTAATACAACCTTTCTTGAGGACATTTGAAACTAATTAACTACCTAGTAAATGTTCATAAATAGGTAGCTACTTTGTGGATGATCCCTAACAACCGCCGGGTGGGCCGCCATGAGGGCCGCCTGGAGGTGGTCCTGGTGGAGGTGGTGGTGGTGGAGCTGGGCGTCGGAATGACGCTGCTGTTTGTTCGCCGCTGCTACTCGTCGAATTCCCGTCATAGTCGGGATTGTCGTTGGGATTAGCGTCGGGAACTTCTTCGAATCATTGCGGAAAGGCATCGGAGAGCTCGTCATCTGCACGAGAGCTGCCGGAGGGTTCCGCGTGCCTAGGTGCTGCGGATCTGAGACTGCCAAAATAAGAGAGAGCTTTGACAGCTCCTGCTCGAGCTGAAGTAGCTGTGGTACGAGGAGGCATAGTGATAGTTATCGGGTGGGAATCAGATAATACTGTTACGTATCGAGATTTCCGCTAAGTCGGAACTGGAAAGGACAGCGGCTTCAACTTATAGGTTGCGCCCCCAATGAACTATCGTCCGAAGTATTTCGGAACTGAGTTGGAAGTCGGAAAGTACTGAACCAAAGGTTCGGTCGGAACTTGAGACGGAACTGAGGCGGAAGGCGGAAGGCGGAGAGACTGAGATCTTGCTAGACTCGCTGTGCTAAGAACAGGAGATGGAGCGAAGGAAATCAAGTATCGAAGGTGATTATCTGATTGCAGAATAACAGACATACACGAGGGGGTTTTTATACAAAGCGCAGAACAACAAGTAATGGTATTGTACTAAGCAAATTCCGGAGGAAGCGGAAGTCGAGTACAATGTGTGGGAACTAACTATTGGGACAATGGGACTACAAAGGGGGTTCAGGGTAAGGTAGAACAATGGTAAAGAACAAGGGGTCGGGAAAACATATCTGACAACGAACTACAAGGGTGACCGGATGTGTGGTTTTGATGGACGATGAAACGGGTCCAGTGGGTCCGAGTAATAGAGTCGAAAGAACAAGGGAAATGTACAAGGGGCGGAATGTCGGAAATGTCGGAGGGGCGGAACGTGTGGCGGAACTATCGGAGGGGTGGAAGGGGTTGCGGAACTGAGGGTCGGAAGTTGGAAATGAACGGTCGTAACAGTCCGTGCGTCCAGTGTAACTGATGCATCCCTGCATTCTCCACTTACCACCGCTGTCCCTCTAATCCCAATACTTGACTCAGGAACAGCGTCTTGACACCAGCTTAGGGATGACGAATGTCTGAGTTTGTGGAAGACATAATGGGCTCTTCAGCACCCATAACCTGTTGAAATTAGGGCAGTAGAATGGACGAAGCAGCTCAGTAAATGGACAATTCACTGAGCATATATTGCTATTCCACCTAGAGATGAACTACCTGGAGACAAAGGAGCTACACAAATTGATGAGTCTCCAGCCATCTTGGTATAAATGACAGTCCATACCTCAATGAATCAGTGAATGGACAATTCACTGAGGTACAACTATCTATCTGACAGATATACCTGTCTCAGTCATGCATGACTGAGACTACACATATAACCTGACTATGTTTGTCTGGTTGCATCCAATGCAGGACTGCATTTCTATGCTTACCAATGCCAATTCCCAACAACCAAAGGCCAGTGAGGCCCTGCCACAGTGGCAAACAAGGCAGGGTGACTACTAGTTCACATGAATGGTGATTCTGGACCATGTAGTGATGAATGTAAGTGAATGGGACACCCCTGACACTGGCATGGAATGGAGAGTATGGCAGAAGGAAGAGCAACATAGAGAGAGAAGTGGGGAAAGGAGAAAACACGAGGTCATTGTCCCCTGACACTTTTTGCCAAATTGGTTGTCAAAGTGAATAGGAAAAAATGTTGTCAGAGTCCAACCACGATTTGATGGGAATTTGAGGTTTCAAAGCGGAACCCAATCGCCTCCATCGCCTCCAAAACGGCCCGAAATCGTTCACTCTGATCATCCCTATTGGTCATAATAGTACAGTACTTCCATTAAAAATTGAAACATTCATATAACTTTCTCAGAAGCTTCTAGTTTATTCAGAAAGGGGGATCTAAGTCGAGGATTTCATTGGCATCAACGCAGCTAGATCCTTCTCCATTTCCTGCCAATCCCTCTTCGCAACTATTTCATGTTGGGGGCTGCGCGGCTCAAAGGTTGCTGGGAACTGCTTTGGTGCCGTACCGAACTACGAAACGGATTCTCATTAACATTATGGAAAAAGAATCATGAGGAGATGCATACATCAGGAATGAAAGCCGAGTCGTCCGAAACATATCTGTAGCCGGGAGAGCGTTTGATGTTGAATGTCCAGAGCCACATTGTGACGTTAATCCAAAGAGAACGTTCGGCGAAAGGAGAGCCGGGGCATGCTACAACATGGGAGAAAATTTAATGCATGCATCATAGGGGAATAGAAACTACATGCTGCGACGTCCCCATCCGAATGCAGTTGTGGAATAGTCGCCTAGCAGCTGACCCTTTTCGTCAAGCCAGCGCTCGGGTTTGAATGTGTCTGGGTCAGGATAGACAGAGGGGTCGTGTTCGATGATCCTGTCATTGAGAGAACAATTAATTGAGTTGACTCAAAATAGTCGATTTCAGAACCAACCAGGGTACTCCTATCACAGTGCTGCCTTTTGGAATGTAGTACTGTTTTCCATTGTACTCGACAATATCGTCTTCGGTCGCTTTATGCGGGATAGCAAACCTGTACGTCTGTTAGTCGATAGCAAAACAAGGCTAAATCTTATGGCGTACCTAGCAGCCGGACGCCAACGGAGCACCTCTGGGTAATTTGAGTCATCGCGGGATTTCTGTAAATTATTGGGCACAGACGTTACCTCGACAGACCGCCTCTATATAGGGTAGTTTCTCGCGATCAGAGAAATTGGGTAGGCGGTTATTCCCAACGACGGCGTCAACGTGTGCTTGGGCTGTCTTTATCCAGTCGGGATGGCACATGCATGCGAGAACGAAAGACTGCAACGAAGTGGCAGTCTAAAGGTGAATTTATCAGAATTGGACTCCATATAACTTCAACGCGCGAAAGGAGACTAACAGAATGAGCTGCAGCCTGAAAAGCTTAGGTCAGCTATTGGAGGTTAAAGGAGTAATGTGTTCATACGACTGCGAACAGGTTGAGAAGTTCACGATGGTCGCCATGGCTGTTATCCTTGCCGGCGAAGTATTGTGCCCAGCTGGTGCAAAATATTAGGGCAGGGGTATAGATCATACCAAGGTATACTGACTTATCAAAACCTGAATTTTTGCCCTCAATGGCCTGCCTTGCTAAATTGCCGTAAATGGTCTCCTCTTTCTTCCTGAATTCGGCAGCGCGCTTGCGCCATGGCATCGGCCCTGGGATGTAATCCAGGAATGGGAAAACATTGATGATCGATGCGGCCTGGAAAGCATAAGGCCATCAGCATTCCTACCGGAAGCTCGCGAGAAATGAAACGCACATTTGAAATGGACAGACCAAAGAGGTCATTCAGCTGCGGAACAATAATCAGTGATCAGGATATCTAGTGCCTAGCCTGATTTACTTCGACAATATCTTTCATAGTTTGCTCTTCTCCGGTGATAAATTGAACTCCAAACATTGCTGACGCGATTATGCTGGTTGCGAATCTATGACGATAGTCAGTGATGATGCATCGGCAAGGTTACAGGGGCTCTGAACCTATCAATGTGATGGTACCAACTGGAAGGTAATTTGAGCAATTTCGTCATTTACAGCACAGGTGATAGATACAACTAACCCATCCGGTGTTTCCAGAATCCTCTGAAGCGTTAACATAGCCTCGAAGCGATGAAGCGCTTGAGATCTTCCGGTGCGAACAGTGGTCATGACTTGAGTAGTAAGCTTTCTACCAAGACGGAATGTCGCTCCTGGATTGGAAAATCCCCAGTATCTGAGATTTGCTTAGTTGTCTGCCCCAAAGTACTTGCATACATTAAATTGAGAGCTTACTTCTCATCTGGGTCAACGTATTTGCTCTAAATAGAAGGATGAAAAATAAGATAGCGTTGTTTTAAAACATAAAATGGCCGACCATATATGGTTCCACAGGCCTCCCAGAGTATTTGCCAGATCGCTTGTCCATGAGTTCCTTGGCGAGGTTCCCGTCACCGATGACGATAACAGTCTTCAGAGCATTTCAGAATCTATACCGAATATAAAAAATGAGCAGACGTGAAGCATACCGTGCCCAACAAGTTCAACGATATGAGACCGCCATATTGCTTGTATAGAGCGCGAAAGTAAGTGGCGAGATGCTGATTTTACAAGACTAAGTTAGCGATCCACAGGGAAAGGCTGACTATTGTACCTCTGTTGGCACTTGAAGAACATTTCCAAGGAGAGGTAGGCCACGCGGGCCTGGAGGCAGCTTCCGACCTGAAGATCGAGCATAAGCAGCTATGGCAAGGCTGAGAATGAGAATGGCTGTCAAGGCAAACTGTTCAAGTTGAATCGACATGATCATGGAAAGGCTACACAGATGAAATGTGAACGAAGAGGAGAGGGTTATGTGTAAAAATGGTGCTCCTCTAAATCACTTGAAGCTTACCTTCGAAAGGTGTAATTAGTGACGGGCAGGGCTCCATCGGAGACAGCTTGGCTCCAAAACACTCAACCGCGCCGAGCCTCAGGTCTTGACGGTTTGGCTTGACCCGCAGCCTGTTGATGGGAAACTAGGACCGAGTGGCTGACTATCAACACACAGCTAGCGGAAATCAAGGCTTCTCCATTCATGATGTGCCCACCCTAAAAAGAATTGAGTTGCCATGCAGAGGCATCCCCCGGACACCTCGATCTACATCATGATCAGAGGGATCGAGCAATATATTGCCGTTTGCATGCAGCACTGAAACAACCCTGATCGAATATGGGTGCTTAGTCGACATTTACGATGAATAGAATTTAACAGATAACCATATTCCAGGATAGTATGGCATCGTAACTGGAACTGACCCTGAAGTCCTAGAATTACGGTAACCTTGAACTCTGAATAAAACTGATATCCTAACATATGGACAGATTGCGTTTGAATTATTTCAAATAAATGCTTCACAAGTGGAGCGAATTATGTACTGTTCTTGGAAAAGCAAGCGAGGTGGTGGCGGGTTACAACTACGTGAGTGACATGTGGTAAGTGACGTCGACATGACGTCGCTCGTATCTCAACAACTGCAATCAAAAAATGCTTTAGGGTCCGCGGCCGGGTTATATTCGCTTGACAAGGAATTAGTCGAACGTCTCCAGTTTCAGCCAGTTGCTGGTCAAATGGTACCAAGCGCAATCAGGGAACCTGAGAAGGAAAAGACTCGCAAAATTGATTGTTCCAAGTAATATTCCAACTATTTTGTTTACAGTCACTGAGCCCATTATGACAAGGCTTCCAACATCAACGGCACTTCACCCCCTCTGACCGGTTTTCCAGTAACCTGCCAGAACAAGAGCAATTAGTATGAGATTTTATGTCGTAATCGAGGTTTAGGCGAACCTTGGGAATAGAAACACCATGGAATTCACGTTCAATAAAAACCCCAGGAATGGGCAATATGCGGAAACCTTGGATGAGATCACATATGAAAGTTTGTAGCTCTAGAACTGCGACGCGCCATCTATCGAAATAAAACAGCACGTTAGCAAATATAACACCATAGAAGTACTGTAAACGGCTAGGACATACCCAGGACAAGTGCGATCTGGTGTAGAAGTTAGTAAATCATCGACAAAAGGATACTGGATTTAAATACTTGCTTCCTGCAAGGAAATTGAGCAATGAGCCATAAACCATCCCCGGCGTCTTGGCCAGTGGCATGGTCTCCTCCCCGGTCTTAAGCCACCGCTCGGGCTTAAATTCTTCCGCGTCCTCGCCCCACAAGTCTTTGCGCCGATTCGCTGTCGCAATGTCGATCACAACCACCGTGTCTTTGGACACAGCGATCTCGTCGTGCATCTTGCCGTCTGTGCCTAGGATGGGCTTGCTGAGAGGTAGAACGTCGTCCGCGTGGTTGGTGCGGAAAGTTTGGCCAAGGGCGGGGTTCATGCGCATTGATTCCTAGATATAGCGGAGAAAGGGGGTTAGGTGAATGACTGGGGGAAGCGAGCGAGCAACAAGGATGATATAGACCTACTTTGAGGACGGCGTTGAGGTAGGACATGGAGTCGTAGTCTTCTTGGGTAAATGTCGCGTCGTCGCCGCCGATCTCGGCCTGTTTTGTGTTTATCTCCTGGCGGAGACGGTCTTGGACCTCAGGGTAGCGTGCGATGTCGTTGAGGAACATCGAGAGGGTTGTTGACACGGTGTCATGGCCTGAGACTGACGTTAGTGATCGGTTGTGTAGATGATGTGTGGTGCTTAAATCTACCTGCGAACAGGACCATGCTGAGGATGGTGAGTTAGATCATGTCAATGTTCCAGTACTGCTCGCGTACCCAATTTGCGCCCGAATCTCGTCGTCGACTAGGTTGTACTTGGAATCCTCTTTACTTGCCTTCTCTGTCCAGGGCTGAGGTATGTTACACGAGACTTGAACTTGAGAACGTACCCAACAGGCTGAGGAGGTCGTTCCCAGAACTAAGGCTTCCCTGCTCCTCCCTCGTTCTACGGATCCAGGCGCTGAACTGCCCCAGCCTTTTGGAAGTTCCCAACATCGAACGGAAAAATGTCAGATTCGTTAGAGCGATGCCCACCAGACTGGGGTGGAACCCGGCAACGGCAGTCTCACGAAGGAAGTATCGGAAAGTGCTCGATTTACCAATACAATCCTCGCTATTTACCGCAACGATGCGTCAGTATGAATGAAGGCGTCTCAACAAGAGAACAGCGTACAGCATCGAATCGAATGTGTGTAATAGATCGTGGATCTTGTTGGGCTCGTCGATGGCATTGAGAGACACGCCGAAGGCAACCATGGTCAAGGAGTCGAGAGCGCAGCGTCGGGCCCAGTCGAGCATGTCGAGTCGTGTTGATGAGCCTGAGTTGCTGAGACATGTTTTTCGCAGAGCATTCCGCATCTATGGTGACATGGTCAACACGTATGGCGAGCACAAGGAACAGGAACATGCAAACTCACGTTGCGTGATACAACCTGTACAGGCTCAATCATCTCGCGAACTTGCACGGGAGTCAATGCCTGGGATATCACACGGCGCTGGCGGATATGGTCGGCACCCTCGACGGCAGCAACGCCCGGGCCAAACAGAGATTTGAAAGACGCCAGGTTGCGCGAGCTGAGGTCCCAGCGGCCGTTTGTCGAGCGAAAGATGCGGCCGAGTGCAGCGGGATCGGATATGAGAAGAACATGGCGACGCACACCGAGGACGCCATGGAGCTTGACGATGCCGCCGTAGACCTTGGCCCAGGCCATGGCTGCAGCGTCGCTCGGGGCGGCAGCTAGCGTGTACATGTTGCCTACATACGGTGCGGTGAATAAGGACACGATGGTAGGAAGACCCGCGCTTACCAGCGAGAAGAGAGTCGCTCTTTGGACCCGGGACTAGAGCTACATCGTCGCGAGGACTGCTCCTCAGCCAGCGCACGACGAGGAAGATGACCGCAACAACGGTCAGCAAAATGTTGGAGAACATGAAGGGGGATTTGGGAAGACAAGATAGACCTCTGAGATGCCGAGAATTGGACATAGGATGACATAGATGCAAAACAACGTACTACCCTGCTCAGACTTATAATTCAATTATTTTATGTGACTCGGGAACCGATAACTGTGGCGCCCGGAATAGGTACGCGCGACGTGGATCTACTTTTACACACATGCAGGGTCGTTGATGGTCCTAATTAGACCCTTGGCTCGGAATAGTTTCGCTCCGGCCCCGAGGTTTAAGTACTTACAGTCTGATGCTGGCGCTAACAAATACGAATGGTAATAATATGAAATTTCGATCCAGGGTTGTGCAACAACGAACATGTCAACAGCAGCCACGACCATGTTTGTGGCACAATACCAACCTGGCGAAAAGCACCTCGCTCTCAAAGACGGGTATCCAGTACCTTCTCCTGGTCCTGGAAAGGTTCTCTTGAAGGTAGCCGCTTGTGGAGGTATATTCATACAATTTCATCTTCTGCAGCAGAAATGATGACAGTAATGGCGGTGCAGTATGCCATTCTGATATTATGTTCATCGATGGGAGCGTCCTGCCGCATCCTCTGGTTCTTGGACACGAGATATCGGGCTATGTTGCAGAGTAAGCTTCGTTCCTGAACATGGACGTACGGCGGATCCCACATGCATCTTTCTTTAGAAAGGGAGAAGGTGTAGACGCGTCGATAGAGGAAGGCATTCTCTACGCTGTCCTCGCGATCCACCCCAAGTCCCAGTCTTCCGGCGGGCTACCCGCCCTCTTCGACTCGCCTGGCGCGGCCTACGATGGCGGCTTTGCACAGTATGTTGTCGTGCGGCAAGATCAACTAGTGTCCGTGGTGAGTCTACCCTGAGAAGAAGACGAAGCATTCTCCCGCTGATGGGTAGTATGTGTGCCACAGCCAAAAGGGGTATCTCCAGAACTGGCAGCAGTCGCCGCTGACGCAGGGATCAACGCGTACAAATTCGTCGTTCGGAGTGCCGACGTACGTGTGCGCTTTGGTTCGAGCATATGCGTAGGCTTTAACAGGGTCACGGCCAGATTGACGGCAAACGCAAACGGACGGTGCTCGTGATTGGCGTCGGCGGCTTAGGGCACCAAGCAGTGCAGATCGCAGCGCACTTTGGTGCCACAGGTATGGGTCTTGGAAGCACGACCGCAGTCCACTCCTGCTGACACTCGAAACCAGTGTATGCATGTGACTCCAAGCCCGAGGCGCGCGCCCTTGCTCTCAAGCTCGGCGCAGTCGAAGCGTTCAGTCCGCCTGAGTTGGAGGCAAAGATCAAGGCGGGCTTTTCGGTCAACGTGGTGATGGATTTTGTTGCGCGCAAAACGAGTGAGTTGCTATATCGTTACTGGACAGCAGGAACGTCAAGGTTGAACATGGGACGATTTGGGTAGCATTCGAGACTGCAAAAGCTGCGCTGCGGGGTAATAGTCTTGCCTTCCCAGCCGATCCTCGTCTTGTCGTTGTGCGTGCATCCATTCTCTAGCCCTTCTCCTGCTGATGCCAATGTGGAAAACAGGCAGGCCTGACGGACGAGATGCTTGAATTCTCGACAGTAGACACTCTCACGTACAACCTCACCAGTCTGTACCCTCACTCCGCCGTCTCGTTATGCACAGACTGCAGAGCTAACTGTACATGTCTTCCCCCTGCAGTCACTACACCTCAGTATGGCTCGAAACAGGATCTTGAAGCCATCCTCGACCTCTATGCAAATGTATGTATTGGTCCTTCTCCAGGCATTCCGCCGGATTAGGCTTGTAAGTACTGATTCTTGATGTTCAGGGAGCTGTGACGCCGGAAGTTTCCACCCGCTCGCTCAAAGACGTCAACGAGGTCCTCGACGAGCTCCGCAGCGGCACGGTGCTAGGCAGAACGGTGATGCTTTGTAACGTCTAGTTTCAGACGGCCCGGGGTAGAAGGGTAATACTTTACTTTGTAATCTCTCTTTCTTAGACCAGAGAGAGAAAAGTAGGTCAACTGTTGAAGGATATCGATATTAGGTGAAAAGTGAGGTTGTCGGTGAGCCGGTGTGTCGGTAGACATGAAGTGATAGCTCGTTAGGCGGACAAAGCTTAAGCTTGCTGTGTGAGCCCAGTCTTGTGTTTTTTAAATCAGAGAACAAGGCCACGTTTATAGCTTATCCTGAGCATCCCAACAGAATGCCTGCCCCGCCACAACTGTGCACTAGGTTCCACAAGAAAGTTCGGCAAGAACATCAAGGGACGTCTAACGAGACGCAACTTGGTTGTTCCCCTACCTTGTATTTTCGTGGCGTATTTTTCCGTTGCGTTTACCTTGTGAGCCTTTGAAGTATCCTCTGGGAGAAAACATTCCCCGGCTGCTCGTTCCTCCACACTGGCAGTCTCTCTCAAATACCTGCTGATTCGTCTCCAGTCCCTCCGCCGAGTTTTCCATAGACGTGTTTCACAACGCCAGATTTTCGCGGCCCCGCGGGTTGTGGGGTGGGTTCAGCTCCCTTCGAGTTTCCGCTGGTTCGTCTTCGGTTCTGTCGATCACCGAGTTCTTGGATGGCGCTGCTATAGGCACCTTCGGTTAACATGCGGCCGAGCGCGCAAACCAATACAAACGTACCCGACCATCCTCCCAAAGCGGTAGGGGCAACAACTCACGAGCAATGCAGAAGTGTAGCCAAGAGCGAGCCAAGTGGATACCCAAGTCAAAAAGGGCAGGCGCACAAGTAGATCGGGCCAAAACACATGACAAGAGTACAGGCGGCTTCGATCCCACGGGTCATCCCCAAAGAGGGAAGGCCGGACACTGCTGCGGTGTCGCGGCGCCTCGTGCGCTTATGTATTACGCACGCGGACGCAGACCATACACGCCCACACGCGCATGCAGACGTTGGTCTATACACGCCCACAGCGCCAAGAACCACGAACGAACAGCGCCACGCGCTCAGAAGAGGTGTCCACTTTTGCAGCGCACGTCGGCCATGCAACGACTGCGACGATTCTCGTTTTCGCTGAGGAGGAGGGGCGGAGGCGGGGGCGAGGAGGAGGGGGTTAGTGGGGGGGTTAGTGGGGATGAGGGTGTGGGGAAGGGTGGTGAGGGTGGTGTTGGGGGAGATGGGCGTGGAGGGGCAAGGAGGGCGGGGTGGACGTGGGACGGGACGGGCGGGGAGGGGCACGAGGAGGAGGAGCGCGCTGTGTTCAGCGACGACGAGACGGGGCGGCGGGGTGGAAACGAGAGCGGGAGCGGGAATGGGACGGCGCAGCGCCGCCGCCTGACGAAGGTGAAGCGGAAGCGTGTCCCCGCCATCGACACGACCGCCGCCGCCGCATCCACGTCGGATGCCGCGGGCCCCGCGCAGACTGGAGGGCGCGCGCGCGTCGCGTTCCCCACGCAGCGGAGGGTGCCCCCGCCAGTGCCGACCCCGCCGCGGTCGCCTGGTCCCGAGGCCGCGATGCACGACAACCACACCGACACGCACACGCACACGCACGCACATACATTCCTCGGCCACCTCGCCGCGCCCGCGCCCGGCATGCCGCCCGGGCTCGACGCGGGCCCCCTCCCGTTCATGGCGCCGGCGCCGGCGCCGCTAGCGGCGATCCCCGAGCAGGACGAGCGGTCGCTGCGGAGCCGCAGCCGCAGCCGCAGCGCGTCCTTGTCCGCGTCTGTGCGGCTCAGCGTGCAGTCGGGGTCAGAGCGGGAGCGAAGGCGGACGATGTCGGGGTTCAGTGCGGTGAGCGCGGGGCCGGGGGCGGGGCGGCGGAGGAGCGAGGGGGAGGTGTTTGGCGCGCAGGCGCATGGGGGCGACGCGGAGCGCGAGGTGTACGAGCGGCCGCCTGCGCCTGCGCCGCCGAGTCCGCCGGACTCGCCTGTGATGGGGGGCCCGGCGTTGGCGGTGGGGTCGTCGGAGAGACGGATATCGAACGACCCGATACATGATGCGGAGATAGAGGGGAGGGCGTCGGCGGTGTATGAGCTGGGGCGGGGGCGGAGTGTGCGGGGTGCGGGTAGAGGGGCGTCTGTGGAGAAGGGAGGGGACCCACAATCCTCACAAGCGATACAGCCGCTTCAGCCCCCACAGCCACAGCTACCCGAGCCGCCTCAGCCACAGATTGCGCCGCCGCCTCAGCCACCCCAGCACACTGAGCCGCCTGAGCCACAACCACCCCAGCCACCTCCCCTGCCACACCCTCCTATCGCAATCGCAGCCCCAGTCCCCTCCTACGCACCCCCAACCCCTCCCACGCCGCCCCCGCCGTCCGCGTACCACCCGCCGCGCTCCCCCACGGACACAGTGCGCACGACGCACACGGCGGACACGGTGGACACGGATGCGTATGCGACGGCGGACGAGGGGTGGGGCGAGGACGAGGGGGTGGGGCGCGCAGGTACGGAGGAAGAGGCGGACGGGGATGAGGACAGGGACGGTAGCGTGAGAGGGGCGGATGTGTTCGGGGGAGAGGATAGAGGGGCGTATGTGTTCGACGAGGACGTGGGCGATTGGCAGGCGCGGTATGCGAGCAGCGGGAGTGGGGAGGAGGAGCGGTATGGCGCCCCTGCGGGTGTGGGGAACGGCGAGGAGCCTGCCGGCGACACGCCCACTGTGCGCCCGCGCCCGAGGGAGCTGCGCCTACATGCGCGGCAGACGTTTGGCGTTTGGGTGGGTGGTGTGCCGGGTGTGGCGGCGGAGGCGGATGAGGGGGACAGCGAGCGGGAGGGGGAGGGGCCGCAACAAGACGCCAGCCAGACCGCGACGCCAGCCGCAGCGACGCCCTCGCCCACCTCGGCGTCACCCACCTCCTCGTCCTCCTCCGCCTCGCCCTCGCCCACCTCCTCGTCCTCGCCCGTCTCGCCAGCTGCCCACACCTGGACACCCACACACACCGGCACCCCAAGCTGGCCCGCCTCGCTCCCGTCGCCGACGTCGCCCTCTCCCACGAGCCCGCGATTCTCGCCCGTCCCCGTCTTGGCGTCCCCGCTTGCCGCCGGGTTCTTCGGCGGCGCGAGGGCGGCGGTGGGGGTGGAGCCCGAGCTGGACACGGAGCTCGACGGCGACGGCGACGGCGCCCCAGCATCCCCGTCCGCCTCCCTCCCGCGGCTCTCCTCGACGCTGCCGCTGCCTGTTCCCGCGGGTGTCGCCTCGGCGGCGGCGACGTCTCCTGCGCCCGAATTGCGTGACCTGCCGTCCATACCTTCGCTCCCCTCCGTGCCTCCAGCCCCTTCATATGCGCCCTCCATACCCCCCTCGCAGGCGCCTTCGTTGCCCTCCATGCCCGCGCCTCCTGCGCCTGCCCACGCTATGCTGGCCTCGCCCGCTGCTCCCCGCGCAGCATCTCCGCCACCACCCGCGGCGCCGCGAGTCCTACAGGCGCCGGCGCCCGCCGAGCCGTCCGTCCCACAGGCAGACCGCCATCCACCGACGCGCACACCGTCCACGCCCACCCCCCCGCCCACGCGCGCCCTCCGCCCGCATCCCTTCCTCGAGGGGCACGCTGGCGAAAAGACGGGCGCACGCACGAGCGGCGCGGAGAGAGCTAGCTGCGGGGCGCCGTCCGACGCGGGGCGTTGCGCACGCGACGGGGGTGGCGCAGAGGACGCGCGGGGGGCGAGGATGCTGGTGCAGCCTGCGCCTGCGACGGCCGTGAGTATCGTTGTTGCGAATGCGGGCGGCTGACTGATCGTGTTTTGGAAACCAACCAGCCGCTAGACACGGCTATGCCCGTGCCTGTCGTGTCGCCCCCCGCACCCGCCCCGGCTGCCGGCGACGGGGACGCGTCGCGTCAGACGCAGACACTGACGCAAGGTGTGACAGAGACGCAGGATGCAGCACAGACGCAAGATGCGACACGGATGCTGGTGCAGCCTGCGGCGGCGGTGAGTGTCGTTGTTGCGAGTGCGGGCGGCTGACTGATCGTGTTTCGTGAACCCACCAGCCGCGAGACACGGATATGCCCGTGCCCGTCGTGTCGCCCCCCGCACCCGCCCCGGCTGCCGGCGACGGGGACGCGTCGCGTCAGACGCAGACACGGACGCAAGGTGCGACTCAGACGCAGGATGCGGTACAGACGCAAGATGCGGCACAGACGCAAGATGCGACAAAGCCGCACCTATCGCCCACGCCCACCCAAGACACGACGCAGCCGTCTACCCGACCGCTGCCTGCGAGCCCAGGTCCAGCGGCACCCGCACCAACGCCGACTGCGAGCCCAGCTCTCCCACCCCCACCCGCACCCGCGCCCGCGCCGGTGCCTGCGACACAACCTCCAGCCCCGGTCCCCGCTGGGACACGCCCCCCTGGGCTCCCGCCGGCCCCATACGGCGCACCGCCCGCACCCCCCTCGCAGCCCGCACGCACGCCGTTTCCGGCGCGCCCCCGTCGTCCCCCGCCCCCGCCCCCGCCGCCTGGCGCGGCACCCTCCCGCCCTCCAGGTGTTCCGCCTCCGGGGCTCCCGCCGGGCCTGGGGTCGCCGTGGCCTGATCCGAGTACGCGCCCGGGGGCTGCGGCGGACAAGGCGAAGGAGAAGGGGAAGGGGAAGGGCAAGGGCAAGGAAAAAGGGAAGCGGTCCAAGGGGGATGGAGACAATGCTGGGAATGGCGTTGCACATGCGAACGGGGGCGTACGCGCTGTGCCCGGAGCTGCAGCGGCGGCGGGCGGCGTGTCGTCCATGCCGTTCGCGCGCCGCCCTGCGCCGTCGCCATCGCCGTCGCCATCACCCTCGCCATCCCTCTCGCCCGCTGCGCTCCGCCCATCGACACCCGGCGCCGCCGGCGCCGTACGCGCACCCACACCTGTCCTCCCCCCCGGCGCCGCCGCCGCCGCACGCGCACCATCACCCCTCCTTCCCCCGGGCGGCACCGCCGCCCACACCCCCACCCACACCCCCGGCCCCTCCCGCGCCGCCACCCCCTCCCCCTCCTCCCCCGCGCACCGCCACCCCGTCCACGCTCGCCTCCGCCCGCGCGCCCACCCCCTCCTCCTCCTTCGACCTCTCCACTACCCTCCCCGCGCCGCTCCGCCCCGCGCTCTCCGCGATCGCCGTCGGCCCGCTCGTGTCGTCTCCGCCGTCCCCCGCGCGCTCCCGCTCCCGCTCCGTGTCCACAGGCGTGCGCGCCTTGCCGGGGTCGCGCTCGGCGTCGGCGTCGGCATCCGCGTCGAGCGTGGGCACAGGGAGCTTCGTGCGGAGCCGCGCGGGGTCGTTCTCCGGGGCGTTTGCGGCGCTCACGCGGCCGTCGACGAACGTGCTGCGGAAGCGCAGGCGCGGATCTGCGGGCGCGGGTGCGGGCGCTGGCACGGGCGAGGGCACGGGCGAGGGTGGCACGGGCGCGCGGACGGCGACGAAGCCGCCGACGCGCGTGCCGGCGGGGCTTAGGCGCGCGCTGAGTATTGGGAGGGGGCTGCGGCTAAGGCTGCGGCTGCTGCGGGCGGGGGCGGGGGCACGGGCACGGGGGTGGTGCGCAGTGCGAGTGCGGGGAGTGCGGGCGCGGGCGCGAGGCTTGTGCGTAGAGGTACGGGGTCGGGCGCGGGGAAGTTGGTGCGGAGTGCGAGTGGAGGGAGGAGGGGGCGCGGGGGGAGCCGATGTTTAGGATGGTTGTTCCGGGAGAGGGGGTGGGGCGGAAGGGTGTGGGGGAGGCTGAGGGTGATGGGGAGGCTGAGGATGAGGGGCGAGTAGGACGGGGTAGCGGTGGGGGTGAGGGCCGGGGTGAGGTGGTAGGCGGGGTGGAGCAGGGGGAGGGTGATAAGGGGGCTGAGTCTGAGCGGGATGAGGAACGGGGTGAGGAACGGGATGAAGGGATGAGGAGAAGGAGGATGGACGGAATGAGCGTCTGGAGGATGAACGGGATCAGGAGCGGGAGCAGGAGCAGGAGGAAGAGCGGGATGGGGAGCAGGACGAGGACGCCCCTGTGCACGAGGACGAGGACGCCGACGCAGAGCCAGCAGAAGGCGCATACATCCTAGGAGCAGGGGAGGGCGCGCGCTCCCGCCGCGCAGGCGTGCGCGTGCGCGTGCAGGCACCGTCGCCGTCGCCAGAGGAGGAGCACGAGGAAGAGGAGGAGGATGTACAGGTCCAGCCGCAACCGCAACCGCACCCGCATCCAAACTCAAACCTAGACCCATCGACAGAAGCATCTCCCTCGCCGCCGCAGCCGCACCAGCACTGGCCGCCGCAGCCGCGCCAGCCGCAGCCCCAGCGACACTGGCAGCAGTGGGTGCTCCAGCCGCCCCCGCCCCCGCTACAACACGACCCTCAGCCACAGCAAGGTCCCCAGCCCGGCCCCCAGCCGCTGCGACAGCCCGCCCCCCAGCTGCAACAGCAGTCCCCTGGGCCGCAGCCCCAGCGGCATTGGCAGCAGTGGGTGATGCAGCACCGGGCGCAACCCGCGCAGCCGCAGCGACGTGCCTCTCCTCGGCCACAGCAGCAGCAGCAGCAACACGCTTCCCAGCCCAGCTCCCAGCCCACCCCGCAGCCCAGCCCCAGCCCGCCGCCGCAGCCCCCGCAACACATCTTCCTCCAGGACCAGTGGCGGCAGTGGCAGCAGCAGCAGCACGAGCAGCGGGAGCAGCGCCTACTCCAGCAGCGCGCGGCGCAGCAGCGGGAGCGGGAGCAGCGCCTCCAAGCGCAGCAGCCGCCCGCACCGCGGCAGAGCCAGGCAGAGCTCACCGCGGCGCTGAAGGCGGAGTATGGCGCGATGCTGGGCCCGTTCCTTGCTACGCCGGCGGGGTCGCGCCCGGGGTCGTATGAGGACGCGGGCGCGGAGGGAGAGGGCGGTGTGGCGGGTGTGGGGCGGGGGCAGGGAGGTTCGGCGCGTTCGCAGAGTTCGCGGCGGGGGGAGCTGCGTCGCTGGGGGCTGGGGATGCGGATGCGGATGCGGACGCCGGGACGCACACGCACTCGGTGGAACAGTCGGCGTCGCAGGAGCAGTCTGTGCGCTCGGCGTCGGCGTCGCAGGAGCCGCTCCTGGTGCCGCCGCCGAAGCGCGTGGGGCGCAAGCTGAGCAAGCGGAGGCGGCCTGCGGCTGTTGTTGGGTAGGGTGGAGCGGGGGCTGGGTGAAAATCATTGGGCCTGTGCGGGGTTTCTTTCTTTTTCTTTTTTTGGGCAAGCCTTTACTGCGAGCGTCGTTCCCTTTTTTTGCCCTGCCCGCTGTATGCTGCGAGCATTTACTTATTTCAGCGTCTGTGTCTTTCGTCTCACGTATGCTTTGAATCCCGGACTGATACATAGACATCGCCATACCCGCCGCTGTTTGTGTGCTTTTCCTTTCGTTTGTTGTGCTCCAGACACGTATACTCTCTGTGCACTGGTACTCGATACTCGCTGCTACTTAGGCCCTTTTGCAAATTATGAACCTAGACTCAGAAATTGTACTTGTGTTTGCGTGGCAGAGCACTGGGCTATATATGATGTATTTAAATTCTGCGGAGCTAGCTGATATTTTGTGCAATTTTCGTGAAAAGTGGTTCATTTTAAATGAGGCGTTATTAATAACCAAAAGATGTAATTCTGAGGTGTGGCATGCGGTGAACCGCGAGGCGAGCAGTCTTGAACTGCGAGCATGATTTCAAACACCTAAGGTCCGATTAATCGGCGCGCTGAGGTACGGTACGCACGCGTCACTGCAAGTAAGCAGTACTTGCTGTGCGCGCAACCACGGTTATAAACGCTTCGCCATGGCTCAATTTCCACACCGCATCTCATGAAACGCTCCCTCATCTGTGAAAGGAACGCGTCCATAAATATCCCGGGCGACCGCGTTGTCGTCGCGGGGGGAACACAGGGCATTGGGGAGGGCATCGCGTGTCGCTTTGCACAGGCTGGTGCCGAGGTTTGGATTGTGGGCCGCAATGAGGCAAAAGGTACGCTCCTGCGCCTTGGTGTGTATGCCTAGGCACGCGGCCTTATTGTCCTGTATACAGCACACGCCGTGCTGGCACGGCTGAAGGAAATCTCGCAGGAGAGCAAGCTCGGTGCCGCCCCGGAGCATCACTTCATAAAGGCGGACTTGAGCCTCCTCGCAGAGGCCAAGCGCGTTGCTCACGACATCCGAACACGCGCAGGCCCCCGCGGGATCGACTATCTCGTCATGTGTCAAGGTGCGCTCCCCACTCACGCCCAGGTGATGCATGCTAGATGTGACGGTCGGGTTTAGGTGGTCCACCTAACGGGACGTACGTACTGACTTCTGAGGGGACCGAGCAGCATTTTGCAGTACAGGTCCTGTCGCGGTTCGTGCTTGGGTATGCGCTCGCCGTGGACGCCGACCCTGTCGTGAAGAAGGGGTCATGACTGTCATGAAACCGGGGTTCAAGTGGTCCGCGCTTGATCTTGATGACATTGATATGAAGAAGGCGAAAGAAAAGGGCTCCTATGGGATACTAGCATGCGGCTCGCGGACTCTCTCGTTATGGACACGTTTATCGAGGCGGGTATCGCTCTGCTATACTACTACCTCTTCTCGTACCCTAACCTCGCCATGTTAGGAGTTTGCACGCCGTGCTCCCTCCCTAATGTTCACGCACGTCCAACCAGGTGCCGTGAAGACAGAATTCGCAAGCAACGCCTCGCTTCCATGGTATCTCTCTTCATTCTTGAACGTAGGGCTCGCCGTCATGGGCCAGACGCCTGCATCCTATGCTGAAGTCCCTTTCTACCTCCTCGCGAACCCCGTGGGGCGCGCCGCCACCTCCAGCGTGCGCTTTTGGGACGAGAATGCGGATAAAATGGCAGGCAATCCGGCTCTTCAGGATGAGGGCACAAGAGCGGCCATTTGGGATTATTTGATGGAAAAGATGACTGCCCTGCTGTAACTAAGTATTTGAAGTGTCCTACATATTATATTTGCTGTTCCAAAAGCTTCCCCCACGTCGTGGTTTCGCTGCGTCCTGGATATGGCGTTCGTCCCGTGGGGTGTTGGCACCGGGTCCGCTTTTCGCTTCTGTCCAGTGGAAATTATTCCTGGCCAATTCCCTCTGCTGACCGGCCGACCCATTTATGAACCTGACTAGTCGCAGTTCGTGCACTGGTGGATGGGGGGGCTAGGTGGCCGGGAGCGGGGTGAGTAGCTGGGGAGAGAGGGGCGCGTGTAGCAGACCAACTTCCGAATCCCCACCGGTTCCCGGTCCTTCATTAACCTGAAGTGGGGACTTCTCTGAAGCTGGGTGCGTCATTATCTTCTTTGCTGACGAGAGAGCTATTCCTAATGAGTTAGTTTTAGAAATACTGGATGATAGCGCAGATGTCGTTCATTACTTGCTTGACTTGATAAGCAATCGCACTACAGCCACATATTCAGGAAGCGTTCCCACCATTTTCTCATTCAAAGATATCCTATCTGAGTCTAATTGAACATGATTGTCGCTGATCATTTCATATCCAGATACATCCTATTTATTGGAATGTCCAAAAGGTGTATATCAACGAAAGGGCTTCGATCCAACCTGTAGGCATCCGAGACCTATAGGCGTGAACGTCTCAAGCGTACAGTTTAACGTCTTTGGCGCTTGGACCCACTGGACCGTCTGATGCCGCAAGATTGCACTGATGGTATATTCTTACTTGATCCGGGTTAAGGGCACCAGTGACGCTGTGAAGCACGCCCCTATTGTGGAAAATTATCAGGTCATTCTCGTGCCTGCGTAAAAATGTCCACGTTGTCTGCATGAAGACATTTTCAACCACTCACCAGTCATGAGGGTACACAAGCTACAGGATACGTTCAAAAATGTCGATGAACTCGAACACGACCACGAACACGAACACGCACACTAGGGGAGATCCCTGGCCTCTGCATCTCGTAGAGAAGTCGCCGTACTTCGGTAAGGTTTGTCAAATGCGCCCCCTGGGTATACAGGGAACCCTCAATTTTCTTCTCCAAAGGAGCTGGATCTATAATAATCTCCATCGCGGCACAGCCATGTACTTGGAAATAAAGGGCACCAGTAACCGGATTCTTCCATACCTAAGAGCAGCGTCGTCAGGGGCGCTTCTCTGAGACCAAGTATCAAATGCAAGCACCATGGGATATGTTTTGACTTTACTGTCTTCCCATTTGGGTAACTCGTCAAGCGACAGCTCACATCCCTCAGACTCTATCCCGAGCCCAGTTGGGAGTGCCCGAGCAGGCCCCATCCAGATAAACGGATGGGGCGCATACCGCACATGAGAGCGAACAGCAACAGATTTCAGAGCAGGTGACAAGAGGTTGAAAGTGTTGAGACCTGACGTGACTAACAGCGAGGCGACAAAACGATGAAAGGTCAGACGATCTCACTTGGGAGTATATTTGGCTTACACACGGTAGCGGCCAGAGGAAGCGATAACTTGTCCCCTGTTCCATCGTCGTATTTAACTGTTTGATGGGGACCCTTTGGAACCTTGAGAGCATACAGCGTCGTTGCTATAGGGCTAAATAGAGTTACTCAGCAGCAATACCCCCCAGGAGCGACCAAACGCACGGCTCAAACTCGTACAATGCGGCATCCATGTGCCTTGAATCGGTGCATCAGGCCCCGACATGCCAATTGTCAGCTTAGTCTCACCACCTATAAAAGCGAGTGTAGCCCTCTTTTTCCTCAGTCTCGGAGACGTGGGTCTTGTGGAACGTCTTGTGGTGTGCGTGACGGAGTGTTGCCTAGGAAGGTAATGGAATGAGTCATGATGTACTTCATGTTACTCTAACGAAAAAAAACAGTGCGTACCTCGACAATCCCTTCATGGTCATGTACAGTGCCGTTTCCGACAAGTTGTACTTGCGGGACGCGAGGGATCGTTGTAAGTAGAGGGTTAAGAATGGACTTGGTCGTCGCAAGTTTATTATTCCCATGTCCATAGCTCTGAGCACAGGGGTCGAATGCCTGTCACGGTGTGTTCAGAATGTTTACTCGTAATGGGACTACGGCAAGACGCAGTGTCACTTTTGTCAGCGTATATTGCTCCTCTGGTGTCAGCCTAACATTTCGAAACAAAAGGACGCCATGCTGCGGCGGTCGCCATTTCCATCATCTGATATCTGAAGGTCTGAAGACGAAGAGGCCCGAACACACCTTGTACAGCAGGTTCTCGATGTCCTGAAACTCACGCTGGGACAGACGGGTAAGATCTGCACCTATGACCTCCCTACCAAATTCTCTGAACTGGGCAGTATCGACCGAGACTGGCAATGGCAATGGCACAACGTCGAATGTCATCGGGGTCACCCCCACTTTGCGAACTTCTATTAGCGCCTCCACAGATTTAGTGATGTGGATACATTGTTATGTAACACCACCCAACGTACAGTTGGACCCCCAATAATGCATAACTCCTGGTAATGCATAGAAAAGTTGTCCACCAGCATGGTAGTTAGAAAATTACTTACAGCCTTGCATAATGCATAATGCATAACGTATTTGGCAAATTTAATTATAATATGCATTATTGCAGGTGCAGTTTCAGTGCTTCAGAAGCCCAAACTGGGACAAACTCTCCACATGGACCCCAGCAAACCAGCTGGATGGGCATGTGGCTCTAACGGAGAGCTTCTTGATGCTTCTGAGATGGAATGGGATGAACTAGATGATGGACCAGCCATGCCTGGTTGTGCAGCCGACCCATCGGAGCTCATGCCACCGGTTGTTATGGGATCCAAATTGCAAGAGCAGGATCTTACCGGGAATGTAAAGATGATCCAACAGAAGCCAGTGCATCATAGAAGGACAGTATCCTCAGCTATTGTAGCAGCCAAAATGAGGTCTCGGTCAAATCTTACTCTTAAGGGCAAGATTGACATTATTCAGTTCATGGTTGACAGACACTATTCACAGATTACCCAAAAGGCTGTCATCAAACATTTTCACTCAAAATTCCCTGGTATAAAACAGCACACCATCTCAAGGATCTGGAATGAGCATGCCCAGCTCCTTAAACATGCGGACCTACAATCGATTAGCAAGCGTGTACTACTGGCCTAAAATGAGTAGACACTTGAAACGATTCATTGTTAGCTGTGATATCTGTCAGAAGGCTAAACCACGGAAACACGCACCCGTAGGACTGCTCCAACCAATACCGATTCCGGAACGACCCTTTGAAGTCGTGAGCATGGACTTTATTCCTGAGCTCCCCCTCAGCGGTGGTTTTGATAACATACTTGTAGTAGTGGATAAGCTCACCAAATATGCTATCTTTATCCCTACAAAGAGTACGGTCAATGAGGAGCAAACAGCCCAATTATTTTTCACTCATGTAGTCACCAAGTACGGCTTACCTAGACAGATCATAACCGATCGTGATTCAAAATGGACTGGATCATTCTGGAAGGTCATCTGTGAGAAATTACAAATGAAAAGGGCACTCACTACGGCTCACCATCCCCAGGCGGACGGTCAAACTGAGGTTATGAACCAAATCCTCGAAGTCGGGTTGCGAACATATGTCAATTCCAGCTTGAACGACTGGTCTACCCTACTTAACGGATTTAGCCTTGCATACAACACCACTCCACATTCAGCAACGAATTTCTCACCTGCATTCCTACTCTACGGATACCAGCCCCTGACTGAGTCGACCTTGTTGCACCAGCCAATCGAAGCAGTTGCGCGTCCGGAGTTTAGCGAACAGGACCCCTCGTCTGAAACAGAGATGTTTGAGAGCGAGAAAGCCAAGGAATTCATGGAAAAATTTGATACTCACAGGTCACAAGCCAAGGAGGCTATACAATTTACTCAAGTTGCGCAGCAAAAGAATTACAACCGAAACCGGCTTATCAGCGAATTTGAAGTTGGAGATCAAGTTGTAATAAAGCCACACACCTTAGCCTTATTGAAAAATAAGCGTGGGCTAGGACGAAAGCTCCAGATGCGCTATGATGGACCTTTCGAAGTTCTAGAAAAAATTAGTCCTATCACGTACCGGCTGAGGATGCCTGCATCATAGGGACTACATCCTGTGCTAAACGTGGCACACCTTGAGAAATACAATGACTCACCAGTAGAATTTGGAGATCGTCCCAGGAAGCATCTCGATAGGGCTGATTTCTCCGAAGTACCTGAGTATGAAGTTGAGAAAATCATCAAGTCTCACTGGAGAGCTGTGAGAAACGGAAGACGTACCGAAGAATTATTGACCAAATTCGTTGGATATGGACCTCAATTCGATGAATGGTTAACACGAAAACATTTGAAAAACGCACCTGACGTTGTGCGAGAATGGCATGAAAGTCAAGGAAGGAAACGAAGACTCTAGAGCTGATCAGACTCACCTAGAACCTTCTCTCAGTTTTCGTGTCTTGAAAAAACAGTGTACGAATATAATTATCTAGTTCAAGAAAATGCATAAAAATCAGAAAGAGCTCTTGCAAAATCCAAAAAACAGTCTCTCAACTTATCTAGCGTCGCTCAATCCAAATCTTATCCATCTCTCTCCATGTCTCTTTTCCCACCTGTAACATCAATTGACTATAGAAAATTGTGTCGATCTCGAGGACTGCACCTGGAAGTGGCCTCTCGAACCTGGAAAGACCTTGCTCAGCATCAAGGACAACGAAGATGACACATACATGGACCTCACCACGAAGTTTCCCTTCTATGAGGCCCTCAGATGTCGTTACAGCGAAGATATGAGTTTCAACACTCATACCCATTATACTACGACTATTTCCAATGAAGCCGAACGTGAGTATTGGCTTGAACCAAAAGCTTACACTCTTGGAGTCCATACAGAGCGACAGAGCCGCAAGAGAACTCGGGACTCATCTCGTAGCAATTCGACTCTCAAGGGAGAATCTTCTAACAAAGCTCACTGTTCCTCTATCCATCCTATCATCGACACCGAGCATAATGACCATAACAAGCAAGTCATTAAATGGCAGCCTTCCTTTGTGCAGCTATTCGAAGAACAGGCCGCCCTCGGTTATCCCTATTTTATTCATCCTTCTACTATCGACTACTTGTCTCCAAAACCATCTTTCAATACTCGCATCAACTCTGACCAGTACCCTGCGACACCAGCACCTTCCAGGAATTCTTCAGTGAATTTTGAAGATGTAGAATTGGTCTAAAGCGAACATTTGAAAGGGGGGATAGTGTTAGGGATCGTCCACAAAGTAGCTACCTATTTATGAACATTTACTAGGTAGTTAATTAGTTTCAAATGTCCTCAAGAAAGGTTGTATTAATATTTCTATGCTACACTCACATTGGGTCCACAAGATACAACAATCTCTTGATAGTTTAGCTAAGAATCCCCCACGGTCACATGACTATCACATGACCTCAAAAACAGCTCAAAGTCACCTGATCATCCACAGTCACCTGACAATCACCTGACCTCAAAGTCACCTGATTATCTACAGCCACCTGACAATCACCTGACCTCAAAGTCACTTGATTATCTACGGTCACCTGACAATCACATGACCTCAATCCAGCTTGAAGTCATATGACTTTCCTTCATCACATGATAATCACATGAGCGTGGGAGTTTCTTACATACTCTTAGCTTTACTGTCACAGAGCTGTGACTTTAACCCAATATAGCAATAGAACCTTCCACAGCCTTCCAATAGTTTCCAAACCTTTCCTAAAGCTTCTCTAAGCTTCCACAAGGTTCTTCACAGTAGTAGAAGCCTCTACAAGGTTCCTGGCAGTAGTTACATAAGCTAGATAGATGCAGCTTTCACCCAAACGACTCATACCTTGAGTAACTGAAGTGTGACTTCAACACAGCCTTGTACCGAAGTACTGGCTAACTGACTTGGCTACAGTCTAAGATTGCAGCAACTCTGATTGGCTCTGAGAAGTACTAGAGTGCTCTATTTTAATTGCAGCAGGCTCTGAATAATCACGCTGCGAACAGCAACATTACTAAGAGTAACTGATTAGTAATCCTGTACCATTAGATGCCACTCTGAGCAGTGATCTAATAGACTTGGTTATTAGTTATTCAATTCACGCAATAGTTTATTAACTTAACTCTGAGTTAAGTGGGTTAATAGCCTTTTGAGTAATTGATCTTTCTTGATCAATCAACGCACTGCAGATATTAACCTAACTCAGGGTAAGTGAGTTAATATCCTACGTTTGTTGAGTTGGAAAACCAGAAAAGCCATGAGAATAGTGACATACTTGAACTGAGGAAGAGTTCAAGCGCAGAACTATCTTTTCACGTCTTGGGGATTATTGTTGTCTTTAATTCACTCGACCCGCGGTCCTAAGACTCTAGGTAGCTTTCCCCTTTAAAGTATCTGGACCCTTGGACGCCTAATAACTGTAAGGGCAACCCTGGCTGGTTGTGGAGATCACACTATCACACAGCTGACAAGGGGAAATCCAAAGTCTGTATAAATGAACAGAGTATACAAGAGGGGGGATTCTCACCTGACAAGGGGAAATCCAAAGAGAAAAGTCTAAGGACCCCCAATGTCAGCGAGCCCGTATTATACTACGCTGCGCAGCCAGGGACAACACTTGGCACCCGCCATCACCCCTGCATCCTCCTAACCTCCCTGACCCTTGATCGACCCTTGATGCCACCTATTACGCAAGTCGCTTGATTTCCGACACTGTTCCGAGAGTGGAAGTCGGAAATTGGAGTGGAACTGGCAAGGCGAACAGAACTGGTGGAAGTTCTCCCAGAAACGGAATCATTTCCGAAAGCGGAGGCAGAGATGGAATTGGAATTGGAAGCGGAGTCGGAAATGGAGTCGGAACTGGGTGTGGTGTCGGAACTGGAAATGGAAAACAGGGTGTCCCCTGACATCACCCCCCCTCTAGCGTGCTGTGTCCTCGAAGCACGGGACACGAGGGATTGAAATGCCAGCGAGCAGATTCAGCGAGGGGCACCGGGGTGTGTCCTATAGAACTCACGGAGTTTGTCTGGAGCGGAAACATCTTGCTCCGGGACCCAAGAATTCTCCTCATACCCATACCCTTCCCATTTTACAAGGAATTGGAGTCGTCCTCGCACAAACCAGCTGTCCAGGATCCATTCCACCACATAGTGCTCTTCCCCATCTACAATTTCCGGCGGAGGTGGCGGATGAGCCTTCCGACCTGGAATTGGGTCCTCAAGCGTAGGGAGTAACTTCACCACATTGAAGACGGGGTGGAGGCGGGACATGGACATCGGAAGTCAGAGGCGGTATGCATTCCGTCCAACCCTCCGCATCACTGTGAAGGGCCCAAGGTAGCGGTGGGCAAGCTTCTGCGAAGGGCGTGTGGTGCGGATGTCACTTGCATCTAGATACGCCTTGTCTCCAACTTGGTACTCCGGGGCAGGAACCCGGCGTTGGTTGTAGTACCTTGCCATGTCATACTTGGCCTTTGCAAGGGCCGACTTGGCTTCCGAAAGGGTGGAGTCCATGCGGTCTCGGAACTCATTGACCGTCTCGAGTCAGGACTCAGCCTGGCACGGTTCGAAGCCCATCCACGGGTGTCATCCGGAGTCAAGCATGAAGGGAGTCTGTTGTGTGGCGGAATGTACATGGTTGTTGTATTGGAATTCCGCCAGTGGAAGTAACTCATCCCAGTCATCTTGCCTCTCATTGACAAAGAGGCGGAGATATTGCTCCAACTCCTGATTGACCCGTTCCATCTGTCCATCACCCTGCGGATGGTACACTGTGGTGGTAGCTAGCTTTATGCCGAGCAGGCGGTAGAGCTCCCGAGTCAGTTCTGCGACAAACTGCGGACCTTGGTTGGAAACAACTTGCTTCGGGAGCCCATGCAACTTCCAGACATGTGCAAGGAACAGGCAAGCCGCTCCGAGGGCTGTGATCGTCGTGTGTGTCGGAATGAAGTGGGACACCTTGCTTACCGAATCCACGACGTTCATGATTGCGTCGTAGCCATGAGACTCTGGGAGTTCAACGATGAAGTCGACACTGATGGTGTCCCAACGGGATTTGGGATTCGGGAGCGGAACAAGTTCTCCGACAGGCAGATGTCGTTGCGCTTTGGTTCGGAGACAAAGGTCACATGTCTTCACGTACTGTCCAATGTAGTGGGACATCTGAGGCCACCAGTAATTCCGAGCCACTAACTCCAGTGTCTTCCACCTGCCAGCATGCCCAGCGACCCGTGTGTCATGGTGCTGGGACACGATGCGGCAGCGGAGGTCTGCCCCACCTGGAACATAGACCTTGCCTCTGAAGTGGAGCAGCCCAACACGTTCCGACCATTCCGCTGCCCGTACAGACCGTGAGTGCCCTTTCCGAAGTTCCTCCACCGCCTTCACCACCGACTCCTCCTTCTCTCCATTCCGGTACAGCCTCCGGATGTCCCGGAGCATTTCTGCTTCCTCCCCAACTGCAGTCACTCCCTCTAGGGCGCAGATTGCAAAGAGACTTGGGCGGAGCAGTGTCAGATCCACGTTGTCTCCGCTTCTGCTTCCATGATCCGCACGGCGGGATAGGGCATCGGGCTTGCCCATGGTGCGGCCGGGACGGTGGTGGAGCATGAAGTCGAACCGGGACAGGTGTAGGGACCACTGTGCTTGTCGTCAGTTCAACTTCTTAGATGTGTGGAAATACTCGAGGTTCTTGTGGTCTGTCCAGATCTCAAACGGGCATAGAGCACCCTCGAGGAAGTGTCGCCACTCCTCCAGCACTCAGATGATTGCCAGCATCTCCTTGTCGTGGATCTCATAGTTCCGCTCGACCGGGCTAAGGCTTTTAGAGAAAAAGGCAATCGGATGCCACCCCCCACCATCTTCCGATGACTGTTGCAACAAGACCGCTCCGGTAGCTGTGTCGGAAGAATCCGCCTCGACTCGATAAGGGCGAGAGTTGTCGGGAAAGATCAGGACCGGGGCAGAAGTGATCAGCTCCTTGAGTTTGTCAAAGGAGGCCTGTTCCGGCTCTCCCCACCGCCACCCAGCCTCCTTCTTGGTGAGGTCAAAGAGGGCACGGGCGTGGCAGGAGAAGTCCTTGATGAACCGCCGGTAGAAATTGACAAACCCAATGAAGGACTGGACCTCCTTCTTGTTCCGCGGCACAGGCCAATCTGATACACCGGAAACTTTGACCGGGTCCATTTCCACCTTCCCGGAGCCGTTCCAGTACTCTCCGCACGACTTCCCGATGTTCCGACATTGTTTTTGTGAAGATGAGGATGTCATCGAGGTAGACGCAGACAACCCCTTCCGCTATCATGTCACGGAAAATGTCATTCATCATTGTCTGGAATGTGGCGGGACTGTTGGTGAGGCCAAAGAACATGACCTGTGGCTCGAAGAGTCCTCGGTTGGTGCGGAATGCGGCCTTCCACTCGTCTCCCTCCCGGATCCGAACATTATTGAAGCCCCAGTGGACATCCAGCTTAGTGAAGTACCTCGCCCCGCGGAGTTGTGATTAGTTTGGAAATGAGTGGAATGGGGTACCGGTTCTTGATCGTGATTGCATTCAAAGCCCGGTAGTCCTGCACAAGCCTGAGCGAGCCGTCCTTCTTCTTGATGAAGAACACTGGAGATGCCATGGGTGACTTGGAGGGGCAGATCCTCCCTGTACGGAGGTTCTCCACAAGGAATGCAACGAGCTCTACCTGCTCCTTGGGTGACAGCGGGTAGACCTTGCAGTTGGTGGGCTTTGACCCAGGCTCCAACTCGATGGCATGGTCCCACAGCTTTCGTGGAGGCAGGGCATCAAATGACTCCTTGGCAAAGACATCCTCAAACTCCCGCAGGTACTCCGGAATTTCCACCTCCGCTTTATCATGCTTCTTGGAGGCTTCAGCAAGGCGTTGCGAAATATTTCCGGTGGCGCGGATGTGTTCCGCTTCCGGTGGAAGGTTTACGTACAGCAAGCGCTCCCACTCCACCAGAGTCTCTTCCAGGCTGAGTCAGATGACATCGGAATCGGAATCGGAATCGGAAGTGGGATCCGGTTCAAATTGCACTTCCGAGTCTTCTTCTGCAAGCAGTGGATGGGGGCCAGAACGACATGTCTGTATGAGCCGCTCGGTCTTCCGCTGCTCCTGGCGCTCCTTCCGCACTTCCGACCGGCACATGTGACACTTGGCTGGGCACCGACTCATCAGCACCTTCCGAGTCTGCCAATTGATCTCCGGGTTGTGCTCCTGGAGCCAGGTAAACCCGAGGATGATGTCCTGCTTCCCCAGGCTGGTCACTGTGAAGGAAGTGCGTTCTGTGTGCCCATCATAGCGGAGAATTGTGTCTACTATCTCCGTGATGGACCCTGCCTCATTGGGGCTTCCATCCACAAATTTATTTATTTATTTATTTATTTAATCCATGCTTTACGTCTTTTGGGGCAAGGCCCTATGTAAGACGGTAAATACAGCTTTCTATCTTATGTCTTCTCCTTCTCGCCTTTCGTTCTCTATCTCTGCTTGTGCTCTTAGGGCAAGGCCCCAAGCTTGTCCATGCCTATTGTGGGCAGGGTGTGGATAATAATCATGCCTCCGAAACGCCAATACTCCCCTCAGCACCCCTTTAAAGCCAAACAGTCCAACCCATAAACCGCATAGACCTTCCACGGCTTATTTGGGCATGTAATACCCATGTGTACTTTCAGTTTGTACCCCTCAGCTGCGACACCACCTTGACACCTTTCCCGCACCCCAACAAGTGGCAGCAGCTGCAGTCTACTGCCAATGTTTCGGCCCAGCCTCCGGCTGTCGGTGTGACAAATCATGATAGTACGGGTACCCGGTACTCCAATGTGTTGGTTGGATGGATTAGATAATTGGAGTAGGTGTCATCATGTTCCTAAAGGGATGGTTCTGAATTGGAAGGGATAGTTGAGTATACCACCATTCATATTTGGGGCAGGCAATCAGATGTTATCGGCAATCGGTGTGGCAGAAGTTTTTCCAGAGTGTCTAGGGTGTTATCTCCGGAGGGGCCAGGATTGAACGCTCAGCCTTAGCTTATATGCTCAACCCCCAGGGCGGGCTTACCACTAAGCTACCGCGGCCCACTCCATCCACATTGAACACCGGGATTGCACGTTGCAACTTCCGCGTGGTCAGTCGGTTCCGTTCCACATAGTCCCGGTCTATAAACTGACCAGTGGCCCCGCAATCGACAAGGGCGGGCCCGGATTTGACTTCCGCAGTATCTGTCGTCTGGATCTCCACCTTAATGACTAGTGACTTGGGGCCAGGGGTGGAAGCAACAACATAGCGCTTCGGGAGGCGTCTCTCCCAAGGGCGGACACGGGATGGACGGGGTGTCGGATTCGGTTTTTGTGTGACTTTATCCGATGGGTCTGTACAAAGTGAGGGGAGCGGGGGCTTTTCATTCTCTACTTCAAGACAGGCAAACCAGTTATGTACAGGCAGCAGGGGCACACATCTCACCCGCTACATGTCACAAAATCCGACGCATCTTCCACTCCCGATGCACCATGTTCCACATTTTCAGAAATTACTTCCGCAGTGGGCACTCCGCTTATGTCCGTGAGTGCAAGGAACTCTGGAAGGAGCTCAAGTTTCTCCTCTGTGGTCATAAGGTGGATGTCAAAGGCTTGGGGCACTCGCGAGCATAGTGACCTGGTTGTCGGCATCGGAAGCAGGTGATAGTTCCGTGGCCTTTTCCGCGCATGCGGTCAACATCCATTGGGGCAGGGCCACTCTTCGAAGGAGGAGGGCTATGGTTCCTAATAGGAGCAGGCGGAGCAACCGTCGGAAATATTTTCCGTGTGGGAGTGAATGCACTTCCGAGTTTTGGCATAGGTGGAGTAGGACGAGTAGAACTGCATGTCATGTTCCGGTTTGTCTCCACGAAGGCCTCATTTGCTTCCATGTTCCTGGAAACCCTCTGCGCAGCTTGGTACCACCCTTCCGGGTCATCGAAATCCGGAGCTCCATCCCCAAGCAGCGCGACTTGGTTCTGGAGTGTCAGATCAAGTCCTCGTCGGAATTTGATGACGATCGTCTTGTCGTCGTCATACTCCGCAAGGTCAATGAGCTCCTGGAAGCGATCGATGTAGTCATCGACCGGATCCTTGGCCTGGTACCAGCTTGTCCCCTCGAGCTTCGTAAGGGCTGTGAGCTGCTCGTTTTTCGGGCAGAACTGGTCGGAAAATGTTTTCTCGAAGGCATCCCAGTCCCGGAAGTAGTTCCCCTTGCCCTTCGCTTCATGTCCGATCACCTTGTTTGCAAAACGGGCTGCGCGGTCCGACTTGAAAAAGGACAATGCCCAGTGGATCCGAGCCTCTGACAATTGCGAAGTAGATGCTGCATGTGTTGAAGAACGCGCGTCCCTTCTCCTGATCTCCGTCAAAGTCCGCCGGAGTTGCGGGTTTGACCTTTGCTAACTTCGCGGACATCCTCTCTTCCGCTGCTTCCGCTTTTCCGAAATCTGGATCATCCAGCATTTCATTTCCACCACTTTGTGGAATATCTAACTTAGCCAAAATCGCTTGTAAGGCTGTTTCAATCGCGTCGGTCTTCATCCGGTTCCGCGTCAATTCCTCCTCCATATTCCGAAGACGATCGTCCGGATCCATGTCGGAAGGAGAAATATGGGATGGGATTTCCGGGGTTGGGAGCTCGATGTAAGAAGAGGGGCTGTCGTACGCTGTGTGTGCAGAAGAGGTCGCGATCTCCGAGTCGCTGTCTCCGATTCCGAACACACCTATGGCAAATGCAACGTGCAGTACGACCACCGGTCCTCTAGGGGAGAGACTTTTCTGCTGTAAGGGCAACCCTGGCTGGTTGTGGAGATCACACTACCACACAACTGACAAGGGGAAATCCAAAGTCTGTATAAATGAACAGAGTATACAAGAGGGGGGATTCTCACCTGACAAGGGGAAATCCAAAGAGAAAAGTCTAAGGACCCCCAATGTCAGCGAGCCCGTATTATACTACGCTGCGCAGCCAGGGACAACACTTGGCACCAACCATCAACCCTGCATCCTCCTGACCTCCCTGACCCTTGATCAACCCTTGATGCCACCTATTACGCGAGTCGCTTGATTTCCGACACTGTTCCGAGAGTAGAAGTCGGAAATTGGAGTGGAACTGGCAAGGCGAACAGAACTGGTGGAAGTTCTCCCAGAAACGGAATCATTTCCGAAAGCGGAGGCGGAGATGGAATCGGAATTGGAAGCGGAGTCGGAAATGGAGTCGGAACTGGGTGTGGTGTCGGAACTGGAAATGGAAAACATGGTGTCCCCTGACAATAACATTCTTTGACCTCACAAAGTATTGCACAATCTGAGAACGACACGTGTTCAGTTAAATCTCTATTGCTACACTTCCTGTACCAATACTGATTCTGATTGTCCACCGGAGTATAATTTCTTAATTGGGTTCTCCGTTAAAATAGTTTCAAAGCTTGCATGTGCTTGTAAAGTCAAATCTCTGATTGAACTTTAGAATTGTGTTTAACACCACAGTTTTACGTTTAGTTCAACGGGTTCCAAAACATGCGCGTCCCTCCTCCCGATCTCCGTCAAAGTCCGCCGGAGTTGCGGGTTTGACCTTTGCCAACTTCGCAGACATCCTCTCTTCTGCTAGTTCTGCTTTTCTGAAATATGGCTCATCCAGCATTGCATTTCCACCACTTTGTGGAATATCTAACTTAGCCAAAATCGTTTGTAAGGCTGTTTCAATCGCGTCGGTCTTCATCCGGTTCCGTGTCAATTCCTCCTCCATATTCTGAAGACGATCATCCAGATCCATGTCAGAAGGAGAAATATGGGACGGGATTTCCGGGGTTGGGAGCTCAACGTAAGAAGAGGGACTGTCGTATGCCGTGTGCGTGGAAGAGGTTGCGATCTCCGAGTCGCTGTCTCCGATTCCGAACGCACCTATGGCGAATGCAACGCGCAGTACGACCGCCGGTCCTCTAGCGAAGAGACTTTTCTGCTGTAAGGGCAACCCTGGCTAGTTGTGGAGATCACACTACCACACAACTGACAAGGGGAAATCCAAAGTATGTATAAATGAACAGAGTATACAAGAGAGGGGATTCTCACCTGACAATGGGAAATCCAAAGAGAAAAGTCTAAGGACCCCCAATGTCAGCAAGCCCGTATTATACTACGCTGCGCAGCAAGGGACAACACTTGGCACCCGCCATCAACCCTGCATCCCCCTGACCTCCCTGACCCTTGATTGACCCTTGATGCCACCCATTACGCGAGTCGCTTGATTTCCGACCTGTTCCGAGAGTGGAAGTTGGAAATTGGAGTGGAACTGGCAAGGCAAACAGAACCGGTGGAAGTTCTCCCAGGAGCGGAAGCATTTCCGAAAGCGGAGGCGGAGATGGAATTGGAACCGGAACCGGAGTCGGAAATGGAGTCGGAACTGGGTGTGGTGTCGGAACTGGAAATGGAAAACAGGGTGTCCCCTGACACTTTCCCCCTTAAAGTATCTGGACCCTTGGACGCCTATAAACATTCTTTGACCTCACAAAGTATTGCACAATCTAAGAACTACACGTGTTCAGTTAAATCTCTATTGCCACACTTCCTGTACCAATACTGATTCTGATTGTTCACCGGAGTATAATTTCTTAATTGGGTTCTCCGTTAAAATAGTTTCGAACCTTGCGTGTGCTTGTAAAGTCAAATCTCTGATTGAACTTTAGAATTGTGTTTAACACCACAGTTTTACGTTTAGTTCAACAGGTCTCAAAACAGGTACACACAGTGACCAGGCATTGACTATGACGAGGTATTTGCCCCAACAGCTTGATGGGCGGCTCTACGCACCATTCTAGCTCAAGGAGCACTTCAGGGAGCATATATCGAGTCCATAGATATATCGAACGCTTACCTGAACGGTATACTCGGCGACGATGCCCAAATCTATATGGAACAGCCAGAAGGCTACCATCAGGGGGGTGCAGACTGGGTGTGAAAACTGAAGAGGGGGCTCTATGGCTTGAAACAAAGCGGGAGGCTATGGTACAAGAGACTTGGAACGGCACTGGAAGGCATGAAGTTCAAGCGCCTCCAATCTGATCCAAGCATCTACATCTGGACGAACAATGATATCAAAGTCATTATACCAGTATTCGTCGATGACTTAACGCTGGTATCAACCTCAAAGCCAGAACTCAATTGAGTGAAGAGTGAACTAGCCAAAATATTCAAATTAAAAGACCTAGGCGAAATAACATCATTACTGGGCGTGGAAGACAACTACAATCGATCACAAAGAATGCTGAAACTCTCACAAAAACAATACATTGGGGAAATCCTCGAGAGATTTCACATGTCAGACTGCCAACCCGTGACTACACCGATGTCCCCCGGCTTGAACCTAAGTGCTGCCATGGGACCATCAACACCGGAGGAGGTAGAAGAGATGCAGAACACACCTTACCTTAATGCGGTGGGAGCGTTGAACTACCTAGCCATCACAACCCGCCCTGATATCGCCTACACCGTCGGATGCCTTGCGCGGTTCAATTTGAACCCAGGCCCGACTCACTGGGCGGCCATGAAGCACCTTCTATGATACCTGAAAGGAACCATTGACTTAGCACTCACATTCGCGCCAGATAACTCAACCGAAGCATTCCAAATGTGGACCGATGCCGATCACGGAGGGAACCCAGATAACGGTCACTCAACCTCAGGGTTCCTCATCAAAATTGGAACCAGGGCGGTTAGCTGGGCTAGCAAGTTACAGAACATCGCCACGTTATCCACAACCAAAGCCGAGTTTGTAGCAGCAAGGTTAGCTGGAACCAAAATTATCTGGTTGCGCACCTTGCTGGATGAACTCAGCTCAGCGATCAGCAAACCATCTCACCTCCATATCAGCAATCAGTCCGCCCTCTCCATTGCCAAGAATCCAGAGCACCACGGCTGGATGAAACATTTGGACCTGCGATACTTTTGGTTACGAGAGAAATTCGCGCAGAAGCTCATCCTGGTAAATTACGTACCCACAAAAGATATGCCCGTGGACCCCCTAACGAAAGCACTACCCCGCGAGTCAGTCGAGCGCCATCGCCATGCCATGGGACTTCTTTAGGGCAGACCACCAGCGTCAGGGTGTGTTGCAGTGACGCTCTCACGTGACGCAATCGCCTGATTAGTCAGATGTAGTACTATAAGGTAGAGGACACCCAAAACCGACACCCTTATGTAATACGGGCGTCTACATCACGTGAGCGCAAAATCCGGCAGGTCGGAAATTTTTATTTTTATTTAGTGTGGACCCAGCAGTGGTGGGGATTAGAGGGCAAGCCAGTTAACTTATTCACTCTTTTCCTGCCTCTTTCAGCTCCTGTAGTATAGAATTTGGAAGAATCCGATGACCATGGTATCGCCGGTTAGCCCAGACAGCTTGGGAACCACTCTGCAAGCCCTTCATTCTCAAGGATCTGAAACCTCCCAATTATCTCATCGTCACCTTCCTCCCACCCATCGTCAGAGTCTTCTTCCAGGTCTGTAATAAAGTCCGAGCTTGAGTCTTCATCCGGCACCTCCTCAATGGTGGTCTTTGTTGACTTCGGCAGCTTTGGCAGGTTCTGGATTCTTTTTTTCACCGCGGCCGACCTGCGAGTCATTATAGGATCGATTTTGAGACTGGCAGCTCAGGAAAAAAATTTCAGCGGGATTAGCCGAGGTCACGTGTCATCACATGACGTGCAAAATTGCGTCCTCTCAGAAAATGTAAAGTGCTGCAAAACACTCAAAACCAATATAGAAATTTTAATTTAATTTTTCTATCACCTGCACATTGTCAAGCTTACTCTACTGTCAGTTTGCAGAATTTCAACAAATTCTCTGCAACAAGTGATAGCCCAATGGAATGGGAAAAGATTCTAGCAAAAATATTTATATTATATCATCAGGCTTGCCTCGTGTAAGCCATTGCGGACGGTGCCCAAATGCTTATGTAATGGGGTGTCGGTTTTGGGTGTCCTCTACCTTACAGTAGCCTAAGTTCGGAGGGAAAACCTTACTCACTCTTCCCTCCGCACTCAGTACGGAGAAATATAATTACTGCGCTTAACACTCTCTAGCCTCCTTGCGAAGCACGTCGAGTGTTAAGATGAGAGGCTGGACCCACACACGTCTACAATCAAACGACTTCGTCGCAGCCCAAGCACCGGGAACATGGGCAATACAGTATTCTGAATGGAAGAAGTGTTGCGAATTAGGTAATCGGGCTTGGCGGCACTTCGGTGCGATGACGCGTCCCTACAATACAGACAGTTCGCGAGACAACTTGAACGTACAGTGGACGGGATGTGGACAAAGGGTGTGGAGACAACAATGTGTGGGGCAGTCAATGGGTGAGATATTACTAGATCGGACGCCATGTAGTTAAGGCAGCGGCCCGACCCATGGGCCATCGAATCAACCCCGTACTATAAATCTCCTTCTATCTATATCTCTTATCCCAGAACCATGTCAACTTCATGAGACGCAGCAAAGAAACAACCTTTTCTTCATAATTGTCGGTCGATCGACCACTTGCAATCGTATGTCAGCGAATATGCGGATTTGTGCGCGATGTCGCCGATACCATTACTGCGTACGACTTATTCTTTACCTTGGAAGCTTAGTTTTAAAACTGTGGTCTATACAGATCCAATCATGTGAAAAGGTCGACTGGGAATTTCATAAAGTAAGATGTAAAGTCACTGCGAAGGCTAGAGGTAACCGGTAAAACGTTAGCAGCCAACGCCGGTGGCGACAAGGACGGGCCAGCTTGATTAGCTTCAAGTTGAAGTTGGGGCTCCCACATATCGTCTTAAGGTCTCTATAGCTACCTTGCGAAGCACGTCGAGTGTTAAAGTAGACGAGATGAGGGGATGGACCCATACACGTCTACAATCAAACGACTTCGTCGCGACCCAAGCACCGGGATATCGGCAATACAGTATTTTGAATGGGAGAGGCGTTGGGAATTAGGTAATCGGGCTTGGCGGCACTTCGGTGCGATGACGCGTCCCTACAATACTCGCGAGACAAGCGGTGGACAGGATGTGGACAAAGAGTTTGGAGAAAACAACACATCGGGCAGACAATGGGGGAGATATTACTAGCTAGAACGCCATGTATTTAAGGCCGCGACCTCCGCCAGTCACTACTCACTGTATCGAACCAACCCCGTACTCTAAATCTACTTCAACCTATATCTCTTATCCCAGAATCATGTCAACTTCACGAGAGGCAGCAGAGAAACTTCACAATTGTCAGTCAACCACTTGCAATCGGATGTCGAAGAATATGCGAATTTGTGCCGCTCTGCGGGATGTCGCCGATCCCCTTACTGCGTATTCTTTGCCTTTGAAGCTTAATTTTAAACTTGTGATATATACAGTGTGCTCACTTAGCTCTCGGCCGCCACAAGGCCTCACCCCTCTCCTTTTCTTCCAACGTCTTCCACCATCCCCAATCAATAACCCTGCCCTCCCTCACACCCTCCTCCACCAGGTACACCTGCCAACTGGACCTCCTCTCCCCGTGCAAGTAGGGCCCCCTCGTTACCCCCCTCTTCCGAGTCCTCCACAATGGCAGCCGCAAGGTCGTTCGCGTCCAACTGGGCCACCAGCGTCCCCGTCAAAACGCCCTCCGCCCCGCGCCCCGCCCACCTGAGGCATAAACCCGCGGCGCGACCGCCCCGTCGGGCGTCATCGCCCGCCCGCCCGCATTCTGCGTCCGCAACCTGCGCCCGGGAGATGTCGTACCACGGCACCGACGCGTCCTCGAACATCGCTGCCTCGCCCTCGTATCCCAAACTCGTCACGACCAGATCCGTGGCCACACGCTCGTACCGCCCGGCCCGTCTCGCCATCTAGCCTTGTCTCCTCCAGTCCAGCCGCACCGGTGCGTCATCCCGCAGATTCGCAGGCGCTGCCACGTTATACCCCACCGGGGCTGGCAAAAGTCGATGTTCAACCTCTTTCTCACCACCCACTTCATCCTTACCGATACTCTCCCCCCTCAACAACCCCAGCACCCTCTCCTGTTTCCGAATAAGTTCTCCACCCTCCTCCGCCTCCTTCAACACCTCTTTTATTCCCAACCCAACCCATAGGCCCCGGAATTCCCGCAACCCCTTCGCCCCAAACTTTGCGGATACTGACATGGCGTATCGTCTCCCATAGCGTGGTGAGCGTGTCGAGCCCGCAGGGGGGGTTGGGAGAGAGACGCGAGACGCGAGGAGCAGGCGCGCAACGTCGAGGGAGACGTGCCGCATGTGGGGGGGATAGGGCGGAAGGCGTCGGGGACGGCTGTGAGCACGCGGGGGGAGGCGTCGGAGGACGCAGCATAGGCGACAGTTTGTGCGGGAGGAGCAGCAGCAGCCATGAATAGTGCATCACCGCACCGGCCACCCCACGCCTCTGGATGTCCTGTGTACTAGCGCACGATGTCCAGCGTAGGCACACACACCCGGCGCGCTTGGGAGAAGAGGATGTGTGCACGGGGTGGGGGCGCCAGTTGCGAAGACGAGGTGGGTGTAGTGGGGGAAGAGGGCAGGGAGAAGGAGGGCAAGGGCGCCGGAGGGGACCGCAGAGGTTTTGGATGAGCTGGTGCTAGTGTCTAGCATCGCGCAGCCTCTTGTGCTTGCCCTCGGGGTTACAATCGCACTCCCACCCACACGAACGTGCCCGAAGAACCTCACGCATGGATCGGACGCGGAGATGTCAAATTTGTGAGTGCAGTTCTACTATGGGGCGGGCATCAGCTTCCTCAAGGAATAAGAGTAGAAAGATGAGTAGTACAGATATGTAAAGCAGGGTCGTAGAAGGCAATGGCGGAGAGGTGAGAAGAAAGACAGGCCTTATCCTCCGGATGGTCAGGCGCGACATGCACCATGGCCGTATGGTGCACAGAGCCGCTCGTATTATGTATATGTGGATCGTTTGGAGAGAGTGGCACGGCGTTTGGGCCAGCGCAGCAGCGCAGGACGCAGACGGGCGAGCACGATGTTTGAGGGGCAGGCAATATATGTCACGTGATCCTGTCTTTGAGCGACTATTCATGATATCACTGTTGTGGTCAGATATCTACGTATACGGATACTCCCTGCTAGTGAAATCTTGTCGGTTTCTCCTCGAGTGATCTGAATTCGTGGATCACAGCCTTGATCAACGTACGGAGGCAGCAGCCACTGCATTAATCGAAGTCAGGGGTAAGATCTGCCCAGCCGCACGACTCGGGTACGAAGGCGGCGCCAGTGACGTCAATCTGGCTCAGGAGCTTCGCTGCGGATAGCGTGATCAGCGTGATCATGAACGATGAATGGTACCAGGTACCTTAGAGGATGTCCTTCTGGTGCTGAACGAAGTCCATCGATGATATCGCGGCCAGCGTACGCATCGATATGATGCCTACCTACATGGTGTACAACTGAAAGCAGCTGGGATGGTGCAGAGGACAAGAATCGATTAGAACTGTGACAGCCCCACAAACCAGAAACACTACAACCCACAGACAAATTCTCAATCACAACCCCAATCACAATCACAATCAACGGCACAACTTTAGAGCAAACCCATCATGGTGCTGGTCCAAACCCCCCTTCCTTGGACTTAAATAAAGACTCCACGGTGACACTCCGTGTGCTCCCCTTGGACAGACTTGCGATACCGTGACGCACACACGTACCGTCTCTCAAAGCAGTTAATATCTCTTCTCAAACCCAAACTTGGACCGAGATCCAACCGCCTCATCTCAAGGCAGACACCGAACGTGAAATGTGGGATTGGCAGCAACTGGACGAGGAGCTGGAGCTAGAGATGCAGCTGGAAGATTGGCGGCAGATAGACGAGGAACGGGAGCAGGAGATAGAGATGCAGCTGGACGAATGGCGGCAGATGGACGAGGAAAGGGAGCAGGAGCTCGAGCTGGAGCGGTTGCTGGCGGGTCGCCGACCCCGGTACGACAAACGAGCCCAGGTCTCCAGTACGCCCAAAGCGAATGCGAGGGTGCAGATACATGAGAAATCTGCGCAGACAAGGCAGACGTTCGGGGCGTGGGATGATCTCAAACCGACTCCCGCACGCAGTGCAACTGCAACAACTACTGCTCTCCCCCCGAAAGAAAAATTAGCGCACGCCGCCGCCACCTCTGCTGCTTTGCCGGGGTTGACGTTCGGGGCGTGGCATGATCTAAAACCGACTCCCGCACGCAGTGCAACTGCAGCAACTACTGCTCTCCCCCCGAAAGAAAAGTTAGCGAACGCCGCCGCCACCTCTGCTGCTTTGCCGGGTTTGACGTTCGGGGCGTGGCATGATCTAAAACCGACTCCCGCACGCAGTGCAACTGCAGCAACTACTGCTCTCCCCCCGAAAGAAAAGTTAGCGAACGCCGCCGCCACCTCTGCTGCTTTCCCGGGGTTGACGTTCAGGGCGTGGCATGATCTAAAACCGACTCCCGCACGCAGTGCAACTGCAGCAACTACTGCTCTCCCCCGAAAGAAAAGTTAACGATCGCCGCCGCCACCTCTGCTGCTTCGCCGGGTTTGACGTCCGGGCAGACGGTACTTCCTGCGTCAACGGTTACCCCCAACCCTATATCCGAGTCCAAACGCCGTCCCCGGCCTACCTCTGGCTCTCTGACTACCGTCCGAACCCGTACCTCCTCCGTCTTTGGCAGACCTCGGGCCAGACAAGGCTTCAGAAACTCAAAATTTAGAAGCAGGGCACATGAAAGCAGGGTAGACAATTCTAGCTAGCCCCTTGGCGCTTTACCCAGCGCAAGGACGCTCACCGTCACGTCACTCGTTGTGGGAGGAGTAAGTGTGGATGGGGAAGCAGCCGAATCTGCCACATGAGCCGTTGCACCCGCCACGGGAAGAGCTGATGCAGCAGTATCATACATAATCTAGAGAGTGGAGGGAATCAAGCATACAAAAGCATGACAGTTATTTAGAGCACACACCTTCACTTGGCTGCGTAGTGACATCTTCTGAGACAGTATCATCAGTAGCTACGATACCCAAGCCAATTTCACTCGTGGCATGAGTCCGTAGTAAAGACAGTTGTAAATTCCCAGTGGCAGCGAAAGACACTGGATAGTTATACACTACCTAAAGACAGTTGTAAACTACAAGCTATAGTTAGCTTTGATACTCGTTACACAAACTATGTACTTACTTCCCAGTGGCAGCGAAAGACACTGGGAAGACTATGCTACTATACATTCGCGCATACTTATACGCGTGTCTCAGAATGAGTAAGAATCGAGCACGAACCATTTCCTAGTTAAGCTTCGGACTACGCCGAGCTACTCGACGCTCGTTTCCTAACACGTAGACGATTACAACGGCCTCTTCTTCATCATCGTCTACTTGAACAACGACCCTCTGCCAATGATTTCCATTTACGTTGACAGCCAGACCTCGGCCTAAAGCATCTGAGATTGTAGGGATCCTCGGCTGTTGCTCCTCCTCATCGGATTCAATACCTATGGCAGCCAGGGCTTCGCTGCGTGAGGCACCCATGGAAGATCTTAGGATGAACGTAACGGATACTGAGGCGACCTCCTTTACCTGAAGGGATATGCGACGAGACGATGGTCGGATCATGTGCCATTCGGACTCGAGGTGTTCTTGAGCCATTTTGGTGAGCCGAGCCTAGCTTCATCTCCGATTCAATTCGGATGCGAGTCAATGATTGCTCGCACTCCAGCCTGGACTACTGTACAGCGTTGAAGGACTATGTACATCGTTATTTATCTTCCACGATTATCAAGGACCATTGATCGAGTGTATGCATGGTCAGCCCCCTCTGTAGCTGATGGCAGAAAGTCGTGTATACTGCAGAGCCGTACATCGCTGACGGTTGGCACGTTCATCGACAACATGCTAGATTAGCACACGCCAATTCTACTGGAGGATAATGGCGATGGAAGCTAGTGACTTCTGGGTAGTGCGTGTTGCACGTTGCACCGAGCGCATGACCGCGGATGGTGTAGCCTTGAATGAAGCACCATGCATGGTCTTGGTAGGTGCATGGCCGTGGCACTTGATCACATTGGCGTGTGAAGCGTGGATCACGGTAGCATTAGAAGCGATGCGCCCGGGCGACAGCTGGGCGGCACCTTTTGACAATATTAGACGGGTACTTATGTTGCATGGATAGGTTGCAGGACGGAGACCAGTGATAAGCGACGGAAAAGAGATGTGGCTGCTTGTTGGTGTTGGCCCTGGGGGCAGGGGAATTACCATATGCATGCTGGTTGCAATTGACCTGAAGAGATATCCGTAGTCGAGCTCCGTATTTCTTCCTTGCCCGGCTGCGTCGCCATCGTTTCCAGGCAGGCTAGTAAATTGCTTCTCCGGACAGTGCAATATTGTGCCTTCGGCCTCGCAAGGCCGTGCGGACGGCATTCACACGATTCCGCTCGGCTGCGCTCAGAGCGTTTATTTCTCCGCTCAGCTGCTGACTAAGCCTCACACGTTTTGGGGCATGAGTCCCGTCTCTTCACCACTCTCACGCTGGGCATGCACGTCGGTGCTATCATGTGCAACTGATGTATATATACGCGCACAGGTTGGCGTTACTCCGCATCGCTCTTATATAAAGCGTCCTGCCAGAGTCCAACATCACGTCGGTTCACTCTGCCGAGGTAGCTCCCATGTGGTCTTCCATCGCTGTCCTTGCGTCTCTCGGCCTCACCCATGCCGCACAGGTACGTCTGTCCGACTACCAAGTTCCGACAGAGTCTTAATATTCACTGCAACTCCCAGGTCCCAGCATTCGTTCCCCCATCACAAGGTCCCCTCGTGGCTTCACCAAATTATGTAGGCGTGAACAACAACACCCTCCCAATATTCCAGACCGTACCCGGTCTCGCGTTCAATCGTTTCATACAGGTTAGTCTCGACACATCTCTCACCTTTGCTTTCCTCAAAGCCTGAGCCCAGATATGGATGGAAAACACCGACTTTGCAACCACACTCGGTAATGTAAAGTGCACCCATCTTGGATACCATCTATCACATCCACTAACACATCTTTTCCAGCCCACTTTCAAGAACCTCACAACCCAAGGTCTTCTCTTGGACCAGTATTTCGCCGTCACCCACCCTTCCGAGCCAAATTACCTTGCCACCGTCGGCGGTGATTTCTGGGGTGCCGCAGACGATAACTTCTATAACATCCCTCCAAAGTATCCTTTACTTCTCAAACCCTCCCGAATCTCTTTCTCATTTTCTTTTAGCATCTCCACCATTGTCGACCTTCTCGAGCAGAAAGATATCTCATGGGCATCATACCAGGAAAATATGCCTACTGACGGCTTCGGTGGCTTCAGGTATGTCTCTATAGTCCCGTGCACCGATTACCTCCCCTCATTCTCTCTAGCTTCAGCTCGGTAGATTACTTGGATACGTCCCAACCTCCAAGGCAATTTTACGTCCGCAAACACAACCCTCTCATCATCTACGACTCGGTTGCCAATGTCCCCGACCGTTTGGCGCGCCACCGTAACTTCAACGACTTCGCTGCTGACGTTAACGCATCTGCTCTCCCGCAATGGATGTTCATCACACCCAATCTCGTCAACGATGGGCACGACACTGATATCGACTTCCAGGCCTCATGGATTAACTATTTCCTCGTCCCTCTCCTCCAGGACAGCCGTTTCAACGACGAAAACACCCTCATCCTCGTGACAAACGACGAGAATGAGAATTCGGGTATCAACAACAATATCTTTTCCCTGTTGCTTGGTGGTGCTGTACCTGCAGAACTTCGTGGGACCGTCGATTCCACCTTCCACACCCACTTTTCGGCTCTCAGCACAGTCGAGGCTAACTGGCAGCTCGGCTCCCTGGGACGTGGTGACACCAACAAGTAAGTGTCCGCGTGATATTTCTTACGACTGCTGACATTCCCTCCAGGACCTTGTCCAACGTCTACTCTTTCGTCGCTGAGAAGACTGGCTACCAAAACCTCAATATCACCGGAGCCGAGATTCCCTTGCTCAATATCAGCGGCCTGACCCCTGGTCCTCTCAACCAAAACCTGTTTGTCCCTTTCTTAGCGCCAAATCTCACTGCCGTCGGTGCTGGCGGCGGGCCGGTCTTCGTCGCGCCCACTCTTAACACAAGCTTGACCACTGCGAATGCTCCCGCCCCTGTCGACCTTACCGCGTTGGGCGAAACTGTACCTTCAAGTGGAGGTGACCCTGTCGTGGTAACGCCTATGTTCGGTTCCCCAGAATAGGCCCACGAGGGTTTGGAACAAAGTGGGAAGAAGTCGCACCACAGCTGAGTAGAATGGCAGGAATTCATACTACGTATGTCCTCGTTGGACGATGTCTTCAGTATTTCGGATGCGTTGAGGGTGTATGTATGTATGTATGTATGACGAGGATCAACAGCTTCAGTTTGTATGGTTGAATGAAAGATGAGCTATGGTCCAGGACCCTGCTTGCCGAGTCAGTCAAGCGGAAGCCGGGATATAACGGATGTGCCATCAATCGTTCATTTTCTACCATCCCGTCTTGCACGAATGTGTTCAAGGAGGAATGAGAATATTGGGAGCCCTCCCAGTATCCAACTGCACTCGCAGATATCTGAGTTTAGGAATAAAGTTCCGCCTTCCTCCCGCGGCCCGTTTCTCTTCGTTCTAAGCCATCTTCCCGGTCCTCGCCAGAAGCCAAAGAAAACAGACTGAGTCTATCTGTAAGTAAAGTAGCAACCTACAGTTTTGTCTCGATGTGTTTCTAGTGCGAGCTATATATACTCCACCTGTGTGGCCGGCCCCATTGCTATAAGGTTAACTGTGACGCGTGCTTTGACTCTGCCTTTCGTGCTTTCTGTATTTTACTCGATCCTGTAGCGGCGCTCGTGCGCCAGTCCCCGACCTTCGGGCTTGGGGCCTGGTCCTCCAGGAAAGGTCCGCCGGACTGGTCCGCTCCGCTGACACATAACCCTAATGGACCCATAGCCACAACACCACATATCCACCACAACGCCACCAACGTACCCACAACACGTCAACAATACTGTACCATTACGACCATAGGTTCAGTCACGCGTCACAAGACCCCTTGAACCTGAACTCCCAGACCCCTAGTCACCCGTCACACATAGGTCTGAACTACAGGTTGAGTAAGTCCGAAATAGCAAATTTTTTTCGCACTTTGAGTCCATCCAAGGATGGACCGCATATGGTGTTCATTGAACTAATTTAAGTTCAGTCACGTGTCACGGTTACCTCTGAACCAGTGAACTAGGTAAATTTTCATGTCACACCGCCGAGATCTGAACCTATGGTCGTAATGGTACAGTATAGCCGTCCCAATATAACTTTTTTTTCATTGCTTGACAGCCTCCTTGTTCTGCGTGCAAGGCGACCGAGAATTCCAACCCGCGTTTCTTTGCGTAGATCAAAGACAGTTGCCGGCAGAACACGCACTTCGCTGAATTGCAGCTAAGACTATACTATTTGCGTGAAACCAGGCTGTTCTGGTGAGTACGACTAGCTAGGTGAATATATTGCATGTGTGGCATCACTAGTGAGGTCAGCCCTGTTGTCGCTTTATGACGTATTCGACCGAAAACAGCCCATAGACGGAATGTATTAATGAAGGCAGGCGAGAGTATCGTTACAAGACAGGCCGGACATTGCGTGCAAAAAAAATTTCAAGTGTCCACATTCTGTGCTCGTAAAGCTTCAGTGGGTCATCTTGTCTGTATGTCTCCTCTCGACGGGAGCGGGCTTGACGCTATTTCAGTAAACCATCATCCAGTTCGCACGCGTGCCCACGTGTACTGCCTCCTAGGCCTCTTCAGAACTCCTCTAATGACGCTTAACAAGCACCAGATCCTGCACAACAGGACATACGCCCACGCCGGGATTGTGTAGCCAGCGGAGGGCATATATGTCCATGGGATGGGTTGCCCGAGAGGATGGGGTGGGGGGCGGGAGAAGGAGGTATTCGTGGTGTGGGATACCCTGTCCCTGTCCGTGAGCACTCTGTTCTGTTGCTGGCTGCCGGACTATGACAATGTGGGAGCACCCAGCTTGGCCAAAAGGAGAACAGAAACAAACACTTCCCTACGCACGCACCCACAGACACCGCAATTCAAGGTCCCTGTCGAGGCGCCAATCCTCGCGCAGCGCTCAGCACCCAATGACCCGTCCCTTCTCAAACCCTTTTCCCCCACACATAGCGTCACCCCCCTGCTGTTTCGTTGTGCGGTATAAGGTATTCATTCATACTGGAAGATTGGCAGCAGATGGACGAGGAACGGGAGCAGGAGGTAGAGATGCAGCTGGACGAATGGCGGCAGATGGACGTGGAAATGGGGCTGTAGCTGGAGCTGGAGCAGTTGCTGGTGGGTCGCTGACCCCGGTACGACAAACGAGCACAGGTCTCCAGTACACCCAAAGCCAGTGCGAGGATGCAGGTACACGATAAGTCTGCGCAAGCAAGGCAGGCGTTCGGGGCGCGGGATGATCTAAAACCGACTCCCGCACGCAGTGCAACTGCAGCAACTACTGCTCTCCCCCCGAAAGAAAAGTTAGCGAACGCCGCCGCCACCTCTGCTTTGCCGGGGTTGACGTTCGGGGCATGTGATGATCTAAAACCGACTCCCGCACGCAGTGCAACTGCAGCAACTACTGCTCTCCCCACGAAAGAAAAGTTAACGATCGCCGCCGCCACCTCTGCTGCTTTGCCGGGTTTGACGTCCGGGCAGACGGTACTTCCTGCGTCAACGGTTACCCCCAACCCTATATCCGAGTCCAAACGCCGTCCCCGGCCTACCTCGGGCTCTCTGACTACCGTCCGAACCCGTACCTCCTCCGTCCTTGGCAGACCTCGGGCCAGACTTGGCTTCAGAAACTCAAATTTTAGAAGCAGGGCACATGAAAGCAGGGTAGACCATTCTAGCTAGCCCCTTGGCGCTTTACGCAGCGCAAGGACGCTCACCGTCACGTCACTCGATTGCCTATCTCACTCCCTTTCTGTTTTTTTTTTTTTTCTTTCCTTCTTTTTTTCATTGTTTTCTGTTTTGTTTCTTGAATCTAGCTGCAATGGGCGGTCGAAAAGTGTGGAACGTGGGTACAATAGCCCTGTGACGATTAATTAGGAAACAGCCAGAAAATAATTGATCGTCATACGAGCAGCGTTGTAGGTATAACCCAGATCATTCCGTTCCGTACATAGGGAAGGGTCCATAATACGACCGTTGTCATCACGGGAGATGCTAGCGACACGCATCGCACGTTTGTCCATTGAGCTTTACCACGAACCTCACGGCTCTTGGGCCACTGGCATCGCACGCCTTTGAATCGTGAAGCATGCGGTCAGCACCAACTGCAAGGAACGCCACGAATGGTGCGTGGATGTTTGAGGTAAACCAGCCTTTAATTTTCTGATGCACGTACTTAGAGGGGCCGCAGTGGAAAGAGAATATGGGGTCGGCGGTGCGCACGCACCGTGGTTACTAATGGTTGCGCGAGCATGGTGCTACGGCACGACGCTGGTCCTGGCTACTCAAAGCACGTATCATTGCTCCGTCCCAAGGACACCCCCTCTGCCATGCTTTCTCGTCTACATCCATATTCACAATCCTCTACACCGTCGACTGCATCGTGCTCGCTGATGCTGGAAATGTATATGACGCATTGTTCCTTGCTGCATGCTAGAGCGGGGCTATGGGACACACGCGCCCGTATAACGCTACAAAACTCCTCGACGACATAGCAGCGACTGAATGAATGATTCATATTCAGGTCTGGATACGAGGCAGTCTGCTCAAGCTGCCGATTTTGAGTTAGCCGACTATATCTGGAGCGAGGGGGAGGTAGGTTTTTTGGTTTAGTCGAGTCGGAATTTAATGCCACATCGGATGTCCTCGACGCACTGATCATGGAAGACGCAACGATCTCGACGCTTATTCCTTATCAGATCGTACGGACCATCAGGGTCTCCGACACTGAATCAGTGGTACTCGATTGATCCGACGAGCTCACACAATTGACATCAGAAATATGCCAGAGAACGTCTAAGTGCAAAGACGTAGACAAACGTCGGTGATCGAAGAACCAGGGGAGTGCAATAATTTACTTATTAGGCATTTCCCTATTAGGGGCCGCCCACAAGCCGACACATCCGCCGACTTGTGGCAAGGCGAGACACTTTACATAAGCACGGAACTGGGCTTCGGAGCTGCTATTACTTGCTTAATCGTCTATGCTTGGACTGCAGGCAACAATACCCCCAATGGTGCACTGGGTGTACCGTATGGATTGCGTATGAATTGCGTGCAGTAGTTTCTGGTAAAGCTCGAGCTTCACAGGGGGAAGAGACTCGGATGGCAGGAACGTGAAACAAGACGGGTAAGTCCCTGCGGCGGACCGGCGGTACAGGGATCGACAATGCGGCCCCATGCTCCACTCGCATGAGCTGAGACCATCAATATCGATTTAGAAACAGCCTCTTGCCCCTCGACGCGTATTCATCGCCAGCTGAGCTTCCGCATCTGATCAGACATATTCAGGCGAAATGCCACCTCCCTAGCCATACTTGTGAAGACTACTTAAGACGCCATGATACTCATTTGAGTTCACACTTGTTGAAGATGTTCACCCTCTTCGCCCTTTCACTGTTCCTCCTCACTCCTGCCACTGCGCAATTGGCCAACGTCTACAGTTCATGCTCCCGGGTACGCAGCCAATATCGTTTCTTTCCTCGATGGACACTTAACATTGACACCGAATGTGCAGCCCAACGTTGTTGCGCTCGCCTTTGACGATGGCCCTTACATATATCAATCGCGTGCGCACATGCCTTTTGAACCCCGAATGATATGGTTATATATAAGGCTGATGTCCCAGAACTCATGCAAATGTTTAAAGATGCGGGGATAAAAGGAACATTTTTCTTGTAAGCGTGCATGTAGACACAACTTGGCTGCTCGTCTCCTAACCGATTTCCTCCCAGCAATGGCCAAAATTGTAAACACATGGTATTCTTTCATCTCTTAAAACCTTATTCTTTGGCTTTCGTGTAGATCGATGCATTTATGATGACGCCTCGGTATCCTCCGTTAAAGCTGCCTACGCCGGTGCGTTCCTACGTCCAGGATCCTTCACGCGCCCTCCCTGAAGATACGCTAACACACTGTGGTCACTGTGTAGCCGGACATGAAATTGGCTCGCACACGTGGCGCCATGCCGACCTTGGTACGCTTGCTATGAAATAAAATTCATGCCCCAGTCTGACGCGGTTTGGGACCTAGCAACTTTGACTTCAAATCAGAGTACGTACTCTACATGCGCCCAATTGACATATTAATCTGATTTCGCTATGGCAGTCAACGATGAAATGGCGAGGTGCGTCTTGGATGGCTTAGTAAAAGCGTGATAATTTAGATTGTCTCGGTTTCGTTTCTGACTCGGGTAGGGTTGAACGTACGTTTTGCTATTTCACGCAATATCAAGTCTTCGTCTGCTCATGTATTCATTTCCCCGTTCTCCTCGTTTCCTACATAGTCGCCCTCAAACGCATTATCGGTGTCACGCCTGCCTTGATGCGTCCTCCGTACGGAAACTACAATGATCTGGTAAGGAAAGTGAGTGCCATGAGGAACCAGAGTTGTGAGTTACATATTTTTTCCCTTGGGTCTTGGTCTGTTTATGTGTTCCAATCGGACTTGCACGAAATAAGACTTCTTCCTTGCGATTCATCTTTGTCCACTTCTGCTACTACATCCTACTGGCCATTCCAACGGTGTACTGACTGCTTACCTCCCTGACAGTAATCACGTGGGACTTTGAGTGCGTACTTATCACTTCGCCTTCCACGGACGTCGCTGAAGATATTGCGGCCTCACTTAATCTCCTACCTCCCTTTCGACGCTCTCGCCTATCAGCTCCGGCGATTCTATAGGCTCCACGGCTCAGCAATCCATCGCAGCCTACGGCGCCCTCGCCAATCGCCGTCCTTCCAGTGTGCTCACATTAAACCATGAGACATACGCTACGACAGTGTAGGTTTCATCCTTCCATCTACACTCCCACTTTCAAACCTCCCCTTGCTTATTCTGGTAAGGCCTGACATATTCGTATTATAGCGGTGCGGTCATCCCCGCGGCGATCAATAGTCTGAGGAACGCTGGATACCACTTCGTCACTGTATCTGAATGTTTGGGGATCCCAGCGTATCAATGTAAGCCGCTTCACGCCGCTTGAGCCATTTTGGAATTTAATTTCTCGACAAACACGATAGCAATATCGGAGCCGCAGTCACGAACTGTACGTCCCACCTCGGCCACCTTTCACTACACTAATTTTAATGAGTACAGGCCGACTGGGTTTGCAAGTAACAAGCGACTGTTCAGGTTGGATACGGAGGAGTCTCGGAGCCAGTTTTTTCTTGCTCTGCTAGGCTTTGGATTATGATGCAATACAATTCTCATGGACTCTCATATGATCTCGTATCAGAACGTATCATAATGTACTGTACAGATTACTCATCAACCCGTACGACGCACAGCCTAATTAGTAGTTAAGATTTTATTGTTGATCGCACCAGCTTTGACTGAGAAGTACGAGATTAATCTTGAAACTTACAAAACACACATTAAACCAACGCCAACGCGCGCCGTTCCAGGTCTGGCGAGCTCAACGGCCTGGGTCTGGTTCTGCTTTCTGCTTTGGTGGGCTTGGTTGTATGTAGCCTCATTGCCTATGCATGCGATGGTTTGGGAATGGTGAGTTTGCAGATACGTGTCGGTCCGGGGCAAGCTGCGATGGCGGCTTTACAATCCCAAGACTTGGAGACCGCGAAGACAGTGCAAATATTGATGCTGTTTTTAGTTTATTTTAAGCCAATTTTACCTTTATTGGGGCGCTCTATGTAGATTTTATGCACAGTACTGGCGCGTACTTACACTTACATAACATTAGCAGGCGGCCAAACTTCATTGACAATCAGCAACTGTTGTTAAGGTCGCTCTTCACCTGGAGTCCAAAGCCTGTGAATGCATGGAATATTCCTCGTCTAGAAAGCCTAGGCTCTCTACCTCCTCAGCCGGCTCCACAACGTCGGTCTCTGGACCCGTAACTTCAAGCCAGACACTCGCACGTAGAACTAGCTGGAACCGGAGTCTGAGCGACAATCCATGGTCAGGATCTTCATCCAATGCTATGGCAAAGCCTCTGGAAGTCAATTTCAAGGAAGAAGACAGCGCCCGACCTTTCAAGTATGAGTTTCCGAGCCAGGCATCGCTCGGGTTACAAGACGCGGCCAGCACGGAGGATGATGAGACGCACCTAACAGGTAGTGGCCCGGCTCATAAACATGAGCTGACGTCGCCTTTGCGAAGACGAACAACGCTCCAGAGGGTGTCGCGTAACTTGCGGAGGATCAGCGTCCGTGTCGTGAATCTAGCATCAGCTGGGGTGGACGGTCGACATACCCGATTACCTGACGACGTTGATGAGGATGTACCACCACCACTCGCTCCCATGTCCATGCGCGCACCAAACTCGAGCCCTCTCAGAGGCACGACACTCGGCTTGCTGGGACCCGACAGTCCTGTGCGTTTAGCCATGTACAAATTCCTTATGTATCCGTGAGTGCTGTGACACTTAAAGCACGTTGATATGGTTCTGAGTGTACGGACAGCTACACCGAACCGTTCATATTACTCCTCATCTTGTTCAATGCTATCGTACTCATCACCCAGTCTACTCGTGCTGTGTTCCTCGACACGAACCCACCTCCAGCAGGCTATTTTCGGACTTGGGAGCACTACGCTCTTTTTGTGTTATTCATCCTTTATACGTGAGTCATACAGTTCCTAGTCCATAGACGGTGTTGACAGCCCTTCATAGCCTAGAAGCATTTGCCCGTATCTGCGTCAATGGCATTATTCTTGACCCTGAAACTCCTGCCAGTTCGATTTCCATTCCGGGGATGTTCCGCTATGTCTGGAAATCCATTTTTGATCCAAAACCTGGTCCTCGGTTCCACGGTATGGTGAAGGGGATTGTCAAGCCCTTTGCTCTTGTCAAGGAGCAAGTCCCTGCGGCCACGAATGCGACCACTCCAGGTGAAAAGCGAGGTCTCGGGCATGGCCACCAGACCTCCCTAGTCTTTTCCCATCGGCCGATCCCTTTCGTAACTGCGATTGAACAGCAGCGTTCTCTTTCCAAACGAGGCGTTCCTTACCTCCGACATTCATGGTCAAGGATCGATTTCGTAACTATTGTAGGATTTTGGATTGCCTTTGCGCTGTCCATGACGGGCGCAGACCGGGCGGTCACTCTTGATCCAGTGGCTGGGCCGACGCTTGTAAGACATATTGGCGTGTTCAAAGCCTTAAGCGTTCTCAGATGTGCGAGACTCTTGGCAGTCACGAACGGAACAACGGTTAGTGCTAGCCATGGTATCAGCTTGCCACGATGCTGATAAGGTGTGAGTAGACAATCATGCAAAGCTTAAAGATGGCCCAACCGTTGCTTGCTCAAGTTGCTTACTTCGTGATATTTGCCATGATCCTTTTTTCGTAGGTCGCTTACTTATTTTAACAAACAACTTATAAAGTTATCGTTGTAGTGTAATTGGTGTCCAGTCATTTAGAGGCAGCTTCCGTCGACAATGCGTACTCAGTACGTACCCATGCCCTTCTCATACTTTACGTCTCTCTCATGGTCTTATAGGTGCTGCTAATGGCGTTTCTGACATCCAACTTGGGCAGGAGTGTGGCGGTTATGTAGATCCTGGCACCCTCCAAACCCTTGGTTTCCGTAATAGCAATAACGTCACTTCCAGCTTCTCCAAGGGATATATATGTCCACTGGGACAGATATGCCAGGAGGAGCTCACTGATCCAGAAGGCAACCTGCAGGGCTACGATAATATCTTCATGGCTGCACTCCAGGTCGTTGTTATTGCATCTGCAAATACGGTAAACGGGAATGTTCCACGATCGCCGTAATCCTGACTTATATGGTTATGTAGTGGGCTCCCACCATGTATAACATGATCGACGCGGAATTTTTTGTGTCGTGTATCTTCTTCATTATTTGTATCCTCGTACTCAACTTCTGGCTTATCAACCTGTTCGTTGCGGTGATCACGAACACTTTCCAAGCTATCCGCTCTCAAACGAAGAAGAGTGCTTTTGGTGCCACCGCGTTTGTTGCCCGTTATTTCTTTGCGTCTTGGCCTAATGCTCGTTAGCAGAAGCAACAAGGCTATCGTGGACGAACGGGATGGATGGGCTGTCGTAGAAAGTGATCACACCCCTAGGACGAACCGGTTGAGGGATATGTACCAGATCGCTCGTTTAGTTTGGCCCTGCCTTGTTGTTGTGAGCCTGGGACTTGCCGCATCCAAGACTGCGAACACTGATACTGGCATGCTCCATATTTTGGGTCTGTTCCCCTACCTCGTTTTAGGTAGTGCTAACTCATGAAGTGAATTGTTCATAGACAACGCTGAGCTCGGCATTACCATTGCGTTCGACTTCGAAATGGTATGGCGTTTCATGGCACATCTACCTGATTGGCGTGCATTCCAGCGGGAACCTGTCAATTGGATCGACCTCGTGCTCGCGGTCGGCAGCTCGATCATACAAATCCCAGCCATTCACTCGTCCCCTGCATACGCCTGGCTCACAGTATTCCAGCTTGCACGGTGGTATCGCGTCATTCTTGAAGTGCCACGCATGCGCCCTCTAATCCTTACCGTCTTTGGAAACTCCACTGGTTTAATGAACATGACCGTCTTTCTGTTAATCACTAACGGCCTTGCCGCGCTCGCCGCTGTGCAACTACTTAGAGGTGACATGTCTGAGACAAGCAACTTGAATTTCAGCCAGATTTGGCTCGCGTTTTTGGCAATGTATCAAGTTCGTCATCTACTAATTTCTTGACTACGATAGCACTCTCTGACCAAGGGGTTCCTAGATTCTGTCATCAGAGAATTGGACAGATGTATTGTATAACGCATCGGGGGCCGAGCGGCCTTCAGTGATGTCATGGATCATCGTCATATTTCTGTCAGGGTGGTTCTTGTTCGGAAACTGTGCGTGTGGTCTTTGTCTTTATCATCCTAAAAGCCTGATTCGATAATGCAATCAGTTATCCTCATTCAGCTATTTATTGCAGTCATCAACGAAAACTTTGATGTTGCTGAAGAAAAAAAGCGAGAACAGCAGGTTGCGGAGCATTACGCAAATACCCAGACCTCGACCGGGAGGTTCGCATGGATCTCGAAGCTGAATCCGTACGAATACACAAAGTCCAATCCAAAAGCGATTGTAGTCGAAAATCTTCCTTCCAATCTTGTCCTTCCGTTGCGGAAAGCCATTATTCAAAGTAAGCGGACCCGACGACAAGGAACAGAATCTTCCGACGTGAGTGCTTCCATGCCTAATGTCGAATATATCTTGAGCCTTTTTACCCCTTGCAGATCAGCCCCACATCATCCCATCTGAAGCCGAGCTGGTCAGCCAGATCAATTCTGATGCTCCATCGTTTGTTTAGTGGAGACAATCGACCGGATGATGTTCCTATGGCTACGCTAACATCTGGACGCCGAGATTCGATGGCGCCCCATCAGTTCAATGACGAGGATGACGATGCAGAGCATCATCTGTAAGAATTACATTTCTTCATGTCACTGTCTCTGATATAATGATGTTAGAGAGATTCTCGCTGCTTTCAATACCGACACGATCGCTGTTGAAGACACGAATAATGTGTTATACGAACAGCGCGCTCAGAAGGCCGATTTCATCGCAGCGCACCCCTCCTACGACAGAACATTTTGGATTTTCTCGCAGAAGAACCCATTACGGCGTTTTTGTCAAACCCTCGTTGAGCCCTCAAATGGAGAACGTATTTTCGGTCGCCTCCCCTCACAAACTGCTCATGCGTTGTTCCAGGTCACCTTGTTCCTGGCTGTGATTGGCGGAATTGTCGTGGCTGCTATTGCGACGCCTATGTATCGCAGAAGCTTTTACACTCAACACGGTTTTGTGCGGGGCACGTGGTTCGTCATTGCAGAAGGAACTTTTGCGCTAGTGCTTTTGGTTGAGTTCATCATCAAGGTGGTCGCAGATGGATTCATTTTTACTCCCAATGCATACCTCCTCAGCATCTGGAACCTCGTGGACCTAATCATCCTGGTTGGTCTCGTGATCAATTCCACCACGAGTCTCATTTTTCTCGGTGGCTTAAGCCGCTTCACACGCTCCCTTAAAGCGCTCAGGGCGTTACGTTTGATAACTCTCTTCGATAAAATGCGCACCACATTCCATTCACTCCTTATCATGGGTTTCGTGCGAATTTTGGATGCTGCCATCCTTGCAGCCCTGTACATGATACCTTATGCTGTGTGGGGACTCAATATCTTTGCCGGCTTGTCTTTCAGCTGCAACGATTCGAGCTCGAGCATCCAAGGCAAAATTGACTGTCGGAATGAATACAATGCCAATGTCAACTCCCTGGGCACTGAGTATGGGTTCCTAGCTCCTCGTGTTTGGGCCAATCCTACTGGATCCACCGGTGGGTCTACGAGTTGGTCCTTCGACAGTTTCGGCGCCTCGCTCCTCATTTTATTTGAAATCGTTTCCCTCGAAGGATGGATAAACGTCATGGTCGTCGCCATCAATATCACTGGCCGTGATCAACAGCCACAGACGAATTCGTCCCAATGGAACGCTGTGTTCTTCCTGATATACAATCTACTAGGTGGTGTTGTTATTCTCACTCTATTTGTCAGGTTCGCGATGTATTTCAATGTGTGATTGCCTGCCTTATTAACAATACTCCTCAGTATTATTATCGGCAACTTTTCTTCCCGTTCGGGCCTGGCATTGCTTACCAAACCCCAGCGCGAATGGGTTGACCTGCTGAAATTGATCAAACGACAGAGACCATCCAAGCGACCGAAGATTCGCCCGACGACAGGAATGCGTGCATGGTGTTTCGATCGCGCCACCAGCAAGCACGGTTATTGGATGACTAGTATGACAATGTTGTACATCCTACACATCATCCTTCTAATGTGAGTTTGAGCCACGGGGTTATCTCCTCATTCTCACTTTGCGTTTTCAGGACACAAACCTTTTCCAACAGTCGCTTCTCGGATAATACACGAGGTATGTCGAGTAGTTCATGTCGTATCGATCGATAATGACCTCGCTCTAGACCCTTTCTTCTTGGGGCTCTCCTTCATCTATGCGATAGACATATGTGTGCGGTTCATCGGCCTTGGTTGGTCCAGCTTTCGTGCCAATGGTTGGAATATCTTCGACATCGTAGTTGTGACCGGTAGTATTGCCACGACTATCCCCATTCTAGCTGGCTCGCCGGGCTTTGCGATACAGCAACTCCAGAAGTTGTTCCTCGTCAGCATAGCCTTTAAGCTCGTTCAACGCAATAACTCCTTGAATCAACTTTTCAAAACTTCAGTGTAAGTTTGCCAGTTTCGCGTCAATTGTCGTCCTTGTTTTGATTGGGGTGTACCACAGAGCAAGTCTCCCTGTTATCCTAAGTCTGCTGCTCCTATGGTTTGCGCTGTTCCTGTTCTTTGGCATTCTTTTTGTAGAAGTCTTTGGGTTGACCCGCTGGGAGAGTGCCGAGACCCCCACTCAAAACTACACCAGTCTTGGTAGAGCCTTAGTCATGCTGGCTTTTATGAGTACAGGGTACGAGTTCATTCCATGCGTGCGATCTGCTTCGCTTTGTAACTTGGTATGTTAACAGCGAGGGGTGGAACCAATACATGCATGACTTGTGAGTCTTCTAGTCGCTTCTGCCATGCGATGCGTCTACTTACCCGCCGTGGATCAACCAGTACAGTTGCCTATCCACGATGCACGAACTCTTCTGTTGAGGATCCGGACTCTGATTGTGGCAGTCTAGGCTGGGCGTATGCTCTATTCATTGCGTGGAACATCCTTAGCATGGTGAGGAGTACTTGTACTGGTGCCCTTTACGGTTTTAACCTCGGCACTGAGCAGTATATTTTCGTGAATTTGTTCACTGGTTAGTAGCTTTGAGCTCCTCTAGCAAGCTATTAGTCTCATGTCAGCTTTAGGTGTCGTTGTCGAAAATTTCTCATACGTATTCCAACTCGCTGGAGGGGCCAAGTCAGTCGATCGCGAACAAATGAGGGCGTTCAAGAAGGTTTGGGCCGAATTTGCTAATCAACGAACTGGTTATCTTGAGCGCCCTAAATTCGTACCTTTCTTTGCGGTATGCCGTTCCTTTCAGCACGCCGTCTAGTTGATTTATGGTCACCAGAAACTTACGGGTGTCTTTGAAGTTCGTATTTATCCAATCCAGTATCAAGTGAGAAAACTTCTGGCGGATGCTGAGGCCACCGAGGAGAGCAGTACTGCCGACCTGTCACCCCATATCCCAGGAATCGACTTGTCCAAACTGCACGTCGCATTAAGTACCCTCGACTCTGAGAGTACTCGACAACGGCGGCTTCTGTATAATCGTTTATATCACGAAGCAAGACTGTCCTTCGAGCGTGGCAAAGGCATTTCCTTCACAAATATGCTACTGATGTTGGCGCATAACAAACTGATTGCTGATAAGGAGGCACTGAGGTGAGTTTGGTTATTACTTGCCGGATGATCATGATCAAGCCTTTACTCCGCCTAGTGTTAAGGAAATTTTAGCCCGTCAGGAAACGATCAGGATGGTCATGGATGCTGTCAACGTGGATAGAGTCGAGTCACTGCTAAGAATGATCTATCACCGCCGGCGCTTCCTTCGTATTATGACGGAAAGGAGATTATCGACACAGAACGGTATGTCACTTTCACTAACAGTTCTACCCGCTGACAATCCACAAGTGGATATCCCTGCCATCGTTGTCGATCCTATGCCAATGACGTTTCCTATACCCACCCGCGACATCACGCAGCTAAATACTTCTTTCTTGCCATCCCATTCGCCGTTCCAGTCACCTAGAACGCCGACTCAAGATGTGTCATACGCCTTTGACACCCCTTTAGCCCCTAGACTTGATTCGACAAGACAGAGCCGGAGGTTGAGTGACCTCAGCGTGCGGTCCGGTGATATTGTGTACCAACACTCGTGAGTTAGCAGCTCGTCTTCGCTTAACACGAGCTCAGCCTTGCACTAAGTCGCAACAGCTCGCTTTCGCCCAGACACTCGACTGAGATGGAGGATCCTCAGAACGTTCTTTCATCGTTGAACAATTCTCATTGGGACGGTATGTACCGTATACGGTCCGATGAAGCCACTGACGGTTTGCGTAGACATGATGCTCCAAGCGGCGGAAGATGATGATGATCCACTGGCATGAACTTTGGTTCATTCCCCCAATTAGATTCCTCGACTTTCTCTCACTTTGTATCTATTCAAATTTTTTGCATGGCCGTGACTAAACTTCACAATAAGGAGAAATCGACGTGAGAAGACGTGTAGTAGATAATGAAAGACAAGGGGTGACAAGTCCGATATGGTGTAGTGGCTAACATTATCGCCTCTCACGCGATAGCCCGGGGTTCGATTCCCCGTGTCGGAAATAATGAATATGTATTTATGTCTTTTTATTTATTCAGAAAGGCAAGGCGGCTAGCTGCGCAGATCATTAGATTAGGTCTGACTGCACTTGTTGACCTCTGAAGTAGATGAGTTTGTCATCACATAGTTTTTGATTTACAAACGACCAGTACTCGTATAGATAACTAGTAGCACAATTACAAGAGGCTCAGGTTAACAAGAGTATACCAAGACAACAACATATGGAAGAAGGCCAGAACAACTTGCGGCAAGAACGCAGAGTGCAATGCTTGTCGAGGGAAAGGTTGAATTTGGGACGACCAGTTGGAAAGGGTGGGGGATGGGGTGGGGAAGAGAGAGGGAATGGAACCCAGGCCTGACCGAGGGACATAGATGTCACACGTGCCAGTGCATCCGACTCACACGATAGGCTGGGTAACAACCAGCGATGCCCTACGATGGATAAAGAAGCACTGCAGCATACAGTGATAGCACTTTCCAGAATGTGCCAGACATGAGCTCGATGGGTAACCGAGAGCGTAAGAGAGACCGGTTGCCAATCGAATCAGGCAAAGATCGACCATATGACTGGCATGGTTGCGGTTGTATACACCTAGAGCTGGAGAAGTGTCGTGTCTCCGATATCTCCACCAAACTTAGGGGTCTAGCTTTTCTCCGCGTGCTAGGACTCTCAAAACTTTGACAGGCTGCTCATTTACGATCGCCATGGCAATAGGTTTTTCAACGAGCGAGGGTCTGCGCTCCCCCTCTCGTTCAACGCCACTCTCTCGACTTTCACGAAGAACACGACGTTCCTGCCCATGCGTGTGGGGACGACGCCTCTCAGGAGATGAGGGTGGGTGGTGAGGAGGAAGAGCTACTGGTGTGGCTGTAGGATCGACCTCTAGCACTTCCATTCCCGCGTGCTGGGCCCACATACGGACCAATGAGCCATCCGCACGCTCGTATCGTCCAGGATGAATCGTACTCGTGTCCAGAGAGCTCCCCGTTCCAGGAGACGGCGTGGTCGCGGTCGTGACAACAGCGAGAACGACTCTGCCCTCGACATGCTGACCATTGATATCAGGTTGGTCCCCTATATCTGCCCGCACTGGCGCATAAGAAGGGGTTGCGGAAGAAGTAGGTGTTGATGAGCGTGAAAGAGGACCATCGAGAGGGGTCAAAGAAGTAGGCTTGCTATAAGACGTTGAATCCAACGATGCATTCATCATTTCCCATCTGCCACAACATATTGTACGACGAAGCCACTCTGGCGGCGGCGCAAGACCAACGAAGCTGATGTCAGAGTTAGATTCAGGGTCGGTAAGAGATTCGCCAGGAAGTGGGCTTCTAAATGGGATCTCATCCCATAGAACGAAGGCATCGTCGCGTTGAACGCGTATGCGGGGATTGGTACCTACTTGAGACTCAAGAATACGAGATGCCGCACGCGCTCGTTGCGCGAGAGGTGAAGAACCCTTCTTGAGCAAATCCAGGGTGTTGAGTGCTGATGCAGTGTAGTTAGAAGTGGTCAATGATAATATGACAATGACTATATATCCACCTTCAAGGGGTATCAGAATCACTTCCTGTCTCCCGTCTTTACACCACTTCTTGACTTGGCCCAACGCATGAACCAACACGCTTGCATCCACGACAATAGTATCGGCGTCCTTCTCCAGCTCTGTCGACCCGCTTGGCTCACTTTGCTCTCGGGGCTTTGCCACCTCTCTACCATCCTTACGTTCTTTCTTCCGCCCACCCTGATGACCCTGGGCATGTGCTGCACCACCTCGCTTCCCACCCCTTCCACCAACCAGCTGACCACTCCGCTCTCTCCAATTGTTGCTTGCAGTACTGCGTGACTCCCTCCCCACTGTCTTCTCCAATTGTTCGACTTGATGGCTAAGAAATGCAGCGCCCAGCGCCCTGGACATTGCAAGTTTGTTTGTGGGTTGCTAGTTTTACAGCAGGATTCTAAGTATGTGCCCGATCATTCAGATAAAAACTTACCTTATCGCTCTGCATCGTGACTGTCGACGTTGTAAGGATGTGGGAACTGGTATGAACCAGTGTCGGCAAGGCGCGCTGACATGTGACGCACCACATATCAGCTGACTAATGTGCAAGTTCCGTTCCATCCCAGCAAGGTTGGTTGACAAGTGTGGTTAACTGATTATCGACGAATGTCCTATAGGTAGTGGTCGTTTCTAACTACTGATCACTTGAGTGTTGAAGATGCTTCGCTTTGGAAAATATGTGATGAAGAAAATGGCGAGATCAAAGACCACGTCGCAGGTCCGATATGGTGTAGTGGCTAACATTATCGCCTCTCACGCGATAGCCCGGGGTTCGATTCCCCGTGTCGGAACTTAGAATTTTGGGAGGAATTGGGTGAGTTGCTACCGGCACTCAATTGACCCAAGTAAACTGCATTTTTTTCATAAACTACTTAGTAATTGCTCACAGGTATAATGAGCTCATATACTCAGACGTATCTTTGCTGTTTACCAAGGTTTTCAGATATAGTCACACTGAGTTGACCAAATTATACCCAATCCTCAAGACTTCATCTTTCATTAGAGTGTATTTGTTAGCTAATAATCATCAAATCACTAATAAAATATTAGCAACCTATAATATAAGCGCTTGGGAAGATAAGAATTCCAAATAGGGACAGCTAATTAAACTGAACACGTGACCAATGCCTGTTAAGAAATGTACGCTCCTGCCTGCCGCCAGTCGACCCGCCAAAGAAACAGGTCCTGGCAGCCACTCTGATACCATACCTCCTTAGCACCACACCATCTCTCCCCACTATTAGGAAGACACTGGATCAAGCATGAGCCAAATTGCAGCACAGGCCGTACTCATGCAGAGAGGAGGCCACAACCTAGTATAGGAGGCGAACACATCACAGTTGAGTACTTATGCCACATCAGTGAGGCTGAATGCTTGTGGCATTTTCAGTAAGCCCTTGCTGGTGTCATTCAGTTGTGGAAACTTACAGGCTTTTCAGGTTCACAGTAGAGGACCTGCAGCACCTCAGATCACTCTTAGAGCTCCCAGACCCATTGATTACCAGTGGGGGCTACCGATCCCCCCCTCTCGAGTCATTTGCCCTCCTTTGTACACATCTCCGCAGCCCTGAGGACCAATGGTCTCTGGCCATGAAGTATGCCTGCATGCAGCCAGCGATCTCACAGATTGTGAACGAAACTGCAAGGTTCATAAATGCGTGCTGGGGCCACTTGCTCGGGTGGGATTCCAAGGGTCTTCTCACCTGTAAATATCATATTTACCCACATTGCCCTTAAGGCAATGCGCGCTACTGGACTAGCTTAGCTAATCACCGTACAGTTCTTGCGTGGGAACCGCGCGGCGGTTCCCCAGATCTTACCTTACACTGTCACTACGTAGCACACGGAATAACCACATCTTGGTCAAGTTTCACTTGCCCTTGTGACACAAGGCCTTAAGATACACTATCTTACACCTTTTTGAACTTCCTGCAGTTGTTCGCCAAGTGAACAACTGAATTGTGGAAATCTGCACGATCTTGAAAAAGATCGCTGCATCGATGGCTGTTTACCGTTGAACATCATCCAGTAGACCCTCTACTGTCGACTATGAGCATGATGATTCTAGGCAGTCGAAGACGGACACGAGCTTCTAGCTCGCGGACAACCCCCCAGGTGCAGCCTAGCGACACAACAACTGACACTACCCTGGACCAAGAGTCCAGGACACCAGAAGACGGAGAGATTGTAGATCTCACTGCACTCGTTCCCCCGATTGAGGAAAAGCAAGGACCCGACCACGTCTCGCCCAGCATGGCCAAAGAGGGGACACCACTGGACAACAATCTGGCGTCCCTGCCCAATCCCCCTGGTCCCGGAACAAGGGCAAAGGCAGATATGGCTCGCTGTCATCAGATGGCAGAACCTCAAGAGCGGGGCACACTTTGAGATGATCTCGAGATCGACATTCAGCCCGCCGCTCACGAAGTCGAGGAATACGAGATGTGGCTCATTTGGTTAGTTCTGGCGCTTGGCTCTTCGAATGTGCACATAAGTCATGTGCCTTGACTCGACTCATGCTACAGATCTGGGAACTCGGGAGTGGTGTGGTGTACTCAGCTCAAGTACCAAGAAAAAAGATTCACATTAGGATAGAAAACCGAAAACAGTAGTTTAGTTGTCTTCCATAGTCGCATCCTCATCCGCATCCTTTCCCCCATCATTGTAAGGGCAACCCTGGCTAGTTGTGGAGATCACACTACCACACAACTGACAAGGGGAAATCCAAAGTATGTATAAATGAACAGAGTATACAAGAGAGGGGATTCTCACCTGACAAGGGGAAATCCAAAGAGAAAAGTCTAAGGACCCCCAATGTCAGCGAGCCCGTATTATACTACACTGCGCAGCCAGGGACAACACTTGGCACCCGCCATCAACCCTGCATCCCCCTGACCTCCCTGACCCTTGATCAACCCTTGATGCCACCCATTACGCGAGTCGCTTGATTTCCGACACTGTTCCGAGAGTGGAAGTCGGAAATTGGAGTGGAACTGGCAAGGCAAACAGAACTGGTGGAAGTTCTCCCAGGAGCGGAATCATTTCCGAAAGCGGAGGCGGAGATGGAATCGGAACTGGAAGCGGAGTCGGAAATGGAGTCGGAACTGGAAATGGAAAACAGAGTGTCCCCTGACAATCATCCCGCTCGTCTTCCTCGTCCTCATCATCTGAATCTGAACCTGATCCCATTTCCGCTTCCGCTTTTTCCTCTGTCTCTTTCTCCTTTCCTTTATATTTTTCCTCCGTTCCTTTTTCCCTCTCCCTGAACACAAACCCAAACCCCCAGCCAAATCGAACCCGCCCCAATCTAAACTTGTGCCCATCCACAAGGATGCGTTCTTGGCCACTGTGGCCCACAAGTGGAGCTGCTTGTGCCGCTAGATCCGCTGCACAAAGTCCAAGACCCCTCGGAGCAGATGATTGCTCTGCTCCAGCTGCTCGTTCTGACAAGACAGCAAGTCCTTCACCATTTGGGAGACTTTGGCTCCCAAAAACCCGTCGGGTTTCAAGCCCTTTATCCCCACACCTGATGGCCCCGCACGAATGTCCACCATCGGTTTGACTCCCGATGGCTTGACCGGCGACATTTTGGCCTACTTCAGCCCCGGTCCTTTGGTTTCCCCCTCGTCTTTCCGCTTCCGTTTCCCATCCAGGAAAATACACCGGACCTTCAGGTCCACGCACTGCTGGCAGGCAGTTTTCTTCCCGCGCAGACATTGGGTCTGGCGACGCCTGCATGCATCACAAGGTTCATGCTGAAAACAAAACATAAGTCCAGCGGTAATTCTGATCCACATCGGCTTGTCGAATCAATTCAGCTTTCAGTATATCCAAAAGCCGCTATCGCTCACGTTCGAAAACCGGCCCCATCGCTTTCCGAGCCTCGTTGGCTTTCGCCTTCAAGGCCCTCTTTTCCACCTCCCACGCTTCTTTGGCCTTCCTAGCCTCCTTGGCTTTCTGTGCCTCCTTGGCTTTCCATGCCTCTTTGGCTTTTCGTGTCTCTTCGGCTATTCATGCGGCTTCGGCCCACGCCTCCTGTTCCTTCCGTTCCACCTTGGCTTTTTCTTCATCCTCCAGCCGTTTCTTCTCCACAGCTTCCTTGCGCTCCTGGGCAAGTCGTTGTTTTACTTGAAGAGCCTTCATCTGCTCCTCAGCTTCACGCTCTGCTTGCACGAGCTCCGCGTCGAGTTCCTCGAGGTCGTCGATGGGAATGTCGCGTGATTCTGACATGATCCATGATTTTGATGATAATGGGAGAAGACAAGAAGCAGAACACGAAACAAAGATTATGTAACTTCCCCGACCTGGCGATCTCTGGGATCTTGCTTATGGCCTCATGGGTTTGGCCATAAGGGGGAGGTACTGTTACGATCTGTTCCTGAATCTGGACCGAAGCTCGGCTTCAGCTCTCATTCAGGAACCTCAGGTTATTCTCGGCTTTCCTTTGGGTTTCCCTTCGCACTTCCCATCACCCCTGATTCCCTTTTCTAGTTAGTTCTCCATTTGCCCGACCCTTGTTTCTCCTGACCATTGATCCGATTGTGTTCTCTTCATGACCCTGCACGCTACTTTACTATATAGACCTCCAGTCCATGTATCATAGTTCCTCAGTTCAGATATCAAATTAGCTTATTGTACTTAAGACCCTCTACTTGATATCGAAAACCCGTATCTCAGCTTAAAGCCAAGACCACTCCCAAAATTAGGGCAGAACACTGAGTGGGTGCAACCCACGAGGTTGAAGCCAAGCCATCTAACCCGAGACCCGAGTTCGGCTTTGGTAAAGCTGAACACAACCTTCACAGGGACTAAGCTCCTTATGGCTACCGCGTTCCATCGACAAACAGATGGAGCCACCAAGTGGGCCAACCGCACGATTGGACAGATCCTATGAACGGTCGTCAGAGATGACCAGAAGGACTGGGCACACAAGTGCCCGATGGTCGAAGTGGCCATCAACAGCAGTGTCGGCGCCACCACAGGATTCGCTCCCTTCAAGCTGAACCACAGGTACATGCCATGGATCGACATACCCATGACAGTGGTCACTCCATTCAAGGGAGTGTCCCAGTTCGCACAACAGGCTTGCTGGAACCTGGTGATGGAGCATGATGCCATATTGGAGCACCAGGTAACACAGGCGTTTCACACGAACAAGAAACACCGGGAAAGCAACATGTACGCGGTCGGCGACTGCGTATACCTATCCACCCAGAACCTGACCCTGCCCAAAGGAAGGGCCAGGAAGCTGGTACCGCGATACATTGGCCCATATCACATACTCGAGGCCCACAATGAAGCCTCGATGGTAACTTGAGAGTTACCAGATGATCTGAAGAACAGGTGCATCATGCCAGTCTTCTACACCAGCCTCATATGAGGATATGAGGCCAACAATGACGACCTATTCCCTCGTTGAGAAGCGAAGTTGTTCTACAACTTCAGCACGAACAACGAGGAGGAATGGCTCGCCAATGAGATTTTATCCCATAGGTGGATAAACTCAAAGGACCTGGAGTTTCAGGTCCGATTGACCCTTGGCGACGTGACATGGGAACCCATGCCAGCGTGTAAGGACCTGGAAGCTCTAGACCACTACCTAGAGCGACTAAAAGACACCAGGTCACATAGGTCACGTGCAGATCACATGAGACGCCAGACCATGCTGACAGCATCGCTTAAATTTTCACCTCGGATCTTTCCGAGGCGCATCGCTTCTTGAGAAGCAACCACCATCACCCTATCACCTTCTATCGAAGATGATGCCAGCCAAAGATGGTATCAACGTCAATCACTCAACATCCACGACACCGCCAGCGGCCCCCAAGCAAGGGGCCTCAGCAATTCTCAGCGCTCCTACAGCATCTGAGGAGCATTGGAAATCGTGGGATGAAAGATGGCCTAGCCAATCGCCCATCCTGACAGGTGCAACAACTGCACAGCCTTCACAGTGCACCTGAAAACCGCCACAGATGCCAACCGCATCCAATTGGTGGAAAAGGATGTCGGCACCGCCATGTACACGGCATGGCCAATGTGGGTTGACAAGGTCAAACACCACGTAGTGAGGAACATGCAGTTGGTTACGCACGACCTTAGGCAGGAGATAGGGGCCCTGAAAGACGACATCAGGGCCCTCGACAGCGCACTCGAGACCGAGCACGGCAGGACACGCAACTCATCCCACGTGATGGCCCCGTTGCCGTCGCACACCAAAATGGGGGTAGTGGATCAAATCGCCGCCCCTAACCCCACCCCGGGCCAACCCGCGCCAGGTCTCATGGCATGGATAACCAGCCCACCCAGCCTGTCCTTCATGGGCCCCAGTGAGCCACCAGTGTCGACAGATGACATTCCCAATGGGTTCTATTCGGATGACCCGGATCTCGAACACTAGGATCCGGACCGCCCACAGCACATCTTGAAGAAGAGATGTGCCCAGGGTTACAACAACAAGCTCCTAACCTATGACCCCATTGGTGACCTATGCAAGCGCGTCACCCATGAGTACCTGGCACAGTCGCCGAGTCGCACTGCCGACAACCTGGCACTGGGGCTGGGGCTGGCCGCGGCTCAGAATGAGTATCTCACGGCCAAGCAGGAGAGAGCCAGACGAACAGTCCTCCGACCCGCACCATTGGTGTCATTGCCCCCGCTGGCGATGACAGTTCCCAACCCTCTCCCAGGGGAAGGGGAGCTCATGCCTCTCGGGGACCCTCTGTTCGCCGTAATGGGCCGCCTGCCACGGCCCGTCAGAAAAAGAACACCGCTGCGAGCCAAATGGTCCGACCTCTGCGAAACCAAAGAGCAGAGGTTTCAGGACCCCCCGAAGGAGGCCAGAGAAATGCCATCGGGCTCCCACACATGCGGGATGATAACCGCGATGAAACGGGCCTGGGAGGAGGCCCAGGCCAGTAGCCAACGGTCAGGCTACTTCCTCATCGGCGAAGGAACCGCTGATGATATCCGGGACGTACTCCATGCGTGGCTATGTAACCCCGAGGGCTGTCAAGATTGGTTTTTAGGCGTTAATATCATGTATTAGTGAATACAGCGAATGCCCAAATAACTTATGCAAAGAGATGTGCCGTTTGGCAAATAAGGTGAACCAATAAATGTTCAGAAGGTAAGAGGGCTGCCTGAACAGAGCTCGCCCTATCTACAGTCGTAGCGAAGTAGCCCATGGCACTTGATGATGTAATGTGCAAGGTGTCACGAAAAGGTTGTTTAAGCAGCAACAATCCTTTTGCCGGTGAAGGCGCTCCTTCAGAGCCCTTCGCCGACAGTGCAGATAATAGTTCGAAGGCTAAGGTAACCAAGGTGAAGTATGAAAGCTCACCAGCCAGTGGTGCTCAAGTCTTCCTCTGATTGAAGATAGAAATCTATAGGAGAGGGCTCAAGACGACAGTCACAGCGAGGTCAAGTTTGGCACAAGATGGACATATGATAATTGAACTGGGGAATATACATGCGAATGGAAACTACTTATATTGAATGCTCGTATGATATCAGTGAATAGAAAAGAGGCCATCTGGAGTCAGGGTTGGATAGGGGTGCGCAGTCATGATACAAATAGATGAAACACAGATACAATAGAATGAAAGAGGAGTGCAAACATGAAACGACAGGGAGGAAAGGGGATGAAGGTACTTATGTACGAAAACATGCCTTGGGACCTGCATATACACTAACCTGCACAGACTCTTTATCCCACACGACCTACGGGTAGGACGTCCCACGAATGCATTCCGGCCATACGAACACCTAAGGGGTTGGATCAGGAAGATGATGGGGCCAGTGATGAACCATCACGCTGGGTAGAGGGTGCCGATCGTGTTTGATGGCGTACCTGCTGGTGAATGATGCAAGCAGTGAATAACTGTTCGGCGAATGGTGTGAAGAGCGAATAGAGCGAATATCAAGGAGGTGTGGTGGAAGGGAAGGGCGAACTCAGGCGAACCTGCAGGAGGAGTGATAAGGGGAAACATAGCGACAGCGAGGTGAGGGAAATAGACGGGTCAGGACAAGGGCATCCCATCGGCCATCCGTGACGAGCCGGATGGCAGTCTGAACATCCACGACATGGATGTATGGATGTGGATGAGGAGGCTTGCTCCAAAAAACAGCAAGCCCCCCTCCCCCCTCAGGGCATGGATGTACAATTTGTTCTGTGTCACCGACCAATGGCAGGAGCTCGTTCCAGCCAATGAGGTCCAGTATGCCGTCGGTGACACCCTGAGGGCATCAAACACTGGGATGTTCCCCATCCGAGGCCAATCAGCCCAGGACATCCCTCTGGACGAGGTTGCCCACTGGCTCACCAGATACGGCGGCGTGACCCGGGACAGCACACCCCAGATCGAACTATTCATCCAGCGCGACCTATCGGGGACGACCTTCAGTGTGCCTGCCCAAATAGGGCAGGAGAAGCTGTGACGGGCAGCCATGCGGGACGGCCACAAGGCAGCACTCATTGCCGCAGAGGCATCAACGGCCACCCGAGCCCAGCTAGACCATGAGCTAGCTGTCACTCACGGCCCCTTGCCAGCCCACGACCTGGTCTCCGAAGCGACCTTTCGGCAGGACATGGGCTTCGACTCCCCGCCCCATGTCCCCACTGACAACCTGGAGCTCCCGATGGACCTGCGCCCACCACTGGCTCTGTACACTGACATTCCCATGTTGGATATGGACTCCGAGGACCTCACCAGGTCCATTTATGAAGAGGTCTGAGTTGTCTATAAGGTAGCAGCCATCCAAACTCAACTACCATTAAGCGCTCATTAACCCTAGTTAACCCTATTACATAAGCGGCCAAAATCGGTAGTTCAGATTTGGGGTTTAGGTATTTAAGTGTAACTAGGGGTCTAGACCCATGCTTTTGCACTGGGATAAGTCTGGGTTCGGTACAGTGCTGGGTAGAGACTGCCGGGGACCCATGGTTGGGTTGAAACTCAGTGGGGGTTAGACTGCCGGGTACTGGTGCCGTGCAAATTACGTAAATATATTACATAAACCACCCACAAGGACCCCACATGCAACTTTATAAACTCCGCCGGGAACTTCCAGGCAGCCAATATCTGTCAGGTCAGAAATGGTCGACCCGTTCTATGGGTCTAAAACGACGTTTAAAGATGGTTTCAAGAATAAAAAAGTTTTTCTCTTCTGTGTGACAATGGTCAGGTATTTTAGTTAAGTAAAACCACTAAGTTCTTTGTATGTATACTAGAAATGATTCTATGGTCACTAATTTATTTATTTGTCCATGTGTGCAATGCAGTAGGCAGCCTACCGAGGCAGGCAGAATCGGCGCTTAAGGGTAGCTGGGTTTGGATGGCCGCTACCTTATAGGGGGAGGGTGTAAATATCATATTTACCCGCATTGCCCTTAAGGCAATGCCCACTACTGGACTAGCTTAGCTAATCACTGTACAGTTCTTGCGTGGGAACCATGTGGTGGTTCCCCAGATCTTACCTTACACTGTCACTATGTAGCACATGGAATAACCACATCTTGGTCGAGTTCCGCTTGCCCTTGTGACACAAGGCCTTAAGATACACTATATTACATCACCCCTGAGAGACTGCAGATATATGCATGCACTCTCCACAACTTTGGGGCTCCAACCCAGTCGGTCTTCGGGTTTATCAACTGCACAATACACCAGACCTGCCACCCAGTGAGGCAGCAAGAGTTGGCTTACACTGGGTACAAGAAATTTCATGGGATGAAATTTCAGGGAGTTGTGACCCCAGACGGACTGTTCGCTCACCTTGATGGCCCATACAGAGCACCACAAAACGACAATGGTGTCTTGAATGCAAGTGGACTCCTGGCACACATTGAGAGGAACACAATCCAGCCAGGGTCAAATGAAGGTGATCTGCCCTCTCACCATTTTTTCCAGCTGTATGGTGCCTATGGTGTAAGCCTGTACATTGTAAGCCCTTATGCAGGGACTGATGCCCTGACCCCTCAGCAGCAGCAATGGAACACCACCATGGGTGGTGTGCATACCTCGGTTGAGCATGGGTTTGGCCTGGTTTTACAAGACTGGCCCTACCTCCATTGTTTCTGGAAGCACAAGATCCTTGGTGTTAGCAACTCGGGGTTATGGCAGGGAAGGTTCGGTAGAGTTCTAGAATCAAATTTACTCTCTCAGTGAATTTATTGTCACTGTTATATTAATACAATACCTAGAATCAAATTTACTACATGATTTCCAGTCAACATGCCATGAAAATACAAAGAATACTACTCGCCTCTCTCAGTGAATTTATTGTCACTGAGAGAGGAGCACTATCATGTCTCAGAAGGCATATACATGCACCCGGCCCTTTAGCGCTCAAGAGCTCACGCGTCGAAGTCATTTCAAACTCCGCTGGGTGCAGCCACCTGTGAAAATAGAGATAACAAAATTGCATGGTACAAGAACAATGTTAGAAGAGATTGAAACACCATACAATAAATTGAACATATTATGCTTGATTTTGGTGCAGGAGCATAAATGCACCCAACACTTGGGAATGCATGTGGGCTCATGTATCAGGTGGCCATGTTACTAACCAATGCATGTGCATGTATCGAGCTGAATCAGACCTCCCAGTGTTATTCATGTCCTCCACCCTCTATCAACGATTATTTTCACTCTTGATGTTGTAGCTGTGCTTGTGCCTCTAAAGTAATTTGTGAAATTACTTTGAAACTCTGTATTTAACAAATTAAATTGAGAAATTACTCTGAAATTACTTTGAAACTGGAGGTTTAACAAGAAATTAAGTACTAGTTATTAAGCAGACCCTGCCTCAAGATCTCCAAGAGCGCTGTTGACGTCCGCTCTTGGATATTGATAGCCCTGTCATGCCTCTCAAGAAGACTTGCATAAAACTCCTCTATCTTCTGCTCCTTGCAGTCCTCATGTGCATCCTTCTTCTCTATGAGCTGAGCAACCTTTGCCATATCACGACGTGAATAGACGCAACTTACACTTGTGAGTCAGGTCCTCTTTGACATTTCCCTGCCGGATTCCAGCAGGCTGTCCACCGGCGAGTTTTCTTTCATGCTCTCCCCATCAGACGAGGGAGTGGAGGGACGTGTGCACTTAGGGGCCATGTGCTTGTGGCCATGCCTCATGGATGCACACAGGATCCCTCCAGCTTCCCAAAGCCGATTCTGCACCTGTGGAAACTTAGTATCTCAAAACCATTAATAAAGAAAAAACTCACTTCTTTGGCATGGGCCTTCTGGTCCTCATGCATATCCTTTGCCTGGATTTTGAGATGTTGAATGGCATCTAGCTTCCCTGAGAGTGCAGCGAAGCTGGACAGATCACTGTCAAGCTCCTTGCCAAGAGGTGACTGAGCCTTTTTCTTCTTCCCCCCCTGTAAATATAATTATCAGAATGTGGTGAGTGAGACAGGAAATGATCACATCCTTGACCCATGCCAACAGAGATGAAACTTTGTTCTTCAATGTCTCAGGCTCCCGGTTCTGGAAGAACCCCCTTGCCTGCACAATCATAGTCACTTCCTTCCATCGATCACCAATTTTAGAACATGACACCATAAACAGGTTGATGTTGATCACAGCACCCAGAAGATGTTCAAGGACGCGTGACGTGAACTCTTCACGTGACTTATGCATTTTGATAGGTTGGCCTGCCCCGGCTTCACCCAAGGAGGTTGCTGACCCATGTATAATGGGTGGAGCAGGCATGTAAATATCTGTGGCAAGCAGGCCCAGGTCGATCACAGCCAGTGGTGTCGACAGGGTCGGGATTCAGTCCTGGGTCCATAAAATGATAAAGTTGGGACTGGAAGCATAAGGGAAATCAATCAGAGGTTGTACTGGAGCTTGGGTGAGCAGCGGAGTGGTGGACATGATGGATATGAGTGGTGGACGCAAGTAGTGGACACATTCTGACTTAAAATTTTCCCATGCTCACTTAATAATTTTTAGTCAGGTCAGAATACACCGGGGCTAATAATTATCAGCTACAAATACACTCTATTAGTAAGTCTAAGAATTTGGTAAAAAATCTCTCCAAATGCTTACTGTCAAGGCTTGATTTCCAAGTCCAGAGCTGAGCTTCTGAGTTTTATTTCTCACTCTTGAATCCTGGTCTTTTGGGTGTACTCAGTAATTCTTGGCTCTTGTCAGGGGACACCCCCTTTCCCAATTCTGACACCGGCCCAACTTCCACTTCTGACACTCCCACTTCCACTCCTATTTTCACTAAAGAACATTGTTGGAAGTGAAGTGACTTGTATAGTACATGGCATCGTCAGTCAAGGGTTGGGGAGGCCAGGGGAGGGCAGGGTTGGTGGTGAGCACTGGACGATGGCCCTGGCTGCAGTCCAGAATTGTATAATATGGGCTCACTGGCAATGGGGTTCCTTAGACTTTTCTCTTTGGCTTTCCTCTCTGTCAGGTGAGGTTCTCTCTTATTGTATATTTCCTTATTTAGGTATACTATACCTGAGTAGGAGAGAGAGAGAGAGAGAGAGAAAATCAATTAGAGTGCTCGAAGCGCATGGCGCTTATGGTGCACTGTAAGCTACATGTAGGTCTATGGCAAGCTACTTTAACGAAGGGAGGATATCGCAGTAAGACTACAGGAGGGAGAGCGAGGGCGGTGCATTTCATGAGGTTGAGAGGGATAAAAATGAGATCCCAGGGTAAGCTAGTAATAGCTTAACCTCTGCGGTGCCACAATTATTAATGTTACTAGATGTTGATGGGCATAAGGAGGGAGTACTGGTTGCATGTAGGCTCGTTCTCGAGGACCTGCGTCGGGTAATAAATGATGGGCATCGGTATGGGGCAGTGGTCAGAGGTGGTGGTATGCGAGGGAGGCAGTGGATTAGTTGACATATATTATTCATGGTAGAGGCCATCTACGGTAGCAGTCCGCTGAAGGTGACACTCAAGGATATGTTTGCGTGCAGGGCATTTGCGGTCGGTTGCCGAATGGGGGCCATCGCAGAGGGAACATTTCCGGACAATGTGTTGGCATGTGACCACCTCACTGCAGTTGTTCACATCGGCGCATTTGCAGTCATGTGTGAGATGTGGTCCTGAGCATAGGCCACATTTTGTCTTGTCTTTACAGGAGCGTGCAAAATGACCGAAGTGATAACAGTTGAAGCATTGTGGGGGGTGGCGTGTGAATCGCATGGTTGAGTGGAGGCATCCTTGATACGCAATATGCTGCTTGATGCAGTTGTTAGCAGTGTCAAGATCACTGAGATATAGGATCAGGGAGGAGTGCATTTTTGCATTTTGTCGAGGAGAGTGAGATATGAACTCGGCATGCTGGAGCATGGAGGGATGCGTAATGATATGCTCATTTTGGTCCAACAGGGTGGCGATGTCATCGCTGTCTCATGATGGATTGAAGGAGGTGGGAAATCCGTGGACAATGATGGGGTATAACCTGGGGGAAATGGAGAGGTTGACAGACAATTTGGGGAGCCATTGGCAAGAAGTCTCGACGAGGTCATTCCGTTCATCCTCAGAGCAGGTAGAGATCCAAATGTCTCCACTTCTGTGGCGACCAACGGCTCTGATGCGAACCGTGCAGTCTTCTTCTCTAACATTCCCGTCAGGATCTGGGGATGACCAGCGAGTTCCCCACCAACATCCTGCTTCACCGAGCGCTTTGTTGATCCTGTCCTTCAGGTCTGCGTCTGACAGACCAGCAAAAACCGGCTCCTGACGGTTGGCCTGGGAGAGTGTAAGGTCAAATTTAGTGTCGCGACGGGGTGGAGTCGGAGGGTGTGCGCGGTGAGTTATTGGCGAGTACGGAGGCATAAGAGCGAAGTTTGCTGGTTGGAGCAGCAAGGCCTATGTGGGCTGAGATGGATTCGAGCTTTTCACAGATGGTGGAGATTCGAGGGTCGAGATGTGAGTTCCTGAAGGTGGTGCAGGCCGAGGAGACGAGGTTGCGTGCGTTGTGTAGTGTGTCGATAGGAATTGAGCACATTTTTGCGCCTTTTGTTTTAGGAAGGGCAATGCTATGTATGAGATCATGTAGTTTATTGAGCGCATTATTTATGGTATCAGGGGAAGGGGATTCAGGAGGGTCTAAGTCCGTAGGTGGTGGTTGCGGAGTGAGAGCCATCCTACCTGAGTAGGAAATGGATTGGTGCAGGTAGTAAAGAGTAGACAGTTATAATAAACCCTCAACCAAGATTTGAAGTAAATCAATGGGGAATGGACTGTACAGTGATCAAACACACTAATTACGGATGCTTGAGCGAGGACAGTTAATTTCCAGCTAGAGTAGCATACAAAAGCTACTACTGTATTTTTAGGCAGTCAAAGAAATGGATGTCCTGCTTTAGTTCTGGGTCAAAGAGCCTTATGAGTGATGGCAGAGGGTGTTATGGTAACATGACACATAAGAAAAGATGGGATTATTCTAGAGGGATATTTGAACTATGGGGATTATGTGGACATACATAATGCCCTTCATAACATAGAATAGGTTCGTAGTAAGCTGCTACTGCCCTGTAAGCACTCAGCATGAGAGGATCTTTCCATGATCCTGCATATATGCTTCTGCATATATTTCTTAACCTCTGTGTCCCTTCCAAAGGACAGCCAATTGGTTTAACGTTTCATTCGATTCACATTCTGTGAGTTCTGATGTCTCTGTGTAGCACATGTGATGCTACAGCCAATTCTCTCTATCCAATTTGAGCCATCTTTCTGATCCAGCGCTTGATTGGTGCACAAGCACTCCATCAAGCTGCCATTTTGGCATATTATAGAATGATACTGAATGCCACAATGCAATAGGCATGTCATGGTATGGGAATCATGTCAAACATAATGCTGGTGATTCTCTGGGCCGTCTATGGTGCATATATTGTATATATCCGCACCACAATGACAATTCCACGATGCAGCATTTTACTACTAGCAGAGCAGCTCAGAGTGTGGCGAGAGGAGGCCTGCGTGGCGCATTATAGGTCTGGGACTGCAAAATAGGTGGTCAGCACATGTCACGATGAGTGGACATATAGCTGAAGTGAGGAAAGAGATGAGAAGAGCTGGCAAAAATCAGCCAAAAACAGCAAAAAAGTGCCTGTGCAAAGGTATAAGAGTGCCTTTGGCGACTCGGATGAGATGGAATGCATGCCGAAGGTCGATTTTGGTATAAATCCAAGCCTTTCGGGGTGCATCCAACAAGTTGGTAATTAACAGGAGTGGATAGTGGTCTTTCTTTATGATCTTGTTGAGTGCTCGGAAATTGACGCAAAGCTGAAGTTCACCGCTCTTCTTTTTGGCAAAGAGGATGGGGGCTCCGTGCTAAGACCGAGTGGGCCGAATGTAACCCATATTCAGATGCTCATCAATGAACGCCTGAAGCGTGGCAAGCTCCAAGGTAGATAGCGAATATAACGGAGGTTGAGGGGGCGTAGTGCCGTCCTCCAGAGCAATCTTGAGATCATAGGGTCGATGTGGAGTCAAGGTATCAGCTTTGGACTTGCTGAACACATCCATGAAGTCGTGATACACTGGCGGGATGTCCTTGAGGTCCACGGGTTTGGGTTTTGCAGAAGCCAAGCAGGCCAAGGCCTTGTTCTCAGGCATTTCCAGGTTTAGCTGGAAGCATGGGAACCCTCTAACTTGCAGGCACGGTAAAATGCTGCTGTGTTAAGGAGAGTCACCCGAGGCACCTCCAGACTTGGGGGTGGCTCGGCCATTGCGGCGTGAGCCAAAGCCGGTGGGGGTTCCACAGGACTTCCCGGAAGGGAAGTTCGGAATGTAATACTGCCCAATACCCAGTCAATCAACGGATTGTAGTGGGTGAGCCAGTTGTGTCCAAGAACTACCAAAACAGACAAATCAAGGGGGGTGACATAAAAGTCTACGGAATGTGTGTGACCATTGGGGAATCGGATAGGTAGCTCTACAGCTTCAGTAATTACCGAATTTGTACTACCATCGAATAAACAGAGCGGAATCGGGTCTATGGAACAAGTTCGGAGAGTTTATTTACAGCAGATTCTATGAAACAATGAGTAGAGCTGGAATCTACTAATGCTTTAAATTTTTGGTTCAAGACAAGAGACGAGGACAAACTAATCACAAGAGAGTTCAGGGAAAAAAGAGCAGAAGTGTTGATTCATTCTTACCTTCTCTACTGTGCAAGTTGAGTCAACATGACCCTCGGTTTGCATGGAGGTCGGAGGGTCGCTGATTATTTTTTTGTGCCTGAAGCTGAGGATTCGGCTTTGTTATTGGACATCTTCCCATCAGAAGCTGATGCGGGCCAGGCCGACGTGGCCCTCAGGCAGTCTTTCGCACAGTGGCCACTCTGCGCACAAACTAGGCAGAGGTTGTTATCCATGCGACGCTAGTGTTCTTTGGGTGTGAGTTTGCCACCCTTGCCGAGCTTGTTAGTGTAGTCGGGTTTTTTCTGACCCTCGAACACATTCTTCCCTTTGTGCTTGTCCTTACCTTTGCCTTGGTTGTTATTACCAGCATTGGCGTTGGAGTTGCCTGAACTTTGACCTTGACATTGGTCATTGTGTGGGGCTCGGTTCTGGTTGGATTTGTCTTTAGCCTCGGGTTTGGGTGCAGCCTGAGTCCCGCGAGAGGCTTCACCGTGACATTCCCAATACCTTTGGTTGATTTTCTGGACCAGATCTTGGAGGTCATCAAGGGTTCAGGGTTTGTCGAAATGCACCATTTCGTCCTTGATTCGCTTTGGCAGAGCAAGATATGCTCAGCGATGCAAAGCTGAATCATTCACTGCGTTTTAGGGGTTTCTACTTGTAGTTCAAATGACTCAGATTGGCGGCAAATGGCCGAAGCATTACCTGATAGCAGTAGGAAATTGAGGCCACGTTTGGTTAATCTATTCAGACCCCACAACAAGCCTCGAGCTGGATCGAGTGTTTCTGACATTATCTAACATGCTGCAATCAGGTCAACTAATGGCAGTTACGAGAGGTTGATCTGTCCTTGCTCCAAATTTGTCCTATTAGCTTCATATCAATAGTATCGTTGTATTTAGATCACCTAAAGCATTACCTCATAACCACAGGTGACTGTAGTCACAATTAGCTAGTCTGTTCACACCCTACAACAAGCCTTAAGCTCGATCGACCATTTCCGACATCCTTTGATATGCTGCAATTGGGTCGACTGATCCCAGCTCCGAGTGGTTGATGTGTCCTCGCTCCAAGTTTGCCTTGTTAACTTCATATCGGTAGTATCGTCGTATTTAGATCATCCAGTATCAAGTTGGGATGGATTTGAGCACGGCCACGCAGCCATGCCGCACTCAAGGTACATCCACCGCCATTAAAATTTTGACTTAGATACATATTTATGAAGGGCTTCCAAAAAAAATAGATTGTGGTCCGAATGCATGAGAACCAGGCTGCCTTGAGGCTTAGCGCTTATCTATCAACAAGGTGGGGTATTATTTATATACACGCTGGGGCCTCTTTTCCACCACAACCCTCACGAGTAACCACCAACTAGTACTGACACCATCTTCCCTAATGTCCCAGGCCTCCTTCCATGTTGCTGCTAGTATTAGAGCGTAAGTCCAGTATTTGCCCCACTATATCGTCTTCGTTGATGCTCAGTGCATATATGAACATATGCCACGTCACTTCTTATAGACGACATCAAGCCGGAACAGGTTGGGCGGTGAGCAGCTCACGGTCACGGATATGGGGCGCACATTTGCGGAGAGATGATCAATGTGGATCCAGAGCCGAGGAAAAGGACGTTTGAGGGGTGAGTCAGATTTGCTTGTCATTTTGTCTTTTGCGTTCTTTTTTTTTTCTTTCTTCACATGTCATGCAAGTGTTGTTCTGCACTCCCTCCACACGTGTCCCGTGTTCGTTGTGCATCAGTTTCCGTATCCTCTTTCCTCCCGCCGGTTCACTTTGTGCCATGTCCGTCTGCATGCTGACTTGTTCTTTGTGTTCTCACACCACCCCGTCCACCCACGCAGCCTCAAGCACAACCCCGATGACACATTTGATGACGCCGCTCTGGCGGCCATCCTGCACGCTGCGACCGGGCCACTACCGCACGTGGCATGCCCGCCGTTGTAAATGATGGGGATCGAGCAGGGGGGCGGGTAGGGCATGTGCATGGTGTCTTTTCTTTTCTTTTTTTTTCCTTTTTTTTTTTTTTTTTCTTTTTTCTTCTTTTGTGGGCGGGAGCGGGGGCCCTTATGCGTGTGACGACTCATTGGCCTTTTTGAGTGAGGTCCACGTTGTTACCACAGTATTTTTATTATCAGTTAGTCTGTACATATAGTACTATTTAATTGGAGTGCAATGCAGGTACTAGAACAGATTTGGATTGTGCAGAGATATATATTTAAGATGTGCTCTGAGCCAGTAGAGTGTAACTGGAGTATGAGTGGCTCAGATGTGTGGATGTAAATGGTTGTAACTGAATCTATATGCTCAACGAGTACATGGTATGTCTGGATCTATCTACATGTGACTACATATGGTAGCCGCCTGTGCAAGGAATGCACTTGAAGACTAGATAGACCTTGTGTTTGCCCGTCTGATGGTAAGCTGTACTTGGATATTGAACGTCTCCAGAATGAAAGCCTATTAATGATCAGGCAGATGTACTCGTGATCCGCTTCCTTACTCTCCATGCCCCACGATTAGCCACCCTAAACCCGGCGATTGGTGTCTATTCGGACTATGAATACCTGCCGCCTCAACGCGGTGATTGTGCTGGAGCATGGATGCGAGTCTGTAGAAATTGACAAAAAACCGAGTTGGCTTGTGGCTGTCCTTCATGACGAGGTTTTCGAGCTCTACCTCAGCATCGGCGACCTGGTTGTAGGGACCGAAATTCAGGTAAAGCTCTTCCATGAAGATGCCATAATCCGAGGCCCAGAGGGGCTCATTAACGGGGTCATCAGTAAGGAAGGGCTCGAAATAGTCAAGAGCCGTTCCTTTGAGGAAGGACAGAACATAGTTTACTTTCACAGAACCATCTTGGAAAGCTTGGGGTTTAGCACAGAAATTCAACGTGCACTGGAGAAGGGAACCTCGGAGTTTCTTTGGATCTGAACCATCAAATTGGTCAGGTTCCCGAAGCTTTGCCTTTGAATCAGCTCGGTCTCCTCCACCAAGTCCATTGTCAGCGAGCTTTTCCAAAGCCGTGAGCATGTGGCGCCCAACCTGTTCCTCGCCGTCTGCCTCTGCATTCAGGTTAAGGTTCGGTCTCAGGGCCTCTGCATCAGGATTGGAGTTGTGCTCAGAACTGGAGTCGTCGTCGCCACCATGACCACCATCTCCAGGGTCACTAGGGTTGGGGGACTCACCGTGGGGATCTTTGGGAACCTCACTGATACGTCTGTGACCAGCACCAATAACTCAACATTAAGATGAGTTCGAAGATGGAGGGAGGTTGTCGTATCAGTGACGTAATGGAGGGTTTTTGGGGTGGTGTGAAGCACTTCGTGCATGGCGGGCCTCTATAGTTGGGATAAGGTGGCTACCGCAGGCACAGGTGTAAGATCTAGTGATAGGCATATCGAACAACTGTGTGTGGAGAGTTCTGATATACTGTTAAGAATATAAGTCATACTTAAGACTCAACACAAGGGCCGAGCTGAGGTTCGGGAACAGAGGGCTTGGCTTCAACTTTGTAGGTTGTGCCCAATACAGTGTTTCGCCCTAATTTTGGGAAATGGATTTGGGAACGGATTGGGCTTCAAGCCGAGGTTCAGAAATGAGATCATGTAGGCAACTCAGGTTATGGCAGGGAAGGTTCTGTGGAATTCTTAGAAAGCTAGAATCAAATTCACTCTCTCAGTGAATTTATTGTCACTGTTATATTAATACAATACCTAGAATCAAATTCACTACATGATTTTGGGTCAACATGCTATGAAAAAATAAAGAATACTACTTGCCTCTCTCAGTGAATTTATTGTCACTGAGAGAGGAGCATTATGCTGTCTCAGAATGCATATACGTGCACCCGGCCCTTTAGCACCCACGAGCTCGTATGTCAAAGTCATTTCAAACTCCGCTGGGTGGAGCCGGTTGTGAAAATAAAGAAAACAAAACAAAATAGAAAGATAAGGAGTGACCAGAAAATTTCGAAAATAATCAGGGAAGTGGATGCATGGCACAAGAACAATGTGAGAAAGAATGAGAACACCATACAATAAATCAAATATATTATGCTTGATTTTGGTGCAGGAGCATGCACCCAATAGATCAGACAGAGAAGTGGAGAGATACGAGGATCTAAGTCACTATCAGAACTGAGGATTTAGTGTACATGATGGAGGGTTTATATACTAATTGCAAGGAATGGAAAGAGGGCATCAATGCCTGTATCGAGCAGGAAGAAGGGTAGATGGACAATCATCAGAAATAGAACAGGATTATCTAAGAAAGGAAGTCAGGGTGAATAATGAACCGATAGGAACCTGAGTTAAGCCGAGAAGGGTTCCTGAGCGAGATCCGAGGCCGAGGCCTCGGGTCCGGACTCAGGAATGGGTCTTAACATGCAGCATGGTAATGGAACATGAGCGTCAGCCTGGCACTAATAGGCTTTCTGCAGCCACTTAAGGTTATGCATGACGTGAGACCATGCAATAATCTCAGGGGAGGGGTCCCAACTCTGCATCCAAACACACAGCAGATGATGTTGTCCAGCACAGAAATTGAGCATGAATGCCATCCCAGTGGATGCTGTATGGGATCCTGCTTTGCCGGTCAAATAGGAGAAATTCCATGTATTTTCGAAATAGTGACCTTAAAATATAGCATACTGGTATTGCTATCATTGGGGATGAACTATTTAAACTTCCTCTAATTTCCTACCATTTTTTCGCCATTTCTAATGAAGTCTTTGGCTCAAAACACTTCTATTCTGTTGCAGCAGAGTTATGAATCCACATGTATCCACAACTCTGCTTATTCAAACTCCGACGCGCGCGAGCCCGAACTCGAGCCTGTGGACACTCTACCGGTTCGGACTCAGCACTCTGGAAATGGCAATTTATTCCCAAGCCTCTACAACACAGTTTGTGCAATACAAACTCTGCCCAATGCTACCATAGCAACAAGGCTATGTTAGGCTGTGCTGTGCCATAGCTACACTCACATTGGGTCCACAAGATACAACAATCTCTTGATAGTTTAGCTAAGAATCCCCCATGGTCACATGACTATCACATGACCTCAAAGCTCAAAGTCACCTGATCATCCACAGTCACCTGACAATCACCTGACCTCAAAGTCACCTGATTATCTACAGTCACCTGACAATCACCTGACCTCAAAGTCACCTGATTATCTACGGTCACCTGACAATCACATGACACCATCACATGACCTCAATCCAGCTTGAAGTCACATGACTTTCCTTCGTCACATGATAATCACATGAGCGTGGGAGTTTCTTACATACTCTTAGCTTTACTGTCACAGAGCTGTGACTTTAACCCAATATAGCAATAGAACCTTCCACAGCCTTCCAATAGTTTCCAAACCTTTCCTGAAGCTTCTCTAAGCTTCCACAAGGTTCTTCACAGTAGTAGAAGCTTCTACAAGGTTCCTAGCAGTAGTTACATAAGCTAGATAGATGCAGTATAAATAGCCTGCAGTTTTAGCAGTGAATCAGCCAATACATCATCATCTACTATCCACGTACCTCGTGTGACTTGCCAAGCTTGCACAGCTTACTAAGCTGCTAACCCCAGCTAGGGTTATTACACTTACTTAGTGTATTAATTCTCAGTTAAGTAGTTGCGTTTCTACTTAGCCACCCGGACTAACACTCCAGGTGAAATTCTGCAGAGTGAGTCTGACAATCGATTTCCTTGTCAATTAGCTCTCCAATACCTGAGACGAACTGATCAGTGACTTTCCTGTTCAGTGACTTTCACAAGTCACTTCTTAAACCCTAGTCGCTCGTTTATTGCAGTGCATTGACGTTAATCGGGTCATTTCACTTACAAACTCTCCTGTGAAGCCATTCCTATCTTTTTGGAATACTTGGACCCCGATAGTCATCCTCGAGCCTACAGACTTTTAGTTTATTGTTCAGTGCTGCTAAGAAACGTATTGCCTTCCATCCGTATTAACTTGGACTAGTTTTTACGCGGATTGCAACCAAGGTACAAATATTAAATTATTTCCGGAGTTGTGCTGCAGCATTGTTTAATATTCTTTGAGTTTCATATACGACACGTTCTGATAGACCAAAGTGTTAGCTCTGACACCAAAGTCTTGAAGGGTTCCAAAACAGATGCTGTTGTGCAGGGCAGTAATGGAATATGAGCGCCAGCCCAGTGCTAATAGCCTTTCCGGAGCCACTGGATGTTATGCATGATTTGTGACCATGGGATAATCTCACAGGAGGGGTCCCAACTTTGCATCCCAACCCATAGCAGATGATGTTGTACAGCGTGGAAATGCAACATGAATGCCAACCCAGTGGATGCTGTTGTGTGCGCAGTAATAGAATGCCTAATGCACATCAACCCCCCAACCCCCACAGTGCTTTTGCAGAGAGCGCTTTAAACACCGCCATCGACGCATAAGAGGGCGAAAGGTATGAGTGGCGGAATGTACTGCAGCAAAGATGTATCTTCATACCTGGGATGGCCATCAATGTCACTGGAAACTTGCCAAAATACCCCATGGTTGTCACCCACCATGACAAGCATGTTGTTCAAGCATAGCCCTGCAAGGTGAAATAGTGTCAAACTGGATCGATTGAAATCCTGGTATATTTCCATTTGCCATACATCATACACGCTGATATCCCCACACCCACAGTCGTCACACAATTTGTCCAGAGAAGCCCACCATAATACACATGGCTGTGGGTTATGCAAATGTACTTGATAGTAAGCACAGAAAAGGGGATGATGGAAGCTGATGCCGTGTGCTGTTCAATGTCCTGCTGGATACTGTAAAAAAGGATGACGCGCCAAGCCAGGCATTGTCACCCATGGGAGAATGATACCTGGTGGCAATGTGCTGGCCGTGATCCTGCAATACATTTGATGAAAAAAAAACAATATCCATACGTGTACACTGCAGAAGGTATTGTATCGGTCCCATATTCAACGTCTGCTTTCCGGATGGTGATAATACAGAATGCACTGGTGAATACAGTGCATAGTTATAACACACATAGCCTGGCAATTGCCTGCTCTGCGGTAATGGAGAATAAACCATGTTCATCACATTGCGCTAGTCCTCAATTGCGTTACCATTTGATGTTAGACCATGAGGGTTATATTATCCCTTAAATCCAGCTAATATTGTAGTGCTAAATGATATATTGCGGTAATGCCACCAATAGTAGGTGGTGGTAAATGTGTGTCGAGATCCTGAATACAGGCGATAACTGCCCAGTGTGGGTCCACATGGTGTTATGACCATGCCACTCGACCATCTCCGCCAACTCCGGAACACCTCGCAGCACCTCCAACTCTATTCCGCAACCTCCGCATCCCACGACCTCAACCCCTTGTTCTTCAGTACCCCTGGACGACTCTATTTATCGGCCTCTGTACTTGACCCTTAGCACAGCAAGATACCATTTCCAGATTTCCATTTGTTCCAATGTCCATTGTACTTATGCACCCTTTGTTCTTTTGCCATTATTCTTACTCTACCCTGCACCCCCTTATTGTCCCCTTGTTCTCCATTACTCTCCGGAATTTGCTTAGTACTACCCTATTACCTGTTGTCTCAGCTCTTTGTATAAAACCCAGCATGTATATCTCCATTTCTGCAATCAGAGAATCAACTTCGATACATGAACTCCTTCGCACTATCTCCTGTTCTTAGCATAGCAAGTCTTGCAAGCTCTATCTCCCTCTCTGCCTTCGATACTCTGTCTTCGGCCTCTTCCAACCTCTGTTCTCCAACCTTTGACTCTCAGTACCCTTCTCTCGACCTCTGCCTTCTCCGACCTCCGGAACTCAAATCTGAAATACTTAGGACGATAGTTCATCAGGGGCGCAACACATAAGTTGAAGCCACTGTCCTTTCTAGTTCCGATCTCCGGGATTTACGATACATAACACATGGCCATGAAGTGCCCTGCGAGATATGGTGCAAACCGATGATGCACCAAGCCAGGCATTATGTTTTTTGATCAAATACCCCCATTGACTCCTGAGCTCAAGATAATCCATTGATTATGAGTAGGTTTTACAAAGTCCCATCAATCCCATCATTGACACCTCTGAGCTCAGGTCATGCATTCCATACATTTCCTCATGTGAGCTTCTGTTACGATACGATCCGTCGTAAGGTTGACCGAGGTCGGGGACGAAACCCGAGTCAAGGTCCGAGGTTACAGGGCGAGGTTTGGATGGGGAAGTCGGAGAGGGACTTGGCTTCAGCTTATGTGCTGCGCCGACCCTACGCACGAGTCCCAACTTCGGAGGTAAACGAATAAGAGGCGAGGTTCTAGCTTAAGAGGCGAGGCGTAGAAACTAGCTAGGGATCGAAGGGACACGATAGTTGATTTTCCGACTGAGGAGTAGGAATGCATACAAGGGGGTTATATACGGACGAGGTGCAAGTCAGGGGCGAACAGATTAGTGGAGGTCAGGGCGGGGTCAGGAGACTGAGGTCAGGGCGAGGTAATATACGAATGATGCGTGATGGAGCGGAATCAGTAACTAAGGGGGATACGGGCATGGGATCAAGGTCGGATATGAGTTCAAGCTCGGGCTCGGGCTCGGGCGCGGATAAGTATCATATGTACTCGGGCACGGATATCACAAGGCTTGGGGCTCGGAAGAAGGTTCTACCGGTAAGTAGCCGGCCAAAGGCCGGGTCCTTACAGTATTCCCCCCTTATGGCCGAGACCCTCGAGGCCGTAATGTGAACAAGGTTCGCCTATCCTTGAATCTAGATCTCGGTCCGATGTTAAGTAGCCGGAAAGGCGAAGCTTAAATCGTAGCCGAGGTTGGAAAAAAGGGTGGGTAGGAAGGCAGCGAACCCCATTGCCAACTAATATGGTGCGCCCTCAAGCCCTCTTCAGCTCAGCCGTCGACGAGAACAGCGTGAACAACGCGTTCGACCAGACTTTGTTGTCTGAGGAGAATGGAGCCTCGGGCGAGGTTACGCCTGAGGATCGACCCGAGGTTGGCACATTGCCAATTGATGAGACGGGGGCCATCGACATGCGGCAGCCGTGGCAGGAAGGACCGAGTGGAAAGAAGGTGAGTACCGTAGTTGTCTAATCATGGGCGCTGCTGATTTGTCTAGTATAAACGCATGTTATTCTCCTACCACCCGACCGACTTGTCCCTATACGGGTACAAGCTCGCCGACGGGGGACCTCGCGAGTGGCAGCTCGCGACCAAGGCCGAGGCGAGGTGCGCGCGCTGCGAAGAGCGCGACTATACGTGCCTTCGGGCCGTTAGTCTCGACTTCGGCCTCGCCGACCAGGGTGCTTGCGTGTGGTGCAGGACCCGTTCCTTGGGTTGTAGTATCGCCCAAGGTCGCCGCAGCAAGGCAACCCCAGGCAAGGGTCAGGCGGGTACCGCGAGCAAGAAGCGAGCGAGGAGCGAGGAGGCCGAGGATGGACCGAGGCCGAGGAAAGAGGCCAAGGTTCAGGACGAAGTTGCAGAGGACGACGACTCGAGTGATTGGGTCGAGAGGAGCCTCGAGATGAGGGTAGAGCGGATGGAAGCGAGGTTGAGCGAGGAGAAGGGTAAGGAGACTGGGGAAGTGAGGCAGCGTGAGGAGACAGAAACCGAGGTTGGAGGTCGGAGGGCGAAAAAGGACAAGAAGACGAAAAGATCGGAGCGAAGTGCGGAGATGAGGGAGTTGATAGCGGCGGTGAGGGATGTGGGACAGAAGGTTGGCGAGGTTGGGGAGAGGGTGTGCGAGTTGCTAGGGGAGTTTAGGGCTGCTAATGACAGGATGAACAGGGCGGATGTGGAGTTCATGAGGATAAGGAGGAGGCGGAATTATTTGAAGCGGATGCAGGGGGCGAGGGACTTGGCAGATCATGGGGGACATGGGGGTCTGGTGGAGCGAAGTAGTAGTAGTAATGAGGAGGAGTCAGGTGAGGGTAGCGAGGGGAGCGAGGGAGAGGATATGAGGATGGTGGAGTGAACTAGTAAATGGAATAATAGGCTTTTCTTGGTTTTTTATCGATTTTTTGTTGTTCGATTGCGAGGGTTTTTTTTTTTTTTTTTTTTATCTAACTACTGGGGTCATGGGGGTTAACAAAGGAAAATGATCATAGAGCAGTCAAAGGGCCGGGCTTGCCCGGGTAAGAGTCATGGAAATCCGTGACCAGCTCCGAGGCATGATCAAGCTCGGAAGCGAGGATCCACGAGGTTTCTTCGTCGGTACCTTCGTAACCAGTCCACCTAACAAGGTAGAGTAATTTGCAGCTCTTGCGTCTATTATCGATCTTCGAGTCGAGGATTTCGGAAACCTCGAACTCGGGTTCGCCGTCGATAACGACTGGGGGCGGAGGCGGCTGAACTCGGTTTGGTATGGTGTTGGGCGAGGCTGGTTCGAGCATAGATACGTGGAAGACCGGATGGACTGAATGCATGTGTTCTGGAAGTCGAAGGGTGAAGGAGTGAGTACCCGCTCGGGAAATGATTTCAAAAGGACCCAAGAACTTCTCGGCGAGCTTCTTGGTAGGCCGAGTTGTTCGAAAGTACTGTGCCTTCACAAAGGCGAGGGATCCTACTTGGAAATCAGGAGCGGGCTTGCGACGAACATCGGCCGAGGCTTGGTAAGTTTTCTGAGCCTCGAGGATGGCGTGGCGAAGTTCTTGGTGAAGCTCGTCCAGGTCAACCACGAAGTCTCGGGCTCGTGCCGAGGCGAGGTCGCGCTCGGGGTGAACTGCGAGGTTCGGATGGTAGCCTTTATTGGCAAAGAATGGGGAGACGCCGGTGGTTGCGCTAGGCGCGTTGTTGTAGGCGAACTCGGCTAGGGGAAGGAGCGAAGCCCAATTGGACTGCTGATAGTTGCAATAGATCCTGAGGTACTGTTCCAAAGTTTGGTTAGCACGCTCGGTCTGACCGTCACCCTCGGGATGATATCCCGAGGTGAAATGCAACCGCATGTCCAAAGCTTTCCCTAGGGAACGCCAGAAGCGCGAAACAAACTCGGAACCCCTGTCCGAGGTGACGTGCGAGGGGACTCCATGCTTTGAAAAGACATGAAGAACGAAGAGGTGAGCGAGCTCTTGCGAGGTTATCTTGTCTGTGGTTGGAATGAAGATAACCTGCTTAGTGAAGCGGTCAACAATCACTAGGATGGAGGTGAACTCGGATGAAGGGGGGAGTTGCTCAATGAAATCCATAGAGATGGAATTCCAAGGTTTCTCGGGAACAGGAAGTTGCTTGAGGAGACCATAGGGTTTGTGACGTTGTGGCTTGCTTCGCATACAAGTGGTACACGTCTTGCAATAATCCTTGACAAAGGATCTAATCCCCGGCCAAGTATAGTCTCATCGGATCAGCTCCAAGGTCTTGTTGACCCCGAAGTGTCCCGAGAGGATGTGATCGTGCTTGTATTGCAGGATGCGAAGTCGAAGGTCTTGGGCCCCTGGAACATAGGTTAGGTTGTCAAGCTTGAGGAAACCCTCGGGGTCTGTGGTCCACCTCGGGTCATTAACCAAGCCGAGGTGCGACTTGGCTATGGGGTCCGAGGGGAGGTTCGCTAGTATGTCAGCTCGGATCTGCTCGGTATCAAGCAGTGAAGCGGCTCGGAGCACGATGGGAGCGAGGTTAGTAGCTCTAAGGGACGATGCCAGCTGGTGCTGAGTAAACACTGGCCGTAGGTTCTGCGGGTTTATGGTGGCATAGTCGCTATTCCCCTCTTTAAGGTAGACGTCCCATCGTCTAGTGAGAGAGTCAGGCTTCGTTCCGAGGCGACCTGGTCGGAAGCGTATGGCGAGGTTGAACTGGGAAAGGTATTCCGACCACCGAGCTTGTCGACGGGTCAAGAGCTTCGTAGTTGAAAAGTATTCGAGGTTCTTGTGATCGGTGATAACGTCAACTGGTTCGCCTGAGCCCTCTAGGTAGTGTCGCCAGCGTTGAAAGGCTTCAAAAATGGCGAGGAGCTCCTTGTCGTGAACATCGTAGTTGAGCTCGGTAGAGGTGAATGTGCGGGAGTGGAAAGCGACGGGATGAAGTTCGCCTTCTGAGGTTCGTAGTGATAAGATTGCCGCTAAGGCATAATCTGATGCATCAGTCTCTACGATCAGTGGAAGGTCAGGAATCCAGTGAGTAAGGATAGGGGCGGTAGTGAACGCCCTCTTCAACAGGTTGAAAGCCCGTCGACAATCCTCGGAAAAATTCCAAGGGGTACCCTTGCGGGTAAGTCGGGTGAGAGGAATGGTGATGTCGGAGTAGTTGTGAATGAAACGTCGGTAGAAGTTGGCGAAGCCGAGGAAGGATTGGATGTCGTGAACTTTGCGAGGTTCAGGCCAGTCTTGAATGACCTTTACTTTGTCATCTGCCATAGTGAGGCCCTCGGGAGAGAGTATGTAGCCGAGGAATTCAACCGAGTCGCGATGGAACTCGCATTTGTCTTCTTTGGCGAAGAGGTTGTTGAGTCGTAGTCGTCGCAAGACTTCCTTGACATGTTCAACATGTTTGGAGGGGTCACTGGAGTAGATTAGAATGTCATCCAAGTATACCACCACACAAACGTCCAAAAGGTCGGCGAACACCTCGTTCATGAATCTCTGGAAGGCAGCAGGGCCATTAGTGAGACCAAATGGCATGACCAACCATTCGAAAGACCCATAGCGAGTCCTGAAGGCGGTCTTCCATTCGTCACCCTCGGCCACCCGTACGAGGTGGTAAGCGTGACGAAGGTCAATTTTCGTATAGATGCGAGCATTCTTTGGAGCATCAAGTAAGTCAGCAATCAATGGCAATGGATACCAATCTTTTTTTGAGATTTTGTTCAAACCTCGGAAGTCGACACACAACCGAAGTGAGCCATCTTTTTTGCGAACGAACAATACCGGTGCACCATGAGGCGAGCGTGAAGGTCGGATGAAACCGATGTTTAAATGCTCGTCGATGAACTCGCGAAGTGCTTTGAGTTCGGAAGCTGAGAGAGAGTAGATGGGACCGATAGGTGGCGAGGTCCCTTCTTCGAGGTTGATTTTGATATCGTGAGGTCGGTGGGGAGCTAGAGTGTCAGCGCATGCTTTGCTGAACACATCTGCAAATTCGTGATATACTTCGGGAACATGTTTCTTAACGTTCTCAGGAAGCTCGGAAGAGCTTCCTCCCGATGTTGCCCCTCTGGCGAGGAGCTCAGGCGAAGCCAAATTGAGCTGAAACACTTCGGACCCTTCCAATCGAGATGCGCGCATGAAAGCGGGTGCATTGATTAGGGAAACGAGGGGTGCTTGCAATTTCGGAAGCGAGGTCGGAGGCGGTGGCGAAGATGCCGTAGGCGAGGTCGAAGTCGTAGCCGAAGCTAAGCGGGCTGACGTCGCCGGGGTCGCTGGAGTCGTTGTTAGGTCGATGGTCTTGAAAATAATACTGCCCAATACCCAGTCAATCGACGGATTGTAGCGGGTGAGCCAGTTGTGGCCAAGTACCATCGAGCAACTTGAGTCGAGCGAGGTTACGTAGAAGGTAACCCATTGTTGTTCGCCGGTCGGAAAGCAAATGCAGAGGTCTAGAGCTTGGGTAATGGTAGTGTTAGTACTACCGTCAAATAGTTTCAAGGGTATAGGAGAGACAGGATAAGCAGGCATGGAGTACTTCTGGACAAATCTGGATTCAATAAAACAGTCTGAGGACCCGCAGTCAACTAATGCAACAAAAGCGACGTTGGGAAGCGAAGGCGAGGTTAGATCTACATTAAGGGAATCTTTGGACAATGAATGAGAAGCGGCGCTGAGTCTGAGCACACGGGTGAGGTTACCGCAATCCTCAGATCGTGTGGTTCCGAGGTTGCTACCTATTTTTTCACCTCCGTAATGGAGGCCGAAGTCCCCTCGTTAGGGGTCTTCGTTGCCCGACCTTTAGAACCGCTACTATTGGTAGACTTGTTCTTCGGGCAGTCCTTGACGACGTGACCTTTGGTGCCGCAAAGCAGACAAAGGCCTTGGTCGACCCGACGTTGGCGCTCCTCGGGAAGCAGTTTGCCATCCTTCCCGAGTTTGCTCGAAATGTCGGGCTGGCTCTTGTTGTTTGAAGAGTTGTTGTTGTTGGAACCCTTGCCGCTGTTGTTAGTCTTGTTGCGGTTCTTATTGTTATTGGAACCACTGGAAGGCTGGTGGTTGTTAGTGGCATTGCTACTGGACTGATTAGGGGTGCGTGCAGGCTGGGAGCTACGACCATTGATCATGGCGTCGTATTCCTTTCGCTCCCAGTAACGGCTATCGCATTCCAGCGCGAAGTTCCTAAGCTCGGCGAGGCTGCGGAATCGAGGGAAGTGAAGTAAGTCGTCCTTGATTCGTTTGGCCAAGCCCTTATAGGCAAAGTGTCGGAGGGCCGCGTCGTTCCACTGAGTCCGAGTCGAAGCTCGGGCGAAATCGATAAAGAATCGCGCGGCCTTGTGGTGCTCTTTCATAACGATCTTCTCGAGGTCAATCTCGGCTTGGGCCGCGTTGTCGTATGGGCCGAAGTTAAGCTCGAGCTCGGCCTTGAAGCTGTCCCAGTCCTCGAGCCAATCTGGCTCGGGTTGGACTTCGCCGAGGATCGCCGGCTCGAAATATTGCAGAGCCGAGCCGGACAGGTAAGAAATAGCATACTGCACCTTTGAGGCCCCAGTCTTGAACGCGGTGGGGCGATCTCTGAAGTTGAGTACACATTGAAGGAAGAAAGTGCGAAGCTTGGCTTGGTCAGTACCGTCATAACTATCCGGTTCCTTGACCTTGGCTCGTGCTTCGGATTCGCGAGGTTTCGCGAGTTTGATGAACACTCGACGCATAAGCTCGTTGTCCTCGAGGTCACCGAGGTCCTCGGGCGGAAGGTTGGGGAGGTCCCGATCGTTGTCAGAACTTCTAGAGCCATCACCTGGATCACCTGAAGGGTCACCGAGGTTAGCCCTACCTTTGCCTTTGTTACTAGGCTCGGCGGGGTCTGCGAGGGGTATCCCCGGGGACGGGGGTGAGTCATCGGGGGCTTCCGAGAAACGTTGCTGTTCTGAGATACCCCGAAGGGTGCGAGAACGAGTTATCATGGACATCGTGAAAAAAGGGATACGTAGGGTGTAAGCAGTCTGAAAATACTGTTACGATACGATCCGTCGTAAGGTTGACCGAGGTCGGGGACGAAACCCAAGTCAAGGTCCGAGGTTACAGGGCGAGGTTTGGATGGGGAAGTCGGAGAGGGACTTGGCTTCAGCTTATGTGCTGCACCGACCCTACGCACGAGTCCCAACTTCGGAGGTAAACGAATAAGAGGCGAGGTTCTAGCTTAAGAGGCGAGGCGTAGAAACTAGCTAGGGATCGAAGGGACACGATAGTTGATTTTCCGACTGAGGAGTAGGAATGCATACAAGGGGGTTATATACGGACGAGGTGCAAGTCAGGGGCGAACAGATTAGTGGAGGTCAGGGCGGGGTCAGGAGACCGAGGTCAGGGCGAGGTAATATACGAATGATGCGTGATGGAGCGGAATCAGTAACTAAGGGGGATATGGGCATGGGATCAAGGTCGGATATGAGTTCAAGCTCGGGCTCGGGCTCGGGCGCGGATAAGTATCATATGTACTCGGGCACGGATATCACAAGGCTTGGGGCTCGGAAGAAGGTTCTACCGGTAAGTAGCCGGCCAAAGGCCGGGTCCTTACAGCTTCCCACCCCTGCCATTCTTCTGTGGCCTTGTGCCATTCCTCTGTGGCCTTGTGCCATTCCTCCGTGGCCTTTTGCATCTTCACTAATTGCCAACCTCCTTCTTCAGGGAGCTCATTGAACTCGTTCATGGAGTCTGTAGGCTTCTGTCATTTTTTCCCGGGTGCCGGAGGCGGCCTACTGTCCATGTGCGCCCGTTTTTCTGAATCACATAGCTGTTAGGTCTAACATGGGTGGAGACATAAGTCAAACTCACTACCTTTTCTACCAGGCGTTGCCTGCTTGGTCACCACAACTTCCCCCTTGTTGCCTTGGGTTGGGCCCCGCCAGACAGCAATCGATGGACCAGCCCTAGGTGTCGATGGCTAAGATTGTGGGGCAGGCGATCGAGTTGTTGCAGGGTCGCTTGCCTTCCCCAATGCCTTAGCCTATTTCCCTGGTGCCTTGTGAATTGTGCCTGAGATCAGCCCACCTAATTTGGTGGATATGTACTATCAACTCAGTCTCAATGCAATGGTTGGCCACAGAATGCTTACCTTCAACCAGGTAATAGCCCTTCTTATCTGCAATGCATCTCCCGCACTTTAGCTCACCAATCCCACCACATTGGTTCAAGTTCTTGGCATAGGCAGTGCAGGCCTTGTCGCAAAAAACCTTGGAACGCTGGCAAGGTGTTGTCAGGGTCCGGAGAGCTTCAATGGATTCCAAACCATGCTCACATTGATCCAAATGTCCTTTCCAAGCAGGATCGCATCCGGTGGGTATCTGTATGCTTTAGGATAAATTGGTCGATGCCCTTGGGAGATCTCCGCTTCCGAGGGCTGCCTTTGGTCACGGGGGGATCATCTGATAGTGGCAGAATAGCAAGGAAGGGCGGTGCTGGGATGTGTGGTGCAGGTGGACGTGGAGGGAGGGGTAACCACCAGACCCCCGCGGTATCAAATGTGTACGGCCCGCTGTAAAATACATGTGTTGTAAATATAGCTCGAAGTAGACTAGAGTTTGGGGTCCTAGTAGATTCGATGATGCGGCAGCGACCTTCAGTCACTGCCTTATATACATGAAAGCCTTGTGCTAATTATAATTTATCCTATTGTCTCCTGAGTCCTTTGTCCTTTGTCTTTTCCTTATCCCTGGGCTTCCACTCATCCTTTGTCTACGAGTGCGACGCGTCAACACACCGAAGTGCCACTCGGGATCTCCAGATCCCAACACTCAATTTACCACATAGATACTGAATTTCCCTGAGACCTGGCGTAAGTAAGTGAAGCATCGTTAGAGGCGCGGATAGAGTGGTATTGGCCATGTTGCGCTTGTCTTGAACCCCGGGGGATGCTGTCCGGGTAATGCTCACACCCTTGCTATTGTTGGGCACTCTGTGTCTGCGCCTTGCCTTTCCATCAAGCATACCACTGCCATCGTCCATGGGAGGAGCGTCCTGAATCACAATCTTCTTGGGACACCTGGTCACTGGTGGTTGCGCAGGTGGTGGTTCCACCTTGTCCTCTGTGTGTAATTAAGCGTACATACACAATGAAGGCTTGAGCACATACCACCATCGTCCGATACATCTGGATCACAGGCTGGGGACTGTGCAGCTCCTGGGGAACACACAGGTGGGTGTGCTGGGTCAGGTTCTGGACAGGCGCGAGGCTGTTTGGCTTCATGGGAATGGGCAGGTGAAGCAGACTGTTGAGCCAGAGCCTTAATTGCAGGGTGATCCCCCACACCAGACTGCCATTCAGCCTGCACTCAGGTGACAGCCTGCTACCAGGATTAAGAATGGATCACTCACTGAGTCCAGAGCGCCATCTTTCTTGGCTAGCCATGTCTGAGCTTGCAGCTCTCTTTCTTCCAGGTCAGAATACGTGCCTGGTATTGCATACTGACTGCCCTCTATGCCTGCCTACTTGGCGCATGATTGGCATCATCACTGAATCTGCGGTGGCCTAGTGTAGTGTCCTCAGAGATGGACTTTGCTGACAAATGCAGAGACTTACCAATGCCACCGCAGCATCCTTGCACCACTGCTCTATGTCAGCCTTGGTTGCAGTGTTCTCCATAGGACACAGAGCAAGAAGCTTGGAGCAGGTGGTCCTTATGACCTTGGTACACTGGAAGCATATAAAAGTTTTCTTGTCTGAAAAACTGTTCAAAAAACTGTAAAGATATTCCAAATTTTTTTAGTGTTTTTAATGTAAAAAAACTTTAACATAATTTTGTGTTTTCTGTTGAGCAAGAAAATTGTAAAAAAATTCAATGGTTTTTTCATGTTTTTTTATGGGTTTTTATGGGTTTCTTTGTGTTTTCTATGTGAAAGTTTTTTTACATTAAAAACGCTAAAAAAATTTGGAATATCTTTACAGTTTTTTGAACAGTTTTTCAGACAAGAAAACTTTTATATGCCTCCAATGGTAGTGCTCACAATGTCTTCCTCTGACAGATCCTGGGACATGGCTGACCTCGCTGGGATATCATCAATGTAATGGTGGATGCTTGGTCAAAGTTTGCGCAATTAGGCACAGGCGTGACCACGTGACATGTTGCCTGGTCAGTGCATTCACGGCAAGTTTGATTATAGCATTGAATTGAGTATTGTACTGTCTATTGAAGTAACATTATCGCAAGGGATGGGGAACAAATAGAATGCAGTATAGCCTATCTCACACACTCAGGATGGAATCCTCCATGAAAGCCACAACTTGTTTCTGCCAGTCATCAAGATCACACGCAGCCTGTCCCAAATAGTCTGTCAGGATTACACCAATGTCACTAAGCGCCGTGAGACCATAGATACGATTGGGTTCTATTTCTCGTGACTGGACACAGGGATGTGAATGTTGTGCTGTCGAGGTTCCGGGGCCTTGTATAATATCTTAGACTATATGTACATAATGATAAATAATACCCCACTGGGGGCATAGTAAGGTTTTTTGGTCTGAAAAACTGTTCAAAAAACTGTAAAGATTTTCCCAATATTTATAGTGTTTTTTATGTAAAAAAAACTTCAATAAATTTTCAGGTTTTTTAAAGCTTTCTCAATCCCAAATAAAATTATAAAAAAAAAGTGCAAAAAACTTTAAAGAAACACATAGAAAAATTCAAAGTTTTTTTCAGACTTTTATCGATCAAGAAACTCTGTGAAAATCAAGGTTTTTTATGCATTTTTTATGAGTTTCTTTGTGAAAAAAAAATAAAGTCATAAAAAAAACATCAAAAACCATAAAAAAACATAAAAAACCATAAAAAACTTTGATTTTCACAGAGTTTCTTGATCGATAAAAGTCTAAAAAAACTTTGAATTTTTCTATAGGTTTCTTTAAAGTTTTTTGCACTTTTTTTTTACAATCTTATCACAATTTTTTGGCACCGAGAAAGCACCACGCTTCACTCTAAATTTTGGGTAGCCAATATCTGGGTGTAATTCCAAAAATTATCGGAAAGTAATCCGAATAGTACCCAAATTATGCGGTCGCGAGATTTGACCTTCTGTCCAAAATAAAAACAGCATGTAACCCAAATTTCATCCAAGATTTCAACTAGATCTCTGCACACAAGAATCTATCACCGGTGCTATTGCCTGGCTAGGTAGCCAGCTGCAGCCTCAATAATTGCAAGAAAAATTGATAGAAAGAGGTATATAACAAAGAATAGCCAAGTAATCCTTCCCTGTGGTGGCTGAGGCTACACTGGCATCATTGCTCGACTTGCGGCCTCTCAAGTGCCACCATTCATGCAGCGATCAAACGTTGCACTGACATTTAGAGTTGTCATGTCCAAATTAGTAACACGAATAACTGTTCAGTAGCACTCACAGTTACGCATTGCTTTTACCACACCCTCGTCTTCATGTCGAGAAGAGGCGGACTGTGCTGGACAAGCAAGAAGTCACGTCAGATCAGGATACAGACGATAGACAAAGGGTGACTCCACCTCCAAAGAAAGCTAAGCCTAGCCTACATCCATCTACAGGCTTGCAGTGTCATGATTCAATGGTTCCTTCCAATTTGTTGACACATACGAAGCTTGCTCTGTTAGGAGGAGACCGGCCATTCCTAGCACCGCCCTCTCAGTGCTCCGACTTCCTTCGATGGGAATTAAGGACAGTGTTACAGACCTCAAAACAACAGTTATGACCATTGGAAAAACAATCGGGATGCTTGAAGAATCAACGATCCCTGGGTTGACACAGCAAATCAAAGACATTGAAGAACTGGTGAATAAGCTGGCTCACATGAGAACGTTGGACAATGAAAATGAGAGTATATTAGGAACCTTGACTGCACAATACGAGGATCTTACCAAGCTCGACATGCCATTTTATGCCCTTGAAGAGAACTCTCACACAGGTCAAAAGGGTGTCTGAAGGAGGTACAATAGCCGAGGAAGAGGCAGAGGACGATGCCAGGGATCACAATAACCAGTAGCAGCGTAATAACACGTTAAATGTGAGTGTTATATTGTTATATTCTAGAAAGAATGCACTCACTATGAATGATAGAATTTTGTTTGCCCGGCTTTCTATGGCCTCTCGGATCACTCCTCAACACCCATGAGTGATCTGAGAGGCTTAAGGAGCGGCTACTGGGTGCCGGATACAGTGAGCTGTCTTTCTTGAAGAATGAATCAATAATACTTTTCGAGCCCTCGAGCATAGCTTGGACAAGGGAATGCATAGCCCCACGAAGAGCTCCAGCAATGAAGGCATGAATATATGCTTGGCGGACAATTGGAAAAAAAATGGAGGAGTTTTGAAGGTGGCTGGATTAGTGTCTTCATAGGTATCTCCTGGTTCATAAACGGGGAAAAACTGAGCATGAGAGATAAATAAAATCTGTCGTAATGTCAGCCGCCTCAGAATCGGAATCTGAACTGTCTGATTCACTCTTTGAGGAAGCTAAAACTAAGCCATCATATTCATGAGTCAGTTTGGGGTGGTGTGGAGATGTAGGCCATGAAGCAGAGCAGATATAGGCTCAAAGTCATGCAGTGCAAAGGGATGACCCACCGGTTCATGCTCATGTTCCGAGTGTGACTCTGAAACATCATGTATCAACATCAAAGTCATATGACATACCATCCTGATCAGAGTAAGCATTGAGATTCTCATTCTCAAGCTCCTGTGTCTCCTTGATCATGTCAATGCCGGTAGATAACTCGAGATCCTGATGATCTAGGGAAGAGATGTGATGTGCATTATCCTGACAATCTGGATTGAAATTTAGAGTGTTCTGTCCGACATGAGAAGATTTGGCCAGCTCTAGAGCTTCAGCATCCGTTTCCAAGTGCCGTTTGATGATCCGGCTATGCTGCCAAGGTAGGTCACTGTCTTTACACAGTGAGCATGGACAGCGACGAAGGCCAGGCATTGGTGCTGGAAAAGCTGCGTTTCCAGGTACCAGAGGGTGAGGAACCAGCCTAAGCTCTAGCTCGTAGCAAAGTGGCTGAGTATTGGATGCGCACGACGCATGTACGCGTGTCGTCGTGATTCTGCCACCAGAACGAGCCTAAGTTGATGCAATGCAATATGCTTGATCAATGCTTGAGAGAGCTAGCAATTAATATTCACACGGACGCTATATAAAACGTGAGCCAGGAATAAACCCAGCGATACCCCATTGCTACTTTCAGATGATATTTGATTATTATTTAAAAATTGTACCAATAATCCTCAGGCGACCTTTTGGCCTAAAGCGCGGTGAAGCTTTCAAAAACTTGAAATTTTATTGAAGTTTTTTTTACATAAAAAATGCTAAAAATATTTGGAAAATCTTTACAGTTGTTGACCAGTTTTTCAGACAAAAAAAAACTTACTATGCCTCCAGTGCCCATTGCTCACTATGACACTCCCCAGGACCCACACATGCAACATTCGCAGAATTGCCTGGAGTCTGCCGTGCACTGCGATGGACAGTTGTGCACTTCGCCCTTGTTTTCCCCTTTGCCTGGGTCTTTCTATGTATGGGGTCGACTGGGTTGGGGCAGTGGTACCAGTGTATTCAGGTGAAATCTAGTCCTACCATAACTGAGATTTACCTAGAGTGTCTTCGCAGGGAAGATCCATGAGCTCACACCTGACACAACCAACACTTTCCGGCAACACCGCTGCAGCTGCGATTAGCCACAGCACTATTGCGCAAAGGAACAGTCGCCAGATGACATGGTTCCAGCATAATGGTTGCATTGAGTATACCAATGGTTATGAGTATACCAACGGTTAATGAAAACATGCCAATGAACCTGGAATAGTAGCTGTATGCCTTGCACAGTCGCTCCATATAGATATGCATACCATGCATTCTTGCCTGTGGGTACACTTATTGAGGAGAGAAATAAGTGTATTAAACTAGTCATAGCTACGGAATATACCCATCTCTGATAGCATCCTCCACTCGGGTCCTCCAGGTTCTCACACATTCCACCGCATTTATCATGGTCCACATAAGCTCATCTCCATCGTCTTGAAGTGTCCACCAGCTTGTATACTCCAGCCTTTGTTTTTTTCCTGGCCTCAGGTCTCTTACTATCCTCAGGAGCTTCCCACTTCCTTGAAGTAGACTCTGCAAGGATTTTAGAAGGGTATCTTAGTGATGCAAATAATATACGATTAGATTGAAATGTACTCCCTCCAGCGCATGGGGTAGCTGTCTATGGGCTCGGAGTATTGGGTTGAGGCCTAGTCATAGACATTGTCGCAGTTGGTGGCACAGCAGGATTACTGAGTGGGGACAAATTGCCTGCCGTGGCATGGTCCATAGTCATATCCCTGGGGGAATGAGAATATAGAGGCACTAGTGGACATAGGCCCCTCTCCTGGCTCGACAGGGGGTTGGGGCGGAGCCTGGGGCCTGGGCTGGGTCACACAGGTATTACAAGATGCTCCACGTCCGCATGTGATGCCTGGGTGGGTAGATGGGACAGCGGCATGGTGACTGCATAATGGGAAATTCTTTCCAGAAACACCTCAGATGTTTGAGGAGATGCATTGGTCCCCACGCTCGCTTCCGCATGGGTACTGGAATCCCCTGAAGAGGATTGGGTCATCCCAGGAAGGGCCTGTGTCTCTTGCGAATGTGTCAAATGAGCACTGCAGTCAGGTGTGGCACCCTGGGAAGCATCAGGTGGGTGGGATACTGTTGGATGCATGACAGGCCCAGGGGCACCATGATCACCATCAGGAGGTGGGCCTAGGGGACAATCTGGCCAAAATTCAATCACCGAGACCTTTAGAGCTCTTGTTATGCAAACTCACCTTCAATGGGAGTGCATTCCAGATTGTGGGTCAGACGCCATCCACAGGCATGGCTGTCAAGTCCACTTGCTGTGGGTGCGATAATGGCCATGAGGGTGGTTAATCGCAGACAATCTAATACATAGCGCCTGCCTTGTCACACATGTTGTACACATATGGATTATGAATTTCAGGGTGCATGATGATAGGAACAGTGGCAATAGCAACCTGAACATGTGTTACGACCGTTCATTCCAACTTCCGACCCTCAGTTCCGCAACACCTTCCGCCCCTACAATATTTCCGCAACACATTCCGCCCCTCCGATATTTCTGACATTCCGCCCCTTGTACATTTCCCTTGTTCTTTCAACTCTATTACTCAGACCCACCGGACCCACCTCACCGTTCATCAAGACCACATGACCGGCCCTCCTGTGTTTCGTTGTCAGATATGTTTTCCCCACCCAGTGTTCTTTGCCATTGTTCTACCTTACCCCGAAACCCCCTTGTAGTCCCATTGTTCCCAAATAGTTAGTTCCCACGCATTGTCTACTCGACTTCCGCTTCCTCCGGAATTTGCTTAGTACCCTATCATTACCTGTTGTCTCAGCTCTTTGTATAAAAACCCCCTCATGTATGTCTGTTATTCTGCAATCAGATAATCGCCTTCGATACTTGATTTCCTTCGCTCCATCTCCTGTTCTTAGCACAGTGAGTCTAGCAAGATCTCAGTCCCTCCGCCTTCCGTCTTCCGCCTTCCGCCTTCCGCCTCAGTTCCGACTCAAGTTCCGACCAAATCTTTGGTTCAGTACTTTCTGACTTCCAACTCAGTTCCGAAATACTTAGGACGATAGTTCATCGGGGGCGCAACCTATAAGTTGAAGCCGCTGTCCTTTCCAGTTCCGACTTAGTGGAAATCTCGATACGTAACAGTATTATCTGATTCCCACCCGATAACTATCACTATGCCTCCTCGTACCATAGCTACTTCAGCTCGAGCAGGAGCTGTGGAAGCTCTCTCTTATTTTGGCAGTCTCAGATCTGCAGCACCAAGGCACGCGGAACCCTCCGGCAGCTCTCATGCCAACGATGAGCTCTCCGATGCTTTTCCGCAACGATTCGAAGAAGTTCCCAACGCTAATCCCGACGACAATCCCGACTATGATGGGAATTCGACGAGTAGCAGCGGCGAACAAACAGCAGCGTCATTCCGATGCCCAGCTCCACCACCACCACCTCCACCAGGACCCCCTCCAGGCGGCCCTCATGGTGGCCCACCCGGCGGTCCTCCACCTCCAATTCCACCTCAGATTCCTGCCAACCCAGTTCCGCCCGCGCCAGTTCCGGATCTTGCACAAGCCATCGCCATGCTAGCCGGACAACTTCAGCGCCCGGCCCAAGCACCACCACCACGCCCTAAGACAAAGGTCTGCGAACCAGATCAGTTCGACGGTTCCAACCCCAAGAAGCTCCAGCCATTTCTGGTCCAGCTTCAACTCAATTTCCGTGATCGTCCCGACGCCTTTCCCGATGACGAACGAAAGGTCAATTACGCCCTTTCCTATCTCCGAGGCATGGCTCTCGACTACTTCGAACCCGCCCTCATGGATCCGTTCGCTCTCGTCGACTGGGCCGACGATTACCACAATTTCGTTTCCGAACTCTGCAGCAACTTCGGACCATTTGATATGGAAGCCGATGCGGAAAATGAACTCGATAAGCTTCGAATGAAAGACACTCATAAGATAGCTAAATATATTGTCACGTTCCAGCAGCTTGCTCCTTGAGTCCGATGGGGAGAAGCCGCACTCCGACGCCAGTTTTACATGGGCTTGCCATCCCGCATCAAGGATGAAATTGCCCGCGTCGGAAAACCCGCCACCCTTACCGACCTCCGCAACCTCGCCCAATCCATCAATTCGCACTACTGGGAAAGACATTCCAAGGTCGCTCGCGAAACCTCCACCCAGAGCAAGAACGACAAGTCTTCCGACAAGAAGTCTGATAAAGACAAGAAGAAGACCAATTCCGGAAACAACAACTCCGGAAACAACAACAACAACAACAGTTCCGGATCCAACTCCGGCAACTGGAACAACAACTCCACCCCTCGCAACAACCAGGCCTCTGGTTCCAACGCCAACGCCCAGAAAAGCACTCCGGACCTTTCCGACAAACTTGGGAAGGACGGAAAACTAACCCCTGTAGAACGTCAGCGTCGCATGGACAACAACCTTTGCCTTTTCTGCGGCAAAGGCGGTCACGTCGCTCGCGACTGCACTCGCGCTTCCGCCTCCGCTGCTAAGGCCAAGGGCCGCACAGCAAAGATGGAAGAGAAATCCGAAGCGGCTCCCGCTGCGGATTCAAAAAAATAGTCAGCAGTCCTCCAGCCTCCGCACGAGCTGAGGGCTGTGTTGGCCCCATTCGTGCGACAAACGAGGTTAAACTCAACGCATCCGCTCTTTCGTCCTCCGACTCCCTCTCTGTTCCGCTCACTTCCGACACAATTTCCGCACCCCCGTTTACCGCATTGATCGACTCCGGTTCGACTCATTGTTTCCTCGATTCCAACTTTGTTTTGAAACATAAACTTCCGACCCGCAACATTCCGACTATTCCGCTCCGCCTTTTCGACGGGTCTTCCAACACGGCAATCTCTCAAGTCGTGGATCTGTCTATCCGTTTCGCTACTGGGGACAACCATGAAGTTACGTTTTACGTTACTCCGCTAGATGCTAGCTGTTCCGTTGTACTAGGACACAATTGGCTCACCCGATATAATCCGTCGATTAACTGGGCATTGGGTCAAATACAGTTCCGTACCCCGGATCAACTTCCGTCTATTCCGACGTCGTCCGCAAAAATGGCTCAGGCCTCTTCTGCAACTCCGCTCGTGGATTCAGTTCCGCACTCCGGTCCCGCTTTAGCACCTCCGTCCCTCAAAGCTCCTCGAATTGCGCTCGTTTCCACCACCGCTTTCCGCGTATTGCAACGGCAAGAGGATACGACCGTTTTCCAGCTTCACCTTTCCGATTCGGCTTCAGTCAAGGCTCGTTCCGCCTCGACTTCCGCTCCGGTCGACATGAGCTCAGTTCCGGAAGAATATCGTGACTTCCCGGACATGTTCAATAAGGCCAAAGCCGATAAACCTGCTGAACATCGACCTTACGATCTGAAGATAGATTTGGAAGAAGGAGCATCTCCGCCCCTTGGACCGATCTACTCTCTTTCGCAAAGTGAACTCCAAACTCTCCGAGAGTTCGTCGATGAACATCTCAACATGGGTTTCATCCGCCTTTCGCTGTCTCCGCACGGCGCTCTGGTCCTCTTCGTCAAGAAGAAGGATGGATCTCTCCGCCTCTGCGTCAATTTCCGTGGACTCAATGCCCTCACTAAGAAGGACAAATATCCGCTTCCGCGCATTTCCGACCTACTCGACACTCCCCGCAGGGCGAAGATCTACACCAAAATTGACCTCCGGCACGCTTATCACCTTGTCCGCATCCGGGAAGGTGACGAGTGGAAAACCACTTTCCGCACCCGCTACAGTGCTTTTGAGTGGGTTGTCATGCCTTTTGGTCTAACCAATGCTCCCGCTGCTTTTCAGTGATTCATGAACGACGTATTTTCCGACCTCCTTGACGTATGCGTCCTAGTCTACATTGACGACATCCTCATCTATTCCGACACACCGGAAAAACATCGGGAACATGTCCGCGAAGTACTACGCCGTCTACGCAAACATCATCTCTACGCAAAAGCAGAGAAATGTGAATGGCATCGCGACACGGTCGAATACCTCGGCTACATCCTCTCCCCTACGGGTCTTACCATGGCAGAGGACAAGGTCAAGGCAATTCAAGAATGGCCGGAACCCCGACGTGTTAAGGATGTGCAGTCCTTCCTTGGCTTTGCCAACTTTTACCGGCGTTTCATTTATAATTTTTCCGACATTACTGTTCCGCTCACGCGTCTCACCAGGAAGGGTGCCTCATGGAATTTCACTCCGGAATGCTGTTCCGCATTTGAAGCCCTCAAATCGGCCTTCACCACGGCTCCCATACTCGGTTTCTGGATTCCTGATGCCCAACTTGTACTCGAAACCGACGCTTCCGACTACGCGCTAGCCGCCATTCTTTCCATCATTTCCCCCGACGACGGAGAAATTGATCCGATCGCCTTTCATTCCCACACCTTTTCCGCCCCGGAACTCAACTACGACGTCCACGATAAGGAACTACTTGCGATTTTCGAAGCCTTCAAAATTTGGAGACACTACCTCGAAGGTCCAACCTATCCGATCGACGTTGTAACGGATCATAAGAACCTTGAGTATTTTGCAACTACTAAGATTTTGACTTGCCGTCAAGTCCGCTGGTCTGAATACCTCTCACAGTTCAACATGGTGATCTACTTCCACCCCGGAAAGCTCGGAGCAAAACCCGACACGCTCACTAGACGTTGGGACGTCTACCCAAAAGAGGGAAGTAGCGACTATGCCAGCGTTAATCTGCACAATTTCCGCCCAGTATTCTCCACTGAGCAACTGGCATCGTCCCTGCGTGCTACAGCATTGCAGTTTCCGCTACTCCACGCCTCAATTATTATGGACACCGAGTCTCTCCATTCCGACATCCATTCCGCACTTCGTTCCGACCCCATCTCCGCAGCCCACCTCGATGACCCTACCAGTCCTGGATGGTCCCTCAATTCCAACGGATTTCTCCAGTACAAGTCCCGGATTTACATTCCGGATACCAACGATCTACGACTTCGCGTACTCCAGCAAAGCCACGATCACCCGCTCTCAGGACACCAAGGCCAGAACAAAACCCTCGACATAATCCGACGTACCTACATTTGGCCTCTCCTCCGCACGATGGTCCAAGACTACTGCAAGTCATGCACCACCTGTATGCGAGCCAAGCCTCAACGTCACAAACCCTACGGCCTCCTGAAGCAACTTCCGATCCCGGAACAACCGTGGAATTCGATATCCATGGATTTCATTGAGAAAATTCCTAAGTCATCTGGCTACGATACCATTCTAGTAATTGTTGACCGCCTTACAAAGCAGTCCATCTTTATTCCGACCTACGACACCATAACTTCCGCCCAACTCGCACAGCTCTTCGTGCTCCACGACTTTTCCAAGCACGGAATTCCTTCCCATGTCACTTCCAACCGTGGTTCCGAATTCATGTCATCCTTTTTCCACACGCTCGGCAAGGCTCTCAACATGAAGCTCCACTTCACTTCCGGTTATCATCCCGAAGGAGACGGACAGACGGAACGTACTAATCAGACCCTTGAGCAGTATCTCCGTGTCTATTGCAACTACCAACATAGCAATTGGTCCGACCTTCTTCCCCTAGCGGAATTTGCCTACAACAATGCGCCTTCCACCACCATCGGAATCTCACCCTTTTACGCCAACAAAGGCTACCACCCGAATCTTGCCATCCACCCTGAACGCGACCTCGCCTCTGCAAGAGCCCAAGATTTCGTTGTGGAACTTGACGACCTTCACCACACCTCCGAGAGAACATTTCCGCTGCACAAAAGAGATACCAAACTTCCGCTGATCGGAAACGACTTCTGCAACCGGCATTCGAGATAGGCGACAAAGTCTTTGTCAAAGCTGAAAACTTCCGCACCACTCGCCCCTCGAAGAAGCTCTCTGAGAAATACCTTGGCCCTTACGAGATCATCGCTAAGGCCGGCAGTCGTTCTTTCACTCTCAGACTTCCTGACAATATGCGCGCAGTACATCCGGTACTCCATGTCTCTATGCTTGAGCCAGCAGTTCCGAACGCAATTCCGAATCGAGAACAACCTCCGCCTCCGCCAGTCGTCATCGACGGAGAACCGGAATATGAGATCTCAGAAATTCTCAACTCCAAGCTCGACAGACGATACCGCTGCCAACTCCAGTACCTAGTCAAGTGGACAGGCTATGAAAACACCGACGAAGAGACCTTGTGGATTTCCGCCACGGAACTAGACCACGCCTCTGACCTCGTCTCTGATTTTCACAAGTCTTATCCTGATAAGCCTGGCCCCATTTCCGCGCCCTAGTCAATTCCGACATCATTTCCGACACCCATTGCTTTCTTACAGTTCTCAAGTCATTGGTAAAATCCGATTAATCTTCTGTTACTCTATTTTCCGACACTTCAAGAAATTATCTACAAGTCTTTTGACACCCTACTCCTCCCTCATCATTTCCGCCTCTTCCTCATTCTCCGCTTCCGCACCCTCTCGCACATGCCCTATCGGCACATTCGCCAACTCTGTCTCCACCCTCGTATCCACCATCTGGCTCGGACCCGCTTCTCCCCCATCCTCCTCCTGCATCCTCCACTCCATTCGTTCCCGGAGCATGTTGTTCCGCCACTGGAAGTCCCGCTTGATTTGCTCCACAACCGCCGACAAAACCGTCATCTGGTTTTGGAAGGTCAACAGCTGTTGCTGTTGAACTACGGACATCTCCTCGAGTGTGTTCCGGATCCCGCGCTGGGATCTCCGGATACCCCTCAGAGACTCAGCGATGTTGTGTAGGAACCAGCTTTCTAGTTTAAAAATCTCGAAAAAAGCATTAAAAAGTCTGTAAAAACCTTTTTCCCATCTTAACATCAGCCAATACACGCAGCTTTGATGGGGAACTGTTTTTAGAATATTCCTTGAATTTTCTTGCATTTTTCGCCAATTGTCCTGACCTCCTTGGCTCAAAACTGCTTTATTGTGTTTGACAAAGGCTATGAACCCATGAGAGTCCATAACTTTGTCATCGGCGCTCAATTTCAAACTCCGACCGGAGCGATCCTCGAACGCGCTTATTCAGAGCCGCACGGCCTCAAACACCCACAACTCCGACACTTTGGCTCTTTCAATCTCAGCTGGTGAGATTGGGAATATCCGGTGCAGCTTACACAAGCCTGTACACTTAAATATAGTTCAAACCCAGCAGACACATGACTTGCCTCATAGCAACCATGGCTGTGTAAGGCTGTGTGCAAGACTGCCCAATGATATGCAGAGCCAAAACTAGGGTGCATAATCAAGCAATCTTATTGGATGCTGAGCCTCCAAGCTTAGTGCCACAACCCCTGAAATAGGACCCTTGACATCATAGGGCTGTGCAGGGCTATGCAGGGCTATGCAAGGCTATGCAGGGCTGTGTAAGGCTATGCTGGGCAGTGCAAATCAGGGAAGGTGATTGGCTATCTATTCTTAATTTCCTTGCACAAACACACCACTATAGTTACGAGGGTGTGTTTTAGCTGCGCAAATATTTACTTATGACATCACTTGCCTAATAGATAGAAGCTCCCCATTTTACGTAATCCTGTGTAATTTACAATATAAAAGGAGGCCATTCTGACCCCCTAGAAGAATCAAATCTAGCAATCTACTGCTTCTATCCTACACGTGACTCGTGTGACTTGCATCTTACTAAGCTGCTAACCCCAGCTAGGGTTATTCACTTACTTTAGTGTCCAATTCCTTGTTAAGTAGATACTTTTCTGCTTAGCCACCTAGACTAATCCTCCGGGTGTAATTCTACAGAGTGAGTCTGTCAATTGATAGTCTTGCCATTCGCACTCCAATACCCGAGAGAGTTGATCAGTTGATTTTCCTGGTTAATATCTTTCACAAGTCAATTCCTGTTACTTGTAAAAGCCGCCTTAGATTCTATTCTTTGCCTCTCGTTTTATTGCTGTGCGCTGGTAGATTATCAGGGCAGTCCATTTATAAACTCGCCTGCCAAGTACATTCCTTTATATTTTGGAATACGCTTGGACCCCGATAGTGTCCTTGAACCTACAGTCTTTTAGTTTATTGTTCAGTGCTGCTAAGAAACGCATTGCCTCCCATCCGTATTAACTTGGACTAGTTTTTACGGGGATTGAAACCAAGGTACAAATATTAAGAGTTGTGCTGCAGCATTGTTTAATATTCTTTGAGTCTCGTAAACGACACGTTCTGATAGATTGAAGTGTTAGCAATAACACCAAAGTCTTGAAGGGTTCCAAAACAGATGTCAAGCAGAGGCAACATGTTCGCCTTCCCGGTCGCCGGAACCCCTTCCGCCGTCTTCTTCCCGCTCGGCCCTGGTTTTGACTTTGGGGTCTCTGGCCCCTCGGTCTCGACTTTCCGCCTTTTCCGCTCAACCCTCGTGGAACAGCCGTCCACAACGCACCGCCTCTTCTTGTCGTGGCACAGTTCGCAGGCGGTTTCCCGCGGATTCTCCGACCATACGCAATCGCGCCCCTTCACCTCGCATGTGTCACAAGGAGCCTTTTCTTCTTCCCCGTCCCTCGTCTTCCATTTCCGGGTCGCGGGATTCTCCGGTCCCAACTCCCGAAGATCGATGATGCGGGCCATTTTGTCCTTCCTGGCCTGTTGAAACTCGTCCGCCCTCCTTTCCCGATCCGCCACAAGGTTCAGTACAGGAAATACTTCCTGTTGTTTCCCCTTCCCCTCAGGGGACGGCGTGCTTTCCGCGGTGTCTTCCGACTCCGGCTCGGAATCGGATTCAACAATTAGTTTCTGCCAAGTTCTTCTGTCAGCATCAGAACTAAGCACATGACGTTTCCGACTCACCCGGGTTTTTCCCGCCTTCTCCGCCGCGGCCTGTCTTCCGCAGCTTTTGTGGCCGCGTCCCGTTTCCGCTGTTCTTCGCGGACACGCGACTCCTCCTTGCGACGTTTACGGTCACGCTCCTCCTTCTCCTTCCGCTCCTGTTCCCGACACTCCAGTTCCTTGCGCTCTTTCTCCTTGCGCTCCTCCTCCAGTCGCTCCTTCTCTTTCCGCGCAGCTTCCTCGGCCGCCTGTTTTTCAGCCTGCTTCTTCTGCGCGAGAAGGTCGTCGAAATACTTCTCCATTTCAGTGCTGGACATTTTACTGAGGTCTGGTTGGGAGCTCATAATGGATAAGGATGAAGACGCGTTTGTTTCCCGCCTATCTTTCGAACTCCGACGCGTTTGTTCACAGGTCACGTGATCCGACTTGTGGTCTCGCGGGGCTCGACCTTAGAAGGGAGATACTGTTACGACCGTTCATTCCGACTTCTGACCGTTCATTCCGACTTCCGACCCTCAGTTCCGCAACACCTTCCGCCCCTACGATATTTCCGCAACACATTCCGCCCCTCCGATATTTCCGACATTCCGCCCCTTGTACATTTCCCTTGTTCTTTCAACTCTATTACTCGGACCCACCGGACCCACCTCACCGTTCATCAAGACCACATGACCGGCCCTCCTGTGTTTCGTTGTCAGATATGTTTTCCCCACCCCTTGTTCTTTGCCATTGTTCTACCTTACCCCGAAACCCCCTTGTAGTCCCATTGTTCCCAAATAGTTAGTTCCCACGCATTGTCTACTCGACTTCCGCTTCCTCCGGAATTTGCTTAGTACCCTATCATTACCTGTTGTCTCAGCTCTTTGTATAAAAACCCCCTCATGTATGTCTGTTATTCTGCAATCAGATAATCGCCTTCGATACTTGATTTCCTTCGCTCCATCTCCTGTTCTTAGCACAGCGAGTCTAGCAAGATCTCAGTCCCTCCGCCTTCCGTCTTCCGCCTTCCACCTCAGTTCCGACTCAAGTTCCGACCAAATCTTTGGTTCAGTACTTTCTGACTTCCGACTCAGTTCCGAAATACTTAGGACGATAGTTCATTGGGGGCAGCAACCTACAAGTTGAAGCCGCTGTCCTTTCCAGTTCCGACTTAGCGGAAATCTCAATACGTAACAACATGCACAATGAAAGGGAGATCAAGAAAACAGACATTCGAAAAACAGTTGCAGGGAGCATCAGGGATAACACGAGAGCAAAGCACACAGGAATATCATATACCAGTCATCGTTATTGGTCCCACTATGATGGCGGAGGGAAGACCGCAGTGGCAACTTTACTGGAATAAAACAGGAGGTGAAGACCAGTGCGAGATTCATGAGGCCCCTGCCCTCACCCTTCTTGAGGAGCCACTTGGCGTACTGTTCACGGGTGGAGACTAGACATTCATCCTCTGGGCACAAGGGCCGAAAGTCATACAGCACTTGCTGACACTCAGCATGCTCCCACGAGGCAAAGGCTGTGGGAGCCAAAATATCAGAGTAAGTGCATTGATTTTTGCTCTTAGGGTTGTGTTCTGCTGGTGGGTGCAACATATCGACCAGACATCTGTAGCAGATGTACAGGCCTCCAGGGACATTGTATGTCATGTTGTATTCAAATAATCACTGCTTCGCGTCTGAGAAACAATCACCCACATGATGTGTTGCAATGTGCTCCCCCAACATCCAACACAGAACACAATGGCCACACATTTTGTCCAAGGCATGGACAAAATTCCGGTCCATGAGATCATTAGAGCCCACACCATGGTCATGCTTGCATATTGCACCATTATCCTGGGGGCCAAGGTGGTGTAAAAAAGCGAAGTTATAGGAGCTTTAAAACAACCCAGATAAGCCTGATAAGCCTAACAAACACCCCAGCAGGTCTGGGGATGTGTGGTGAGTGCACAAGATAAGGGGCACTCTCCCACACTCCCCAGCTGTTAGCTGGCGCTTTTTGGCTTATGTAAGCAGGCCAAAAAGCGCAGATACAAAGCAAAGAGTCAACAAGAAGTCACTAACTACTGGAGAGAAAAATACCAAGAAAATTAGAGGAAATGTAGAATGGATAGGGCTTCTAATATCACCATTCAACACTCCCACCTGATAATAGAGCTCTGCATTCCTACACCTCACAGCCTTTCAAGGAACGCCGCCTCAATCTCCTCCAGCTCCTCCAATGTCCTCATCCGCAGCATCTCAAACCGCTCCTCTTCTAACACTCCCAAGTCTACGGCAGGAGTCACCTCTTCCACCTTCGGCATATCAGTCTTCATCCACCGTCGCAAAATCCCTGTTGCCCATGAGAACATGGCATGCCACCAATCCTTAATGCGAACTTGTGGTATCAGTGGTATGAATGATATATGACTGCCTGAATGAGCAGTGTCGCAAGGAGATGATGGTAGGGTGTCAAAGGTGGGTGGTAGAAGGTCTGAATTGGACTGGGCAGTGACCGGCGACAAGTGTACTGGTGAGGGATATGTGATAGAAGGAGGTGGCAATGATTGGATGAAACTGATGGAATCAGGAGTAGATGGGCATGCTGAGAGGCACATGGATATGCTGATTGCAAATGTACAGCGTTGGTAAAGATAAAACAAGGTTTGGCGCAGTCTGAAAATAATTAGCAACTGTAAACTTTATTTAGCGCTCCAGGCGCTAAACAATGCTCAGTGCAAATCATTATAGCATTAGTCCTAGCATTTTCCTGCAGCGTTCAACCTTGACCTTTGTCAACGACTCTGTCAACATGTCCGCTGGCATCTCATCAGTGGGAATGTGAGCAACTGAGATTTTTCCTTCGGTGACCACATCTCTCAGCCAGTAGAAGCGCAAGTCTAGTTGCTTGAGTCTCCCGTGGTGTTCAGGATTCTTAACAACTTGAACTGCTGACTGGTTATCAATGAAGAGTGTAGAGGAACCTCTGGGTTTCCACCCAAGCTCAGTGAACAAATTTTGCAACCAAAGGATCTCTTGGCCTGCCGAGACAGCTGCAATGTATTCTGCCTCTGTGGTAGATAGAGTGACCATGGTCTGCAATTTTGTCCTCCAACTGATGGCTCCAGTTCCCATTTTAACCACATCTGCACCAGTGGATTTTCCACAGTCTTTGTCTCCACCATGGTCTGCATGTGAGTATGATGTAAACAGTTGGGTTGACAGTATCAAGCCTGGCTTGTATGTCAGCTTGTAGTCAAGGGTGCCCTTCAGGTATTTGAAAAGGTGCTTGACAGCTGTCCAGTGTGCCATGCCAGGATTGGAGTTGAATCTGGCCAACACTCCCACCGCATATGCTATGTCTGGACGGGTTGCAGTAGCCAAATAAAGCAAGGATCCCACGGCATGAATATATGTTGAATGGTGATATTAGAAGCCCTATCTATCCTACATTTCCTTTGATTTTCTTGGTATTTTTCTCTCCAGTAGTTAGTGACTTCTTGTTGACTCTTTGCTTTGTATCTGCGCTTTTTGGCCTGCTTACATAAGCCAAAAAGCGCCAGCTAACAGCTGGGGAGTGTGGGAGAGTGCCCCTTATCTTGTGCACTCACCACACATCCCCAGGTATGATGTATCTAGCTGTATAATCTTATCTTGTGCACTCACCACACATCCCCAGACCTGCTGGGGTGTTTGTTAGGCTTATCAGGCTTATCTGGGTTGTTTTAAAGCTCCTATAACTTCGCTTTTTTACAGGTTATGGGCCCCGGCCTTTAAACTGCCCTACAGGACAATCTAAAGCCTTATCAGACACCTCCTGCACCTCCTACACCTCCTCTGTCATTGCTGCCACCCTTGGTCCTCATTTATCCCCTCAGATTTCGCCTCAGGACCCCCTGATAAGCTCCTAGGACCTCTTATAGTGTCACCACTCGCTTCAGCACCTCCAGATCCACCTAGGACACCTCCCAGGACCTCCATCCACCTTGTGTGCCCTTATCAGCCTCCTCATTGACTGCATTTTCGCACTTTTTGGACCCCATGCTCCAACCGCTTATCTGGGCGCTTATTTGGATCGCTAGGGGGGTAGTTGACGCTCCTAAGAAGCTTTGGGTCCAATATTTGAGGGATTAGCTTGAAGGGTTAGGCTGCAAAGGTCAAATCTTGAATTTGTGCTCATCTTGCTGTTCTGAACACTTCTGCAAATTTCGCTTCCCTGAGCCTCCACTGGTGCGCTGATAGGCGCCTCCCACTTGTCCAAGACTAAGTGAAGGGCGCTCTTTCGTTTGGTCCAATCCATTTGTCATTTGGATCAAATCCTGGCAATTCACATTTTCTCCGCCATTCCCTCACTTGCAACCCATTTCTTCCCTTTGATTTTAGGTCCTTGTGTCGTCTCTGACACTGCTGTGTTATAGATTTGAACTGTTGAGGGTGTTCTCTCTGTTGAGTCACCTTTTATCTCACCTGACAATATCCTGGTAGTCATCCCAGTGAGTTGGGGAGTGTCACAACTGCTCGTCTTTCAGTTATTAGTGTTAGTTGACTGCGTCATGGGAAAGGACAGTGACCGTGTCACTACACTTGGGGAGGGAAATTATAATACATGGGTGGGAGAGATGCGTGCATTGCATATGACCAAAGAGGTCTGGAGTCTGGTGAAGGGGGAATACACTCAGCCTGGCGTCACAGAGATGGCAGAGTTAAAGTCCTGGAGAAAGGACAGGGATATTGCAGCCGGACAGATATATCTGGCCTTGGAAGCATCTCAGAAAGTCCATGTCAAGGGCTTGGAGGAAGATCCTGTGCAGATGTGGCGTAAACTGGAGTCTGTGCACCTCCAGAAGCGTCCTGCCACCAGGTTTAATGCTTTGGACGGGTTGTTCAGCATCAGGAAACAGGATGACGAGACGCTCAATGCTCTCATGACCAGAGTTGATGACGCCATAAACAAGGTTCAGGATTTGCGTTTCACCATTGATGACATGGACGGAGAACTGGCTGCTATGGCACTCATTAGGGCACTCCCTGAGGAGTATACTGCCTTCAAATCCGCCTTCATGTTGCTTCCTCAGTTTGACTATCAGACCGTCAAAGAAGCTATGATCTTGGAACAGCAAAACCGTGCTCCACGTGGCACTGATTCTACTACCATTGCCATGAAATCTGCTCAGATTGCCCAGACTCCACAGTCATCCTCTGCCTGCGACTTCTGCTCTAGATCTGGCCACACCTTGGAAACTTGCTTCAAATATAGGGATGCAAAGCGTCAGGCTGAGCAGGAGGCCAAGGAGAGGAAGGCTAAGAAGAAAGAGAAGGGGAAGAAGAAGCCAGAGCAGGCCAAGCAGGCTGAGCAGGAGGAGGAAGCTAGCCAGGTGGAATTTGCAGGCAACGCAAGTATCTCTCTCCCAGATCCCACTAGTCCCACAAATGCCCTAATTGTCGAGGCAAATGTTGACTGGACTGCAGACACAGGTGCCTCTTCACATATGACACCTTATTGTGACTGGTTCACAACTTACCAACCCCTCCAACTACCTATTCGTCTTGCAGATGGCCAAACCATCCATTCAGCAGGGGTTGGATCTGTGAGGTTTAAGCCAGTTGTAAATGGACTACCTAAGCGTCTGCTGGAATTTGAAAGAGTCTTGCATGTTCCCCTTCTGAGAAGTAACCTTCTGTCTGTCTTGTATTTAACTCGACATAAACACTTCCATGTGTCTATTGTGGGAAACAAGATGTTGTTCAATCGGCAAGGAAACCTCCTCTTCACTGCCACAGTAACTGGAAACAATACAGCCCACTTAGATGGTCTCACACAGCCAACGACAGAATTTGCCAGGCTGCTCAGCACATGTCCTCTGGACATAACCTTATGGCACCGTCGTTTTGGACACTTGAACTTTCCTGATGTCCATCATTTGGTGTCAAAGGAGGTGGTCACCGGTCTGACTATTAAGTCACAGGCAACACCAGACCCCATCTGTGAGCCCTGCCTTGCAGGGAAACAACATTGGGTAGTAGACAAGACAGCAAACTTCCATGCTACTGAGCCACTTGCTTTAATCCATTCTGACCTCCATGGTCCCATGCCTGTTACACAGGATGGCTATCGGTATTGGATCACCTTCATTGATGATGCCACCAGGCTATGGGTGGTCATCAAGCTGAAGGCAAAGTCAGATGCATTTGATGCATTCAAGCGGTTCAAGGCATATGTGGAAAATGGCACGTCTCAGAAGATAAAGACATTGCGAGATGACAAGGGAGGAGAGTACATGTCCACAGAATTTGACAAGTTCTTAGCTACTGCTGGAATTGCACGCCAGCACACTGTGCGGAATGAACCCCATCAGAATGGGGTAGCAGAGCGTGTTAACAGGACTCTCCAAGAGCAGGCCATTGCCATGCTCACGGAATCTCACCTTCCAACTTCCTTCTGGAGTTATGCTGTGCCAGCCCTGGTCCATGTGAGACATAGGTCCCCCACATCAGCATTGCAGGGAGAAATTCCCTACACTGCGTTTTATGGAGGTAAACCAGATGTTTCTCATTTACGGGTCTTTGGGTGCACAGCATATGTTCATGTCCAGAAGGACAAGCGCAAACCCCTTGGTTCTCATACTGAGAAATGTGTCTTTATTGGGTATCCTGCCGAGTATAAAGGGTGGATGTTCTATAATCCTCTGACCAGGAAGATTATCATCAGCAACACTGCTGAATTTGATGAGCGTATCTTCCCAGGTTTAACAAGGCAAACCCACCCACCACTCCCAGAAGTTCCCCCTCCAGAACCATCTACTACTATTGAAGTGGAGCGACGTCCACCTCAGGTAGAGGTACAGGAAAAGGCAGGAGATATACCTAATCAGGTGGGAGCTGTTCCTGCACCTCTCCCAGAGCCTCCAGAAGCTGTCTCTCCTGACCCCAGTGATGGCTTGGATGATTCTCACTCTGACTCAGACTCAGACTCTGAGGGAGTTACACCTCCACCTCCAATGAGACGGTATCCTTTGCGAGAGCGACGCCCTCCTGGCAGATGGTGGGAAGCCACCACATATAGAGAGGGAACTCCTGCTATTGAATCTAGAAGTGAGGAGGAGTCATCTCCAGCACCCTCCCAACCTGCTGATTCTGGAGAAGAATCTCTTTATACTCATGCTCAGACTGATACAGTGCTCAGTGCACATGATGCTTTTGAGTGTGCGTTCCAGGCTGCACTCAAGGTCTCTGCCCACAGCACAGATCCCAAGTCATTTGCGGAGGCCATGAGACACCCTGATGCAGAATATTGGTTCAAAGCTGCATATAATGAGATCCAAGCTCAGCTTGACAATGGCACCTGGAAACTTTCCAAACTGCCCCCAGGCAGAAAGGCCATTGGCAGTCGATGGGTGTTTCTCATCAAGCGAAAAGCCAATGGGTCCATTGATCGCTACAAAGGAAGGTTGGTGGCCAAAGGATATGCCCAGAGGCCTGGCTTTGACTACACTGAGACGTTTGCACCCACTGCTAAATGGGCTGCATTGCATGCTGTGCTTGCAATGGCCGCCATTGAAGACATGGAGCTCGAGAGCATCGATATCTCATCTGCATACCTAAACAGAGAACTTGATCAGGAAGTTTACATGGAGCAACCTGAGGGGTTCCACCAGGGTGCTTATGATGATTTCCTCAAGCTTCTCAAAGGCATCTATGGTCTGAAGCAATCTGGGAGAATCTGGCATCAGAATCTCGATAAAGAGCTGCGGGAGATGGACTTTGTCAAAGTGAGGTGACACCATAGCATTTGGGTATACCATAAGGGTGATGATAAGGTCATCATCCCCGTCTTCGTGGATTATTTGACCATTGCATCTAAGTCCAAGGAAGCCATGCGGCGTGTGAAGGATGAGCTGAAGAAGTGTTTTAAACTTACGGACCTCGGTCCTACGTCTTTCCTCCTTGGAGTTTCCATTGAGAGGGACCGAGCCAAGCGCACACTCACACTCTCACAGAAGCAGTATACCTTGGACCTTCTGGAGCGATATGGTCATTCTGATTGCTATAGAGTCTTTACTCCTATGGATCCTGGCTGCAGGCTGTCCACTGAACAGGCTCCCTCTACACCGGAGGAGGTTGAATTCATGAAAGACAAGCCATATATTCACGCAGTGGGATCCTTGCTTTATTTGGCTACTGCAACCTGTCCAGACATAGCATATGCGGTGGGAGTATTGGCCAGATTCAACTCCAATCCTGGCATGGCACACTGGACAGCTGTCAAGCACCTCTTCAAATACCTGAAGGGCACCCTTGACTACAAGCTGACATACAAGCCGGGCTTGACACAGTCAACCCAGCTGTTTACATCATACTCACATGCAGACCATGGTGGAGACAAAGACTGTGGTAAATCCACTGGTGCATATGTGGTTAAAATGGGAACTGGAGCCATCAGTTGGAGAACAAAATTGCAGACCATGGTCACTCTGTCTACCACAGAGGCAGAATACATTGCAGCTGTCTTGGCAGGCCAAGAGATCCTTTGGTTGCGAAATTTGTTCACTGAGATTGGGTGGAAACCTAGAGGTTCCTCTACACTCTTCATTGATAACCAGTCAGCAGTTCAAGTTGTTAAGAATCCTGAACACCACGGGAGACTCAAGCAACTAGACTTGCGCTTCTACTGGCTGAGAGATGTGGTCACCGAAGGAAAAATCTCAGTTGCTCACATTCCCACCGATGAGATGCCAGCAGACATGTTGACAAAGTCGTTGACAAAGGTCAAGGTTGAACGCTGCAGGAAAATGCTAGGACTAATGCTATAATGATTTGTTGCACTGAGCATTGTTTAGTGCCTGGAGCGCTAAATAAAGTTTACAGTTGCTAATTATTTTCAGACTGCGCCAAACCTTGTTTTATCTTTACCAACACTGTACATTTGCAATCAGCATATCCATGTGCCTCTCAGTGCACCCATCTACTCCCGATTCCATCAGTTTCATCCAATCACCGCCACCTCCTTCTATCACATATCCCTCACCAGTACACTTGTCTCCGGTCACTACCCAGTCCAATTCAGACCTTCTACCACCCGGCTTCGACACCCTACCATCATCTCCTTGCGACACTGCTCATTCAGGCAGTCATATATCATTCATACCACTGATACCACAAGTTCGCATTAAGGATTGGTGGCATGCCATGTTCTTATGGGCAACAGGGATTTTGTGACGGTGGATGAGGACTGATATGCCGAAGGTGGAAGAGGTGACTCCTGCCGTAGACTTGGGAGTGTTAGAAGAGGAGCGGTTTGAGATGCTGCGGAGGGGGACATTGGAGGAGCTGGAGGAGATTGAGGCGGCGTTCCTTGAAAGGCTGTGAGGTGTAGGAATGCAGAGCTCTATTATCAGGTGGGAGTGTTGAATGGTGATATTAGAAGCCCTATCCATTCTACATTTCTTCTAATTTTCTTGGTATTCTTCTCTCCAGTAGTTAGTGACTTCTTGTTGACTCTTTGCTTTGTATCTGCGCTTTTTGGCCTGCTTACATAAGCCAAAAAGCGCCAGCTAACAGCTGGGGAGTGTGGGAGAGTGCCCCTTGTCTTGTGCACTCACTGTTGATGTGCTGTGGAGGCGACACGTCATCGTATGAGTTCTGTATTATGTAATATATATACAGTTCCATCGGCCTTGCCTATCACCATCTGCGTCTGCGTTCTAACACTCACCACACATCCCCAGACCTGCTGGGGTGTTTGTTAAGCTTATCAGGCTTATCTGGGTTGTTTTAAAGCTCTTATAACTTCGCCTTTTTACAAATGAGGTGCATAATCATCCCTGTGGCCATTATCACACCTACAGCCACACATGATTGCACAACCATAGCCATGAGACCACATCTGTCCCTGCCACTGTGCCACTGGCATGTGACCACATCACTAAGCACCATTGGCAGATGATATGAATAATCATCACTGTGGCCATTATCACACCTACAGCCACACATGCCTGCACGACCATAGCAAAGAGGACCAGGTCTGTCCCTGCCAATTGGATGCTGGCAACCATGTCCCATTTCAACTTGGCAGCAAACACCAGGCTCAGCATGTTATTCATTCTTCCAAAGAGTGTAGATGGCTTGTTGTATGAGATCATCATGTGCACTGAGACATTATCACGACGCTAACGCAGATTACCACCAGAGGGACCTGTCGCTTGTATGTGAGCAGGCACCCCCAGCCACACCCATGATGGAAATTCTGTGTATATATGATCACACATATAATTGCCACACACTTTCTTTATCGCACGCCGCGTGGTTTGAGGCCTTTCAATTCAATGTGTATCATTACATAAGGTGATGTTGGCCAAGGTTTCTTAGATAATAAAGGCATAAGTGTAAAAAAGCGAAGTTATAGGAGCTTTAAAACAAGCCTGATAAGCCTAACACACACCCCAGCAGGTCTGGGGATGTGTGGTGAGTGCACAAGATAAGGGGCACTCTCCCACACTCCCCAGCTGTTAGCTCGTGCGTTTTGGCTTATGTACGCATGCCAAAACCCGCAGATACAAAGGAAAGAGTCAACAAGAAGTCACTAACTACTGGAGGGAAAAATACCAAGAAAATTAGAGGAAATGTAGAATGGATAGGGCTTCTAATATCACCATTCAACAGTAAGAGGCTTGTTCCATGCTGTCCTCGGTTAATCGTGTCAGCTTCTGCCTCCAGGAAGAGAGGCAATCAAGGATGTCACCCAATTCAGTATCCACAAGGCTCCCCTGCTCCAGGAGCATCTCCTTACATGCATTATTGCCTCCAATAGCTGCCTGTGCATCATTTGAATCATGCTTATTAGTCACACGATTGCCAGGAGGAGCTGTGAGAACGTGGATAAGTTGCACATCACATAACAGTTGTGATGGACCTACGAGGTGAGACTGCGACAGGTGGGGATGATGCCAAGGTGCAACCTATCACAGCTGCACTCAGACCATGCATGATCCACTGAGATACCGGTGAATCGCGGACATCCTTGGCTGAAATGGATTACCTTCTTCCTCGTTGGAGTCACTTGAAATGCTTATTACAGGTGAATCGTTGTCAGCTGGAAGGAATCAGGCAGTGAACTCTAGAGAACTCTGTCACACTGGTAAGTGATGGCTTCTGCACAAGTGACAGGGCTTTCTTCACCTTGTGCTCGATTGGGGAGGGAGATAATATGTAAATAGAGTACCATCCAAAATTGTGAGAAACATTGTATATCGGACATGGCAATTTTCTATTATCTTCATACTGTCTCTGCAACATCACCTGGCGGCTTATGTTGCCGAGGGACGCTGGTGGTTGCACATGACATGCATGTCCAATTGCCTTTTACATTACATCCACAACTTCACTATGACATCCAACACGCCCAGGACATATACCCGACCTGCAAAGATTGATGTTGGAGACCCTACCCCATATGCTGAGTGGTTGCTCAATCAATATCCTCCACTTGCCCTGGAGCACATGGGTGACATCAAGGGCTGGTGCATGGCAAGTCTTACATATATGGTAGGTTGTCGTATTTGTTCATCCATGTTTGTTGGCGCTCACCAGAGTGTTGCAGAAATCCATTGCTGTCGAAATTGACATGCTCAAGTGTTTAAAAAAAACAGAAATATGTCAAGTTAGCTGTATTTATTTACTACCTTTGAGTTGACAATGAACTCTGTTGGTGCATGGCTGGATGAACAGAACCAGACCTTGACAAAGCCTCTTATTGAACAACACCGAGTAAGCCAAGCGTCCTCCACGTTTCCCCATGTTTGAATCAATAATTCACATGTAGAATGTCCATCGCACACCCTTGAACAATTAAAAATGTTGGGCTCTCGGGTCTCAACTTTAGACACTAGCCGTGCGAGTTCGTTCCGCCATCGAACGGCCAATACGAGCACCCTTTTCCCACAGCCTGCAACTGGCATGCACACCACAGTCACCCACGTTGGAGTAGCCGGTTTTAGAATATATGTTAAATTAATATGTCCTAATCTTTACTGACTAGGGCCTAACAACTAACTACCTAACAACCAGGTAGACAACTATCAACATATGGTCTTACTGGTTTGAAAGAGGATTCATATAGGTAACATTATAAGTAATGTTGAGAGATTAATCATTATGCATTAAATCAATTTACATTGTTATTCAACCTTCTTCCCCCACAATTCACGCAGCTTCAACTTAAGTGTTAAGGTGCCAATGGTATAATAAGTTTACATGTTATGGCATTTTGTTAAGTTCAGTAAATTTGTGAAATGTTACAGTCAGACATATATTGCTAATTATTATGTAGGTATATATAAAGTGTGATGCAGTCATGTACAGTATTATTTGTTATGTAGGCATATACAAGTGTGCTCAACAGGAATTGAACGAGCGCAGTGATGGGTGAGAAAAGTTATATGCACACACAAGCACTAACCGTTGAGCTATGCAGACAAGATGCTTGGGCATAGCTTAGAGAGGAAATATAATTCTGAGGCAGGAGTCACTATAAATGTTTACGTGGTAACGAAGCTTCCATAACATTCTGCTTTCTTCCCACACCACCATGGCCAGTGATCGCAGAATACGCACAGCGAAATCAGGATGTCACTGGACAAGTGCTGAATTACTTGACTATTCCATTACAATCCTGCCCTGTGATGTCCCCACATTTTTTCAAATTCCAAGCCTTCCTCAGATCCCCATCGATTCTGAATTTCTGACAAAGAAGGACAGAAAAGATATCACTGACCATCTCACTAGGGACCTTGCCAATCTCATATATATTGCCTCATCTTCTCCTGAGGAGGCCATTGTGGATCTCTTCGCATGCACCTTTCTGTCCCATCTTCATTACACATCCCAGACACAGTATATAGGCCTCCACAAAGAGCTCCCCCTCACTATGTGTGAGGTGGAAACCTATGCAAAGCCTGACATCTATTTGTCAGACAGTTTTAGCAGCATCCTCATGCTCCTACAGGAGGATAAAACTGTGAAAAATACCTCGGACGTGACTCCTCAGCTGATCGCAGAAGCGATCGGCCCTTTCCAACACAACAACAGGTTGAGGAGAGGAGCCAAACTCCCTCACCTGAATGCTAAGACTGTGAGTCATACTGTAGTTTGGCTTTACCAAGGCTGAACTCGGGTCTCCAGTCAGAGGGCTTGGCTGAAGTTCAACCTTGTGGGTTGTGCCCACTCAGTGGTCCGCCCTAATTTTGGGAATGGTCTCGGCTAAATGCCAAGGATCGGATTTGATATCAAGCAGAGGGGTCTAATGTACAAGAAGCTAATTTGATATCTGAACTGGGGAACTACGATACATGGACTGGGGGTCTATATAGTAAAGTAGCGTACAGGGTTGAGAGGGGTCAATGATCGGATCAATGGACAGGGGAACAAAGGGTCAGGCAAATGGGGAAATAACTAGAAAAGGAAGTCAGGGGTGATGGAAGGTGCGAAGAGAAACCTGAAGGAAGCTAAGTGAAACCCGAGGTTCCTGAATGAGTACTGAAGCCAAGGCTTCGGGACCAGATTTGGGAACACTAAAGGAAATGGTAAGCTCGTTAGTTTTCTAACATTTTTTACCTTACCAAGCTTATTCAGGACAGATATTCCCCAGGATCATCATGCATGGCACTGCACCTGTATTCTATTTGATACTGGTTAGAGAGGAGCTATCTGAGGCAGTTATCCTTGGGAGACCCCCCACCATCAAGACAGTTGTGAAGGAGTACATCCGATCATGTCGATGGAAAAGTGGGTTCAATCAAGAGAATGAGTGGCTCAAAAGGCTTCACTTTTGAGATAGTTTAGAGTAGGCAATGATAATCTCTCAACGAAGATTTAGAGAAAAATATCGAGAGCTAAGCTCTGTAGCTATCAAACAAGTCTACAGTTACTTCAGGGGGTGAAACAGTAATTTCTGGATGATTTATTCATGCATTTGTGGTAGCTATTTATACTATGATAGTAATGACTACCAGTGTTCAGGATACTGAGTGAATGGGTCGAAGTGTATATAAAGGGGTGACTGTTTGCAGTCATAAACCCATAAAAAAAAGATGGCGATATTCACAGGGGTGATAGGCTTTGGAATAGAGTCTTGTATCTACTATACAAAGCTCCTGTCTACATGGTGTTAGGATAATAGTTAGTTGGACATGTCATGGAGTACAATAGAAAAAGAAAGCTATGTTTCTCTTGTGCAACATATATGCTGCTGCCCTTGGCGATGAAATAACCATCTTTGTGCCTCTTCTGTGGGGCAGCTCTTGAGCATATGTATTGGAAATGACATTCTGTCATCATTCCGTAATATCCAGTGCTCCTGTGCAGTCTATGGACCTCTGCAGTGTTTGGTGCCCACACCTCCATGGTGCCTGTCGACGTCATGGCCGATATCATCTGCCGACAGACGCGCTATCTCTGATTGGCCAAGCGTGGCTGATGCCGATATCCCAGGTGGCAGCAACCACAGCTATTCCTCAGACTTCAGAAGGTTCCCTGGCAGCTCTGACACCCCTTCCATCCACCGCGCCCCTGTCACCTGATACTGCTGAGCCATCCAATGTGTCTGGTGCTCATATAGTCTCAGGAGATGTGCCAATAGCAAATAGTGTGACAATTTCCATCGCTTCGAGCGCCAGCCCTCTTGGTATCTATCAGGATCCCGAGGGCCATTTTCCTGCTCTCAGTCTGCCAGTTGTCCATCCCTCTGTGACCATAAGCCGGGCCCCAGTACTCACGCTCCAGGCACGCCTACGACGCAACCAGTAGGTCGCATGTCAGGATGGAACTGTATGTAATTCCAATAATTTTCTATCATCGTCTAAGTTACCTGCAGCGCCTAACCTGAAGAAATGTGAGGCTTCTGAGGACGCAGAGAGTGCTCCGCTGGAGAAGAGGCGAAAGCTGGACGATGCCACCTGGTGGGAACTTCAAGACGAGGGAGATGCCGTCGCGCGTATTGTGATGGATGCTATGGAGTCCTTGAGAACTTGGAGGACAAAGGTGGAGGATGCGATGAGAGATGGGTACATCCAGTAGTTATCATTAGTACCATAAACTCATTAAGTTCATGCACAGGCAAATATGTATGCCCAGGATACCCAGATGGGGTTACCATATGAGGTGTACAAGTGCTTTTTCAGGTCAGTTGGCCCATTTCAATGTCCTTTCCTATACAGAATGACATGAAAGCCACAGAACCGTGTGATATGGTGGCCTTTCCCGTGCGTGCTGTGTGCTAGGGCTAATCGCAGCTGCAGCGGCGTTGACGGAAAGCGCTGTGTCAGGTGTGAGCTTATGGACCTTCAATGTGGCAACAGTCCAGGTAAATGTGCGATATGGTGGGAATCGAGGTCTACCCACCTGTGCTGAGACTATCGCAACTTACAGTGGATGCCTCTTGACGAAAACTCCCAGCCAAGGGGAAAATATGGGCAATGTGGAGTTCTGTCAATCGCAGCACACGGGACACTCAAGGAGATTCTGCAGACATTGCTTGTGTAGTTCCCATTGCAGGTGAGCAAGGATGATACTATATCATTGTTTCCTCCCCTTCTGATATATACTACTAGGTGCAGAATCATACCCACAACTACATTCATCTCCCATCCCAGAGCACACATCCACTCTCCCTTTCCAGGAAGAGCAAAATCGCATGCAGCTCAATGTTATTGGTCACATTGTAATGGACTATTTGGGACAGTTCGACTATCTTGCATGACTGAGTAGGGTGCCCTAGGACATTGCTGATAGAAGCATGCTCTATACCAAGCTACGCAACAGGTTGGCGCAAGCACAGCACTGGCTAGAGAACCATGATATCACCCTGACCTCTGTAGGTCATTCATAAGGATTCTCTGCAGCAAGCTAACTCTCCATTGCAGGCTGAATGGAACCATTATGTGGAAGATGTACCTGGGAATGCAGATGCACTTGAAGAGCCTGGGGCAACTGATGGGGAAGATGTACCTGGGAATGTGGATGCACATGAAGAGCCCAAGGCAACGGTCTCTTCCCCAGACAATCAAGCTCCCCAATCACCTGTCTGTTCCCAAGGCTCTGAACCTCCCAGTCCCCTGGGGCTTCGCCAGCAGCTGATCAGGACGAAGGTGGTAGGTGCAGAAGGATTGCTTGTTTGTGCACGACTTATACTACACAGAGGAAGAGGTTGATGCTCCGCCTGCAAGACCCCCAGCGACGAGGGGTTGGAAGAAAAGGAAGCTCCCTGCGAAGACTGTGACCATCGATCCCACGAATGCGGGTGATGATGCCGTGGCACCCGGTATGTAATCACAGTCCTCTATCGCAAAATGGAACGAGGCTCAATATTATGTGCATCTCAGCTGAACCACCAACGACGAGAGGCAGGCCACGGACAAGGCGAGTTCCAAACTTGCTTGACCAGTCCATCCCGAAGACTATTCCAGAATATGGATATCTGGAGAATGCGATCCTGCATGGTAAGGACATATATATACATGTGATGCATCATGAAGCGGATTTGATATGACACTCACACTACCTTCCTAGGGTTCCAAGGCTGTTCGCACCAAGCCGTGCATCACCTGCGTCAAGAACACGAATGTGGAGGTCTTGATGGCCTCATGTGTGGATGGTGCATCATGGATAAAAACGGGTGTTACTTGAATGCTTTTCATTGGTGATAACTTTGTAGTTTACATATCACCACCCATAGGTGGGTTGCCCGCGACCAAGCCTGTGCTGGTAGCTTGGAAGGGAGGATGTTCACATTGACAACAATGTACATTCTTCTAGGATATATTAGATATCTTTTAAAATATCAACCCTAACCGAATTCATAGTCCATCATTTTGAGCAACTTGTATATTGTGGATATCCTAAATTTTATTGAATGTTCTGATATTTTAAAAATATGGTTGTATGTGCTAAAGCATGGTGTGTATTCAGATAACAGAGCAATTTCAGATAGGATTTGGATGACTATATATTAAAAGTATATATGAAGCTTGTTACATGTATGATGATAGAATGTAGAGGCAAGTATGGACCATATGTGTACATGTTAGAAGTATATATGGAACATGTTAGATGTACAATCACAGAATATAGAAGCAAGTATGGACAATACCTGTACTATATTATTATATATGGTTGAGAGATCTGATTAGAAGGTATGTTTAAAATAATATGCATGTATAGTACAAGGATATGCTCTTATAAACTCGTAGTTTTAGCTTATTGTAATGGCGTGACTTCGCCGCCCGGATCTCACATTTGATCCAAAACTCCGCTTCCCCTATCTACTCGTGTATATGGTAGTTGGGTAGTCACATAAGTAATCCATCGCTTCATTGTCGGTCACTACCATGCGCTCGAGTCTATGCGCATCAAGTCGAGTTCCATTCTGTTCCTGCGCTCGAGTTCACGCGCAAGCTTCATATCCGAGTCCCTTCTCACTGCGCTCGAGTTAATGCGCACTCCGAGTCCTGGCCATTCTGGCAATGAGATAACATATGCAACTATTGATGTTTATACAATGGGGTATACACCCTTTCCTGGGGGAGCAGCAGACTGTGAGAAAGAACTTTAGGGCTAGGATTAAGCATGTCTTACAGATGCTGGCAACTGCCTCAATTGTGATATATTTTATGAAATATAGATGAGCTAAGTTATATATACATATATATGACATTTATAAACATCCTCCAAGAAGGGCCAGGCTGCTGGCAAGGTGGCTGTGGCCGTGCCCACCGCATCACCTGCCCCCATTTCTGAGCTGCCAACCCCTGGTCCATCTATCCTGGTACGGAAGGCACCTGCAAAGGGAAAAAAGCTTAATGCTCCTGGGAGCATGCAGGCGACTCCACGTGCAAAAGGCAGTAAGTGACATCTACATCGGAGCTCATGTAGCAACTGATCGCGATGTTATTCAGAGAAATGTGCAAATATGGACAGTACACCGCCCCCTGGACCTGCGAATAAACACCAAAAGCGCACGGACAAGTTCGCGCAGCTTACAGCTCAAGGAGATGCCCGGCTGTTGGCTCTACAGAGGGCCACTCTTAATTGGCAGGAGTGGCAAACAGACATGAAAGAATATCTGGAAAGGAGTGAGTGAGGGGGGGGGGGGGGAGGGGGGGGGTGTGGATATATATCATATATAATTCTAATTTGCGTCATCTTGGTAATTGGAAATATAATATTTGCCTTATGGGCCATACGGGTGATCCACATTTATACGAGTTCACCGTCTTTTCCATGGAAATTCATTGAATATAGCACATTTGTGGAGATTGCATGTGACTATGCAATATAATGCATTATCAGTATATGGCTGCAGAACCCAATTAATATCTTAAGTGTCAAACATGGAAGTAACGGACACCTGCGGTCGCAATGGAGGTGCTGATACATATAAGACATCTGGGAGACAGTGAATTCGCCAGACATCCTTGGGTCCCCGCTGATGCGACTACTGAGCCATGCATGACACCTGCGTCCCTTGACCCCAATGTTGTATGAAATCGCACGGTAGCACAATTATGAAGGACATTGAATGAAATGTATGGCCGAGTCAGGCCCTGCTCAATGCCTGCAATGCACCAGATGTATCGTTGCAACGGTGATCGTGATTGCAGTGACATCGCAGCCAACCCCCAACCTCAACTGCAATGGGTGGTGGGATACCTTGACGTTTATGGATGGTATTTCACAGTATTTTTAGTTCTTATAATACTTGGTTGAATGTTAGTGAGTGTTCTGTAAGATCTTTTCCCCTATCTATTTCATTGTCTCTTTTATACCCATCATATATTGTCATTCTAAATCCATCTTTATATTAGCAATGACAAAATTCACATCATATCCATAGTATTTCAGGAGACTTTTGCTAAAGATAACCCATGAAACCTACCTTGGTTAAATTCATCTCATATTTTATTTGTAATCTGTCTATGAAAGGGACATCCAACTACTGTTCTATTGCGTGTTGAATACAGCAGTAATACTTTAAATATGAGTTTGTTTTTCATCTTACATTAATTGTCTAATCTTACTAATAAACCTCTTTATATTATCAGTTTGATTCTTATCCCATTGAACCATCTATATCTTCTTTCCTTGGAGTATTCATAAAATAAATCTCTTATAGCCCTTGTTGGGTTTAGAGTATTTCTTAGGATGTTTTACTAATCTAGAATATACATCATATGGCCATCTATAAATGATAGCTATTACTCCTATTATTTTATCATGAGTATTGTTAATAAATAGAGCCCTTACTTGCTCGGTCATCTGTTCTATTGAATTATATCTGTATTATATATTCTTCAGTTTATTTCCATGGTGAGTATAGGTCTATAACTCATTACTCCATCATCATTGTAAAGTATCTTTTAACTATGAAATAAGGTATTGCCATTTTCTCTTCTTAGTACCATTTCTAATTGCCTCTACATATCATATGCAGAAGTGTCCATGTACTGATATGTTTTGATATGTTTATCCTGATACTCATGAACTTAGTAACAATGAGATAATGGCAGCATATATCCAGAAGAGGGAACCTGGTTCTACACATATGAACAAAGTATGTAAGAAAGATATTGACTTTTATATATTAAATTGATCCTCTTGACATGATAGTATCCTCCAACCATACCATGGGTTTTCCATGCTATTTTCATTACGAACATTCTTGAGAGCTGATTCATATGCTGATAAAAAACAAAGAATTCTTGTTTTTTGGGGATTAGGGGTATGTATAAGATTATTTTTTCTGTCCATTTAGCTATAAAAAGTTTCATTTTAAAAATTTATTACATTTTTAAATTTTCTCTTAAGAATCATTTCTTTATATAATTTTTCATCTGCGTACATCATTGTAAATATATATTTGTATTTAATCAATATATTCTATTGTAAATTTATCTGCAGTAGATTTTATACGTGTTATTATAATTATCTGGCTTAATGGTAGTACGCTAGCCATGCTTGCAACTCCGTTAGTATATAACCTGGAACCGCAGCCACCACCAAGCGCTGCACTAGTGTATCATCCCAATGGGCAGTTTCTGGACCAGGCAATGTAGCGCACACACAGTACATGAATCATCGCAATATGCGTATGATCTAGAGATCAAATGATGGGAATTGTGGGTTGAATGCACCAATGCATGTAGTAAAATGGTGAATGACGCCAGCCAGGCATGAACACGAACACCTTCACAACATTAAGGCAACAGCCTGGTGTCAGGGTCATTGGATTTGGCGGTCTATGCTGCATGACATTATATTTGGTAGGTCATTAATGACCGCGGTGGTCTGACCACAGTGCTAGGAGACTGCAGTGGTGAGAGATCGCAGTGGTGAGAGCGCACAGTGTGAGAAGATCGATGTGCTGGGAGATTGCAGGGGGTGGAAGCCCGCAGGGATTGGGGTTCGGGCCGTCAAAGGCTGCATTGGTACAAGGCCACAGTGGTGGAAGACCACAGTCTTCGAAGGCCCCATGTGGGGGAGCCCGCAGTGGTGGCAGACCGCAGTGGTTGAAGACTGCAATGGTGGAACATCGGACGGTAGAACAGCGCAGTTCTAGCAGTCTGCAGTGGTGGATGACCGCAGTCCTGAGAGACCACAGTGGTCGGAGCCCGCAGTGGTGGAATGCCGCAGTCGTAGAAGACCACATTTTTCCAAGCACGCAGTTCGTTGAGACCATACTGCTATGGGACCATAGTGAAACTGGCTCCCAGAAGTGCTGAATGAGCGCAATCATGGGAGCTGGCATTTCACATAGTGTGCAACGCCAGATGAGGGTAGTTCTGCAAGACCGCAATAAGCAACGAGGTCTGTGCTACAGGGTATCAGTGATACCATTCAGCCTTGGGTGAAGACCGCATTGGTGGAAGGTGTTGGGTGCATTTATACTCCTGCACCAAAATCAAGCCAAATAGATTCCACCATTCATATTTCTTTTGATTTTGACTTGAAACCATGCTGACATTCATTCTATGATTTGTCAAATTTTTCTTTGATTTTTCGAAGCTGTATTTCTACTTCTTTTCATGTTCTGTCCAACCGACCCTTTGTGGGTGGTTGTGGACAAGTTTCCTTTTTGAGCTGCGGCTGTTCACTAATGCGCTACGTTCTATGGGCGCTTAGCATGGCACACCGTGGCCTCACGGGCGCTAAAGCGCCGGCTAGTAGTACATGCGCATGAGACACATTTCCCCCCTCTCTCAGTGACAACTAAATTCACTGAGAGAGTGAATTAATTTCTAGTCTTCGTTGAGCACCAAGTCCGAACCTACTGCCTATAATTCCTGTCCTCTACAGAAGTCCATAGCTGTATGGCCCTACTGTCGCAACTAACCCGAACCGCAACCCCTAACTCCACCTGGAATACGATCCCTTCTCACAACCATGCATCACCGCAAGGATCCATGATCACCACCCCAATTGACCTCAATGACCCCTTATCGCAACCAATCTTCACCGCAGCCATGACTGCCCGCAACCATCCTACAATGCCAACCCTCAGCCTAATCACAACGAACTCTGCCTGCAGCAATCCATGACTGCAACGTTCCTCTACCAGAAAAATCCATCACCGCAATGATGCATCACCGCAACCATGCATGATTGCCACCACCCTTGACCGCACCAATCCTTGATCGCAACCATTCTTGCACGAAGCCATCAGGGAACCCAACGCGATGGCAACCCCACATCATCATACTAACCAGACCTGCATGCAGGGATCCATGATTGCCACCACATTCCTCACCACAGCCATCATTGGACCCATGACGATCGCAAGCACACACGATCACACCAATCCTTTCCCGCCACAATCCTTGACTGCAGCCATCCATGATGCCCACCACACTTGAACACAACCATTCCTCACCGCAATCATTCCTGAAGGCAGCAACTCATGATGGCAACCATCCCTGACCCGATGAATTGATGAGGCAATGACCAAACCCAAACCGCAACCATCTTGAGTTAGGCGGTTGGGATAGGTGGACATGGTATGACTGGGTGATTGGACCGTGTATGCGGATAGTCACTAGGCTACTCAGGAAACCTCTTCAGCCTCTGGTCATGTCACAGAACCTGTATGCTATTTCCATTGCACCCCACCTGTATGTGATTTGCTGTCGCACTCGGTCACCACCGCTCCGGCAGCGGAGCTCGAAATAGGGTTACGGCGGAGTTCGAAAAAAAGGCGTTGGCTCTCGCACTTGCAATCCATCATACCCAACATATATGTTCAAGCTATCTCTAAACTTCGATACCTTGCGCACCACATCTCCGGTGGCGGCAGGAGATAGCCGCATCATGTATGCCATGTCTGTGGTCATGACGGCCACAGTCGTCCCAGCTGCGATCTGGATGATGCCCTGGGTACAGGCCAGGCTCCCGGTGAGTAATATTATTGAATCATTCTATCTGTTAATATATTCTTCTTAGACTGTCCTGCGTGATCACCGCATGATGCCTGGGGCCCACTTGCATCTAGTTGGTGGCATTGGCCTGCGTTGGATGGAAGCAATCGCACCACGTGCTGATCCACCCATGAGTACAAGATTCCTTCGCCGCCCTCTCCGAGTGACCTCACATTTATCAGCAGCGTTTACACCCGCATGTTCACCGTATAACCCTGGGGATCTCAGCGGAGATCGCAAACATCACCCTGTTCCAGGTTTTGGTTGGCTGCGGTCAAGAATGGTTGCAGTTAAATGTTGTGGCAAGGATGGTTGCAGTGATGGAGGGTTGCGATGAGGCAGCGTTGCCGTTGGCTGTGGGTTGGGTTGTAGGATGGTGGCAGGCATGGATAACTGTGGTGAAGCATGCTTGCGGTCACCGTTGGGTGCGGTGCATTTTGGTGGTGGTCACGGATGGTGGTGGTCACGGATGGTTGTGGTGATGCATGGTTACGATCGGGGATGAACAATGTTATGAAGCTCAACATGTCATCAAATATCTTCCAAGTCGAGTGACTATTGTGATGATATATTAGACATGGGGGACTCCATAGACTGAAGAGGAATAAAATTCAAAGGTGATCTGATGAATGGCTGTGATGTATCTGTGTGAACTGAGCTGAGGTGATGGTGAAGGCTAAGATGAATTAGATGTGTGTGAAGTTTTGTGCATTTTCACTTTGTCATTTATTTTCCCTTCATCTCTCTATTCCCGTTTCCAGAAAAACTTCCACCAGTTCTGCATGCTTTATCACCTCTGCTCTGCTTCCACCTTCTGCTTTGGAAAAATGTCGGAAGTGAAGCAGCTCACACAGTATGCAACATCCAGGGTTGGTTGGGGGTCAGGGAGATCAGGGAAGGGCAGGGTTGCTGGTAAGTACCAAGTGATGGCCCTGGCTACAGTCAAGTGTGGTATAATATGGGCTTGCTGACAGAAGCCGAGGCTTCGGGACCAGACTCAGGAATGGGTACTCAACATTTTCATAACCTGACATCTACTTGGCATTTCCAGATATTATTACCAGTACTCTGTTGAATGGCTTACTGCATGCCAGATCACTGTTCATGCCTTGCTCCATCTTACAGATGACATTGAGTGAACAGGACCAGTCTAGGTGAACTGGTCCTTCAGCATGGAGTGTTTCCATGGATCCTTCCTGCCATAAAATCTAAATAAAAACCCTACACTGTTCTCAACAAGTGCATTGTCCAACTCAGCCAATTAGTGCACATCACTTTGCACTACCAACTCTCAGATGTCCTTGACTCCACAAAGCCACTTACCGGTATCTCTGCCCATGAAGAAGTGGTTGATGGATGTCAGTCACAGCCCTTTTCTATGAAATGCTCTTTAATTGTGACATAATAGACCCGGATCTTTGCCTGTGCTGGCCGAAACAAGCACACTTCAAACTCATACATACAGCAATTTAAGAACAACTTGTGGTATTCTTTAGCATGATGTTCAACAAACTGTTGGCCATTATCAAGCACATTTTAGCTGAGGAGGTTACAAGGTGGGGAAAGGTCCATATCGCAGATGGGGGTGATGTGATCTGAGGGAAATGGATCCCACCTTCAGATGTGTGAGTGATAGAAAACAAGTGAGGTAGTGGCAGGTTACAACAGCCTGAGGAGTAATGTACATTCAGTTCTAACTAATATACTCGTCTTGACACAATGAGTGATGGTGATGACACCAATGTGACATCACTCACATCTCAACACACCTCCTCAAGCAGCAGAAATTCAAGAGGTACTCAGAACAAAAAAGCTACAACTTAATCACCTGTTTTATCCTTCTTTGGGTCTGGACTAGACTTGTAGTGATCTTTCTTGCCACAACTGTAGCAAGTAATTTTGGAAAGTTGCATCTTGATTTTCTTGTTCTTGACATCTTGTACAGAATAGACAGGCCCTGGGAGTTCCACAACATCTTCATGAGCATTTTTTCACACCTCCTCATTCAAAAAATGTGTGATGACATTTGGAAGCATAAGTTCATTTGGGGGAAGGTTGTCGAGCATGACGATGAGTGTGGAATACAAATCTGGTAGTCCAGATGTGAGTGAGAGAATGATGTCCTCATCAATAACCATAACTCTGGGAGCATCAAGACAGTACACATTATTTTGACATTGGCAATCCATGAATTCATCACCTGGTCGTCATGTTTCTCCATATAAAGGAATTCACAATGAAGGGCAAGGCAGGTCACAAATCCACAAGTGCGATGGACTTGCTCAAGATTCTCCCAAATCTCCATTGGGTTACTGAAATGGCCCTGAGAAAGCTGGGATGGTTTGATGTGGAGAATGATTTTGGCTAGGGCCACTTGCTGCTTCTTGATATAAGCACAAATGGCCTTGAAGTTGTCAGCAGGGCTGTCCACAAGTCCAGGTTTCTACAGGTGACTCGCAGTTCTACCTGCAATTTTAACTTGCAGATCCAAACCCCACAAGTCCAGGTTACCTGGCATCTAAAAACCTACTGAGTCCAGGTTTGGCCATCGGAATGGCGCAGGTGACTTGCAAACTTGATGGAGTATTCCAGGCCAGGTCACATGACCTGCCTGGGCACTACCAGTGCCCTCCACCTGCACGCACCGGCTATCACCACAGCACGCGATGCCGCCACCCACTCCCACACACCACCACCTCATCCTCCACCGCCCCCAATGTGCGCATGAGGCTGCGCATACACACACCCCACCCCACTCACCACCACCGTATGTGCCTGCTCATGCACACACATGCGCATGGTAAAGTGTGTGGGGTTGAGGAACAAGGATCACCCATCCATTCAACCACATTTTTCATCTGCTTCCATGCACCGAGGCAACTCAATGGAATACTGAATCGAACCCCAACCCCAACTCCCCATGTGAGCAACAATGCACCTTGGCAGTGAAGCTGACCGTCTAACTAGACATCAACCTGGGGGCTGGTGCTGCCCTCAGAGCCCGGCATCATCCAACTAACCAACCCCAACCCCAACTGGCAGGGCAGGAGAGCCAAGAAGTGAGCTTCTGAGCAGTGATGTCTTCACCTGAGCACCAACGCACCGAGGCAGCCAACATGAATGGCCAACCAGACCCTAACCTGGGGGCTGACACGGTTCCCAGACCCCAGCGTCTTCCAACCAGGAGGGGGGGAAATGTAAATAACCTGTGTATCTACATGTACAATAGTTATTACATAATCCCAGTGGGCCCCTTAGGGACCCACTGTATAGTTTATGCCTGGGAACCGACCAGCGGCCCCCATCACATCTTACTCTTACCTGTCACTACGTAGCATTCAGAATACCACTCATTGGCCAAGTTCTGTAGTGCCCTTGTGATACAAGGTCATAAGATCGACATCCTTTACACCTTTTTGAACTATCCTGCGGTTGATCGCCACGTGACCAACCGATAGTGGATTCGAAGCAATCTTGAAAAGATCGCTGCGTCGACGACTAAACATCGTTGAGACCCTCCAGTAGACCCTCTACTGTCGGCTGTGAGCATGATGATTCCACGCAGTCGAAGACGGACACGAGCGACGAGCTCGAGGTCCACGCCCCAGGCGCAGCCCAGTGACACGACGGCTGACGCTACCCTGGACCAAGAGTCCAGGATGATAGAAGACGGAGAGATCGTAGACCTCACCGCCCTCATCCCCTCAGTAGAGGACGAGGAAAACCCCAACCACATCTCATCGAGCGTGGCCGAGGAAGAGACGACACCGGGCAACGAGCCGGTGCCGCCCCCCCATTCCTCTCTGCCCAGAGACAAAGGAAAGGGCAGAGAAGTCTCGCCGTTGTCAGACGGTAGAGCAACAACGTCGAGGTGGGCACAAAGCCACAACTCAAACCGACGCTCACGAAGTAGAGTGACGACAATCGTCCCTGAAGGAGGATGACGGCAAAAAACACGAGCCCCAGACGATGGTCAGGACTCGGAATACTCAAGCTCAAGTCACAAGAGCTCGAGGGCTCACGCCATCGACCACGAGACGGCAGAGGCCCTGAACAAACAGGTGCAGGCTGCGCTGCACCGAAGCACGCTGACGCACCACAAGCACGATCAGCTGGCATCGCAGCTTGACAACACCGCCGCCGCCCTAATGGCAATCGGCAAGGAACTCCACCAGGCGGAGGAGATCAGGCTGCAAGACGCAGCCACGCTGGAGGACGTCCAGAAAGCCCTCCACCCACGCAGTGAACGCGACACAACTCGTCCAAGCTCGCGACAGTCCGCAACCAACGAACGCAGTCGCGACGTGGAAGACCCGTGCCGAAAGGAGTGGGACAAGCAGCGAATGCCGCCGCCAGCCGTCCCGGTCGAACAGGACGTAAGGTTCGGGAATGAACCTCAAGAGCAATGGGCTGCCCCAACGGACAGCCGTAAAACGATCCAACAGATCGTTAGGGAGCAGGTCACCTCAGATCCTGACTCTGAAACGACGACCGAGAGCTTAGAGCTCGAAGTTGCACACTGGCAGCATAAAGAAGCCGCAGCCATGCGCCGCCACACACGGGCACTCGAGCTACTAGCGAAGAACGCTGAAGAGACAGTGGCCCCCAGCCACACCGCTCAGCTGCCCGACGAGCAGCTCACGCAAGCCGTACAGGATGCACGGCAGGCGCGCGCAGCCTACAACAGCAGGCTGCAGATCCGCAACGTGGGACTGACCGGGGACACCAGGCACAAAATGCTCCCAGAACCGAGAGCACAAAATGCTCCCGATCCCGAGCCCGATCTGGGCCTGGGGCCCGTCAGGGCATATAACAGCCTGCCCCGCACGGCGTCACAACCGCGCGAGCGATCCATGGCCCCAACGGAAGGCCAGGGAATCCCTGACCAGGCCGACGTCGTACCAATGGAGCTGTACGACGGGATCACATGGATGATCCACGTGGCGTTAGCAGGCGCCGCGGACACAGACCCAGAGAAGTCTGTGCTAGCGAAAGCCGGTGTGAAATTGGCTCACCCCGAGCCATATGCTGGGGGATCTGACCTCAAAGAGTTTGAAATCTTCGTGGCAGCCATCCTACGATGGCTGAAAATGAATTGCCTCCTAGGGTCAACCAGCATCGACATGCAGGTCGGCTACGTGGGCACTCGCCTCACCGGTGAAGCCCAGGAGTGGTTCCTTCGAAACGTTGAACGCTTCGATCGCCAGGTCCGCAGCTGGACGCTGGAAACTGTGATGCAAGGCCTTCAAAAAAGGTTCCTGCACACACTGACGTACCATCACGCATCGAATAAGTTCGACGCGGTCATGCAGGGCATGAAAACCGTTCAGGAAATGCTGAACGAGCTCACGAAATACGTGGCACGTATGATACAGCCGCCAGACGATTACACGTTCCGGAGACGGTTCGTATCAGCGCTGCGCGAAACGCTGCGCAACGAGGTCCTCAAAAAGGGCTATAATGCCGAGAGCAGCTCAATAGAGCAACTCTTCGAGATGGCCCGGATGATCGAGGAGGCATCCCGATACAACATGGGGATGCGCCACGCAGAAAGCGCAGCAGCAATGGCAAGCACTGCCCGGCTCACAGGGAGCAAGCCGTTGACACAAACGGGCCTGACCAGGCCCAGCCTGTTCGCAAGAAGTGGAACAGGACCACAGCTACCGCCCTCACGCCCAGCACAGGCTGGACGCCCACCTGAAGCTAAACAGCCTCAAGCGTCAGGGTCGTCCCCACGACCTGCCCCACCAACGAAAGTGTTGGGCCAGCCTAACGATCGACCCAGCGGCAACCAAAGCAACACCACGTGCTTTGAATGCGGCCAACCTGGCCACAAAAGGCAGAATGCCCCCGGCTTAGATCCAGTATAAGGACAGCAGCCGCGAGGCACGACGATGAGGCCGAGGATCCGGAGATGATGGATCTCGGTCAAAATTCTCTTCAACAGATTGATGAAGAGGGGGAGGGTGATACCCAACCCAACGACACTCCGTAAAACGGAGACACGCCCGCTGAAGAGTGGGACCCCGAGCCGTCCCAATACTATGAATGGGATGAGGAGGTGGAAGACACCACCTACAGGTCCAGCGTGATCAGATTCGCGCTGGAGGATGAAACCACCACGAAGGTCATGGGAGCACGTGCGTCAGAGCCAGTGTATCACCACCGAAGCAAACACAGGATGTGGCCAACGCGCCCGCGCAGTGAGAACCATACCCTATCGGGGTACTGGGAAATAAACGGCGTAAAAGCCCACTGCCTGCTAGATAGCGGCAGCGAAGGGGTACTGCTATCCCCTGAATTCACGCGAGCTACAGGGATGAAGACATTCTCCCTGGAGCAGCCAATCGCGCTGCAGCTAGCCTGCATAGGCAGCCGTTCCACGGTCAACTATGGAACGAACACGACCATCAAATTTGGTCGTGAGACATACGACGAATATTTCGATGTAGCGAACATCGAATATTACGACGCTATCTTAGGGACACCGTTCCTAAGGAGATTCGGCATAACCCTGGACTTCTCAAGCCCAGGGACGATCCGCAAGGGGAATGAAGTGATCCCCACGGGCAAGGTATCGTTCAACGACGATATATCGACGAACAAGGACAAGGGGCCATGGGTGAGCAGAATCACCCAGGCATCGAAGCCTAACCTGGCTCATTGAAGCCAGGAGGATGAGTCGCAGGACGACTCGTCCTCGAACTCACCCTACAACCGTAGGGAGAGGCGCTCTCACCTAACGGTGAAAGCGATGGGGAAGAGGAAAGCAGTTCCACGTGCCGCGGGACCTAATAGACGCACACAGCGCCTAATGGCTTCTAAGCCAACCACCACCATCATCCTCACGGATAATGACCTTCCTCGCCTCCATGAGGAATGGATGGAACGAATCACTGACTTAGTCAGTGGAATTCCATTAGAACTCCCGCCACTACGGGAGATCAACCATGAGATCAACCTCATCAATCCCAACAAGCACATGCGGTATCGACTATTGAAATGCCCCGAACACTTCCGAGAGGAACTATCGGCTAAGATAGAACGATACACCACTGCAAAGTGGTGGATTCCGGCAGTCACGCAGCAGGCAGTGCCCATGCTGTGTGTGCCGAAGAAGAACGGTACATTGCGAACCATCTTCAATCTACGCCAGCAGAACAAGAACACAGTGAAGGACGTCACGCCCTTCCCGGATCAGGATATCATCTGCAGCGACATGGCTCACTGTCGGTATCGAACAAAACTCGATATGTCAGAAGCATACGAGCAGATCCGGATCCATCTGGATCACGTAGCAAAGACTGCCTTTGCCACGATCCTTGGCACATTCAGGAGCCAGGTGATACAGATGGGGGACTGTAACGCCCCATCAACATTCCAATGGCTGATGACAGCCATTTTCCACGACTGCATAGGTTGCTTCTTCCATGTATACATGGACGACATCTTCATATTCTCGCTCTTAATACAAGAGCATGAAGAGCACCTCTACATCGTCTTTGACAGACTAAGGAAGAATCACCTTTTCCTGAGGAAGAAAAAGGTGGACCTCTATTCCATCCGAATGGAGTGTCTCAGCCATATCATCGATGGCCGAGGGGTACATGCCGACGAGGACAAGATGCAACGCATCCGCGAGTGGCGCAGGCCACGGACGTTCAACGACGTCCAGCGTTTCCTCGGGCTAGTACAGTATCTGGCACACTACATGCCAGATGTTAGCGCATATACCACCCCACTATCGGGCTGTGCACGTAATAACCATCCATTCGAATGGACACCACTACTGGACAAATGCTGGCAAAGCATTAAGGCATTGGCCTGTAAGGCCCCGATCCTGCGTCCAGTAGATGCCAGGTGCCCAGAGCCGATCTGGGTGATCACTGACGGATCAAAAACTGGCGTTGGTGTGGTCTACGGCCAAGGTCCGGACTGGAAAACTTGTCGACCTGCTGGCTTCTTGTCAAAGAAGTTCAGCATTGCTCAGCAACACTACCGGACTCACAAGCACGAGACAATCGCGGTGCTTGAGGCTCTCATGAAATGGGAGGACAAACTGCTGGGATGAAGGTTCACCCTCGTCACAGACCACAAAGGGCTCGAGTACTTCAAGACCCAGAAGAGCCTATTGGGAGTTTCTCTCCCGGTTCAATTTCAACACCGTTCATGTCGATGGTGTAGAGAACAAGGTAGCGGACTGCCTGTCGCGCTACTACGAGAGCGACACGAGTGACGACAATCACCCGGACCACGTCTTCGTGAACGCGGATGCGCGTCTAGACCCGGACGGTGAGTTATTGCCCACCGACCGGTATATCGAGCTGCGAACAGCGGCGACAAGACGCTCTAAACGCCTCGCTGAGAAGACAGAGGCGAGAGTAACGGAATCCACCGCACTAAACGAGGGCTCACCAGAGCCCGCGAATGTCGCTGTGTCACGCGACGACGACGATGACGTCAGAGCCATCGCCCCAGGAAATGACGGCGCGCCCCTGCGCCGGGTCGTCAAGCAAGGCGTAGACCTGGCTAAGGTCCTATGAGACGCGTACCACAGGGACACCATTTTCACAAAGATCATGGTGCACCCGAACGTGCACCCGAGATTCGGGATCCGGGACAGGCTGATCTGGACTAAGAACCAGCTCAAAAGAGACATCATTGCCATCCCCCGCTCTGTTCTTCAAGGGGGAAGGAAGCTGATCGAAATTATCATCTATCGGGCACATCAGATAGTCGGCCACTACGGCCATCTGAAGACTTCGAACTACGTTCAAAGAGCATATTGGTGGCCAGGCATGAGCCCAGACATAGAAGCGTTCTGCACATCGTGCGCGAGGTGTCAGATGATGAAAACCGGACCACAACGACCCAAAGGCCTACTACACAGCCTACCCATTCCAGATAGGCCGTGGCAGTCTATTGGCATCGACTTCATGGGGCCCCTGCCCAAATCCAACGACTGTGACTACCTGATGGTAGTCATCGACCGACTAACGTCGCTCGTACACCTCGTACCAACCACGACGAGCATGTCAGCCAAGGGAGTAGCCTGGCTGTTTCTGAAGGAGGTCATTCGACTCCACGGAGTTCCCGACTCCATCGTCTCGGACAGAGACTCGAAGTTCACGTCGATCTTCTGGCGTGAACTACAGCCACTCATGGGGACTAAGCTCCTCATGTCAACTGCCTTCCATCCCCAAACAGATGGAGCCACTGAGCGGGCAAACCACTCGATCGCCCAGATATTGTGTGCGGTCGTCAGAGACGACCAGAAGGATTGGGCATTGAAATGCCCAATGGTTGAGGTCGCCCTCAACAGCAATGTCAGCGCGACCACAGGGTTCGCACCGTTCGAGCTGAACCACGGCTATATGCCGCGGATAGACCTCCCCATAGCCGTGGACACCCCGTTCAAGGGGGTAGCCCGGTTCGCACATCAGGCAAAATGGAACCTGATGTTGGCACATGATGCAATCATAGAGAATCGAGTGATGCAAACGTTTCATGCAAACAAGAAACGTACGGCGAGCGACAGGTACACAGCCAATGACCGCATCTACCTTTCGACACAAAACCTAACTCTTCTAAAAGGAAGAGCCAGAAAACTAGTCCCGCGGTACATCGGACCATACCGCGTCATTGAGGCTCACAACGACGCCTCGACGGTGACCCTTGATCTTCCCGACGAGCTGAAAAGCCGTTGCATTTCACCGGTCTTCCATTCAAGCCTCGTATGGTGATACGAGGCCAACAACGACGAATTGTTTCCCCATCGTGAGGCCAAGTCATTTTATGACTTCGGAGCGAATGACGACGAGGAGTGGCTCGTCGACGAGATTATCGCACATTGATGGATAAACTCGACGGACCTGGAGTTCCAGGTCTGTTGGACCTTAGGCGACGTGACATGGGAACCCATGTCATCCTGCCAGGACCTTGAAGCCCTAGATAGCTATCTAGAGCTTAGGGGGGTGAGCAAGCCACGTGACCTCCCCAGACGCCGCTAGATGCGTCTGTCACGTGCAGACCACGTGATGCACCGGCCACGGCGCGGTTAAAAATTTTCACCTCGGATCTCTCTGAGGGCGCATCGCTTCTTGGAAGCTAACCACCATCATCCTCACGAAGATGATGCCCCCCAAAGATGGGATGGACGTTGATCCGTCAACGTCCACAACGCGAGTAACGGCCCCGAGACAGGGGGCCGCAGACATTCTCCGTGCTCCAATAGACCAGGAGCACTGGATGATCGTGGGATGGGAGGATGCCCTCGCCATCGTCCACCCAGATGATTGCGCAATGTGCACGGACTACGTCGCGCACTTAAGGGCCGCGACAGCCACCCACAAGGTCAAGTTGCGGGACGAAGACATCGGTGACGCCGTTGATGCAGCCTGGGGATGGCTCGCAAGGGGCATCGCACGTGACGCACGAGAAGAGCCCCTCCGGGACATCCACGACCTTAAAAAAGAGGTCAAGGAGTTGGAACGCGCAGTCGAAGACCGCGATGACGCGCTCGCAACCGAGCGCGCCAGGATCAAGGAACTGGAGCAACAGCTAAGCGCAGCCCAGCTCCAGGTTACCCTGGCCCACGTTGCCTCAAAAAGGCCGCGACATGACCTGGCTATGGACCCAGTAGCCGGGCCATCATCACTTCACGCGACGGTGCCTCTGCCGGTGCGCGCAACATCGGGACTAGCGTCCCGATTGTCGGCACCGACCCCAACAACGACAACGACGGAAGGGCATAGCACGCCTTCCGACTCTGCGTACGGCGTCCCAGATGGATGGGAGTCAGACTCGTCCGTCTGGAAGACGTACGACCCGGAAAGGGCACAGCGGCTGGCAGAGCAGCCAAAGAAAAAGCGCAAGAAAGTGCGCGGCACCCCCAACACCGTCAATGGGCTAGCCATTGCGAGGGAAAGCGCGATTAGCGCTTACCTAGCGGTGTCATCGTCGCATAATGTCAACGACCTCACCCTTCAACGGCGGATAGCGCAGGTCAAGGCCCAGTACATCGGGCCTGGCGTGGCCCTGCCTCCACCAGTGGGGACAGTTCACCCTCCCTACCTGGGGGAGGGGACGCTCATCCCACTCGGAGATCCACCGATCTCCGAGACGGGCCTCCTACCATGGCCAGTAGGAAAGGCCCAACAGCATCGTACTCAATGGTACGACGTCTGCCCGCTCGACGACCCACGCTTTGTCGAACTCATAGCGTGGGCAAAAGAAACGCCACAGATCATGCGTACGCGCGAGATGATCGGCGTATTCAAACACATCGAGCGCGAACAACGCGCTCAAAATCCCAAAAGGGATTGTCTCGTGATAGCGGGCGGTACCCCGCACGATATCGCGGCCCTCCTGGTTGGGTACACAACCCTGAAGGAATCCCATCCGCCATCTGTGACAACGCGGATGGCACCTTCAACCTAGACGACATGGATGTCTGGATGTGGTTGAAGGCCCTTGCGCCCCAGGTCAAAGGGGTCGCATCACCTCTCAGGGCGAGGCTACTCGACCTATTCGGCTCAATAGACCAATGGTCGAGCTTTGTCGACGCCAGGGAAGTGCTGACGCCTCAGAGCACCACCCTGCGGCTCTCCATCACGGGCCCATTCCCTGTGGAGGGCCGAGCCGGCCCCGACATCCCCCTCACCGAGATCGCGAGATGGTTGGCCCGCTATGCAGGGGTCACTCGCGAGCGAGTGGCACGCATTGAACACTATGTTCAACGCAGCATCACCGGCGCAGCATTCAGTGCCGCCGCCCACGAGGGCCAACAAAAGGTCATCGAGACCAGCCATGTGAGGGCCACGGTGATGCGACCCCTCACTCACGCTCAGCTCGACCAAGAGCTGGCGCGCTTCCAGCCCCCTCCTCAGACTGAGGACCCAGCCGTTGAGGCCATGCTCCGCGAGGACGCTGGCCTCATCACCCAAGCGGATACCGCCGCTAGTGGTGAGGCTGACCAGCCTCACCCAATCACCACCGATGACGCGGAGGTGCCCCCGGAGGAGTCACGCATTCCACCGGCCCCGTACGACAAGGACGTCATCGTATCAGCCACTCTAGAGGACTCCCTCATGGATGACCTCTATGAGTCATAGTTGACCCCTATAGTTGTCTATAGAGGGGGAGGGTGTAAATAACCTGTGTATCTACATGTACAATAGTTATTACATAATCCCAGTGGGCCCCTTAGGGACCCACTGTATAGTTTATGCCTGGGAACCGACCAGCGGCCCCCATCGCATCTTACTCTTACCTGTCACTACGTAGCATTCAGAATACCACTCATTGGTCAAGTTCTGTAGTGCCCTTGTGATACAAGGTCATAAGATCGACATCCTTTACAGGAAAGGCAAGAACCGAGCATGCAAGCAGTGACGTCTTCACCTGAGCACCGAGCCACCGAGGCAGCTAACATGAACCTCCAACCAGACCCTAACCTGTGGGCTGACACCGCCCCCAGACCCCGGCGTCTTCCAACCGGGAGGGTGGGAGAGGCAAGAACCGAGCATGCAAGCAGTAACGTCTTCACCCGAGCACTGAGCCACCGAGGCAGCTAACATGAACCTCCAACCACACCCTAACCTGTGGGCTGACACCGCCCCCAGACCCCAGCGTCTTCCAACCAGGAGGGGGGGAGAGGCAAGAACCGAGCATGCAAGCAGTGACGTCTTCACCGGAGCACTGAGCCACCGAGCCACTGAGGCAGCTAACAGGAACCTCCAACCAGACCCTACCCTGGGGGCTGATGCCGCCCCCAGACCCCGGCATCTTCCAACTGGCAGGGCAGGAGAGATGAGAACTGAGTGCTCATCCTGAACCCCTAACCCCAACCCTCCCCCAGACCCCAGCACCGTGGGTTCCAGGCGGTCAATGGTGGGCATTTAATGGCATTCCATGACATTTGTCACATGTGATGGAGTATGACAAGGGTAATAAAGGTCAACCGCATGCATTCCACAGTTACATGGATCCCACTGTAAGTCCACTGCTTTGCAATTGAACTCTTTCCAGGGTAAATCACATTCAATAGATTGCATCAATACACCGTTAGTCTGAGATTGGAGTAAATTCCCTATGCACAAAATTCATTTTCCATGCTTGATCTGATATCGGATGATGTCACACAAACATAACCATTTTAATCAGGAATTTGGTTCTCTTCCTTTAGTCAAGGTCACAGCACATCCTGTCGCACCCAACATGGACTAATGCCCTGCTTTTGCGCATGTACTTAGAATTACAGACACCTTTTGAAAAAATTCAAAGAGAACGTCAGTCGGCCACTGTTAGCCACGTTGTGCACCAAAGATTCTACTCCCCTGAGATGCCGCACATGCCGTGACCTTGTGGCCTGGTGCGAATCTGAGATCACAGCCACACTATCATTTGACCGCAACCTGGCCATTTGAGCGCAATCGTGTATGACCCCTGGCTGCATATCCCATCTGGCATCACGTCACATTGACGTCGCAGCAAGCGTGCAATTGAAGCGCATCTCATGCCGAGGTTGAGCACGCATATAACACATGTGGCATGAATCGAGCACATTGAGCACATTGAGTGCATCAAGTGCATCGAGCACGTTGAATGTGTTGATTGCATTAAGTGAATCGAGCGCATCGAGTGCATCGAGTGCATCAAGCGCATTTGAAGTGCATCTGGTATGCATGTACCCTGTAAGTCAGACCCCTCACTTACCATCTCATTATGCTAGAAGACAATATATTCACATCCTCCTCTCTCACTGACAATGTACCTACTATACATGTCTCCAATTCCCATTAATGACTCCCTCTCTCATTCAACATCATCATAATGTATCTATTGCCATTACACCCCCACCCTCATCATATCTATTTCATCTCACATAGTATTGTATATATATTGATCCACTGCCTTAGGAGCACACGATACCACCCCACACAAAGCCATTCTCCTACCATCCCCACCCCATCGTGCATTCCAGTCATCCACTCCCCCTCTTATCCTCTAGTCATAGCATCACTAGGCCCATAATCACAGTCCCCTCATGGCCAGCCACCTGTCCCCAATATCTACTCATCATCCTCCAATCCAAGCATGGTCCATTGTGATTCTTGGAGTTACTGGGTTGGGGTCCATTCCGTCCATTGCTGATTGCGATCATAGACCATAGCACCAGGTGAGCGTTACAATACTAGCCAATGTTGATCATTGTCCGTTCCTTTCATAGTGATGTGCGATCATAGTATGTTGCGATCAAATCATACGGCAATCACAGCCTGTAACGGTCATAGTCCGTAGCCCATTGTGTTCATGGTCAGTGGCGATCATAGTACATGCCGATCCTAGACCATTCTGCACACATTGCATTGCGCTCATGAAATGCTGCACCCATTGGTTTGGAGTTGGGGTTGGGTTGAAGGATGGTTGTGGTCAACGACGGTTAAGCTGATGGCTGCTTGCGGGTGCTGTTAGGTGATTGCAATCATGAATTGTTGCAGGCAGGGATGGTGGCAAGGATCGCGTTGCGGTTATGGATTGGTGTGGTCAAGCATGGTTGCGAGCTGGGAGATGGGTGTGCTCAAGGCTGGTTCTGCGCATGGATGAATGCTTGCGGTGAAGGAGGGCTGCAGGATGGAGCGTTGTCATCAAGGACTGTTGCTGTTGGCTCCAGCATTGGATTGAAGTATGATTATGGGCATGGAACGATGCGTTCATGGATGACTGCGGTGAAGAACAGTTGTGGTCGTGTTGAGGTGTGGTTAAAAGTGGTGGCGATCATGGATGCTTGCGGGGATTGATGGTTGCGATGAAGGATCATTCTGGAGGGTTGTGTTGAAGGGTGTTTGCGGTCATGGAGTCTTGCGGTCATGAATGGTTGTGGTCAGGGTTGGGTGCAGTCAATTGTGGCGGCGATCATGGATGGTTGCGGTGATGCATGGTTGCGATCAAGGAGTGTTACGTTTAGCCTTAGGGTTCACTTGAAGGATGGTTGCGTTGATGATGGTTGGGGTCAAGAATGGTCACGGGTTTTGGTCTTTGCAGTTGGGGTGAGGTGATTGCGATCATCACGTATTGCGGTCAGGGAAGGTGGCGGTTGTGCATGGTCAGTCAGTGATGGTATTGTGATTAGGGATGGTTAAAGTCAGAGATATTGGCGGTCAGGGATAGGTGCGGTCAAGGGTGCATGTTTGCATTCATGGATGGTTGTGCTCAAGGGTGGTTGCGATCATGGTTGCCTGATTGCTGCCCTGAATGCTTGCGATCAAGGATGTAGATGGTGATGCATGGTGAAGATCAAGGATGGCTGCAGTCAAGGATGTGTGCAGGCATAGATGGTTGCGGTGATGTGGGATCAGGCACCAGTGGCAGGCACCAATATTGCAATCGTCCATTACTCCATTATTGTGGAGTTTTGGAACTGCGGATCCTGTACCATAGTTCCCCCCAATACATCATGTGGAATGGCTAACAATGCATTGAACTTCGTACTTTGTGTCATTCGTTTTCGAATTCCCCACTATTTTGCCAAGCCAGAGTCCTGCAGCACTTCCATCCTGCATTACTCTGAGGGTGAATCATTGCGATCATTGGGCATTGTCATAATACAACCTGTAATCATACCGTGGGATGTCGGTGGGGTTGGCAACTACGTAAAGTATATATCATGTGGCTCTTGCATGGTACACCTCATCCGTGTCCCAAGTTGTGTTTAGGTGTTTCAGATGTATTAAAGGGATGTAGTATTTAGACTGAATTGAATTCACAACATGAACACTACAATGCTACACTACTGGGTCACTGACCATGTCACTGCCATCCTGAATGTGTGCGTCATGTCCATATTATTATAGTCCATCTGATAAGGAGGGGATGAGCCAGTTCTATGCACCCACAAAGTGACATGCACCATTCTACTGATCCTTTTCACCGACACCCCGAACTGCGCAATGGCTGTGATCTCCGGAGAGATCAAGAATGTTGTAGTCTGAACACATGTGTGGAAGCGGTCCTGAAAGGCTGAATTCGCTCGGAGAGGCCGGAGATGGACAGTGGTACTTACGGGGGAAGTAGGACTGGGTGGGACCTCCGCGATCCACCTCAGGCAGGCGCCACCCACAAGGTGCGCCGCGGTCCCAGGGATCATCCTGTGTTGCTGCAGGACAGTCTAAAAAGAATGTATGAACTGGCACAATGTTTAAATGATATAACTCACCGGTAGCCTTGCCTGGACCCACGGCATTGTCCAGATCACAGCCGGGATGACTGCAGCCGTCATGACCACAGAGGTCGCACGGATGATGCGGCTGTCCTGTATAGGCACTGGAGACCTGCTGCACATGGTATTGAAATTGAGAGATAACTAGAACATCGGTGTGGGGTTGGAGAATGATGTATTGGAATTTTCAGTGTAACGCCTTTTATTCAAACTCCGATGTAAGCTTATTTAGGGCTCCGCTGAAGGAGCGGTTGCGACCGAGTGTGACAGCATATAGCATACAGTCTGAGTGCGGTGAAAATGGCATACAATTTGGTTGACCAGCCAAAGAGGCTTCCTGAGTAGAGTAGTGACCATCCGAATACACGGTAAACAGTCAACCTAGGGGAATCATGTATATCACTCAGTCATACCATGTCCACCTATCCACCCCCTAACCCCAACGCGTGGCAGTGATGACTCGTTGAAAGGATTTCCATGATTTGAGGCATTGTGCCCATTCTTAAGTGCGGGCATTTAGGCAGTGCTAATTATTCCTTGTATTGACACCCTTTCCACTGATTAATCGTTCCTTGTGTTCATAGAACATTGGGGCCAACAGCACTTGTGGTCATAACACCCTGTGGTTGTGCAACAATGTACATATGATGGTTTGGGATAGATCGGTTGTGGTCAAGGATTTTTATAGTCGACAATGGTTGTGGTCAGGTATGGTTACTGTTATGGGTGATTGTGGTCAAAGTTAGTTACGGGTGGGGATTGGTCACATCAATTGGTGGGGTGAAGAATGGTTGGGGTATTAGTTAGTTCCGGTCAAGGGTGGTTGTGGTCAGGACTGGTTGTGGTGATGTGTGTGGTGGCTACGATCAAGGATGGTTTCAGTGAAGGTTGGGTGTGGGCAATTGTGGTGGCGATCACGGATGCTTGCAGTGATGCATGGCTGCGATCAACGCTCGTTGCGTTCAAGAATGGTTGCGGTTAAATGTGGTGGTGAGGATGGTTGCGGTGATGGAGGGTTGCGATGAGGGATCGTTGCCATTGGGTGCGGTCCATTGTGGTGGTGGTCACGGATGGTTGCAGTGATGCTGCGGTGCGATCAGCCATCATTGCGGTCATGCATGGTTGCAGTCATGAATGGTTGCATGCAAGTGTTGTGGCGATGATGCATAACTGCGGTCAAGCGTGGCTGCAATTCAGGCACAGTTGTGATCAAGGCTGGTTGCGATGATCGATGTTTGCGGTGTTGGATAATTGCAGCCACGGGTCCCTGCAGTACCCGATGGTTGCGTGGGTTGGAAGGTTGTGATTTGAGATCTTTGCTGTTGGGCTTGGGCCTGGGTTGAAGAATGGTTGCATTCAAGGGGTTCGGCTTGGGCTTGGGATTAAGTCATCGCGGTCATCATCTGTTGCTGTCAGGAAGGGTGGCGCTCATGGATGGTCAGTCAATTATGGCAGTGGTTATGAATGGTTGCGGTGAGGGATAGCTGTGGTCAAGGGTGCATGATTGCGTCCAGAGATGGTTGTGGGGAGGAATTGTTGTGCTCACACATGGTGGCGGTCATGGATGGCCTCGCTCGAGGATGGGTGTGGTCATAGAAGGGTGGTGTCATCGAAGGTTGCAATGACGTGGCATCAGCCACCATTGGGATGCACCAGCATTGCGATCGTGCATTCCGCCAGTATTGCGGTGTTCTGGTACTGCAGTTTTAGTACCATTGCTCCCCCGAATACACCATGATAATATCCAAAAGAGCATTGAAGTTTGTTTCATTCCTTCTCAATTCTAACTATATCATGCATGCCAGTGTTGCAACTAAGAAAAGTACTTCTCAAGGGGCTCTTGAGTGGTATACCTCATGCGTGTCCCAAGGTTTGTTTGGGTTTTTCAGATGTATTGATGGGGTGTGGAATTCAGACTGAATTGAATTTACAACATGAAACGCTACAATGCTACACTACTGGGTCAGCGACCATATCACTGCCATCCTGAATGTGTGCTTCGTGTATTAGTATAGTCCATCTGATAAGAAGGTGATGAGCCAGTTCCATGTGCCCACAAACTGACACACACCATTCTACTGATCCTTTTCACCCACACCCCGAACCGCACAATGTTTGCGATGTCTGCAGACATCAACAACGTTGTAGTCTGAACACTGGTGTGGAAGTGGCCCTGAAAAAGCTGAATTCACTCGGAGACACCAGAGAATGACAATGGTACTCACTGGGGAAGAAGGATTGGGTGGGACCTCCTCGATCTACCTCAGGCCAGCGCCACCCACCAGGTACGCCGCAGTCCCAGGGATCATCTGTTGTTGTCGCAGGGCAGTCTAAGAAGAATCTATTAACTGGGAGAATGTTTAAATGATATGACTCACCGGTAGCCTTGCCTGCACCCACGGCATCGTCCAGATCGCAGCCAGGATGACTGCGGCCGTCATGACCACAGAGGTCGCACGGACGACACGGCTGTCCCCTATAGGCACCAGAGACGGTGTGCACGAGGTATCGAAATTCAGAGATAGCTCGAACATCAGTGTGGGGTTGGAGAACAATGTATAGGAATTTTCAGTGTAACACCTTTTATTCAAACTCTGATGTAAGCTTAATTAGGGCTCCGCTGAGTGAGCAGTTGCAACCGAGTGCGACAGCATATAGCATATAGCATACGTGCAGTGAAAATAGCATACAATTTGGGTGACTGGCCAAAGAGGCTTCCTGAGTAGAGTAGTGACCATCCACATACACGGTAAATGGTCAACCTAGGGGAATCATGTATATCACTCAGTCATACCATGGCCACCTATTCACCCCCTAACCCCAACGTGTGGCGGTGATGAGTGGTTGCATTGTCAACAATGTTTGCGGTCAGGGATGTTTACTGTTATCGGTCATTGTGGTCAAAGTTGCGGGTGGGGTTTAGTCATTGCGTCATCAATTGGTGGGGTTAAGAATGGGTGGGGGTGGGGTTGGGGTGTTAGATAGTTCCGGTCAAGGATGGTTGCAGTCAGGAATGGTTGTGGTGATGTGTGGGGCGGCTGCAATCGAGGATGGTTGCGGTGAAGGTGAAGGTTGGGTGCAGGCAATTCTGGTGGCGATCACGGATGGTTGCAGTGATGCATGGTTGCGGTCAACGCCCGTTGCGGTCACGCAGAGTCAGGAGCATGGTGCGTGTCAGTATGTCGGTGCATGCAACTCATTAATCGCCTGCTTTTCAGAGGGACTATACTGATTGTGACACCACACAGACTTTCTGGATGGCATGGAGGTGGTCCCTCACACAATAGCTTAGACTGTTAGTGTAGAGTGTTTTCAAATTCATACCGCATACATTCCACCGGCTGAATGGCTGTCAAAGACCACACCCAATCCGGGACACGCATGGGGTATACCACTCAAGAGCCCCTTGAGAATTACTTTACTTAGTTGAAACACCAGCATGCACGATATAGTTAGAATCGAGAAGGAATGAAACAAATTTCAATGCTCTTTTGGACATTATCATGGTGTATTTGGGGGAACTATGGTACTGAAACCACAGTACCAGAACACCGCAATGCTGGAGTAATGGATGATCGCAATGCTGGTGCATCCCAATGGTGGCTGATTCCACGTCACCGCAACCTTTGATGACACCGCCCATCTGCAATCACACCCATCCTTGAGCGAGGCCATCCATGATCACCAGCACCCTTCAGCCGAATGATTCCTCCCCGCAACCATCCCTGGACGAAATCATCCACCCTTGACCACAGCTATCCCTCACTGCAACCATCCATAACCACTGCCATAATTGACTGACCATCTATGGGCACCACCCTTCCTGATGGCAACAGATGATGACTGCAATTACTTAATCCCAAGCCCAAGCCCAACCCCTTGAATGCAACCATGCTTTAACCCAGGCCCAAGCCCAACCGCAAAGATCTCAAATCGCAACCTTCCAACCCCCCCAACCATCGGGTACCGCAGGGACCCATGGCCACAATCATCCCCCACTGCAAACATCAATCATCGCAACCAGCCTTGATCGCAACCGTGCCTGAATGCAGCCACCCTTGACCCCAGTCATCCGTGATCGCCATGACACTTCCCTGCAATAATTCTTGACCTCAGCCATGCATGACCACAAGACACCATCAGCAGCTCAGCTTTTGACAAAACATCCCCATCCATATTTTCTGATGTCCTTTTCCATGGAGGATGTTTATAAATGTATGTATGTATATATAGCTTAGCTCATCTATATTTCATAAAATATATCACAATTGAGGCAGTTGCCAGCATCTGTAAGACATGCTTAATCCTAGCCCTAAAGTTCTTTCTCACAGTCTGCTGCTCCCCCAGGAAAGGGTGTATACCCCATTGTCTAAACATCAATAGTTGCATATCCTTGTACTATACATGCATATTATTTTAAACATACCTTCTAATCAGATCTCTCAACCATATATAATAATATAGTACAGGTATTGTCCATACTTGCTTCTATATTCTGTGATTGTACATCTAACACGTTCCATATATACTTCTAACACGTACTCATATGGTCCATACTTGCCTCTACATTCTATCATCATACATGTAACAAGCTTCATATATACTTTTAATATATAGTCATCCAAATCCTATCTGAAATTGCTCTGTTATCTGAATACACACCATGCTTTAGCACATACAACCATATTTTTAAAATATCAGAACATTCAATAAAATTTAGGATATCCACAATATACAAGTTGCTCAAAATGATGGACTATGAATTCGGTTAGGGTTGATATTTTAAAAGATATCTAATATATCCTAGAAGAATGTACATTGTTGTCAATGTGAACATCCTCCCATGGGAGATACCATATTTTTCCAAGATTCACCCGACCATATATATTTCTGGGATATACAGGAAAGGTTTCTTATGACAATGCAGGAAAAGAGAATGAGGCAGAATTCCGGGCTCCTTACCCAACAACTCCACACTGCAGGCATATAAAAGTTTTCTTGTCTGAAAAACTGTTGAAAAACGGTAAAAATTTTCCAAATATTTTTAGTGTTTTTTTTATGTAAAAAAAACTATAATAAAATTTTGTGTTTTTATTAGAATTTATTGAGCAAGAAAATTGTAAAAAAATTTGGGGTTTTTTTCAGGGTTTTTTATGGGTTTTCACAAAGAAACTTATAAAAAGACATAAAAAACCCTGCAAAAAACTTTAAACTTTTTTACAATTTCCTCACTCAACAAATTCTTACAAAAACACAAAATTTTGTTAAAGTTTTTTTTACATTAAAAACACTAAAAAATTTGGAATATCTTTACAGTTTTTTGAACAGTTTTTCAGACCAGAAAATCTTTATATGCCTCCAGTGCCACCTACATCAATCCATCTTAATCCACTGTAGATAGTGGAACCACTGAAAACCTACTGTTTCAACCATTGAAATTTCAGTGGTTAAATCTGTGTTATATGTATAATCAATTGAGTTTCTGTGATAAACGCACTGAATTGTTTTGCCTGTGAACCCTCAGATTCACTCAGCTTCTCCCAGTTTCCTCATTTTCCCTTTTGATTGTTCATCACCCCTTCTGGAGGTGGTGATGGCCTCACTGGAGGCATGGCAAAATTTCCTGACTTTGGAAACCTACTGGAAATCCTAAGGATATTCCACATTTCTTTAAAATGTCCCAGTTCACGAAATTGGATGAAATTTTAATATTTTGTCAGAGCTTTTTACCTCAGAAAATCCTTCAAAAATTGTAAGATTATTACCTCAAGACTTCAAGAAACTCTCAGGAAACATTGAATTTCCTCTGCTATGAAACTAAATATTTATTAAACTTTCCTCAGTTTTGGAAATTCTATGAAAATGTTGGTGTTCTGAACATTTGACAGAGAAACTCTTGTAATATGTGTGTTTTTATCTGTTTTCTTTTATTGATAAAAGAAAGGACACTCAAGGATATCTGGAAATATCCCTCCAATAGGTTTGACAGTCCTGGGTGCCTAGATATGATAAAATGATCCAGTGGTTATCATTGGATATCTAATCAGTAAGGCCAACCAGTGTCGGCTTGAGTATTTGGCTCAGTGATAGAGTCGATGGTCAAGTGGATGTGGTTAATAGTCTGTGGGACTCATAAACCTGTAAAACAGATAGTAAATCAAGTAACTAATTTCTAATTTAGTATATGAACTTTGAGACTGTTGAAGACAGCGAGCAGGACTCGAAATCAATTTCTAGGTTGATTTGAGTGTATGTGAGGTGAGTGCAAAGGGATTTTTCTGGCTAAAGTAATATACAGTTGAATAGTTGTATTTATAGAGAAAAGAAAATGTTTTTCTAACTATTATTTCTAAGTGAAAGAGTCTGTGATCGCATTTGGACAGGGTAGGGGGTTAATTACAAATCATGAAAAAAAAAAAAAACCACAAAAAATGTGATGGTGATTATATGATAGGGGGATCCAAGAGTTGGGGACTGTGTGAACATGCATAATGCTCCCTCTTGACATGTAATGAAACTCATGGTTGACTGTCCCTTCCTTGCAGACAGTCATCATAACTGGCTTTTCCCTTGAGATCCAATATATGTGCCTGCATATATTCTTGATCTTCACGTCCCTTCCAAAAGACTGTCAAATGCTTTTGACACATTGTTCTACTCACATTCTGTGAGTTCCGATGTCCTCATATAGCATCTGTGGTGTTATAGATTTATTTTCTTTCTTTTTGCCCCTGCTCAAGCTGTCTCCCCAGTCTAGTGCCTGATTGTTATGATACGATCCTTCATAAGGTTGACCGAGCTCGGGGGCAAAACCTGAGGTAAGGTCCAAGGTTGCGGGGCGAGGTTCTGATAGGGAGGTCAGAGAGGGACTTGGCTTCAGCTTATGTGCTGTGCCGACCCTACGTACAAGTCCCAGCTTCGGAGGTAAACAAATAAGAGGCGAGGTTTGGCTTAAGAGGCGAAGACTTAGAAACTAGCTAAGGATCAAAGGGTATGATAGTTGATTTTCAGACTGAAGAATAGGAATGCATACAGGGGGTTTATATACGGGCGAGGGTAAGGGTCAGGGGCGAGCATATGCGGGGGAATCAGGGCGAGGTCAATATACAAATGATGCGTGATGGAACGGGATCAGTAACTAAGGGGATTCGTGCATGAGATCAAGGTCGGATATGAGCTTGGGCTTGGGCTCAGGCGCAGGCTTAGAATCACAAGTACTCGGGTATGAGTATCACAAGGCTCGGGCTCGGAAAAAGGGTTGTACTAGTAAGTAACCGGCCAAAGGCCGGGTCCTTACACTGATCAAGACATGGGCACTTTGATTGGTTAGATCTGTCCACTGCATGATTGTCAATCTCGCACTAATAGGGTTTGCGCAGCTGCTGGAGGGTATGCATTTTGGGAGGTCGTGCGATAATCCCAGGGGAGGTCCCATCTCTGCTTCAACCCCAACCCACAGCAGATGATGTTGTTCAGCGCGGGAATGGAACATGAATGCCAATCTAGCAGATGCTGTTATGCAGCGCAGTAATGGAGTATGATCATCAGCCCAGTGCTAATGGCCTTCCTGCAGCCACCGGAGGTTATGCATTTTGTGAGGCCGTGCAATAATCTCAGGGGAGAGGTCCCAACTCTGCCTCAACCCCAACCCAGGGCCTTGTTCACGGTCAGCCCAACCACTAATTTGCTGCCTAGATAGTAAAATTGTGAACAGCGGGAATGGTGGGGAAACATATGAAACCCTATCGCAAGGCACAGCTCCGACAGAGTCTAAGTGTATCTCAAAATGCATATGGGATGATTGCGATAAGGGATGTGCATTGTTGTGATAATATAGTTGGTATACTCGGCTGCCTGATGTGACATGGGGAATCAAAGGATATTACCTTGGTGTTCATTTTCAGAGTGGACAATAGGTCTCTGCCTACACAGGGGCTAATATGGACATACAGCATAACCGTGATAATGGTGGGAATAACTGCATGCATCCACCCCAACTCTGGTGCATTTGCACATGTTTATGGTATGGTTAAGAAGTAAGGGGTATGTGCATATGGCACAACACCAATATTTAAGAGACCATGGGCCAGAGTGGGAATGTGAATATGTCTATAATTGTTGCGATAATTCCAAGGTTTGATATTATGCACAAATGAAGGGACACAAGATGTATAACAAAGTACCTAACCCAGGGTTTCACCCCACCCCCACATCCCCAACCAGCTGAATGACTTGGAGATAGTCATAGGCCTCTGGGCCATCTGGAACAAACATAAGAAGAGATGATGAAGACTGAAATGATAGTGATAGTGCACCTTTCGCCTCATACTCTGCATCGATATTCCAACACTCCCCATTCCCAAGGACAGACTCCACAATGTAGTCTCGCACACACCCTGGACACCATCCTGCACATAGTAAGGTGAGTGACTGAACTGCCCAACAAGTAATCCAATACTCACTGTACCATGCTGATCGTCATCTAGTCCCACCGCAGCCCCATCCCTACCATGAATGGCCGGCCAGCCATGGGAAACAAACTTGCGCCGCCACCCACCATCACACGCAGCCCACACTGAATTAGATGAGTAATCTTAACCTTCATGAAACACACAGCACTTACCAGGATCCTGCACTGAAACCAAGAGATGACCGTGAGTGCACTAGTGGTCATACCCCCAGCCACCTTCAACGAGGTTGAGGACAGGCATGGTCACAACAACGGCCTGGACAGTGGGACTTCATGGTGAACGAAAACTTGATGGGCGACATTGTGGTTTGGAGGGTGGAGTTGGCAAGGCCACATATGATGAAAACACCTTTTTTCAGACTCTGCTCAAGCTTATTTGGACACCCAACAACTGCACATCATATCCGCACTGTGACAATGCGAAGAACTCTGGAATGACACAGTAGTAGAACCTGACCCTCGGGGAGGAGAATAAAAGTTACATAACGTGCACAATGAGGTCACACTACACATTGGCATATGAGTGGGCACAGTTTGAGCACCGTGGAAATGATGCATCTCACCAGGCAATCACTGTTATCCCAACACTAATGATTCCAGCTCGTGCTTGATGTTGACGCAGGACAGCCAGGGATATTGAAGGGCTTTAAAGATGGCCAGGATGGCATATCCTGTGACAGAGGATAGCGCAAATAGAATGGGGCATCCTAGTATTGCTATATGCAGAAAGTACTATTGCTGCCTCCACTGAATTCAGGTGTGGATTTATATCGCTGGCAGTATCAAAGTGTTGTTCAAATTATGCTTGCCAAAGTGCAGCGGAAAATGATGGCCAGCGTGGTAATGGAACATGAGTGCAACCCCAGCGGATGCTGTGGTGCAGCGCGGGAATGGAACATGGGTGTTATCCTAACGATAATAGGCATTCCCCAGCAGCCACTGGAGGTTATACATGATGGCGCAGCACGGGAAGGGAAAATAAGCCTGAGACCAGGGCTAATACACTTTCCAAAGGCATTGGAGGTCATGCATGATATGAGGGCTTGTGATAATCTCAGGGGAGGGGTTCCAACTCTGCATCCCAACCCACAGTGGATGATGCTGTCCAAGGCAGAATTACAACATAAATGCCAACTGCTATCGTAAAGTGCAGTAATGCAATACCTAAACCACATCATCTCACTATTTGCGCACACCCTGGGGGGGGAGAATAAAATTTACATAACGTGGACATTGAAGTCACCCTACACATTGGCATATTACTGGGCAATAACTGACCGCCATGGAAATGATGCTTCTCACCAGGCAATCACTGGCATCCTAGCACTAATGGTTTGGGGTCCTGGTGACCCAGGGATATTGGTAAGCTTTAAGCATGGCCCGGATGGGATATCCTGTGACAGAGGACAGCACTAATACAATGGGACAGCCTAGTATTACAATAGGCAGAAGGTACTATTGCTACCTCTATGAATTTGGGTGTGGACTTATATCACTGGTGGTACCAAAGTGTTGTTCATATTATGCTCGCCCCAGTGCAGCAGATAATCAGTGGTAATGGAACATATGTGCAAGCCCAGCTGATGCTGTGGTGCAGTGCAGTAATGGAACCCAAGTGCTAATATGCTTTCCACAGCCACTGGAGGGTATGCATGATGTGAGCCAGCGCAATAATCTAACTCTAGATCAATCCCAGCCCACAGCATATCCTGTTGTCCAGCATGGGAATGGAACATGAGCATCATCCCAGGAGTTGGTCGATGCCCTTGGGAGGTCTCCCCTTCTGAGGCTTGCCTTTGGTCACAGGAGGATCATCTGATAGTTGCAGAATGGTTAGCCTCGCCACTTAGTGCGATATGGGGTGGAGATTACATACCACTGCCATCCTCCATGGGAGGTGCGTTTTCCTGAATCATGGTCTTCTTGGGACACCTGGCCATAGGTGGTCGTGCAGGTGGTGGTTCCACCTCATCCTCTGTGTGTAATTAAGCGTACATACCCAATGAAGGCTTAATGCCATTGCTAGCACAGCATGCAATGCAGCCCATTTGGCAGTGGGTGCAAAAGTCTTAGTATAATCAAAGCCAGGCCTCTGGACATATGCTTTGGCCACTAACATTCCTTTGTAGTGGTCAATGGACCCATTGGCTTTTCACTGATGAAAAACACCCATTGACTCCCAATGGCCTTTCTGCCTGGGGGCAGCTTGGCAAGCTTCCAGGTGCCATTGTCAAGCTGAGCTTGGATCCCATCATATGCAGCTTTGAACCAGTGTTCTGCATCAGGGTGCCTCATGGCTTCAGCAAATGACTGTGGATCTGTGCTGTGGGCAGAGACCTTGAGTGCAGCCTGGAACCAAACTCAAAGGCATCATGTGCACTGAGCACTGTATCAGTCTGAGCATGAGTATAGAGAGATTCTTCTCCAGAATCAGCAGGCTGGGAGTGTGTTAAAGACTCCTCCTCACTTCTAGATTCAATGGCAGGTGTTCCCTCTCTGTATGTGGTGGCTTCCCACCATCTGCCAGGAGGGCGTCACTCTCGCAAAGGATACCATCTCATTGGAGGTGGAGGTGTAACTCCCTCAGAGTCTGAGTCATAGTCAGAGTGAGAATGATCCAAGCCATCATGGGGGTCAGGAGAGATAGCTTCTTGAGGCTCTGGGAGAGGTGCAGGAACAGCTCCCACCTGATCAGGTATATCTCCACCTGTTCCTGTACCTCTACCCGAGGTGGATGTTGCTCCACTTCAATAGTAGCAGATGGCTCTGAAAGGGGAACTTCTGGGAGTGGTGGGTGGCTTTGCCCTGTTAAACCTGGGAAGATACACTCATCAAATTCAGCAGTGTTGCTGATAATAATCTTCCTAGTCGGAGGGTTATAGAACATCCACCCTTTATACTCAGCAGGATAGCCAATAAAGACACATTTCTCAGTATGAGAACAAGAGATTTGCGCTTGTCCTTCTGGACATGAACATATGCTGTGCACCCAAAGACCCATAAATGAGAAACATCTGGTTTACATCTATAAAACACAATGTAGGGAATTTCTCCCTGCAATGCAGATGTGGGGGACCTATTTCTCACATGGACGAGGGCTGGCACAGCATAACTCCAGAAGGAAGTTGGAAGGTGAGATTCAGTGAGCATGGCAATAGCCTGCTCTTGGAGAGTCCTATTAACACACTCTGCTACACCATTTTGATGGGGTTCATTCAGCACAATGTGCTGGCATGCAATTCCAGCAGTAGCTAAGAACTTGTCAAACTCTGTAGACATGTACTCTCCTCCCTTGTCATCTCGCAATGCAAAATGAATGGACATACCAAAATTGCATCAGAATCTCAGGGGGATACGTCACAATCACCATCGTTGGACCCTGCCACATTGGAGAGGTAAGCATCACCATCAACATGGGCTGCAGCCCCAACGACCATTCCACCATACGCATGCTTTTGTGCATGCCATCGGAGACTTGCAACCTGCCCATAGGTCACCTGACATGGTGGAAAACAATGCCAACGCTGAGTGTCCTGGTTGATCGACACATTGTGTGGCTGATTTGAGCCCTGGGAAGTTATAAAGTCCCCCTGGGAATGGTCAGCAAAAACAGAAGAAGAATGCGAGCTATAGAAGACTAATGATCCTTTACGACCAACATTTCTCGCAGGTGCTTTACTATGGGCCATGATGTACAGGACAACAAGCAAACAGGCAGGGCAGTGATGGCGTGCACTACAGTGTATAGAATAGATAGAAGGCTTGAAGACCACACTCAAATGATGTGGGGCTCAGACTAAGCTTGGGGATGATCACATTGAGATGACAGGAAGATTGGAGGGAGTACTCACAAATGTCACCGCTTTATACGCTAGCTAGAGTGCCTATGGATTGTCAGAGTGCTGAGGTACTAACAAGGGTCCCCGCAAATGGTTTGACAGGTCACCTTAATAGAAATGGTGGTTGGGGATTGGGGGATCGCACAAATTACAAAAGAAATTTGCACTCTACTATGGCTTTTCTCCATTATTGTACTCACAAGTGGCGCAATTCCGCATATTGCAATGGCAAGAAGATATGACTGTCTTTCAGCTTCACCTCTCTGATTCAGCTACAGTCAAGGCTCGTTCTGCCTCGACTTCCGCTCCGGTCGATATGAGCTTAGTTCCGGAAGAATATCATGACTTCCCAGACGTGTTCAACAAGGCCAAAGCCAATAAACCTGCCGAACATCGACCTTACAATTTGAAGATAGATTTGGAAGAAGGAGCATCTCCGCCCCTTGGACTGATCTACTCCCTCTCGCAAAATGAACTCCAGACTCTCCGCGAGTTCATGGATGAACACCTCAACATGGGCTTTATCTGCCCATCGCTGTCTGACAAATATCCACTTCCACGCACTTCCGACCTCCTCAATACTCCCCGCAGAGTGAATATCTACACCAAAATCGACCTCCGGCATGCTTATCACCTTGTCCGCATACGCAAAGGTGACGAGTGGAAAACCACCTTCCACACCCACTACGGTGCTTTTGAGTGGGTTGTCATGCCTTTTGGTCTAACCAATGCTCCCGCTGCTTTTCAGTGCTTTATGAATGATGTATTTTCCAACCTCCTTGATGTATGCGTCTTAGTCTACATTGACGACATCCTCATCTATTCCGACTCACCGGAAGAACATTGGGAACATGTCCACGAAGTACTCTGCCGCCTCCGCAAACACCACCTCTATGCAAAAGCAGATGGCATCACAACATGGTCAAATACCTAGGCTACATCCTGTCTCCGACAGGTCTTACCATGGCAGAGGACAAAGTCAAGGCACTTCAAGAATGGCCGGAACCCCGACCTGTTAAGGATGTGCAGTCTTTCCTTGGCTTCGCCAATTTTTACCAGCATTTCATTTATAACGTTTCTGACATTACTGTTCCGCTCACGCATCTCACCAGGAAGGGTGCTCCATGGAATTTCACTCCGGAATGCCATTCAGCATTCGAAACCCTCAAGGCAGCCTTCACTACGGCTCCTATACTCGGTTTCTAGATTCCTGATGCCCAACTTGTACTCGAAACCAACGCTTCCGACTACATGCTAGCCACCATTCTGTCCCTCATTTCCCCTGACGATGGAGAAATTCATCCGATCGCCTTTCATTCCCACACCTTTTCCACCCCAGAACTCAACTACGATGTCCACAATAAGGAACTACTCGCGATCTTCAAAGCCTTCAAAATTTGGCGACACTACCTCGAAGGTCCAACTTATCTGATCAATGTTGTAATGGATCATAAACACCTTGAGTATTTTGTGACTACTAAGATTTTGACTCGCCGTCAAGTCCGCTGGTCTGAATATCTCTCACAGTTCAATATGGTGATCTGCTTCCACCCCGGAAAGCTCAGAGAAAAACCCAACGCGCTCACTAGACATTGGGATGTCTACCCAAAAGAGGGAAGTAGTGACTATGCCAGCGTTAATCCGCACAATTTCCGCCCGGTATTCTCGACCGAGCAGCTGGCATCGTCCCTGCATGCCACAGCATTGCAGTTTCTGCTACTCCATGCCTCAATCATCATGGACACCGAGTCTCTCCATTCCAACATCCGTTCCGCACTTCGTTCCGACCCCATCTCCGCAACCCACCTCGATAACCCAACCAGTCCTGGATGGTCCCTCGATTCCGACAGATTCCTCCGCTACAAGTCCCGAATCTATGTTCGGGATATCAATGATCTACGACTCCACGTACTCCAGCAAAGCCACGATCATCCACTCTCAGGACACCAAGGCCAAAACAAGACTCTCAACCTCATCCGACACACTTACACTTGGCCACTCCTCCACATGATGGTCAAAGACTACTGCAAGTCATGCCCCACTTGTATGCACACCAAGCCTCAATGTCACAAACCCTACGGCCTCTTGAAGCAACTTCCGATCCCAGAACAGCCCTGGAATTCAATATCCATGGACTTCATCAAGAAACTTCCTAAGTCATCTGGTTATGATACCATTCTAGTTATCGTTGACCGCCTTACAAAGCAGTCTATCTTTATTCTGACCTATGACACTATCACTTCTGCACAGCTCTTCATGCTCCATGTCTTTTCCAAGCACGGAATCCCCTCCCATGTCACTTCCGACCGTGGATCAGGATTCGTGTCTTCTTTTTTCCACACATTCGGCAAGGCTCTCGACATGAAACTCCACTTCACTTCCAGTTATCATCCTGAAGGTGACGGCCAAATGGAACATACTAATCAGACCCTTGAACAGTACCTCCACGTCTATTGCAACTACCAACACAGCAACTGGTCCGACCTTCTTCCTCTCATGGAATTCACCTACAACAATGCGCCTTCCGCCACCACTGGAATTTCGCCCTTCTATGCCAACAAAGGCTACCACCTGAATCTCACCATCCACCCTGAACACGACCTCACCTCTGCCAGAGCCCAAGACGTCGTTGTGGAACTCGCTTCATCAGCACCTCCGAGAGAACATTTCCGCTGCCCAAAAGAGATATCAAACTTCCGCCGATCGGAAATGTCTTCCACAACCAGCATTCGAGATAGGCAACAAAGTCTTCATCAAAGCAGAAAACTTCCGCACCACTCACCCCTCGAAGAAGCTCTCTGAAAAATACCTTGGCCCTTACAAGATCATCACTAAGGCCAGCAGTCGTTCTTTCACTCTCAGACTTCCTGACAATATGCGCACAGTACATCCGGCATTCCATGTGTCTATGCTTGAACCCGCAGTTCCGAATACAATTCCGAATCAAGAACAACCTCCGCCTCCGCCAGTCATCATCGATGGAGAACTGGAATAGGAGATTTTGGAAATTCTCAATTCCAAGCTCGACAAGCGATACCGTTGTCAACTCCAGTACCTAGTCAAGTGGGCAGGCTATGAAAACACAGACAAAGAAACATCCTGGATTTCCGCCACAGAACTCGACCATGCCTCTGAACTCATCTCAGATTCCCATAAGGCATACCCTGCCAAGCCTGGACCCCTTCTTGCGCACTAAGTCATTCCAACCATTCCACCTTCTATTCCGCATTCACTCCTTAAGTCACAAGTTAAAAACCGATTAATATTTCCACTATACTATTTCCGACGTTCCAAGAAAATTATTCGACAAGCTATTCTGACAATTAATCTTCATCCATCGTATTGTCACCAATTCCCACCCCATCACCCTGTTGGGTGCATTGATGCTCCTGCACCAAAATCAAGCATAATATATCCAATTTGTTGTGTGCTTTCTCAATTTCTTCTCATGTTATTCTTGTATCATGCATCCATTTCTCTGGTTATTTTCGAAATTTTCCACTCACTCCCTGTCTCTCTATTTCATTTTGTTATTCCTACTTTCACAAGCGGCTGCACCCAGCGGAGTCTGAAATGACTTCGACGCGCGAGCTCTTGGGCGCTAAAGGGCCGGATAGTAGTACATGCGCAGTGAAACAATTTCCCCCTCTCTCAGTGACAACTAAATTCACTGAGAGAGGCAAGTAAATTAGTCTAGCATTCTTTCGATTTATTGACCTAGAAATCCTCTGTAGTGAATTAATTTCTAGTCTATTCTTTTGAGCAACAAGTCCATACCTACTGCCTATAATTCCTGTCCTCAACAGGGTTATGGGCCCCGGAGACACTTCTGAGAAGCTATTGGGTGTTGAGAAGCTTGCTACTGATGGTAGTAATTGGCCATTGTGGTGAGCCACTCTCATCAGCTATTTCGAGTCCAAAAATCTACTCAAGCATGTAGAAGGGAGAGTCACTCGACCTCCTGATCCTCCAGTTATGCCCCCAGGCCATATTCTTACAGAAGCTGAGGAAACTCAGATGGATAAGGCTGAGGAGAAGCTGGAGAGATACCTTGCTAGAGAAGGACAAGCCAAGACCCAAATCATCGTCTCAGTGTCAGAGTCATTAGCCCTGATGCTACAGAAGCAGAAGACAGCAAAAGAGACTTGGGATGCATTGGTCAATGAGATGACCAAAAAGCCCAAGATGGTCCTCACCAGCCTGCAGCGACAACTCCGTAGTATGAGATGTCCTGAGGATGGAGACTTGAGAGATCATTTGGACAAGGCCCAAGACCTATATGCTCGTCTTAATGAGATGGGAGCCAGAGTTTCCGAAGAAGAATTCATGGACATCATCCTTGCATCACTTCCACCATCCTATGAGGCAGTCATGAACGCCCTTACCACTTCGCTTGAAGAATGCGGGATGCCATTGGTCCCTGATAATATTATTAGGGTACTAAAGGCTCAGTATGACAGGAAGAAAACACTCCCGCAAGAAGAGCAGGTGTTTATTGGTTCATCTACTAAGAAGGACCAGAAGGGGCAGAAGGCGCATGTATGCACCAACTGCAAAAAGCCTGGACATTCCATCGAAAATTGCTGGGCTAAAGGAGGTGGTAAAGAAGGTCAAGGACCACGTCAGAAGAAAAAAGCCAAAGCCAAGAAGAAGAAGAAGGGTAAAGCAAAAGCGAATGTTGCCGAAGAAGAGTCCTCTTCTGAGGAAAGTGGTGATGGGCATCTTGCCTTCACCAATTTTGACGAGTGCTCTAATTTCAATTTGAGCACATCCTCAGGAGTTATAGTTATACTCGACACCGGAACGACATCGCATATGACTCCTCACAAAAATTTATTGAGGAACTACTGTCAATTCTCACAGCCAAGGACTATCCGAGCAGCCAACAAAGGCACTTTTGATGCCTTCGGTTCAGGACTGCTTGTATTATCCAACAAGGTTGGAGATAAAACAGTAGAAGTCACGTTGCAAGATACATATTATGCTCCAAAAATTGCTGCTACCCTCGTCTCGATCGGTCGGTGCGATGATGCTGGCTACGATATTCGACTCAGTGGCCAGAAATGCACAATATCTAACGCTACTGGAAAGGTATTGATGCAAGCACCGAAGGTCAATGGTTTATATCGACTAGACCTCCAGTCACCAAGTGCTCAAGCCCATATGTGTTTGTCTGCCATGGAAATTCATCAAAAAATGGGGCACATCTCACAGAAGTCCCTACAACATCTATTAAATCATGGCATGATATTGGGCATTGAACTGAGCTCCACAGGCGATAGAATTGTCTGCGATGCGTGTATTCAGGCCAAGATTGCACGCAAACCTCTTCCTCGAGAACCCAGAGACCGAAGTCAAAATTCGGTGACAGAATTTATTCTGATGTCTGGGGACCTGCAAGGCACCTCACAATCGATAAGAAGTCATATTATGTCTCCTTTATCGATGATTACTCAAGAGAATCGGTGATCTATCTCATGGCGAACAAATCAGAAGCATTCTCAAAGTACAAGCTCTATGAGGCTTTAATGCTTCGACAGAGAAATGTGCACATCAAGGCACTTGTTTCTGATCGAGGGGGCGAGTATACGAGCTCTGAATTCGAACAGCATCTAGCCAAACAAGGCACGAAGCATCAGTTGACGGTACACGACACACCAGAGTCTAATGGTGTTGCCGAACGTCTGAACCGAACTCTCACTGAGAGAACTCGTGCCATGCTGTTAGAATCAGGCCTTCCTAAGATATTATGGGGCTATGCAATACAGCATGCCAATTATCTTAGGAACAGGACGCACACAAGAGCTCTACCGGATAAAACGCCCTACGAAATGATCCACCATGAGAAACCGAATCTCAAAGACATTCACGCGTGGGGAACTGAAGTCTATGTTAAGGTCACTCAGGGAGATAAATTGGAAGCTCGTGCCAAGAGAGCTCGGTGGATAGGAATTTCTGCGCAGAGCCATGGTCATTATATTTATTGGCCTGACTCGCACAAAGTTTCTGTCGAGCAGAACGTTGTGTTTGATTCAGAGATGAAGAAGGGAAAGATCCCAATCATTTCTATTGAGGAATCCAAGCTACCTACGTCTAGAGAAGAGAAGGAGGCCATTCCGGCATCAGTGCCTGTACCCGGTTGCTTAGTCAGCGAAGAGGCAAAGATCGAAGAAATTGATGAAAATGCACCAGAGGAATATCTTGAAAAGCTGCAACCTATTCAGGAAGTTGATGACAGACCTAGAGAAGCTGAACCGATAAGGAGAAGCGAAAGGATCCGTCAACAACAAGTGCAACCGGCCCCATCAGGTCCCGTAACAAGATCTCAAACTCAGAGACAAGCTGGCGCACATATGACTACGCTAGCTTACGAGGACGTTGAGGACCATAAAGAAGTTTTATTCGACCAAGAATTATCCTCCGAGATTGATGGCATCAGTAGCTATGAGTGTGCCATCAGTGCGTTTCTAACCGACGGTCAAAACAATAACAAGGCGCCGGATTTGAGTCAAATTGAACCTAGCAATGCAGACGAAGCTCTGAATAATCCTATATGGAAGAAATCAATGGACAAAGAGTATGAGGCCCTAATCGACAAGGGAGTGTGGGAACAAGCCAAACCACCTCCTGGAGCCAATATTGTCGGTAATAAATGGGTCTACCTTTGGAAGCGTAACCCAGAAGGGAAACCAATAATGCCTAAATCGAGAATGGTCGCCCAAGGCTTCACACAGAAGTTTGGAGTCGACTATGATGAAACATACTCACCTGTTGCTCGGTTATCCTCCCTACGGATCATATGCGCCATTGCTGCTAGGAATGACTGGCCTATCCATCAAATGGACGTGGACTATGCATACCTCAATGCTACACTGCCTGAACCTATTTACATGAAGCAGCCGTATGGATATGAGTCTGGAGACAAAGACGAAGTGCTACTTTTGAAGAAAGCACTTTATGGCCTCAAACAATCTGGAAGGGAATGGTACAAACGTCTAAGTGGTGAATTCCACAAATTAGGATTCACTATGTCAGCCACAGATGGGGCTGTATTTTATAGACGTGGCGGAAAGGGGCATGTGATCATTGCAACAGCTGTGGATGATCTCACCATCACAGCTGAGAATCAGTCAGTCCTGGACGAAGTCAAACGAGATCTTGCTCAGGTCTTCAGTATGAAAGATCTAGGCGAGATTCATTGGCTATTGAATCTCAAAATCGAAAGAGACTGGCAGAAGAAAACTATTGCAATTTCACAACCTGCATACATCGAGAAGATCATCAAAAAATTCAATCTCGAAGATGCAAAGACTTATGCTACGCCCCTTGACCCAGCTGTTAAATTATCAAAAGACCAGTGTCCTTCTACAGAGAGAGGCAAGAAAGCCATGTCGAAATTTCCGTACAGGCAAGCTATAGGATCATTGATGTGGGCAGCTGTAGCCACTCGACCTGACATTGCATTTGCGGTGTCATTGCTTTCGCAATTCCTCGAAAATCCAGGTGGCACACATTGGAATGCAGTCAAACGTGTCTTCAAATATTTGAAAGGCACGAAGCATTACAAGCTCACACTTGGAAGAAATCGAGACGGCTTGATGGGGTATTCAGATGCGGATTGGGGTTCACAGAGTCATAGGCGTTCGTATTCGGCATACTTATTTCAGATTGATGGAGGCACTGTTTCATGGAGTTGCCAGAAACAGTCGATAGTAGCCCTCTCATCAACTGAAGCCGAATTCGTCGCCCTGACCCATGCGGGCAAAGAGGCTCTTTGGATGTGCCATTTTATTTCTGAAATATTCCAACCACTGAACAGACCCATCAAAATTTATTCAGACAATCAATCAGCCATTGCCATCACATATGGCACTCAACAACACACGAGAACCAAACATTTCGACATCAGATTATATTTCCTTCGAGATATAATCAAAAATCAACAAGCCAAGCTCGTTTATTTGCAGATATCCTCACCAAAGGACTTTCTAGTCCTAGAGTGAAGATCCTCAACGAGCAAATCGGAATATATTAAGCTTGAGGGGGCGTGTTGGGTGCATTGATGCTCCTGCACCAAAATCAAGCATAATATATCCAATTTGTTGTGTGCTTTCTCAATTTCTTCTCATGTTATTCTTGTATCATGCATCCATTTCTCTGGTTATTTTCGAAATTTTCCACTCACTCCCTGTCTCTCTATTTCATTTTGTTATTCCTACTTTCACAAGCGGCTGCACCCAGCGGAGTCTGAAATGACTTCGACGCGCGAGCTCTTGGGCGCTAAAGGGCCGGATAGTAGTACATGCGCAGTGAAACAATTTCCCCCTCTCTCAGTGACAACTAAATTCACTGAGAGAGGCAAGTAAATTAGTCTAGCATTCTTTCGATTTATTGACCTAGAAATCCTCTGTAGTGAATTAATTTCTAGTCTATTCTTTTGAGCAACAAGTCCATACCTACTGCCTATAATTCCTGTCCTCAACACACCCACCTCTGGATCCTCCGCATCTCCGTTCCTCCCATAGGCTTCCTCAAACCTCACAACGTCCTGGACCTCGCCCTCTGACACTTCCACCGCCGCTTCTGAATCCTCAGTCTCCTGCATCCAGCGCAACTCCGCAACGACCTGATTGAGATGGTCCTCGAATGCTCCGAGGCGATCCATGACCGCGCTGTAGAAGTTGTGCTGCATCCACAGCATTTGCTCCCCCTGCTGGAGCAGTCCCCAGAGTGACCTTGTGATATCCAGAAGTGGATATGTGGTCCACTCCTGTCCTGTCACCCCACTTCCGCTCGCCTCTGGCCCCCTTGGATTCCCTTCACCTTGGCAGCCCTGGACAAGGGTTTCCAGCCTCCTTGCAAGGGCTTTTCCGAGCCCATTTCTGACCCTCCGGTCTTCTTCCGCTTGGTCAATACTCGGGCTGTGAGCCCATCAACGATGCACGCCCTCTTGGCATCCTTGCACCGGTTACAGGTGGTGGCTTTTCCAGCCAAGTCCCAGATACACAGAAGATCCTTCTCCAGGCAACCTTCGCAGCGGCGCTGCGAAGGGCCACCTTCTTCCAGAGCCGACCTCTTGACCCCTGCCCGGTGTGCTTCCTTCCGGCGCTGTTTCTCTTCCTGCACCGCCCGCCATTCCGCCGTCACTTTCCCCTTGCCCTTTCCGCTGCGAAGGGCCATCTTCTTCCAGAGCCAACCTCTTGACCCCCGCCCGGTGTGCTTCCTTCCAGCACTGTTTCTCTTCCTGCGCCACCCGCCATTCCGCTGTCGCTTTCCCCTTGCCCTTGTTTTTGGGCTTTGGGGTCTCTTCCGGCATATCTTCCAATGGAGTCTCACTCCACATGGAAATCTCATCCACGTCTGCAAGTTTTTTCTGTTCCGACAGTCAGCCTACTCTATCAAGAGAACTGAAGGACTCACCTTTGCAGCCACGTGACTTTTCTCTGCTGGGGCCGCCTTTTCCACAGTGGTTTGCTCTTCTGCAAGTTTCTCCGCAGCGGCTTGCTCTTCCGCAAGCTTTTCCACTGATTCTTCGGCCTCACCTTCTTCACGCTCGCACTCGATGCACTCAAGTTCGCGCTTGCGATCCTGGCGCTCCCGCTCTAGGCATTCACGCTCCTTGCGGTCCTTGCTCTCTTGTTCTTTGCACTCCTGCTCCTTGCGCTCTTCCTCCAGCCGCTCCTTCTCCTTCTGAGTGGCCTCCTCGGCCTCACACTTTTCCGCCAATTCCTTCTCTGCGAGCATGTTGGCGAAATGTTCATTTTCTCCATTATTGGATTCAAAAGGGCCAGAAACACTTCCCTATCAACCCAAAGGGCTTATGTTGGGTTCCACCCTACTTGCTTTGAATCTGTTACTTTCCCACTGACAATTGCACCCACGATGGCTATACCACTAGCCCGACTATGTGCTTATCATGCTGCATATCGCCCATGTGCCGCGAAGACACTGCAAACATTCAATTTCCACCATTATATCACGTCAAACCCATCAATTCATTGTGCCACTAGGCTAACTCACCAGGGTATAGCGCATTTTTCACAGACATACATTGACAATGGTGCCAGTCATTACATTGCAATGATTAGCCATGCACCCTTGTGGTCGCCTTTCTTACCCATTCATACAATTACCGTCCAAGCGATGTCTACCCATATCCAAAAGAATATTGGTAGACACGGTCAATGTCATCGGGATGGCCAGCGATTAACATTGGCGTGGATGCAGGCAGATATTCCTCATCCTTTCATTGTGAGTAGTGCCACCAATCCAATCAGCATACACCAACTATCACTTCCACAGTGACCTACCTTCAATGGTTCACTGTGATCACCCTAAAAATATAGCATATTAGACTCACATACAAATGTCAATGACGGAAACACCCACAGAGAACATAAGGTGTAGAGTATTATGAATCACAAGATTAGATATGAGCAGCGGAACATCAAATTCGCCATCATACAGGAAAAACTAGACACGGTCCAGGACATGAAGAGATGTTGCAGATTGCATTATCAATAAATGGAACATGCATACCTTCTCACACCAAAATTCTTCATCCTCAGTGGGATTGGCATCGGGGTCAAGAACATTACCAATGGTTCCCTGCAAGTGCCCACATTGCTTGGACTTAGAGGGCACATGCAGGACAGCGTGCCTGGTCTTGCGCAATGGGGAACACCTTGCGAATATTCTAACAGTGGTGGGTTTAGCGTATTTGCCAGATTGAATAGCCTGGAACAATGGCATCATATCCTGGTTGGTTCAATAATAACATGACCTTGCTCCGTACTCACAGCAAGGCAGTCCATCAGAGGAGTGCACACTGCATTCTCATTGTTAGGAAATAGTTGGGATCGCGATGGGGAAGTGGGTGGAATACGTTGAAAACTGTTGTCCCCTAGAGGCGCTTGAGTGGACATAGTGATGGGTCAAGTTATGGGAAAGTTGGCGAAAGGTGAGAGGTCATGCAATAGGGGAATGGTGCACCTTGTATGATGGGATGGTGTTGGAAGACACGACATGGGATTGAATTGGGATTAAGAGCAGGCGTGCAAAGGGAGTTCAGTAGGGAGGGTGTTTGGAATTACTATAATATCAGATGTTTACTAATAAAAGTGACATTCCTATAAAAATCCATCTTTAAATAGTGATATCTTTTCTGAAACTATTCTATTATTAAAAAGCAATTCTGGGAAATAGTTCTCCATGTTACATGCTAAACAATTAAAGGTCATTTAATATAATCCATTGTATATGATTTCCTTCTGTTTATAGATATCTGTTAATACTTTTGTTGGTACTCCATTTTTTAAAAACTAGACTGCAGTTCTTTCCATGTAAAATTGTAAGGACCTGGCCTTTGGCTGGTTACTTACTGGTACAACCCTTTTTCCAAGCCCGAGCCTTGTGATACTCATGCCTGAGTACTTGTAATTCTAATCCTGCGCCTGAGCCTGAGCCCGAGCTTGAGCTCATATCCGACCTTGATCCCATGCCCAAATCCCATTAGTTACTGATCCCGTTCCATCACACATCATTCATATATTAACTTCGCCCTGACCTCGCCCTGACCACCCCCCCGAATATGCTCGCCCCTGACCCTTACCCTCGCTCGTATATAAACCCCCCTGTATGCACCCCTATTCCTCAGTCTGAAAATCAACTATCGTACCTCTTGATCCTTAGCTTGTTTCTAAGCCTTCACCTCTTGAGCCAAACCTCGCCTCTTATTCGTTTACCTCCGAAGTTGGGACTCGTGCGTAGGGTCAGCGCAGCACATAAGCTGAATCCAAGTCCCTCTCCGACCTCCCTATCAGAACCTTGCTCTGTAACCTTGGACCTTACCTCAGGTTTCGCCCCCGAGCTCGGTCAACCTTATGAAGGATCATATTCTAACAAAAATATGTAAGATACTATTAGAGATTTTTCACCCTACAACCTTCCTAATTAAGCAAACCCGCCCAGGTATTCTTAGTATGTTGAATCAAATAGAAATATCTTCTAGTTAACTCACCCATTCTGAGGTAACACATATGTATTTAAAGGTGTCAATGGCATACACATGTATGAAATGTACTATCTAAGGGAGTATACCTTTTAAAATTCTTAAAGTTCTAACTCACCACAGTATTTCATAATCTATTCAGCTCTTAAAAGATGCTTTGTTTCATGATGTACAAATAAGTTTTAAAAATTCCAGAAGTTTTAAAATCCAAATTATATTTAGAATAGACTCCAAGTATTTAAATTATCTTAAGGAGATATTAGAGTTTGATACTTCTTATAGTTTCCAAACAACCTCCTAGGAAGCTAGGGATTTCCTCTAGGAATTACGTGATGGATGCAGAAGGCTCTGCATTGTGTTCTGAACACAATCTTGGCATGTATTTAAAGTGACATGTTACTCAGAAAATGAAGGAAAACCCAGGATTATGATGAAGCCCTAAATAGGAAACATGAGATACACCCTCGGAAGAATTGGAGCTAAGGTGGAACGGAGATTGGGTGGGGCGCAGTTAAGGGGGAATAAGTGTAGGTAATGGGTATATGGATCAACTGATGATCCCGTGGGTGCCAGAGAACTTGGGCACCTTAAGAGGTGTGTTCATACGTGCCATAGGAGATGGCCCATAGGTGCTGCGATGATCTGGCAATACGTGGTCAAACTGTGCAACTGGCCCCAACGCAACTACACAATGTTGGAAATACTAAAGAAATATCATATCGACACGGTAATTATATCAGCACAATTCCAACCCCCAAATCAACTTGTCAATATACATCTGAATGCATATACATCACAATGACCTATGCCCGAGATCACCGAACCCAAACATATCCACTCAATCCAACCCAATCCGTGCCTCCAATCACCCCGATATCACGGGAGTCCACACTGAGAAAGATTAAGAGTTTGTTGATAGTGAGTTTAGGTAGCAGTATAATTCAGACTTCGAATAGAAGTCGAATCGAGTAGAAAATAGAGAGATCGAGTATACACTGTATATGTGTATCTCGAACAGCGGTTGCACAATATATGCGCAGTAAGACATTCGATGACTTCCAAGACAAATGAGTTCTAATTGACTGGGGATTTCACTTCATACAAGACAGCTATTTAACTGTGTGTGGGACGAGATATGACAGAGGAAGCGGCTACTGGCACAAAGGGATGTGTAAGTGAGATACGGGGGTTATGGTGCCGGTTACTGCGGTAGGGACGATCTATCGAATAGCAGGTGGTTTGCATGTATTAGGAATCAGAAAACAGAAGTGATCATGGAATGTGGACGTGTGGAAGGTAACGGGGGAAGAAAAGTCCGTACATGATGAACCGATCAGTGTGCCACTCCATGGATCAGAATCCCTCGTGTTCAGGTTTCTGCTTTGGGTCAGGGCTGGTTCCACGGGTTGTACATGCGATGATCGGCATAGGAAAGTGTGGGCTCATGTAGATAAGTGTGGGCTCATGTAGATAAGTGTGGATGTTAGGACGATTGGTTGTGGTGGCTTGAGTGAGTGTGTAAGGTATGAGACGGTATAGGTGTTGGGACGTGTTGGGATTAGGTAGTGTAATAATGGAATAGGCATTTTTTGTAACACTCCCCTTCAAGCCCGATGCACTCCTAGCATTTCTAGGATGTGGAGGTGCTTGCGTGGCAATAAGGGTTTGGTTAGAATGTCAGCGGGATTCTCGAGAGTTTTGATGTAACGTAGACGTATGTTGCCTGCAGCGATCTGTTCCTTCGTGTAATGATAGTGCATGTCAATATGCTTCAATCGATTGTTGTTGGTGCTATCGTTGGAGAAGGCGATGGCGGATTGATTATCTGTGAAGATGGGGACAGGAGTGAAGTTGTGTTTAAAGTCTTTTCCGAGCCTGATGAGCCAAATGCCTTCTGTGCTTGCAAATGATCCCGCTATCACTTCTGATTCCATGGTCGATCTGCTGACCAGGCTCTGCTTTTTTGAAACCCAGGATATTGGTGCGCCATTGAATGTGAACACCCAGCCCGTTGTGGATTTCCGATTGTCTCGATCACCTGCGAAGTCCACGTCTGTGTACCCCACCAGGTTGTGAACGAATCCCATTGCTCCGTCTCCCTCCCTCATATAAGTTATCCCATATTCCCTCGTATTCAACAGATATCTGACGATTCTCTTCGTGGCCTCCCAATGGGTAATATTTGGTTTGGACGAAAATTGAGCACATTTGTTGACTGCGTAAGCGATGTCGGGTCGAGTTGTTGGGTGCATTGATGCTCCTGCACCAAAATCAAGCATAATATATCCAATTTGTTGTGTGCTTTCTCAATTTCTTCTCATTTTGTTCTTGTATTATGCATCCATTTCTCTGGTTATTTTCGAAATTTTCCACTCACTCCCTGTCTCTCTATTTCATTTTGTTATTCCTACTTTCACAAGCGGCTGCACCCAGCGGAGTCTGAAATGACTTCGACGCGCGAGCTCTTGGGCGCTAAAGGGCCGGCTAGTAGTACATGCGCAGTGAAACAGTTTCCCCCTCTCTCAGTGACAACTAAATTCACTGAGAGAGGCAAGTAAATTAGTCTAGCATTCTTTCGATTTATTAACCTAGAAATCCTCTGTAGTGAATTGTTTTCTAGGTAGTGTATAATATATTTACAGTGACAACTAAATTCACTGAGAGAGTGAATTGTTTTCTAGTCTATTCTTTTGAGCAAGAAGTCCATTCCTACTGCCTATAATTCCTGTCCTCTACACGAGTGGCCACCGCGCAATAGTTGATACTTCCGATTATGGATGCATATGTGAAATCGATGACATCTGATGAAGTGGTGGAATTACGTAGCTCGACATTGTGGTCCATTGGTGAGTTCACTGCTCGTCCAGATGTGATGTTGAATCTTTTGGTGATAGTATCAATGAATGCACTTTGCGATATGTGTGGATGGTGCCGAGGTCTCGATTTCGTGTGATTTGGATTCCCAGAAGTGGTGTTGGGTCCCCCAAGTCTTGTATATCGAAGCTCCCCTTGATATCTGATACCATTCTTTCCATCATAGAGGCCGAGATCGATGCGAGGAGTCCATCATCCACGTACCACCCCGCTATATCCACGCTGTCCCCTTCCCCGAACCTGAAGAAAACTGTTTTGTCCACCTCTCCCGCCCTAAAACCGATCTTTTCCATCTCCCTCCTCAGAGTCCCGTGCCATACCCTCCCTGACTGCTTCAATCCATAAATCCCTTTCTTCAATCTACACACCAAGTGTCCCCCCCCCCCTCTTTGACGAATCCCTCCGGTTGCCGCATATATATGATATCCTCCAATTTTCCATTCAGGTATGCCCCCTTTACGTCCACCTGTCGTAATTCGAGGTTATATTTGCAGGCGAGAGCGAGAATGAGTCGTATGGATGTGAGTCGAATGGTGGGCGAGTAGGTTTCTTGATAATCGACCCCTGAAACTTGTGAGTAGCCTTGTGCCACTACCCTTGATTTGAACTTATCAATCTCCCCTCGATTGTCTCTTTTGGCGCGAAATACCCATCTGCTTCCCACCACGTTAGCCTCTGCTGGCTTCTTGACCAGTTCCCACGTGTTGTATCCCATCAACATTTTATATTCCTCCTCGCATGCCTTTCTCCATCTCTCTGCGTTCCCCGATCTCATAGCCTCTTTATAGCTCCCTGGTTTGTCCTCTGCCAATACCACGAACGCTCTTTCGGTTTCCTCCAATTCCATCCTTCCGTATGCCAACGCTGCTATCTCTGTGAGTAATGCTGTATTTCTTCTTCCTCTTCCATATTCCATGTTCCCTGGGTCCATCCACGGACCTTTTGAAAATTCCTTTGGTGCCACATCCCTTTCTTCCTTCTCCTCTTCGCTGATGTTACCTCTAATGTTATTTTTTTCTTGTTCTCCTTCTTGTTCGGCTTCTGCGTTGTCTCCCTCCATGTGTAACCTCCCTCCTCGTATTTCCAACGTTGCTTCAATTCTCTCATCCTCCTGTTCTGTAAGGTCTTCATCGAAATCCGTCTGCAGTACCAATGGTGGCATCTGATCATCGTCATCTTCGTCGTGGTCTGGGCTGTTTTGTTGCACGCATGGAGTGGTCTTGCTGTCGATTACCCAGAGGTAAGGGGTGTCGTCGTCGTCAATGTAACGTATCATAGTGTGTTCAATATGTTTTAATTCATCGAATATTACGTCCCTGGCCTTGATGAGCGTTTGGGTGCATGGAACCCATACTTTGTATGCTTTCGAGTCTTCAAAGTATCCCACAAAGATTCCTTCGACTGACTTGAACTCTCCCTTCTTCCTTGTAGCCTTTGGAAGTAGGGCCCAGAATTTTGAGCCGTATACGCGCAGCCATTCGAGTCATGGCCTTGTTCCCCAGAATGCTTCATATGGGGATGTGCCTAATCTGTGCTGTAGTAAGTGATTTTTGACGAAGTTAACTGTGTGTATTCCTGACACCCAGAATCGACTTGATAGGCCTGCGTCGTGTTGTAGGGTAAGTGCTCCCTCTTGTATCGTCCTGTTGTACCTCTTGGCCACTCCATTATGCTCTGAGGACTTGTCATTTCATGGACGATACCAAGCTCACTGCATAACCCCTTGAATTCCCCTCCCATATATTCCCTGCCGTTTTCTGTCCTTATTTTTCTTACGTCTGCTCCCTTCTGCTTCTTTAGCCATGCGATATACTCCCTGAATGAATTGGTGATGGTGCCACTTTCTTTGTACTTCAGAAAATCGATGCTAACATATCGGGTGGCGTGGTCGATCCAGGTTATGAAATACTTGTATCCTCCTATTGACGTCTCGAACGGTCTGCATAGGTCTGATGAGACCATCTCCCCCATGCTCTTCGGCAATTCTTCGACTTTTTTGAACGGTGCCCTTGATTGTTTCCCGTGTGGACAATTGGTGCATTGGGCGAGATTTTGTGTCATGTCGAGGTTTGGGAGTCCTTCGCCGGTTTGTCTTCCCAACATCTTCTCGATTGTTGAGATGGCGGTATGTGCTAATCTATGGTGCCACAGGGTTAGTTCATTGGGTTCTTTTGTGTATACCGCCGTCTCTGAAATCTCCTTTGTTGATGGCTGAGCCATGTAAGTGAACAGGTTGTCCACCTTTGTTCCTTTGGCTATCACTTCATCGTCCATTAGAAGCGAGGTGTTGGATTTGCTGAATATTACGTTGACGTTGGCTGCTGTCATTCGTCCGACAGATAAAAGGTTGGCATTGAGTGTTGGTACGTATATGATGTCTTGCAGTGTTAGGGCGAGTGGTGCTATCTGTGAGTCTTTGTCGCTTTGTATCGTTATGCGGATCGTTCCCCTCTGATCTGCATTGAAGGATTCTCCACTAGATGTCCCTCTCGATATGGTCGCAGTGGGATGGAGTTCGTCAAAAATGTTGGCATTTCCACATAGGTGGCTGGATGCGCTGGAATCAATGAGCCACATATGCACATTGTTCTGGATCACTGACAGGGCTGAGGTATCAGTGGACAGGGTCATCTTACTCACTATCTCTTGGGTATGTGCCATCATTACTATGTCTTTTCTTGGGATATTTGCAAGTCAAGCAATATCATTGTTATCCGGCTGTTGCCGTGGAAGGGGTGGAGTTGGCCTGTCAAGCCGTTCCTATCGTTCTGGGTTTTGACCTACTCCTTGTAGGTTGCTCCCCCTCTTCCACGGCTCCTGCCCTGCAAGTCCCCCACCCGGTGCGTAACATCTTGCGGCTGAATGATTCAGTTTACCACAGTTATTGCAGTAGAAACTTCCCCCATGATTCTGATATGGTGCCTGTCGACTCTGCTGTGTGTACATGTTGTTGTTGGGTGATCTTTGGAGGGTATTGTGAACTGTCTAGGGGTTTGGGATTGGGCGATGAATGCTGTGGCGGCCTGCGTGGATACTTCCATGGCACCTAAATCTGCTTCGTGAGCCTCCAATCGTTCTTCAATGTCGTCTGGATCTTTGCTGATCATCCGTATAGTCTGCGTGATCGCTCTCCATGACTCTGGGAGGTTTCTGAGGATGGTAGCTGCATGAGTAGAATCAGCTATTTTTTCACCCATCTTTGCAAGCTGATTCCTGAATTCCTTCATGATGGTGATGTATGCTGAGACTGTTTGCCCGTCAGTCATGTGGTAGTTCTCGTATCGGGTTCTAATTATGCTGATCTTGCTCGGATCAGTAGACTCGAACTTCCTTACAAGTATCTTCCAAGCTTCTTCGCATCTGTCGGTGGTGTTGATTGCCGTCTGGAGTTCAGGCGATATGCAGAGTAAGATTTGACTGTAAGCCACATTGTTCCTGTCGTCCCAATCATCCTGAAGCTGTGATAGTATTGTTCCACTGGTCGTGTTGGTCCCAGTGGTAACGGCTATCTGTTGGTTAGCTGCTGTAGGGTAAGGGTCTGCACCGGTGATAATTTTGTATAACCCCCTGTCCCTCGTGGTTGATAATAGCTCCCTCTTCCAGGACATCCAATTGTCCTTACCCAGTTTGGGTTTGATGTCCCTGAACTTGTGTATATCATGTTTCGGCATGATATGCGCCAGTGCCATTGCCGTTGATTGTGCCATGGTGAGTACGATGAGACTCTTAATCTGAGAAAGATTAAGAGTTTGTTGATAGTGAGTTTAGGTAGCAGTATAATTCAGACTTCGAATATGTTGTTAGAATGCGAGGAGGGAGGCGGAGAGAGACAAAGGATGGAACAGAACTCGGTGCACTGAGCGCAGAAACGGACGGAACTCGAGTGTTAGCTAACTCTAGCTGTAACACTAAACGGAGCTGCAGTGCAGCTGAAAAGGCTGAAACCGATGTATTTGTTGTAACTACTGGGCTAGCTACATATACAAGTGTCGAAGGTATGGGCGCTCGGTCAGGGGTCAGCGGAGTGGGAACTAGATAGGTGTATCCTAAAGCAGATTGTCCTGGGAAAATGCCGGTTCACAACACAGGCAACGCTGACATAGTAAAGAGATGAACTAATATATACCAGTTTACAACAGAATAGGAGTCGAATCGAGTAGAAAATAGAGAGATTGAGTATACACTATATATGTGTATCTCAAACAGCAGTTGCACAATATATGCGCAGTAAGACGTTCGATAACTTCCAAGACAAATGAGTTCTAATTGACTGGGGATTTCACTTCATACAAGCCAGCTATTTAACTGTGTGTGGGACAAGCTATGACAGAGGAAGCAGCTACCGGCGCAAAGGGATGTGTAAGTGAGATGCGGGGGTTATGGTGCTGGTTACTGCAGTAGGGACGATCTATCGAATAGCAGGTGGTTTGCATGTATTAGGAATCAGAAAACAGAAGTGATCATGGAATGTGGACGTGTGGAAGGTAACGGGGGAAGAAAAGTCCGTATGTGATGAACCGATTAGTGTGCCACTCCATGGATCAGAATCCCTCATGTTTGTGTTTCTGCTTTGGGTCAGGGCTGGTTCCGCGGGTTGTACGTGCGATGATCGGCATAGGAAAGTGTGGGCTCGTGTAGATAAGTGTGGACGTTAGGGCAATCGGTTGTGGTGGCTCGAGTGAGTGTGTAAGGTATGAGACGGTATAGGTGTTGGGATGTGTTGGGGTTAGGTAGTGTAATAATGGAATAGGCATTTTTTGTAACACACACCACATGCTACGACAGTCCAGAATGCCCCTATAGACCCTTCCCAAGCACGCCGAGCCTGACCCAAGTGGCACACATACCGGAATCACGTGACCCAATCAAGGGATGCGACACGTCGAGATGAACCTGCCTGTAGCTAGACCACGTCCCCTATCCACTTCCAAAGTCCATTCCCTTTCACTGTTTTATGCTTCACACCCCAACCAAACTTGTACAACATCCATCGATGCTCCTATCAACATCTATGTGCTGTCTCCCCCATTTCACCTTACCTTTGTTCCCTTTCCACAAATATTAGGAGCGCCAAGTTCTAGCATCATCAGATAAATAGCTAGCTTCATGTACCATATAGCAGCAGTGGAATCCGACTCTATTTGCTCCACATCGCATCAGTTAGCTCTTGATAGCATCTATCATAAGACACATATACTTAGTTGTGTGTGCAGATATTCTTGCTACTTCTTATTTACACCCGATTTGTCTCATGTTCAGAGATTGAATCACATTACTTTCAATTTTATTCTCAATACTAACAAGACACAACACGCGGGAGATGGTTTGGAAATGGAAATGAGCAGCCAAAGAAGCAATATATGAGAACGGCATTTGTCATGCATTTCAATATGGACACAGTTAGCCATGATCTACTTTCGCACAGAAGTTTCATTGCGATGGTGTTTGGAGATGTATGGCAATGGCCAATTATCGCTACCCTGCCAGTTGAGATGCATATTTACCACCGTGAAGAGATATCACCATTCTTGAGCCATATTGGCAGTGGAAAACTATTGCTATGCATTCTTAGCCCCATGGAGCAGTCTCGCAATGTAGCATTATGCCCTGTGGTCATAACAGTCATGCCACACATTATTGCCAATAAGCATCAACGCATGACCATGGTACACTCCATGTCCGCCTGGACTATTATCACCAGCGTGCTGGACCATTAAACACATGGGCGATTATAGTCATGGAGCATAAGACCTAATGAAGTATTGCATGCATTATATGTGCTAACCCTAACCACATATCACTGTTCCAAAACATTAAATCTCTGCTTCAGATGTATGTTCCCAAACGACATTTAAAACAATGAACTGTGGGTGGGAGTGACATTATAAATAAAATGTGGTTGCCCGGTGACTGGAGCGCTTGGTGGGGGAGGAAGAGGAGGAGTATATAGAAGGGGATGCACTGAATGTGCCCACCTTAAGGCGGATGCTCACAACTTTTTATTACCTGTAGCTTCACCCATTTTATTCTCAGATTATAGAAAAGAAGAGGATGAAAGTACATGCCAATCTTATTGTTGGGCTATAAATAAATTTCTTTTGTCCCTCCCCGAGCGGCGGCTCCGCTGACAAGAACGCCAATTCTTATTCACCTCTTCTTATTTTTTCTACCCACTTTTAATATACACTATATCATTATAACTATTCATATTATTACAAATATCTAGACAACTACTATTACTCCATATTGTAGTCTAATACTCTCTCATTATCACTAGTCATACTAATACTCCTACTCATAGGTGGATGCTCACAACTTTTTATTACCTGTAGCTTCACCCATTTTATTCTCAAATTATAGAAAAGAAGAGGATGAAAGTACATGCCAATCTTATTGCTGGGATATAAATAAATTTTCTTTGTCCCTCCCCGAGCGGCAGCTCCGAGAACGCCAATTCTTATTTTTACACCTCTTCTTATTTTTATGCCTCTTCTTATTTTTTCTACCCACTTTTAATATACACTATATCATTATAACTATTCATATATATTACAAATATATACACAACTACTATTACTCCATATGGTAGTCTAATACTCTCTCATTATAACTAGTCATACTAATACTCCTACTCATATCTATTACAAGTATCTCTCCAAGTATCTGTTACTGTATCTTGTAGTCTAATACTCTCTCATATGTATATATATCTTCGAGATGTTTAAATATATACAGAATCATCTAATAACATCTATTATTCTCCTTATAAATACTACTATATATTCCTATATGTTGTTATTAATACTCTTATAGTATATATTATATACTCATATATTCTGTATTACATAACCATTATGAATATCCTCCATATCTGTTACAAGTATCTCTCCAAGTATCTGTTACTCTATCTTGTAGTCTAATACTCTCTCATATGTATATATATCTTCGAGATATTTAAATATATATAGAATCATCTAATAACATCTATTATTCTCCTTATAAATACTACTATATATTCCTATATGTTGTTATTAATACTCTTATAATATATATTATATACTCATATATGCTGTATCACATGACCATTATGATTATCCTCCTAACAAGAAGTTCAAAAGATGGGGAGGATTACTAGGGCACAGAAAATATTGGTAATGGAGGACGTGGTAATACATTGAGGAAATGGGATATTTTGGAGGAATCATCGTGAGGGAATCTACTGATTGACAACCCCAACCTAAAGTAATCGCAACTAGAGTAAATATATCACAGCCATTCGGGATGCCATGAACCGCCAGGCAGACTGACAACCGGAATGTCCTGGATAGCACAAATAGTACACAGGACAATGTGGAGGTAAATCACTATATTTTACAATCACCTGGCAATTGCTGAACATTCATCTCCTCATGCACCACAAACAACATGGCTGGTTATGTTCCCAAACCAACCACCGCCTGAGGGTGTCACCCATAAAGCCACCCCCAGTGGCTATCACTGACGTATCTAAAGTGTGTGGGGTTGAGGAACAAGGATCACCCATCCACTCAACCACATTTTTCCTCTGCTTCGATGCACCAAGGTAACTCAACGGAATACTGAATTGAACCCCAACCCCAACCCCCCATGTGAGCAGCAATGCACCTTGGCAGCGAAGCTGACCATCTAACTAGACGTCAACCTGGGGGCTGGTGCCACCCCCAGACCCCGGCATCATCCAACTGGCCAACCCCAACCCCAACTGGCAGGGCAGGAGAGACAAGAACCAAGCATCCAAGCAGTGATGTCTTTGTGGGACGAAGGAGATATAATAATCTGTTATATTACGATCTGTACAAGATCATCTGTCCTTATATACTAATTATGATGTTCCTATATTACCAATCTCTTCGAGCTGCTGTGCCGATGCGATGCCGGTGCACCAGTAACCCGGGGTCGAGAGCGATCTCGAACCTCCGGCTAAATGCGTGCCGGCTCTGCCTCGGCGGTGTCATCGTCCCGATTACTAACACTCCCCCTCAGCGAGAAGTCCCTTCGGCAAAATCCTAATTTCCCTAATAGATACCTGTGTTGATGTAAATCCAATCCCTTTGTAAATATGTCCGCTATGTTCTCCTTCGTCGGTACGTATGTAAGTGATGCCTCGTGAGAGACCACTTTCTCACGGATGAAATGATATGCGACATTGATGTGTTTGGTACGCGCATGATACGTTGCGTCATGCGATAGTGTAATGGCGCCTAGATTGTCTGATCGAAGTGACGTGGGCTGGGTTTGATCGATCCCAAGTTCTTCGATAAAACGCCTCAGCCAGATTAATTGCTTGGCGCCCTCGGTAAGTGCCATGTATTCGGCCTCCGTGGTAGATAGCGCAATCGTTCGCTGCTTCTTCGAGCTCCATGCGATAGCTCCCCCTCCTAGTATAGCTACATAGCCACTAATAGATAGTGCGTCGTTTCTATTAGCATAATCCGAGTCGACAAATATTTCGAGGTCGAGACCAGCGTCTCGTCGGAAGATTATGCCGTCGTCACGTGACCCTTTAAGGTACCTGAGCGCGTGCTTGATCGCCGTCCAGTGCTCGGTTCCGTAAGTAGTAGTGAATTGGCTCAAGTGTTGTACGGTAAAAGCCAAATCAGGTCGCGTGCTGAGTGCTGCATACATGAGTGATCCGATCGCCTTGGCATAGGGTACTTCGGCAGTTGGACCTGTTGAGTCCATGGGTGTTGTGAGTTTGATCATTTTATGCAGAGGTGTAGATACGGAATGTGCTGTTGTCATGTTGAATCGATCGAGTATGATGTCGATGTAATGCCCTTGTGACATGATCAGTGTTCCCTCATCCCTATTCCTCTCAACTCTGATTCCTAAGATTTTCTTCATTTCTCCTAAATCTGTTAAAGGGAATTTTCCATGAAGCTCCCCCTTGAGCTTAATCATCCCTCCTTTGGAGTCAGTAAATAGTCCAAAGTCGTCCACATATACTGATATGACTTCGATTGAGTCCTTATCTTGTCTGATGTAGACGCATTCATCGGCTGTACTTTGATGGAAGCCGAGATCGAGTAGTAATTTGCGTAAGCGCTGATGCCAAGCTCGCCCCGATTGTTTGAGTCCGTAGAGCGCTCTGTATATTCTTAGAACGCGTCCAGATCCATCATCAAATCCGTCGGGCTGGCGCATGTAGATCTCCTCATCTATGGTTGAATTGAGGTAGGCGCCTTTGACATCCATCATTTCGATTTCCCAATCGAGTGTGTTTGCGATCGCTAATAGAACACGTAGTGAATCGAATTTGACCACGGGTGAGGTTATCTCGTAGTAATCCATCCCTGGCCTCTGTGTGAATCCTTGAGCCACAACCCTCGCTTTAGCCTTATCGAATTGTCCGTCCGGTTGTGTTTTGACAGCGTATACCCATCGGCAACCGATAGCTACTCGTCCGGGTGGTAGTTCTGTTAGCTCCCATGTTCCTAATGTCTTGTGTTGGTCCATCTCAATTTCCATCGCTTTTTCCCAGATCGGCGCATCATCACGTGATACCGCCGCTCTGTAATTCTCAGGTTCAGTGACGATTTCTTTTGTTATGTAAACCTGCTCGGTGCGTCCTGAATTATTCAGCTTCCGGTAATCCGGTCTTTGAGTGATACGCGCGCTCCGTCGAATCTCTGGAGCTGGCGCTTGTTCAGGTGGATCAGGAACGGGTGTTGTCTGGGGTGATGACGTCTGTGGGGTAGATGTGATCGGGTCCGGCACATGCTCGCGTGGTGAGTGCTCCCCCTCGAGCGGTGCCGTGTCGTCATCGTCATTATCTGGGATGGGGTAGAGTCGGTTGTCATTTTCGTCAAATGTAATGTTCCTAGATACTTGAACGTGTTTTGAGGCTTTATTGTAGTACCTCCAGGCCTTTGCATGTTCTGCTACTCCGACGAATATATGCTCTTCTGCCTTTGGATCAAGTTTGGCTCGACGTTGATCCGGTACCATAACCCAACAATTTGTCCCGAATTCCTCTAGACGTGCTATGTTCGGCTTCTTGCCGAATAGTGCTTGGAACGGCGTTGCGTCATCTCCAAGCGCTCGCGTGGGTGATCGATTTTTGATATAACACGCGTAAGCCACGGCCTCGGGCCAGAGTATTTTTGGCAGGTTCTTGGCAAAGATCATTGCCCGTGCGTGCTCAAGTAAGGTCCGGTTGAGTCGTTCGGCAATTCCATTCTGGGCTGGGGAGTATGGAGCTGTGGTCTCCATGATAATGCCATATTTTGCACAAAATTCCTTGAAATTTTTATTGACATATTCCCCTCCATTATCCGAGCGAAACCTCTTCAGTTTCTGACCTGTTTGGGTCTCGAGGAATGCCTTGTACGTCTCGAAGTGTCTGAGCGCTTCATCTTTGGTGCTCCCAAAATAGATTACAGTGTACCTCGATTTGATGTCCGTGAAAGAATAAAAGTATTTCTCACGCGATGGTCCCTCGTCTGGGCAGGTCCCCATACATCGGATACTGTTAGGTCACCGACCTGTTCTACAGTGTCCTCGGCTCTTTTGGGGAACAGCTCCACATGCCGCTTGCCTTGTATGCATGCCTTGCACTGGCTCGGCTCGTTTGACTCGTCGATCTCAAGTCCGGTGACTAGATCGTTAGATTTCAACATCTTTATAGAATTTATGTTGACGTGCCTGAGTATCCTGTGCCATTTGTCCCATGACCGTCCTTTTGCCGCTGCGGCAAAGTCCCGTGCCTCGACTGATCGAGTGACCCGTGCCTTCATACAGAAAGCCGCCCACGCTTCTGTCCCTGTGCGAAGGTAACTCCGGGCGCGTTTTGAATTCGACGCCGGTGCCTGAAAATGTGGCCGTGTTACCCTTATCAGTTAAACGCCCTACGCTGAGAAGGTTGTTCGGCGCATCTGGTGCGTGTTTGACGTCACGTAGCTCGATCGTGTTCGTCTTGGCGCCGACCTTGAATTCCATGTAGATCGTGCCTCGGCCTTGTGTATGTAGTACCGCATCAGGTGAAATTCCTTCGATTTCGATGGTTCCTCGGCATAGCTAGCGAAATCGTTTCGGCTTCTAGCTATATGTGTTGTTGCCGCTGAATTGGCTAACCAGTCGGATGCGGATATAGCACTGTATGCTACCTCCTTAGATACAAATGCGAAGTCCTTTTCTTCTGCTTGTTTGACTGTTTCTTTGTTCCCTGATTTGAACCATTTGGTGCTTGGCCTCTTGCCGCCACCTTTCGCCCAACAGTCCTTCACGTAATGACCCTTCTTGCCGCAATTTCGGCACTTTCCTTTGTTGCTCCTGAGTCATCTTTCCTGGTCCTGTGACGTTGTTGCGCCTTAAGCGCCGTCTGCCGTGCCGATCCAGCTTTCCGTGCTCGATCCTCATCGAGGACCCGAGCTATTAATATATCAGCTGTTGTCCCGGCTCCACTGGCGTTTACTGCCGTAATAAACACCGACCAAGAATCTGGTAATGATGTCAGCAACGTGTTCGAGAACTCGGTGTCACTGATGTAATGCCCCCACGCATTCAATTCCTGTTGAATGCCGCGGAGCTTGCGTACGTGCTCCTCCATGTTCGCGCCATCCTCGGCAAGCGTCCGGAAGAAGTCTCTTCGGAGATTTACAATCCCCACTGCTCCCTTAGATTCGAATATTGCTTGTAGACTAGTCCATACAGCAAATGCAGACATCGTCTGATTGATGTAAACTAGTTGTTCATCGGCAACTCTGAGGCAAATCTCTTTTCTAGCTTTCTTGTCCTTCCTTCTCCAATCGTCGATCTCCTGCTGCTCGGTCGCAGTGACGTTGTCGGCATCTGCCGGTCTCGGTTCCGTCTCCCTGCCGATAGCCACGTCCCACAGATCTAAGTCATCGAGTATCACTCGAGCCGCCGGCGCCACGCCGCGTAATTATCCCCGTTCAAGGGGTCGATCTTGTACGTGTTGTTGCTACTCGACATCGTCGATCGGTATTGAGTTATTGGAGTATAGAGGGTAGTTAGATTTGTAGTAGTTTAGTTATGCGCGGGGCCCATAACCTGTGGGACGAAGGAGATATAATAATCTGTTGTTCTACGATCTCAAGTAGATCGTTCTGCCTTATATACAAAATATGATGTCCATTGTATTACCAATCTCTTCGAGCTGCTGTGCCGATGCGATGCCGGTGCACCAGCAACCCGGGGTCGAGAGCGATCTCGAACCTCCGGCTAAGTGCGTGCCGGCTCTGCCTCGGCGGTGTCATCGTCCCGATTACTAACACTAACGACATTGTACGCCTGTCGCTCTGTATCGATTCAGTAGCTGAGATTGCGCAGTGCAGAAGTTGCTTCCTGCCTCATGGTAACCCCACACAACAGCCGGTCCGTGAACATGACACCCTCCACACCAGTACGAGCGACTGCGAGCAGCGGGAGAGACAACTCTCCGGAGGAGGCGTGTCCCCATGGCCAGCTGTCGAGTGATCCATGGAGCAGTCGCCCCTGCCACAACGACGACCACCGCCTTAGCAGCGACACTGGTGTCGGCCCAAGAATCTCGGCCCACACTGAATCCCGCCCTGACATGGACACCTTCCTCGACGAGGACAATCATGGGTTCAACAGCGGCATGGCCTGCGCCCACTTTGAGCAGGCCGCTGCGACCTTTTTGGACGTGGACAGTGCGTTGTGAGTCCAGCGTGCTGCGTTGTTGCTGACGTGCTCACATCCAGATCCCCGCCCGTTGTTCCCCGTCAGCGCCGACTCGTCCCTCGGCCACTTCTTCAAGCACTCATCTGCTTCTCTCGGCGTGCAAAAGGTGCAGCATTCATGCGAGCAAATCCAGCACCTGGGGGAGAGGCGGGGACGTCGATGTATACGTGCAACCGGATGAGGTAGAGGGCCACGACGCCGCCAAGGGCGGAGAGGGCAGGTTAACGCGGAGGAGACCCTTAAGAGATGCGTTATTTCCTTTCATCCCTCATCCATCCTACACCCTTGCCATCCTTTGTTCTCCACCTGCACGTGTCGAGCTGCTGTGCCGCACGGCAGGTTATCGTTGTATTTCTGTCCCTGCCTTTTGGTGCCCCTTTTGACATCTAGCTGGAGCGGAGAGCTTGATTTGTCAGGAATGACTCACTTAAAAGGGTCATGTGCCATAGCACAGCTTGGCTGAGTCATGTACTCCTGACTCACCAAGTTGTGCCTGGATTGGTTGAGTCATTGAGGCTGTATCTCCAGATAACCATGTATTTGGCTGCCAAATACATGATTTTGGCACTCAGAAGCTGAGTAAGCAGTCCTGAGCCAATTAGGGCTCTGTAGCCATAATTACTAAGAGAACTGCTTAGCACAGCTGGGCACAGCCTGGTACAGCCTTGTTGTCATGACTGACCATGATCCCCATTGTTTGGTGAAGCCAAACAGGCTGCACAGTTGCTATGGCTGCATATAGCAACTGTTTGGGACTCAGCTGGAAATACTGAGAGAGCCATCCTGCCAGACTTGGGTGCTTGGGTGACCATAAGTCCGAAAATGCGGCCACCGCCGAGGTGCCTGGCGGAGTTTGAAATAGAGCGCCGAGAACAGAGTTGTGGGTGCTAGAGGGTCCACAACTCTGTAATGTCAGAAAAATGGTAGTTTGAGCCATGGAGACTTTGGAAAAATAAGGAAAAATATGAGATAACTAGAGGAATGTTTGAAAAGCCTTTCCCCAGTTATATTAACAGCATACAAATACTGTTAATTCCTCAAATGTGTTTTTACATGTTGTCAAGACAAAAAGAAAAGACTAGGGCTGGTTGAGCAGCCTTCCTTGGCTGGTTGAACAGCCGTTCCCCTACAGTTATCCCCCCTTCAAACATTTCGAGTCTGCCCTTACGTGTTTTTGGAGGCAGGGACACGAGCGTCAAGGAGAGGAGCGCTGGAGCGGTCGATAGTGAGGATTTGGAGTTTTGTTGTAGAACAGGGATATGATACTGATGAGCTTACTTCTCCTCTCAGCAGCATAAGCTGCCTCTCAAGGAGCTGCACTATAGAGGGCTGCCAGAGAACCAACTGCTTCTTGTTGGGTTCGGAGCCGTCTCGCGCCTCGTCGACTGGGGAGAAGTCGCGATATCTTTTGGGAGAACTAGCCTGAACCTCTGCGTTGAAGGAACGTGCAACGCGAGGAGCAGGCTCAGGAGACTCTCCAAGCACTGTGTTGTGTTCCGAAGAGTTGGAAGGCCAGAGGTCGTCGGTGCTACTCTCACCGTCCGAATCGTCGAAGCACGCAGGAGTGGGAGGAGTGGGCCACTTCCACGATGTCTTAGGCAACACGGCGGTTTTGAGTTTGGCCTTACGGATCCACGCCGCGAGCTGCCTGGAATTATCTTGCCAGGTAGTGAGTCGTCCACGGATGACGTCGGGAGATTCGGGGAGTAATAGGAAGTTGTAAGTGAGCTGATATATCGGAGGAAAAGGGGGATGAGGCAAGCCGATTTCAGCTAGTTTTTCGTCTGGAATAGTGAGGGGAAGCGGTTTCTCAGCGGTTTCGCCGTTCCAGTCGTTAGCGGCCGCCAAGATGTACCTTCCTTTCATTTTTAGAGATTCCCAGAAGCAGCTGGCCAAGTCGTGTCGAAGGATGGCGTATTGCTCCTCGGGATGATCGAGGAATATAAAGTCGAATTTGCCAGGTCGGTAGAAGTCGAATTCTGAAGAATGTTGGAAAGGGAAACTGGGAGCGGGGACAGGTCCCTGAACGATGCGGTCGCCGTCGAAGCGAGTGATGTAGTCCAGAGAGGTGACGTCAGGGAATCGGGCCATGAGGAGAGAATGGAAGTGAGGGAGAGATGGGCAGCGCACTCGAAGGTTTAGAAAAAGGCAGAATTTTTTGGGGATTTCGATGTTGAGATAGGAAAAGTCGATACGGGAAGAGGGAATATATGAGGTTTTGATGGAATTTTCTTGAAGAGAACCGAAGGCTGAAGAAACCATAGGAAAATTGATAATAAATAAGTGTGAAACGGGGGAGGCCGCTCCACGATCAGGCCTGCGTCTTCGAACACGAGTCCCAAGCCTTGAGGACATCGGGAGCGTTCTTGAGGTGCCTTCGGGTGAGCCATTCGTCGTATGAGGAGTCGAATCCGACGAACCTGACCAGTAATTCCTGAACACGTTTACCGCTATGCCCCTTCTTCCAGCGCTCTTTCAGAATGCGCTCCACCTCATATTCGGGGATCGAATCGAAGTCCTTACGATAGAGGGATCGCACCGATCGAGGACCAAATCGCAGCTCCGAGGAGGTGTAAGGTTCCAGGTGCGCGATGTTGAGAACAGGGTGTGTGTCATAGCTAGCGGGAATGCGCAGGCGGTAGGTAGAGGGTCCGAGTTTTTGCAGAATTTCAAAGGGCCAGTCGTACTTCATGAGGAGTTTTCGACCGCGTCCTTTTTCAGAGCGCAAAAGGTGAAGCGAGTGAGGATTGAGGAGGACTGAATCACCTACTTCGAACTCCTGGACCAGTCGTCCCTCGTTGTACATTCGTTGCTGAGACACTTGCGCAAATTGAAGGGCTTGCTTGGCTTGGTTACGAAGTGTCTCGAAGTGTTCCACGAAATTGGATGCGTTTTGACTTTCGGCAAGGCCGGAGACGATTGGATCTCCTGTCACGTGATCGTTAGACTCCGCGGAGTCCAGAGTTCCAGGGAAGGACTGGGGCCGCTCGATTATATCGTTAGGAGAATGTAATAGAGAGCTAGCAGACCAAGGATGAAACCTGTGAAGGAGGAAGGAAGGGGAGAAGGAAGAAGAAGAATGCGGCGTGTTGTTGTATGCAAGCGAGAACGAGGCAAGTAGCGAGGCCCAGTTATCCCGATTAGGACTCACATAGGTCCGGAGTGCCGTTTCCAGGATCTGGTTCATGATCTCTGTTTGTCCGTCCGCTTGAGGATGATATGCCGTGGTAAGGGCTCTTCTCATTCCCATAAGTTTGCAAATTTCCTTCCAGAAGGTGCTGGTCCACCTGGAATCTCTATCAGATACAATCTGCCTAGGGATTCCAAATCTGGAAATAATATGTTCAAAGAATAGTTTAGCAGTATCTTCCTCATTAACTGTGCTGTTAGTGGGGATGAAAGTAGCATACTTGGTGAGCTCATCCACTATGACCAAGATACTGTCAAATCCAAGATTGTCTGGTAATTCCGTGATAAAGTCCATGGTGACAACTTCAAAAGGTTTATCCGGGATAGGCAAAGGTTGTAGCATTCCAAATGGTGCATGCCTTCTGGGTTTGGCCTTTTGACATCTCTACTCATTCTAGGCCAAAAGTAAGTAGAGGACAGTTTGTCGTAAGTCCTATGATAGCCTGCATGGGCTCCTTCCGTGATTTCGTCATGGACCTCACTGAGGAGTCTAGGTTGTTCACTTTTGGGGATGCACCAGCCTGTCGTTCCCATTCCAGTCTTCAAAGTACAACAGACCATCATTCTCGTAGAATAGAGGCTGCTTTGGGCTGGCCCAATTCAACTCTTGCTTCAGGTCATTTAGCACTTTGCTAAAATATGGATCAAGGGAATAACCATCTCTGACTTTCTGTATTTCCTCTAGTGACAAGCTCACAACCAGGTTGTAACTCGTGGCAGTGGTGAAAGGGATAGAAATGGAATTGGCTAGACAGGTTCTAGCTTCGACCAAAGTGGAGAATCTGTCTGAAGGGATTACCAGGTTGTCTTCTTCAAAATTGGCTACGAGCTGCAGGGTCTTGGCTTCGAAGTCAGGAGAGATATCTGAGTAGAGTTCCGACAAGGGATCTTGATCGGAATCAAGGATAGTGGGAATAGAGTCGTCCGAGGGAGGACCATCATTGAAAGGGACATCGCGTCTAAGTCTGGAGATAGGATCGACATTGGAGTGAACACATCCTGCCCGGTGCACGATTTTTAAGTCTGGATAGGCTGCAAATACCGTGCCCCAAGTCAACAGTCTTCTGTTGACATTTTGAAAAGTACGACTCCAAATTAAGGCTGCATGATCTGTAATGGCCAAGACCTTTTCCCCTTCAATATAAGGTTGGAATTTGACAAGTCCATCTCGTAATGCTAAGGCTTCCCTCTCAGTAGGAGAGTAGTTACGTTCGGCTGGTTTCAGGGTTCTGGACCAGTAGGCAATAACTCGTTCCACTGAGACTGTAGTGCTTTCGAAATCTTTGTCCCAGTTACCAGGCGTAGGGAGAGATTCATCCTTTGACACTGAAATGACCAGTTGGGGAATAGGTTGGTCATTGTCAAAAGCGAGCTTGAGCTTCTCATAAGCTTTGGTACCCTTGAGATCACGAATTTTGACAGGTTGGATCTGCTGTAGTATAGCTGCTATACCAACATCGCAGGCATCTGAGTACACTCTGTATCCCAGACCTGGGATGGCGTAAGCCTTGACTGGGGCACTAGCCAAGGTGGTTTTAGCCAACCCAAAGGCTTCCCGTTGTGTACTATTCCATTCCCAAACTGATCCCTTTTTTAGAAGTCCAAACAAGGGAGCAACTATCCAGGCATAGAATGGAATGTATGAGGAAAAGTACACCATCATCCCGAGAAAGGTCTGCAATTCATGAACGTTTCTAGGTTAAGATAGTTCAAGAATGGCATCCACCTTTTCCTTATGAGTTGATAGACCTAACCGTGATACCTTCTGACCTATCAGCATAAGTGACTGGTAGGCAAGATGGCACTTGGCTGGAGACAAGGTCACTCCTGATCTTTCAATGGCATGGAACACCTTATCAAGATGAGATAAGTGCTCTTTGAAAGTTTTAGAGTAGATGACAATGTCGTCAATGTACACCAATGCAAAAATCCATAGAAATGGGGAAAGGACACCTTGCATAACTCTCTGGAAAACTGCTGGTCCATTTCTGTACCCGAAGGGCAGACGTCTGAAATGGTATAGGCCTCTGTGCGTCCTAAAAGCAGTTTTCTCCTTCGCGTTGTCAGCCATTTGCAGTTGCGTAAAGCCTGCCAAGGCATCCAGGGTCGAGAGCCAGCGGGATCCAGTGAGTGCCTGTAGGATGGCATCTTGTCTAGGTAAAGGGAATTAATCTGGCACTACTACTTCGTTAAGTTTCCTGTAGTCAATGCACATTCGAGGTTTTCCGTTCCGATAGGATATCAGAGCAGGGAAACCCCAAGGACTCTTGGATGGTTCAATGACCCCAAGGCTGAGCCATGAGTCCATCTGTTTGTCTATGACTTCCCTCTTGGCAGGAGAGGCATTATAAGGAGGTAGTGAAATTTCTTTGGTATCGGGCCGCAGAGTAATTTCCACTTTGGCATCATAATGTCCGAGCCTACCATCTAGGCCAAATGCATCTTTGTGAGAAAGGATGACATTCTCCAGAGCTTTCCTGTCAGGTTCATCGAGTTCAGGAGAGAAGTCGATTTCATTCAACAGTTGATTCTCAGGAACATCTTCCATAGGCAGCTCTTGAGCTTTGGGACCTCCCTGTACAACTTCACAGTGAGGGTCCAAAGTAGCAGAGGTTGCAGCATCACCTGGCAGAGCATTCTGCAGGGCCAGAGCTTGGATAAGCCTAGCATGTGATTTGCAGGACTCTAACTGCTTTGGGTCCATACTTGCAGCCTTGTCTAGCCAGCTGGAAGGGTTTCTAGCATGACCTAAGAGCTGTCCCTGATGTATAGTAACCGGCTGAGAAGAAAAGTTGCTCACGTGCAACCGGGGATTATTACGAGATACTAAAGCATCTGTAATCCCATAGAAATCTTCAGGGCCTTTGTTGGAATGGAGTACTTTCTCAACAAAGACCTCATTGCCATTACCAGGGAAGTGAATGGATACAGGTATGAGTGATGCAGATTCAGGAGGAATAGTGACGGGGTAAAGGGCCCTGACACTTGAATCAGCTATGAGAGCTCTCTGCCTTCTTCTGGACTTCTTAAGGCGTCTGTGAGCCTTAAACTTGGAAGTAAGAGAAGCCAGGTTAGGTAACGCTCTAATCTTGAAGGAGTGACCCTTCTCATCTTGTAAAGGAGTGCTGACCGAACTCTCAATTTTGGTCTTACGACCAGTGTTCCCAAATAAGAGATAGCTATCTGAGCCTTCTCTGATTAAGGAGATGGAGTATTGATCAGCGAAATCATTTCCAAGAATAACAGGGGTTGTCATTCCTTTGACGACATATGCTTCAATTTCAAGTTGGACAGGACCATCGTCCAAGTCAAAGTAAATGGGAACAGTAACCTATCCCGAGATTTTAGATGAACCAGTAACTTGAATCAAGTTAATTTTCTGGCCCGTCTTGACCCTAGGAGGGTTCTCCATAGAGTTGAGAGCATTCTGAGAGATGAGGGAGATGTCTGAGCCAGAGTCAGCCACTAGTGCTTGCTGATTCTTTCCATATTCCCCTAACCAAACGTTTGTGGTAGTGGCAGATGATCCAAGGAATGCACAACCCGCAGGTCTGGACATTAACCTCCTGAGTTTAATCAGAGAGTTTGGAGCCCAACTAGTGAGTTTAGAGTTCTTCAGGAAGGTTACTACCTGTTTGGAATCTTTCAGGAGTTTCCTCCTTTCTCGGCGAGTCTTAGGATAAGACTCTCCTTGAAGAGAAGGAGCAGGGGTACCATTACTAGGAGAGTTATTGGATCCCCCCAGTCTGGACTTGCTCTCAAAAAGACTCATTGACGGTTTGGTGAGCTGGCAATGAGCTTCCTGAGACTGAGGAGCTTCATGAAGATCCAAGAGAGATTCTTCGGATTCTGCTTCAGTCTCAGCACTTATTGAGTTTACATGAGCTGGGTCGGAATCAGAACTGTGTTCTGACTCGTGAATGGCTTCGAGGTATAAATCCTCATAGGCCACATAGGCATTGTCTTCTTCAACAGAAACATGAGTGAGATGGGTGTAAGCCGTGGCTTTCGCATGTTTGCACTCATTGTCCCAATGCTTACTGCTTCCGCAATGCCTGCATGGTCTAGCTCCTTTGGATTCAGGAGTAGCTCTCGTAGACACATTTGAGTCATCCTTAGGATGCTTGGGAGTGCCTAGCTTTGGTGTCCATCCTACCAGATGAGTTCTAGCATCTCGGAATGATCTATCCCCAGTGCTCCTAGAGTCAAATCGTGGTCTGGATTGCAAAGCACTTTCCAAATTTCTAATGCGCCTTTCCATACTATCACCAGAGGTGAAAGGTGGATGAGATAAGGATTCCTCATGATATTTGATAGCAGATTGGAATTCAACTGCATCAGCACACCGATGAGCATCGATAACCGTGTGCCAGTAGGGTGGAGCTCCGTTCATAATTTCCATAGTGAGTTCTGAGTCTGTCAGCTTACTGACCAGCCTCAGCAGCTCTGCCTTTCTAACGTAGTACTCACTAGGAGTCTCATTAGCATGGCCAGCTTCTCGGAAAGTAGCATGGTTTGCTCTGGCCTTCTGTCTATCAAGCCAAGCTCGGTTCATGTAATAAGCCCCAATTACGTCTCTGATTGACTTCCAATCCAGAGTGGCTTCTTGACAATAGGACAAGGGTAAGGAAAAGAACCAGCGTTCCGCACTCTTACGCAGTCTCAATGGAACAATTCGTCCCAGTTGTTTGAAGACTGTGGTTGAGTTTTGAGATAGGTGGTTCACCTTTAAAATCCATTGCGCCAAAGTGTCAGGATTGCCATCCCATTCAGGGACCAAGTCAGGACGCAACTTGTTATCAAAATAGGCTTCCATCTTGCTCTGATTGAAGGAGGTTTCAGAGCCAGATTTATCCTCTTTAAGACCATCCCCCCTGTATGGGTTAGGGTCTCCACCGCCACCACCACCACCATTACCACCGTCAGGTGGGCCTGAGTCATCAGGTCTACCAGGTGGGTTACTTCTTCCTCCTGAAGGGAGTTGAGGAAGAATAGGAGGATAGCGACTAGGGGTGTGAGGAGGGTCTGAGGACTCATCATCAGAAGGGTCACCTCCTGGAGGGGGTGCTCCTCCAGAAACTCCATGGGTTCTAGAAGGAACCACAGAGGATTCTGGGATACTGAAGATAGTCCTCCTTCGATTAGGAGCAGGAGTTTGGAACATCTCCTCTAAACCATCAGACCCAGTAAGCTTGGTAGGGTCCTGGTTGTAAGGTGAGCGAAAATTCAAAGATGGCCTAGGCCCACGTGTGTAAGCGGTAGACTGTCTTCGTCTAATCTGATCATGGTCTATAGGGAGACCTAGTTCAGTGTCACCTTGAGGGACTGTAGGGAGACTAGGGACATATCGAGGCTGGGGAGCCAAGATAGGTTTGTGACTCTGACTTACTGGATTAACCATAGTTGGGGAAGAGTCAAGTCCAAAAGCAGGAGCTTCATGAACTAGATGAACTCTGGCCTCATTGAAATGGTTATCAGCAGTCGCTTTTCTAGTCAAGACCTTGTGAGCTGCTACGTAACGCATCCGAAAGACTTCCGGATCAGTAGACAGTTCAGCAATGTCTGGTAGAGAAGGGGAGACCATTTTATCCCTTGCAGGTTTGAAAGTTCCCTTGACTTTTGCCACAATATCCCAATAGAAGGCTAAGAAGTTCGTCTTCACGTAGCGTAACAAAAAGCACTTCTAGTTCCTTAGCACTCCATAAGGAGCCTGTCAGCCATTGTGGAGGCAGAGTAGGCAAGGAAGGAGGAGGGACATTCAGACTTTGCAAGAGATCTTTCCTGTCATCAGAGATGCGGGTCAGATGCTCGAGTAAAGTATTGTATTTGAATGCCTCAATGAAGTATCCAATGACTCCTCTTCCTGGTACTCGTCCAGCATGGCCAGTCAATACTGACTCTAACAAGGTCAATTCATCTTTGAAGGCACCTTCTTATGCACGAGAGAGGGTCCTAAATGCTGGTGCATTAGAACGATCAAAGTGCACCTCTGCTATGCAGAGTAAAGCATCCCTTCTAAGTGAAAGCCTTAAGTCAGTTTTTACATTCCTACGTCTGTCAGCCACCTTGAAGACCTTGTAAGGCTCACTAGGTGCTAGATAGACGTGGTTAAGAGAGGTTGTTAGAGGGCCATCAAAGGTCCAATCAACCGGCATGGGTTCAGATGCATGAGTCATCTGGGCTAAAGGTGTCCCCCTTGGGCTAACCTCAACTACCATAGAATTGTCCACGTATGGATGATTCATAGGAGTAGCTGGAAGTAAGCGAGTGGGAGAACTAGGAGGTGAGTTGTTTTTAGGTGATGCAGACATACCTTTATTCTTGAAGGAGGCAAGGTTGTCTCGAGGGCGAAACGATTCGAAACGAGGATCAATACGGTTGGGTGTTGAGCAAGGGTTGAGATAAGTTGAAGGTGAGGGAGGAGAGGTAAGAATAGAGTAAGGATGTGTACCTTCCCTTGAGAGTTTCTGAACAGAAGCTCCTAAGGAAGAGGATACGAGGTTAAGAACTGCTTGTGTGATAGCAGGTTTCTTTTTCTCAGCTATTGTAGCAAACTCTACACTCTAGGCACTGCGAAAGCAATTCCCAGAGCGTCCACCAGTGTTTTGGAACCCTTCAAGACTTTGGTGTTATTGCTAACGCCTCTGTCTATCAGAACGTGTCGTTTACACGACTAGTAGAATACCAATTCAATGCAGCAGCACAACTCTGGAAATAATTTAATATTTGTACCTTGGTTGCAATCTGTGTAATAACTAGTCCAAGTTATTACAGGTAGAAGGCAATGCGTTTCTGCACTGAACAATAAACTAAAAGAGTGTGTAGGTTCAAGGACACTATCGGGGTCCAAGAGTATTCCTTTTAATACAGAGGGAATAGGCTCCGCAGGAGAGTTTGTAAGTGGATTGGGTCGACCAACGTCAATGCACTGCAATAACGAGAGAGTAATGTGAAGTGGCTTTCGCGCACAACTTGACTTGACTTGTGAAAGTCACTGAACAGGAAAATCAACTGAACAGCTTGTCTCGGGTATTGGAGTGCTAATTGACAAGAAAATCGATTGCCAACCTCACTCTGTAGAGTTTCACCCAGCGTGTTAGGCTAAGTGGCTAAGCAGTAAAGCAACTACTTAACTAAGAATAGTTACTCTAAGCAAGAGTAGTATTCTAGTTCGGGTTAGGAACTTAGATAAGATGTGCAAGTCACACAAGCTGTGTAGGATAGAAGATGGGTAGATTGATTGCTCAAAGGACAGGCAAAGGGCCTCCTTTTATATTGTAATGTACAGGAGCTTAGTAAGCAGGTAGAACCTTCTATCTATTAATGGAATGGGGGAAGAAGCTTGTGGAAGATGGAAGAAAGAGTTGGAAGAAACTGGCTGTTTCCAGGGGACTCTACCATGCTTCCTACCAATCAGAGCTTGATTTGTCAGGAATGACTCACTTAAAAGGGTCATGTGCCATAGCACAGCTTGGCTGAGTCATGTACTCCTGACTCACCAAGTTGTGCCTGGATTGGTTGAGTCATTGAGGCTGTATCTCCAGATAACCATGTATTTGGCACTCAGAAGCTGAGTAAGCAGTCCTGAGCCAATTAGGGCTCTGTAGCCATAATTACTAAGAGAACTGCTTAGCACAGCTGGGCACAGCCTGGTACAGCCTTGTTGTCATGACTGACCATGATCCCCATTGTTTGGTGAAGCCAAACAGGCTGCACAGTTGCTATGGCTGCATATAGCAACTGTTTGGGACTCAGCTGGAAATACTGAGAGAGCCATCCTGCCAGACTTGGTGCTTGGGTGACCATAAGTCCGAAAATGCGGCCACCGCCGAGGTGCCCGGCGGAGTTTGAAATAGAGCGCCGAGAACAGAGTTGTGGGTGCTAGAGGATCCACAACTCTGTAATGTCAGAAAAATGGTAGTTTGAGCCATGGAGACTTTGGAAAAATAAGGAAAAATATGAGATAACTAGAGGAATGTTTGAAAAGCCTCTCCCCAGTTATATTAACAGCATACAAATACTGTTAATTCCTCAAATGTGTTTTTACATGTTGTCAAGACAAAAAGAAAAGACTAGGGCTGGTTGAGCAGCCTTCCTTGGCTGGTTGAACAGCCGTTCCCCTACACGAACCTTCCCTGCCATAACCCCAAGTTGCTAACAGTAATAACTGCACAAGATTGTGCGTTGCAAGATTCCAAGTAGCTTCGAAAAGGTGAGTTCTAATTGACTGACTCGGTATGATACAGGAGTCGGCTATTTATCTGAAGTGTAGGATGAGCTAGAACGGAAGGGGGTGGGAAGGTGCGTGTATGTGGCTCAGGGGTTGATATGCCAGGTGCTGCGGTGAGTATCTATGTTACTGGTTGATAGGGAAATAGTGTGTGTGTGATTGAGAGGATCAGAAAAGAGGGAAGTGTGTTTAGAAAGAGAAATAGAAGAAAAGAAAGAAAGAACATATGCGATGGACTAGCCGTCGACTTGCTCCATGGATCAGTACGTCTCGGGCTCAGGCTCTGCCCTGGCTCAGGGATGGGTAGACGGGTTGTTGGGTCAGCTGCATGTCCTCGGGTTGATAGGGTGTTGGATGGTGTGTACGTGAATGCGAGTGGACTCAGAGGGGTGTGTGTAGGTTAGGATAGGTTCGATTGTGGGTATAGAGTATGTGCGTTTGCACGGTGAAGACATACACGTTTTGATTTCATGACAGAAACAGTAAATTCTGGATGATCAGTTCGTACATTTGTGGTAGCTATTTATACCATAATAGCAATAACTACCAGTGTTCAGGATAATGAGTAAATGGGTCAAAAAGCTATGTGTAAATAAAGGGGAGACTATTTGTAGTCATAAAGCCATGAAAAAGATGGGGATAATAACAGGGATGATAGATAGGCTTTGGAATAGAGTCTTGTACCTACTATAAAAAGCTCCTGTCTACATGATGTTAGGATAGTAATCAGCTAGACGTGTCATGGAGTACAATAGGAAATGAAAATTAAATTTCTCTTGTGCAACATAAATGCTGCTCTTGGTGATGGGGCCGCCATATCTGTGCCTCTTCTGTGGGGCAGCTGATTGAGCATACATGCTTGTAATGATGTTCTGTCATCATTCTGTGGTGTCTGGTGCTCCTGCGCAGTCTCTATACCTCTGCGGCGTTTGGTGCCCGCACCTCCTCGGTGCCTGTGGCCTGGTGCCTGTCGACGTCATGGCCGATGCCTTTGTCCCTGTATCTTATCTAATCTATAGATATGATAGCTACCGATCGTGATATCATCTGCCGCTTGCACATATTGATGTCTATGATGTCATGAGTGTCATTTCCTTTCTTTAATAGATTCTTCTCTTGTTTCTTTTGTTAGTTTCTATATATATGAGAGATTTAAATAATGCAGTTGTGTATGTATATCATAACAACCTCTGTTGTTACCCCAACCCATACCCACCGAGCTATTATGGTGCGCCGGCGCCCCAATCGCAGTCCCACCACTCCATGCCATACAGCTACCCCCCCACCGATACGCCAAGAGCTACTCCCCATACCACCTACCATCTAGACCACATGGAAGACATGACATGCAGGACAAGTCCTTCATGGAACAATTTGCGTCCTACAATCTATTTCAGCAAATCAATGATAAGGTGGTGGCGACTTACAGCACAGCCTTTGACCATGGCTGTAAAGATGTTGATATTAGGACCTTGTATCACAAGGGCACAACAGAACTTGACCAAAGAGTTGTATTCTGAATGCTACGTAGTGACAGGTGGGAGTAAGATTCTATGGGGGCCGCTGACCAGTTCCCACACGTAAACTATACAGTGGGTCCATAAGGGGCCCACTGGGGTTATGTAATAACTAGTGTACAGATAGATACATAGGTTATTTACACCCTCCCCCTCTATAGACAACTATAGGGTACCGCTTAGAACTCATAGAGGTCATCCATGACAGCATCCTCTAGTGCTTCCGATACGATGACATCGTCATCGTATGGGGCCGGTGGAGCACGTGACTCCTCCGGCGGCACCTCCGCATCCACGGGGGTGGTTGGGCGAGGCGGTTCTGCCTCACCACTGGCGGGGTTTTCCGCTTGGTTGACGAGGGCGGTGTCCTCGCGGAGCATGGCCTCGACGGCCGGGTCCTCAGCCTGGGGAGAAGGCCCAAAGCGCGCCAGCTCTTGATCGAGCTGAGCATGGGTGAGCGGCCATGGCACCATGGCCCTCACGTGGCTGGTCTCGAGGACCTTTTGTTGGCCCTCCTGGGTGGCGGCACTGAATGCCGCGCCAGTGAGGCTGCGCTGAATGTAATGTTCAATGTGCACAGCTCGTTTGTGAGTGACGCCGGCGTAGAGGGCCAGCCATCACGTGATGTCGGCAAGTGGAATGTTGGGGCCAGCTCGGCCTCTCACGGGATATGGACCCATGATGGATAGCCACAGGCTGGTGCTCTGCAGTGTCAGGCATTCCCTGGCGTCGACGAGGCTCGACCATCGGTCGGTTGAGCCAAACAAGTCAAGGAGTCTCAACTTGAGAGGTGATGCGACCCCTTTAACTCGGGGTGTGAGTGCCTTCAGCCACATCCAGACGTCCATGTCGTCTAGGTTGAAGGTTCCATCTGCATTGTCACGGATGGCAGATGGGATTCCTTCAGGGTTGTGTATCCAACCCCTTAGGATTGCGGCGATGTCGTGCGGGGTACCGCTCGCTATCACGAGACAATCCCTTTTGGGATTGTGAGCGTGTTGCTCGTGCTCGATGCGCCTGAACACGCCGATCATCTCGCACATGCGCGTGAGTTGCGGCGTTTCTTTTGCACGCGCTAGGAGCTCAATGAAGTGTGGGTTGTTGAGTGGGCAGACATCGTACCATTGAGTATGACACTGTTGTGCCTTTCCTACCAGTCGTGGTAGGAGGCCCGTCTCGGAGACTGGTGGGTCTCCGAGTGCTATGATCACTCCCTCCCCCAGGTAGGGAGGGTGAACTGTCCCCCTCGGTGGCGGCAGGTCCACGTGAGGCCTGATGTACTGGGCCTCGATTGATGCTACCTGCCGTTGCAGGGCAGGGTCATTGATCGTGTGCGACAGTGATGCCACCAGGTATGTGTTGATCGCACTTTCCCTCGCAATGGCCAGACCATTGCCGGTGTTGGGGTTGCCGCGCAATTTCTTGCACTTCTTTTTTGGCTGTTCAGCCAGACGCTGAGCTCTGTCCGGGTCATACGTCTTCCAGACGGAGGAGTCAGACTGTTAGCAACTAGGGGCTATGGCAGGGAAGGTTCGGTAGAGTTCTTAGAAAGCTAGAATCAAATATACTCTCTCAGTGAATTTATTGTCACTGATGTATTAATACAATACCTAGAATCAAATATACTACATGATTTTCAGTCAACATGCTATGTAAATATGAAGAATACTACTCGCCTCTCTCAGTGAATTTATTGTCACTGAGAGAGGAGTGTAATCCTGTCTCAGAAGGCATATACTTGCACCCGGCCCTTTAGCGCCCAAGGGCTCGCGCGTCGAAGTCATTTCAAACTCCGCTGGGTGCAGCCGCCTGTGAAAGTAGAAATAACAGAATGAAATGGAGAGATAGAGAGTGACTAGAAAATTTCGAAAATAAGCAGAGAAATGGATGCATGGTACAAGAACAGTATGAGAAAATATTGAAACACCACACAATAAATTGAATATATTATGCTTGATTTTGGTGCAGGAGCATAAATGCACCCAACACGCCCCCTCAAGCTTAATATATTCCGATTCTCTCGTTGAGGATTCTCACTCTAGGACTAGGAAGTCCTTTAGTGAGAAGATCGGCTAGCATGTGTTCCGTTGGTAGGTACACAAGCTTAATTTCTTCATCTTCGACTATATCTCGGATGAAATATAATCTAATGTCGAAATGCTTGGTCCTCGTGTGTTGTTGAGTGCCATAGACGATGGCAATGGCTGATTGATTGTATGAATAAATTTTGATGGGACAATTCAGCGGTTGGAATACTTCAGAAATAAAGTGGCGCATCCATAAGGCTTCTTTACTCGCATGAGTCAGGGCAACGAATTCGGCTTCAGTTGATGATAGGGCTACTATGGATTGTTTTTGACAACTCCATGATACTGTCCCTCCATCAATCTGAAAAATATAAGCCGAGTATGAGTGCCTGTGCTCTTGAGAAGCCCAATCCGCATCTGAATACCCAATGAGGCCGTCTCGATTCTTCCCAAGTGTCAATTTGTAGTCCATCGTGCCTTTTAGATATTTAAAGACACGTTTGACTGCATGCCAATGTGTTGGACCTGGGTTTTCGAGGAATTGAGAAAGTAATGACACTGCGAACGCAATGTCCGGTCGAGTGGCTACTGCTGCCCACATCAATGATCCTATCGCTTGTCTGTATGGAATTCTTGACATCTTCTGTTTGTCTTCATCTGTAGAAGGGCATTGGTCTCTGGATAATTTAACGGCTGGGTCGAGAGGCGTGGAAAATGTTTTGGCATCATCCAGATTGAATTTTTTGATGATTTTCTGGATGTATGTGGCTTGTGATATTGCAATCGATTTGTTATTCCAATCTCTTTCGATTTTGAGGTTCAAAAGCCAGTGAATCTCGCCTAGGTCTTTCATACTAAAAACCTGGGCAAGGTCATGCTTTACCTCATCGAGGATTGGTTGACTCTCAGCTGTGATAGTGAGGTCGTCTACCGCCGTTGCAATAATCGCATGCCCTCTCGGTCCACGTCTGCAAAATACAGCTCCATCCGAAGCTGATTTAGTGAATCCTAACTTGAGAAATTCACCACTCAGACGTTTGTACCATTCCCTTCCAGACTGTTTGAGGCCGTAAAGTGCTTTCTTCAGCAGGAGGACATCATCTTTGTCTCCGGTCTCATATCCATACGGCTGTCTCATGTAAATAGGTTCTGGCAGTGTAGCATTCAAATACGCACTGTCCACATCCATTTGGTGAATAGGCCAGTTGTTCCTGGCAGCAATGGCACATATAATCCGTAAGGAAGTCATCCGAGCAACAGGTGCATAGGTTTCATTGTAGTCGACTCCAAAACTTTGTGTAAAGCCTTGGGCGACCATCCTCGATCTAGGTGTGATGGGTTCACCTTCTGGATTGCGTTTCCAGAGGAATACCCATCTATTTCCGACAATATTTGCCCCAGGAGGTGGTTTAACCACTTCCCATACACCTTTGTCGAGTAGCACCTTATACTCTTTATCCATCGATGCTTTCCACATAGGATCATTTAAGGCTTCATCTGCATTGCTAGGCTCGGTCTGATTCAAATCCGGCAGCACATTATCTTTGTTTTGATCGGAGGTCGAAAGTGTACTGATGGCAAGGTTATAATCACTGATGCCGTCAGTGACAGAGGATAAATCTTGTTCAAATAATTTGTCTTGATGGTCCTCAATGTCCTCGTAAGCTAGTGTAGTGATATCTGCACCAGCATGTCTCTTAGTTTGAGATCTTGTTACGGGACCACTTGGGGCCGGCTGCGCCTGCTGCTGACGGATTCTCTCGCTTCTCCTTGTTGGAGCAGCTTCTTTAGGTCTGGCATCAACAGTCTGACTGGGTTGCAGCTCTTTCAGACGTTCCTCTGGTTCATCATCATCAATTTCCTCGATCTTTGCCTCTTCGCTGACTAAGCGGCTAGGCATAGGTGCTGGCGCCGAGATGGCCTGTACCATTTTTCTGGACGTAGGTAGCTGTGACTCTTCAATAGAAATGATTGGAGCTTTGCCCCCCTTCATCTCTGAGTCAAATATAATATTCCGCTCGACAGAAACCTTCTGAGAGTCAGGCCAGTAGATGCAGTGACCATGGCTCTGTCCAGAGATTCCTATCCACCGAGCTCTTTTGGCATGGGCTGCTAGTTTGTTTCCCTCTTTGACTTTAACGTAGACTTCAATTCCCCACACGTGTATGTCTTTCAGGTTCGGTTTCTCGTGATGGATCATTTCAAAAGGGGTTTTGTCTGGCAAAGCTCTTGTGTGTGTCCGATTCCTAAGAGAGTTGGCATGCAAAATTGCATGCCCCCATAGAGTCTTAGGAAGACTTGATTCCAATAGCATGGCACGAGCTCTTTCAACTAGAGTTCGGTTTAAACGTTCAGCAACACCATTTGACTCTGGGGTGTCGTGCACGGTTAACCGATGCTTCGTGCCTTGCTTGGCCAAATGCTGTTCAAATTCTGAGCTTGTGTATTCGCCCCCTCTGTCGGAAACAAGTGCTTTGATGTGCATATTCCTCTGTCGAAGCATCAAGGCCTCGTAGAGTTTGTATTTTGAAAATGCTTCCGATTTGTTTGCCATCAAATAGATAACCGATTCTCTTGAGTAGTCGTCGATGAAAGACACATAATAGGATTTCTTGTCAATTGTGGAGTGTCTCGCTGGTCCCCAGACATCAGAATAAATTCTGTCACCGAATTTTGATGATCGGCTTCTGGGTTCCTGAGGAAGTGATTTGCGTGCAATCTTCGCCTGAATGCACGCATCGCAAACAACCTTGTCACCTTTTGAGCTCAATTCAATGCCTAATATCATGCCACGGTTGAGCAAGTGCTGTAGGGACTTTTGTGAAATGTGCCCCATTTTTTGATGTATTTCCATGGCTGATGCGCATACATGCGCTTCGGCACTTGTGTGTTGTAAATCAAATCGATATAAGCCATTCAGCTTCGGTGCTTGCATCAATATCCTGCCTTTACGATTGGATATTGTGCATTTCTGATCAGCTATTTGTGTGTTATAGCCTGCATCATCGCACCGGCCGATCGAGATGAGGGTAACAGCCATTTTTGGCGCGTAGAACGTATCCTTCAATGTAATGTTCACAGTCTTATCTCCAACCTTGTTAGATAGCACGAGTGAGCCTGAACCGAAGGCATCAAAAGTGCCTTTGTTGGCTGCACGAATTGTGCGCGGCTGTGAGAATGGACTGTAATCCCTCAATAAATTCTTGTGAGGGGTCATATGTGCGGTCGTTCCAGTGTCGAGGATAACAACAGTGTCCAGAGATAAACTACTCAAATTAGAGCAGTCGAAGTTGGCGAAAGCGGCTGGACTGCCACTCTCATCCTCCTCAGAGGACACTTCTTCGGCAACATTCGCCTTGGCTTTGCCCTTCTTCTTTTTGGCTTTCGCTTTCTTCTTCTGACGTGGCCCCTGGCCTTCTTTACCACCTCCTTTAGCCCAGCAACTCTCTATAGCATGTCCAGGCTTGTGGCAATTAGTGCATGTAGACACCTTCGGGTCTTTCCGGCCCTTCTGCCCTTTCGTAGATGAACCAATAAATGCCTGCTCTTCTTGTGAAATATTGAGAGTCTTTCTCCTGTCGTATTGAGCCTTTAGTACTCTGATAATATCATCAGGCACTAAGGGCATTCCACATTCTTCGAGCGACGTGGTAAGGGCATTCATAACTGCCTCATAGGAGGGTGGAAGTGATGCAAGGATAATGTCGGTGAACTCTCCTTCAGAAATTCTGGCTCCCATCTCATTGAGATGAGCATAGAGGTCTTGGGCCTTGTCCAAGTGATCTCTCAAGTCTCCATCCTCAGGACACCTCATACTGCGAAGCTGTCTCTGTAGGTTGGTGAGGACCATCTTGGGCTTTTTGGTCATCTCATTGACCAATGCATCCCAGACTTCTTTTGCTGTATGTCTCTTCTGTAGCATCAGAGCTAGTGACTCTGACACTGAGACGATTATTTGGGTTTTGGCCTGTCCTTCTCTGGCAAGATATTTCTCCAGCTTCTCCTCAGCCTTCTCTATCTGAGTTTCCTCAGCTTCTGTGAGAATATGGCCTGGGGGCATGACTGGAGGATCAGGAGGTCGAATGGCTCTCCCTTCTATATGCCTGAGTAGATTTTTGGACTCAAAATAACTTGTGAGAGTAGCTCGCCACAGAGGCCAATTACTTCCATCTGTTGCAAGCTTCTCCACACCCAAAAGCTTCTGCGAAGTGTCTGCGGGGCCCATAACCCTTGTTAGCAACTAGGGGCTATGGCAGGGAAGGTTCGGTAGAGTTCTTAGAAAGCTAGAATCAAATATACTCTCTCAGTGAATTTATTGTCACTGATGTATTAATACAATACCTAGAATCAAATATACTACATGATTTTCAGTCAACATGCTATGTAAATATGAAGAATACTACTCGCCTCTCTCAGTGAATTTATTGTCACTGAGAGAGGAGTGTAATCCTGTCTCAGAAGGCATATACTTGCACCCGGCCCTTTAGCGCCCAAGGGCTCGCGCGTCGAAGTCATTTCAAACTCCGCTGGGTGCAGCCGCCTGTGAAAGTAGAAATAACAGAATGAAATGGAGAGATAGAGAGTGACTAGAAAATTTCGAAAATAAGCAGAGAAATGGATGCATGGTACAAGAACAGTATGAGAAAATATTGAAACACCACACAATAAATTGAATATATTATGCTTGATTTTGGTGCAGGAGCATAAATGCACCCAACATAGTAATCCTGTACCATTAGACGCCACTCTGAGCAGTGATCTAATAGACTTGGTTATTAGTTTTCAATTCATGCAATAGTTTAATAACTTAACTCTGAGTTAAGTGGGTTAATAGCCTTTTGAGTAATTGATCTTTCTTGATCAATCAACGCACTGCAGATATTAACCTAACTCAGGGTAAGTGAGTTAATATCCTACATTTGTTGAGTTGGAAAACCAGAAAAGCCACGAGAATAGTGACATACTTGAACTGAGGAAGAGTTCAAGTGCAGAACTATCTTTTCACGTCTTGGGGATTATTGTTGTCTTAAATTCACTCGACCCACGGTCCTAAGACTCTAGGTAGCTTTCCCCCTTAAAGTATCTGGACCCTTGGACGCCTAATAACATTCTTTGACCTCACAAAGTATTGCACAATCTAAGGACTACACGTGTTCAGTTAAATCTCTATTGCTACACTTCCTGTACCAATACTGATTCTGATTGTTCACCGGAGTATAATTTCTTAATTGGGTTCTCCGTTAAAATAGTTTTGAAGCTTGCGTGTGCTTGTAAAGTCAAATCTCTGATTGAACTTTAGAATTGTGTTTAACACCACAGTTTTACGTTGAGTTCAATGGGCTCCAAAACAGCCTGTAAACAGCGGCACCATACTCAGGATCGGAGCACATGCGCTTCTGTTCATGCAAGTCTACAACGTTAGTGACGCTTTTCCATGCCAATCTTCCTAATCGACGTAGGATATCCACATTGGTCTGATTTGTCCCTTGCCAGATCGGAGTGTAGAGAGGTGTACCTTGCACAGAAGGGTATTGAAAGAAGTCCTCCGCGAAGATAACGGACACCTCACCGAACCAGTCATTAAACTTTTCTTTGGCGTACCGCAGTGCGTGGTCAATTTCTGATAACAATTGTTGACTCAAGAGGGAGACTTCATCAAACAAAACAATGTCGACATTTTTCCATTCTTCACAAATGGCACATCTATTTTTCACATCAATTACAATGGTGTAGTCTTCGTTGTTGCTACCCAGCTGTCAGTTCGACTTTCCTTTCCCTTTATGTACAATACTGATGCCTAACCCTCCATGGACAGTTGTACCATCAATCAAGGCCGCCACAGACCCTGTAGGAGCTAAGTATCTGATAGAATGGCCGCAGCTGTAGTCATTCATTAACGCGTTGAGCGCTTTCACAACGTGAGTTTTCCCTGTGCCACCAGGACCAGTAAGTAGAAGGCGCACAGGATCGGGAGAGTGCGACGTCATCGGCTTGCTGCATCGAGCCATCAACGCCAGGAAGTATTGACCTGTTATACGGTAGGCAATCCATTGTTCTTCGTTGAGTTGAAACTCATGGCCTATACGCATCATCGTAGTGTAGGGATCTTGTGTAGTAGCCGTTGGAATCTGTTCAGCTCCAGGGCATGCACCCAAGGTACGTGTAGATGAATTGGAGAACTGTGCACTGATTGCATTGACGTCTATGCCTGGCAGAGTTGACGCAGACTGCGTGTTCAAGTTACCCATATTCCGACGTTTGTTCGCTATAGATGTTTCATGTGACTTAGCCACGTCAGCCCACATCTTCTTGTTGCTTGCCATGGGCGTAATGTATTGCTCTTCTACACGCAGCGTTGAAGGGATGGCACTAGCGTGACTCAGTGCAGCAAACCATCTGGTTTGAGTGTATGTGCTCACCATGGAGAGCAACTTGACGTCTTTCTCACTGTAGTCAGACGGCGCATTCATCTGTATGTTGTCCTCAGTAACATGGGGGTGGAGTGCATTAGTGGTTAATCGTGACTCTTTTGTGAGTTCTGCCCTTTTCTTAAGTCTCTCTGGGTCACGCTCATCTTGACATTCATGTATCGCTTCCCAGTTCTGGATAATGCGTTGACTCTCAGTGTCAAACGTGAAATTTGCGAATGTGGCAGAAACGGATAGATCCGGGAGTTGAAGCAGCTTATTGGAATTGCTAAAAGGCTTGAAGTGAGCAAGAATAAACAATTGGTAACTGTCCTGATCACTTGATCGGGGTATTGACGCACCAACAACATGGGGTATGAGCTCATTCGTGCAACAATGAGTTGATTCGTCTGTATGTTGCACCAAGACGTGAGAATTGGCAAGTCTGTGGCCTGTTTTCAAAACAAACCGGGGTAAGACGTGCAGGTTCGAGTCAGTGTTGTATACCTTCAGTGAGTTGCTGACTTTGTCAAGTCTGAAACATCTCACAAACTGGTAAAAGTTCACATCTGAAAGCTTGTCATCTCAGAATAGATAGTCAGTAACCTGGTTGGATTCGACTAGCCGACCGTCTGCGTCCATTTGCACACGAACGCGCATATCTTCGACATCATCCTCAGGGCCATCCAAAGCAGTCGTCTCACTTGTGTCTCGATGCAGCTGGCGATCATGGTGGACGGAAGAGAGCAAGATGCCTGACATCATTGGGACAGTTGTGTGGGAAGACAAGGAATCAGAGTGACCTCGTATGTAATTTACGGCTTGCTGGGCATGGATTTGCTGCTGCCATGTGAACTGCTATAAACATTTGTGTAGCAGAGACTTAGCAGCATCAGTGACACGCGTTCCAATGGATGACTGGGAATGAGCGACTGCTTTCGATAGAAGAGACAGCATCTCATAAGTCTTGACGTCCATTTTGGTGATATAATCCGTGATATAAAACATAGCTGCTTTTGCAGCCTTCCCAGACAGAATGCATCTGACATCATGATTATGCCTGCAGAATACTAAAATGTATGGATTATAACAGTTAACCATGGGGTCACGACACATGAGAACCACCGAGTTAGACTTCTCATCAAAGTAGGATGCATTGACCACTTCGTGCGGGAAGAGGAATCTGCATCGGTTTTGATTATTGTACTTATGACAAACCGGTCTGTATTTATGACGTTGAAGTGCTTCGCCACATGCTTTGACCTCTGAAACGAACATGTTATCCCAGTCCTCGATGTCTAAATGGGGAGGGCGTTGCGTTCTGGGATCGAAAGTGGAATCAACAGGGAAATCAACATCATGGAGAGGATGATGGATAATCTGCTCAAAAAAGGCGAAAAACCTCTTTTGAAAGTCACAGTCATTTTGAAGCTTGGCGTGGAGCTCACATGGGTTCATGCCTCCATGCAGCCATATGAGGAAGTGTCCGTGAAGAGAGCCACATTCAGTGTACTCAGTAGTTCCATAATAAGCACGAAGGTGGCCAAAAATACACCCCTGGCAGTGCTCGCGTGCTTTTTCGCATCCCAGCCAAGTAAATGCTGCAAAAACATACTTATGCTGAAATGGAAAAAGTCAGTAGCACCACACGATCATTGGCAAGGCGGTGGGCTCGCTCAGTACTGCTAGCAAGCAAGGGGAATCTGGACGAGAGATCAACATTTGCATCTCCACAGAAAACCTGAAACAAGGGGCTGTGAGCTGGATTAGGATTCATTGTAATATATATGTGGGGGAGACCAAAGTAACCTATGTAATCGAATATCATTGCATACAAATATCTTAGACACCTGTGAATCCGGGATACGTGTGGCAATGGTGTTGACTTGCTTCAATACATCTAAAACCTCACGTTGTGGTGGTGACAGGTCAGCATAACTGTGTTCATTTTCCATATGAGTAGCTACCGACAGAACGAGAGAAGGCAACAAAGAGACTAGTTTTTTCGCAACAGAATCAAACTGCGCCTTTCTCATGGTGAAATACGTGTGCAAATGCGCGGCACATCTCTGTAAAATGTTAAGAGCCACAAACATGAATGAATTGTGGTAACAGAAGGAGCGGTCGTCTATGTCAAAGTAGTAGTTAGCCTGAAGTTGAAAACTGAGCGGATTTGCACGGTGAGGAATATCAAATCCACCAATGCCATACGGGAATAACGTAGGAAACATGCCTGGAAACAGGGAAGGATTCCTGTATTTGGCAACTGCGTCGCCGTATCAGATGAGAAGATCGGGGGCATTTGAAGAATTACCGGTCTTTACTCTACCTTGGGCAGCAGCGTTGGCAATATTTCAAAGTGCACATGCTGTAAACTTACGACCAGGTATACGTTCACATTCAGGATCAGATACACCCATCTTCTCAACAAAAGGCTGCCACTCGCCTGTGGAGTCTGGGGCGGGAGCGATCAAATTTTCCACAGGGTGTTCTGACAAGCCAGCAGTTTCTTGTTGAAAGGAATGGATGGGGTCACTTTCAGAGTCATGAATGATACCGTCTTCAAGGCCCAGCAATATCCCATTCTCGGGATATAAACCCATAATGGATCTATTGATGGTGACATTCTGATACAGCTCGTTATTCGACGATAACCAACATAAGAAGCGCCACACCTTAGCCTTGCAGATGTGAAACAATGTGCCCAGCTTGGACAAGTCCAACTTTCCACGCCCGACGAAGACGATACTAAGCATGCTGTTCAAGTCGGCAGGTGAACGGGGAAGCGTATCTGCAACAGAGATGATGTTCATATCATGAGTGCAAGTGTTACCATGGAACACGCGAGGCTGGCAGGGATCACTAGAATTATACAACCGAGTCACATGGGCAGTGTTGCGATAAATAGAGCATACATCTCTTCAACCCAGGACAGGTCAGCAAACTCGTCTGGCAAGCGGCCGCGATACAAGCCGTTCTTTAGAGTGAACCATGGCAGCTTTTCATGAGTTAATGAGGAATGACAGTCTGGGCAAAGGAAAACTTTAGTGGATCCATCAGGCATGCTTTGAAGACCTTCACGTGCGAGCATTAACCCATTAATGGCGTCGTTGTTAAACATAAACTCATTGGAACACTTCTCAATAATGCAACGACAAATTATGAAAGATTCAGTAAGGCGTAAAAGTTCGAGATTGCACGGAGGCAGTAAACCGGGCACAGATATGAGCTCACTCAACTGCAAACAGGGACGTCTGCATGCACAACATGCACACATGGGTGGAGGTTTCCAAATAGTCGCATCATAGTAATCGCGGCAGCAAGAAAGGATGGTCTCATTAGGAATAAGGTTAGGCCAGCCAGCTCTTTTGGCCGCAGAGCGGTGAGCTGCGTCATCAAGGTTACAAGCATCTGTTCCCTCCGCTCTACCTTAGCCCATGGTTTATGACGTAACATCGTGGGACGATTCATCTCGGAAACTAAATCCTCAGAATACTCATACCTGAGCAAGGACAGCAGGGTACCCTCACGAGTTTCGGGTAAAGGGAGGAAAGGAAATGTCATGTGCAAATCAGACATGATCTCCGCAGTGTGCACCAGCTCAAGCTTACAACAGCGGGCACGAAAATGAGAGACAAGCTGCGACACACAGTAATTTTTAGAACAAAGTCTGAAAGTGAGAGGGATACTTAAACGTGAGCAAAGTGCGGTCAATGCAGGAAGGGGTAAAGCCTCAGCGTTTGAAACCTGAACGACGGGATCAATTCCCATACAAGGTAGCTCCCACGGCACGAGTAAACCAAGAGGTTGAGCGGGAAAAGGGATAAACATTAAGATAGACATAAATTCATCACTGTGCTTGGAATGGAAGAAGCGTAAAAGAGCGTGAAAGCGTGAAGACGACAACAGCAACGATGGAGAAGGAGCAGAAGCAGGGTCGTACTGGATGAAATGATCATGAAGGCAGTTCAGCGGTTCTGTACCAAAAAATTACAATCATCACGAAAAGAAGCGACAATACAGTGAACCATTCAGTTTTTAACACGCATGTCCCTAGAAGGTAAAGGAGGCCGCAGACGAGAACACACAGAGGATAAGAACAGTCGCGAAGATGAAAGAAGACGTGTGCTAAGGGCATCATAAGGAGGACAACACCAATGGGGAACGTGGGAAGAGGGAAGCAGAGCTGGAAAGGTGGATGGCGTGGACATATACGGCACGGGACGACACGGATGGATACACCACTGGAGAAAAAAAATTGAAAATGGGAATCACGTTGCTGAAAATGTATGTATGATAGTGAGAGTTACACTGGAAAACCAACCGCCACAAGACAGAGGGGGGCCAGAGATAGAGATATCACAATGAGCGTGGCCATACACAAAACGAAGGCGTAGCGGAACACATACCTCAACGGAAGGCAGGCGAGGACAGAGATGGTGTAAAGCAAGAAGTCAACTACATGGGAGAAAAGGAGGCAGTATATAAGGACATACACTATTTTAAAACACGGCCTCAGGAGGCTGCGGTAAAAATGTCAGAATGATAACGAACGTGCAGGGTAAAGCCAAGATGGACATAAATGATCATATTCAAATATAATCCATCATAATCGGTATCCGTGCCAGATACCGTAAATCCTGACCAGGTTGTGTCGACAGAACCCTCCCTCCTTTCAGTCGGAGTCGGGGATGCTATAAATGGCAAACTGTGTGTGGTTCCACGATCGACATGATCGACGTGATCGATCACCGCATCGCTCTGATGGCAGCTGTCATGATGACACAGCCACGTGGATCTAAATATAGTAGCGAAGAAGATCGTGCGTGGGTGCTAAGTATCTCACTATTCCGGATGTGATCGACCTAGATCCCTTGTCATTCAATGCCAGTAACACTCTCCCCAATGGAATCGCCCCCCATCTAAAAGTGTGTACGTTGCGTCTGCCTCCAAAATACTCGAGATCTCACTTCCAAATCCCTGCCATTGCTACCCCATAAATACATGACCATAATCGTCAACCTTTGGTTGACAAAGGCTCAGGGTGCGCCTTTCAAGGTGCATGCTCGCGGTCTGCCCGTATGACCGACACTAATTCGCCTTTAGTCGCAGCCTGACCAGGGTGCAATGGATCAGGGCGAGGATAAAGTGAAAGGCATGGCGGACTCTGCTGCGAACGGCTGGGCAACCCATTCTCCCGCAGCGCCGACGATAACATCGAGTTGTTGCTAGAATCTGTTGGGAACGGGCAGCCCCCTCCCAAGCAAATCATAGCTGTGCTCGTGGTTGGTGGGTGGGTGACAAGAAGCGACTTAATTACTATCTAGATGTGTTTGTACCTCGATGAGACGAGACAAATGCATTGTATCATGTTCAGAACATCGCTCGCAATGCAGTTCAAGTTTGACCTCTGAAATATTCAGGTCTACTCTCCCCGCCGTCCACCATGCTGACGCCTCTGTATCTTCCCAGCTCCGCTGGGCCTCGCGATACACTGACCCCTAAGTGCTACGTCTCCCATGGACATCTACACTCCTCCTCACCATCCTCACAGATCTGTCCCCTCCTCCAAACTGGACCGCCCACTCCCCTCCCCCCCCAAGGTCCAGCAAGACCATCCTATGCAGCGCAGTCACCTTCCTCACTACCTCATCACTCACCCTCATCAGTTCGCGCTCTGCACTACCCTGTGTGCAATGTGCGTTACTAAGGTCCGGAGCGGACGAGGACGTCGGTATGCATGCTAGCTACGTCTCGAACATGGTGAGTGTGTCGAGCACTAGCCAGGTGTGCTCCAAAGATGGCGTTTGTGTGGCCCGGCCATAGGGCGAGGTATGCGAGCGCTCGTGTTGTGGGGTGTGTCATGACATCGTTCTCTGGTAGCGCATATGATGATCAATATGTAAAAGGTCTTGTCGGCGGGGTTGCGTACGTACGAGTGGTTTGTGAGGTTCGTAAAGAGATGTAGAGAGAATAGAGATGAGAACACAACTTCGGTTGTATGCGCAAACACCATGCACAGTGACAACAGCACTAGACACTGACTGATATATCACCATCCAGTCACAAACCTCATGGGCTAGAATAAGAGCACGACATTGGAGATTTACTACCTGAGGTTCTATACATGTATCCTAGCTATTTAAGTCTTTGGAACAAACCTATACTATGCTAAATACGAAAGGAGGTTGTGGAGCGACGGGTGCCACCAGTGCATGATGTATGCACCAGCACCGGAGTTGTCCCTTGGCACATGGAGCTAATATATGCACCAGGAACAATGGAGCGCCTTGCGCACCCCACCTCAGATCTGTTCCTTGGCTGGCCCTGGAACTGGGCTCAGGCTCAAAGTCACTGGTCAGATGTGCACGTGAGTGATAGTGCGTGCACACATGATATGAAGTGCTGGCAGTATGTACGTGCACATCCATGTCCTGGGATGTGCCGGGAAGTTGTTAAGGCATAAGATTTGACGGCCTCATGACAAGGTTTTTGAGCTCCACTTTGGCATTGGCAGCCTGATAATAGGGGCTGAAGTTCAGATAAATCTCATCCGTGAAAATGCCATAATCCAAGGCCCATATAGGCTCGTTGGCAGGGTTGTCAGTGAGGAAGGACAGAACGTAGTTCACTTTCACAGAACCATCTTGGAAAGCTTGGGGTTTGGCATGGAAATTCAATGTGCACTGGTGAAGGAAACCTTGAAGTTTCTTGGGGACCAAGCCGTCAAATTGGTTGGGTTGCTGGAGCTTATAGCCTTTGAGTTGGCATGGTCTCCTCTACCAAGTCCATTGTTGGCGGGCTTTTCCAAAGCTGTGATAATATGGCACCCAACCTGTTTCTGGCCGTCTGCCTCTGCATTTGGGTTTGGGTTGGGGTTTGGTCTCGGAACCTCTGCATCATGGTTGGAGTTGTGCTCGGAACTGGAATCATTGCCACCATCATGGCCTCCACCACCAGGGTCACTCAGGTCAGGGGACTCACCATGGGGGGTCTTCAGGAACCTTGCTGATACATCCATGACCAGCACCAATGGCTCAGCACCAAGATAAGTTTGAGGCTGGAGGGGGGTTATTGTAACGGTGACAGAATGGGGGGTTTCAGGGTGGTTTGAAGCACTTCATGCGTGGCACACCTCTATGGTCAGAGTGACACAGCTACCACAGGCACAGGTGTAAGATTGAGTGATAAGAATATCAAACAACTGTGTGTGGAGAGTTCTGATATACTGTTAAGAACATAAGTCATACTTAAGACTCAACCCAAGGGCCGAGCTGAGGTTCAGGAACAGAGGGCTTGGCTTCAACTTCATAGGTTGTGCCCACTACAGTGTTCCACCCTAATTTTTGGGAGTGCACTCAGGAAGGAATCGGCTTAAAGCTGAGGTCTCAGGAATGGGATCAGATAGAGGAGAGGAAGATGAATCTAAGTCGATATCAGAACTGAGGATTTAGCATACATGATGGGGGGTTTATATACTAATTGCAAGGAACAGAAAGAGGGTATCAATGCCCATATTGAGCAGGAAGAAGGATAGGCAGATGATCATCAGAAATGGAACAGGAATATCTAGGAAAGGAAGTCAGGGTGAATGATGAACTGATGGAAACCCAAGTTAAGCCGAGAAAGGTTCTGAGCGAGATCCAACGCCAAGCCCTTGGTCTTAACATCTGGATATACATTATCCCTTTGACCAGTGACACAGCACTGATCAACTATTAGACAACTCTCTCTAGAAACCTTTAGATAGTATTTTCAATATATTTTTGTTGTGGACATTGGACTTAAAAGTGAGCCCAACCATGGGATGTTTATCACAACAATATGTGGATGTTTGGGTATACCCTGTCATGTGATATCTTTCTTCCATGCCTATACATGATGCCTTCCATCTACACTTCCTCTCCCTCTGGTGGTATCATACTCCCAGACACATATCACACATGTACATGTATTGATACCTTGCCCATCGACACCGCCACTACAAGGGTATTGTACTGAGTCAGAAGAAGGTATGATCCATGAAAAGAACACGAACCACTAACCAGGTTGTGGTTCAGCACAGACCTCACCGGACGAAGTGTCTACAGCACTCCCAAGCTCCCTTTCACAAGGGATTTCCTCAAGCTCGATTGCCGCGACTACATCAGACGAGGGGTAGTCCTCTCTATGAGCTTCAATTGCTTCTAATGTCCCAATCTCATCGATGCTTGGATCGCCGAATTCATCCATGAGTGAATTGTGAATCTGGCATGCGGCTGCACGAAAGCTCGTTATGGGATGGTGTGCAGAATGGGTGGTACCATTAGGGTGAGCAACCCTTTCTTGAAGAGCAAGATGACAGCGGCAAATGATGATGACAGACAGACTACCTGTGGCATTAGCCATATATCTTATTAGCAAGGCTCCATGCATCTGACCTGTCCTGCACAGTTATAAGAATCCCTGCAATGCTGGGCTATTGACCGCACATAAAATTGACCATCCAAGTGTATGCATGGAATGGACTCACTCTTAACACCTGTTGTGCTGAATATTAGGTACGTCCCATGGAATTACACATCATACAGTACCTTCGTAGTGATGACACCAGCTAATGCTATGGTCAATATAAATCTGAGTCGGTATTATATCTGACGGAAAATTCAATGGTGGCGGTCAAAAAGGTACACACCCGTATCTCATATGACCTAGACTAGTAATGAGCAATTTCAAAGCGTAAGGATAAAGTAACCTACCTTGTTGAGCCAAAGTTTGGCTAAGTGACTTTCGAGGGAGCATGTGAAACTCTCTTGACATCCTCACAAGCCCAAGGGTATTGTAAAGCGTCACAACGACGACCAATGTGTCAAAAAGTATAACGAAAACATTACTTAATGTGGCCGCTACGAATAAATGGTCTGTTAAACTGCAAATGAACATGAGAATTTCTCACCCCTGACAAAGTGATGTAGGGAGCTGCTTCAATATCACTGCTGTTGTCACTCACAAATATAGAGCACCCAGATCCAGAGCTGTGATGTTGCATCCATCTGTGACTGCGAGAAACTAATACCGTATTGTGTTTGAGGATAGCTTAATGGCAGACTTGAACTTGAAATGGGAAGCGTGCGTACCACTCCCGTACCCAAACTGCCCATATACAGAAGAATACCAAGGGCTCCAATCACCCACCGTAACCCTTGCTTGTGCTGGGATATGGCGTATACTCGCGCCCATAACAGTCCTGCAAGGGAGGGTATGTAAGTTTAGTACTGAGGACTTTACCGGCATACAGTTACCTTCTATACCTGGAAGTATCACAATGGCCAGACAATTTTGCAAATGAACCAAAGGGTTGCACACTCTGTTTCGGCATCAGATGATGTATACAAGAACACAAATGTCATACTGGATATGTATGTGAGCAACCTGCGTTCAATGAATAAACCATCTCACCTTGAGCGGGATGTTTGCTATATCTAAGTATACCGTAAAGATAAAGTCAAGTAAGGCAGGATAGCGAGCGAGCAGATAAAGGACAGTTCCTAATCTGACTCTTCTGTGCCAGATATAGGTAATCTCAGACGGGAGGGTCAAGAGAGTATCATAGGCGAGCAGTGCTACTTGGATCAGCGATACGTTAACAGTCCATGATTGCTCCTTACACACCGAGGGTAGCAACGTCCACATAGCTAACAGCCAGACTTCTAGATTGTCAGATTCTACACCACTGAATGGCCCAACCTACTCACTTATCTGATATAACCTGAATATCCATGCTCTGTTGAGATGCCATATGATGATCGTATACTGTAAACTAAGTGGGACAGATATCTGGACGTTAAAGATGAAAGGTCCATCGAGGTTGCCTTATAACATTCTGGGATGGGAACAAGGGCCGGAATTGAGAGAAGTGACGTGCACAGCTCAACCCAGCCTGTGGCCCAGGCTGAGTTGATCTGTCGAAAGCCGTAGCCAGGCTAGGATCGGGATCTGGCTCGCTGGCCTGCCTCGTGTTTTGGTAGCCAGAGCCAAGATGAAGCCATGTTTTCCGGGGCGCGTAACATTGCCTCAATGTGCTGGCCGCGCCTCTGGATGTTGATAAAATGGAAGGTGAGCCCAATGCGTAATATAAGGAAAACTGTGCCCCGCCCTCATGCCCGGCTATGGCGCTGCTACGTTCCACCAGTGACTCTGCGACAACCGACAACTACAACGGCCTGTACAATGTTCTGTAATACCACATGGCCTGGGACGTATACCATGAAAAGCCAACGTAAAATAAATAGACTCGGGACCAGTTCGAAGCCACGGTCACGGAAGTGGAGATCATAGATTTTCTGTGCAGAGACGAGGATTCAAGATTCAGAACTCAGCACCTGCCGTGCACGGTGCCGTGTTGCCAAAATAGGCGAATGGCTTGAGCACACTATCTGAAATTGCCGCACATCATCTCGTTCATACTACCCTTTCCCGCTGATGGCTGTGCTCTCCTTGTCCACACGATATGCTGCTTGTCGCACTGTTGGGATGTCATCGTTACAATCACATCAGAACACGACCAGAGTTAGCTCATACACTATGATACATAGAATACAGGAGTCCATGCGGACTTACTGAGCCGCCATGCACAACTGAGCTGTTAACTCGTCATACAACCTAGAAACGCTGTTCCCGTTCCGGTGACAACTTGATCACCCTTAATCTCCGTGGAGACATAGACATAATTATAAACACTCACATTCTGTGAGGATTCCGGAGAGAAATAAATACCAATTCACGACAGAATCGGGTGATCTGATCCAGGCATCGACTAGTGTGTCAATGCGTAAAACATAATGCCAAAGGACATACCTGGAGGTCACATGGAGAATTCTTTTTGATTTCGCTTAATGAAGGGGCCACTGTCTCAAGATGCAGCGTGTCTAGTGTCTAGACATTGAGACTCAGAGTTGAAAAGGGCTCGATTGCGATTCTTCATGCTTATGTATGTGTTACATGAGCCATCAAAACGCTACCAGACCACGTTATAGGCCTTACCAGCGCGGCGAGTAACTCCATGAAATGTAGTCCTGGCGGGCACGGTGGTTGTAGATTTTGTCGTGGCGAGACTTGGCACCGACAGTACATCCGGATGTTGATGAAAAGCATCGTGAGACAATCGCGGAATAGAATACAAACTGACCTCCAACCTCACGTCGTCCAGACCCCGCTCTGCTACATCCACCAGGGGAACCAACATCATTCCGATCGACAACCAGAACTGGCCGCGTGCCGTGACGGTTCTGTAATATTCAATACCAATACTAGGAAGATAGCAAGAACAGCCATAGATTATAAAACGATTAAGGCTCGCTTAGATGGATTGCCGAATCCACAAAGTTACTGAAGCGCAGACCACAGTCGTTATCTGAGCTCGGCACCTGCCGAAACAAGCAAGTGGCTGGAGATCCGCGATTCACAGGTGTTAGCGCCGTCCGGTGGTAAACGCTGGTAGGGCTGCACACCGTGCCGTACATCCACGGCTGTACGGTGCCGTGTTACGGCCACGGCACCCGTACCGTCAAGGGTCTGGGTGATGTGCCAACGGCACGGTATACGGTACGGTTTGACGCCGTATGATACCGTAAAAATACGGCCGTATACGGTATGTACGGCGACATAACTGTAGCCGCCCGACCAATGCCTCAATAACGCGTCACGGCGCCCTTTGAGCCGAGCCATTTTGGGCGCTTGTAACGCGTCACGCTCAGAATCCAAGTCAGATGTGTCTCACAATATGATTCCAAATCATGAAGCAAGTTTCTCACTACATCTACCTATTCCCTACACACCTGCTTGTTCCACCTAGATTGCTGACATCGAAAACAGCGCCCAGTACCAAACGAACCAAATCAACAACACGCGCATAACAGATCAAGTCTGCTTCAGCTTCCTCAAAGGCTAAATCCATGACACATGCCAAAAAGAATTGCGCAAGGCAACGGTTGAAGAGGTTGACGTTGAGGATAGCCCACGAAATGTATCAATGCACAATTGTGCCGCATTTCCCGATCCTCCCACTCCCACTGAAACAATGATGAGTAGTACAGAACAGAGAAAAAAGGTATGACCCTTGATACCTCACCCCACTAGTGCACAGCGGCATTACATTGTTAACATATGATTATTAGACCTTGTATCTAAATTTACCATGCTCAAATAGATCCATCAACCATAATATGGATGCTATGGTACCTGTACTGTACCATCAGAGGGGGTGAGGTATTGATTATATGGAGGGTATATGGCCTGCCGTATCCGTAAACTTACCGTGGATTATACGGCCATAGCCGTAATACGGACAGTGTGCAGCCCTAAACGCTGGCAATCGCCGGTGAACACCGCTGGCCACCAGTCTAAGTCAACGTTTGATACGTGGGTGCTAAGAGTCTCAAATATTTACAGGTTAATCAGTCTCATCTTATATATGTCTTTTCGTTCTATATTTGGTTTGGTCAGAGTCTGTAAGGTGTCAGCGTTAGTAAGCTAGCCCAGTTCCTTACATTTGCCCTCCTTCGCTACAAGGTAGTGAACTTCTATTTGTCTGTGCGTAAAAAAAAAAAATTGTGCGTTACTAACCATCTTTTCTCAATCTGCAGTTTCCTGCATGTCGTCAGCCGCGCCACTGGTGGCCAGTCCTGCGACACCGTTTATCAATTCCTGTACTATGAGTTCGAAGGCTCGTTGGTCAGCCACAGTCAGTGTTGTGCTTGGGAAGGTAGGTGACTGACCTGGCTCCTGGGAGCTCGCACTCACCTCCTGTTGGGTTGGCATTGGTGCGACTGCAGGGGTGGATGCGGCAGCAGTGGGCTGACTTGGGCCTGCTCCCGTCCACTGTACCTTCTGCGGTGGGCTGTCCATCTTCGGAGGAGGACCATTGGAGGCGCCCCTCCCTCTGCCTCTCCCACAACGGCCGCCTCTGTAGGCCCATTGGCCGTTGTAAATAACCTATGTATCTATCTGTACACTAGTTATTACATAACCCCAATGGGCCCCTTAGGGACCCACTGTATAGTTTACGCGTGGGAACCGGTCAGCGGCCCCCATAGCATCTTACTCCCACCTGTCACTACGTAGCATTCAGAATACCACTCTTTGGTCAAGTTCTGTTGTGCCCTTGTGATACAAGGTCATAAGATCGACATCTTTACACCTTTTTGAACTATCCTGCGGTTGATTGCCACATGACCAACCAATTGTGGATTCGAAGCAATCTTGAAAAATATCGCTACGTTGATGACTAAACATTGTTGATACCCTCCAGTAGACCCTCTACTGTCGGCTGCAAGCATGATGATTACACGCAGTCGAAGACGGACACGAGTGTTGAGCTCGCGGTCCATGCCACAGGCGCAGCCCAGTGACACAACGGCTGACGGTACCCTGGACCAAGAGTCCAGGATGCCAGAAGACGGAGAGATCGTAGATCTCACCGCCCTTGTCCCCCCAATAGAGGATGAGGAAAACCCCGACCATGTCTCGCAGAGCGTGGTCAAGGATGAAACATCGCCGGGTGACAAACCAGCGCCGCCCCCCCCAATCCCCTCTGCCCAGGGAAAAGGGAAAAGGCAGAGAGGTCTCGCCATCGTCAGACGGCAGAGCATCAACATCGAGACGGGCACAAAGCCACAACTCGAACCGCTGCTCACAAAGTAGAGCTTCTTCTTCGGCACACACAGCATGGGTATGGCCTGCTGTGCAACTGCTGGAATCCACCACTTTGCAGTGGTGTAGCGTTCTATCTTTGTGGACAGTTCCTGTCGGAAATGTTCGGGGCACTTCAGTAGTCGATACTGCATGTGTTTGGTGGGATCGATGAGATTGATCTCGTGGTTGATCTCCCGCAGCGGCGGGAGTTCCAATGGAATCCCACTGACTAGGTCAGTGATCCTTTCCATCCATTCCTCACAGAGGTGAGGGATGTCGTCATCTGTGAGGATGACGGTGGTGGTTGGCTTCGAAGCTATTAGGCGCTGTGTACGTCTATTAGGTCCCATGGCGCGTGGCACTGCTTTTCTTTTTCCAATCGCTTTCACCGTCAGGTGAAAGCCCCTGTCCCTACGGTTGTAGGGTGAGCCCGAGGATGAGTCGTTATGCGACTCGTCCTCCAGGCTTCAATGAGCCAGGTTTGGCTTCAGTGCCGGGGTGACTCTGCTCACCCTTGGCCCTTTGCCCCTGTTTGTCGATTCATCATCGTTGAATGAGACCTTGCCCGTGGGGATCATTTCATTCCCCTTGCGGATCGTCCCTGGGCTTGAGAAGTCCAGGGCTATGCCAAATCTCCTTAGGAACGGTGTCCCTAAGATCGCATCGTAATATTCGACATTCACTACGTCGAAATATTTGTCGTATGTTTCATGACCAAATTTAATGGTCATGTTCGTTCCATAATTGATCATGGAATGGCTGCCAATGCAGGCTAGCTGCAGCATGATTGGCTGCTCCAGGGCGGATGTTTTCATCCCTGTAGCTCGCGTGAATTCAGGGGATAGTAGTATGTACCCCTTCACTCCCGCTATCCAGCAGGCAGTGGGCTTTTACGCCATTTATTTCCCAGTATCCTGAGAGGGTACGGTTTTCACTGCGTGGGCGCGTTGGCCACGTCCTATGCTTGCTTCGGTGGTGATACACTGGCTCGGCCGCCTTGTCTGGCATAACCGATGTGCGTGCCGCCATGACTTTCATGGCGGCGTCATCTTCCAGCGTGAATCTGATCGCACTGGATCTGTAGGCGGTGTCTTCCGCCTCTTCGTCCCATTCATAGTACTGGGACAGTTCGGGATCCCACTCTTCAGCGGGCACGTCTCCATTGTCCCGAGATTCGTTGGGTTAGGGATCACCCTCCCCCTCTTCATCAATTTGATGGAGAGAATTTTGACTGAGATCCGCCTCCAGGTCCTCAGTCTCATCATCGTGCCTCGCGGCCGCTGTCCTTATACTGGACCTAAGCCGGGGGCACTCCACTTTCTTGTGGCCAGGTTGGCCACACTCAAAGCACATAGCGCTGCTTTGGTTGCCACTGGGTCGATCATTAGGCTGGCCCAATGCTTTTGTTGGTGGGGCAGGTTGCGGGGACGATCCTGACACTTGAGGCTGTTTGGCTTCAGGCAGGCGTTCAGCTTGTGCTGGGCGTGGGGGCAGCTGTCGCTGCGACGCTCCACTTCTCGAGAACAGGCTGGGCCTGGTCAGGCCTGTCTGTGTCAACGGCTTGCTCCCTGTAAGCCAGGCAGCGCTTGCCATTGCTGCTGCGCTTTCTGTGTGGTGCATCTGTAGAGGACAGGAATTATAGGCAGTAGGTTTGGACTTGGTGCTCAAAAGAAGACTAGAAATTAATTCACTCTCTCAGTGAATTTAGTTGTCACTATAAATATATTATACACTACCTAGAAATTAATTCACTATAGGATTTCTAGGTCAACAAACCGAAAAGAAACAAGACTAATTTACTTGCCTCTCTCAGTGAATTTAGTTGTCACTGAGAGAGGAGGGAAATGTGTCTCATGCGCATGTACTACTAGCCGGCGCTTTAGCGCCCGTGAGGCCACGGCGTGCCATGATAAGCGCCCATAGAACGTAGCGCGTTAGTGAACAGCTGCAGCTCAAAAAGGAAACTTGTCCATAACCACCCACAAAGGGTCGGTTGGACAGAACATGAAAAGAAGTAGAAATACAGCTTCAAAAAATCAAAGAAAAATTTGACAAATCATAGAATGAATGTCAGCATGGTTTCAAGTCAAAATCAAAAGAAATATGAATGGTGGAATCTATTTGGCTTGATTTTGGTGCAGGAGTATAAATGCACCCAACAGCATCCCCATATTGTACCGGGATGCCTCCTCTATCATTCGGGCTGTCTCAAAGAGTTGCTCTATTGAGCTGCTCTCGGCGTTGTAGCCCTTTTTGAGGACCTCGTTGCACAGCGTCTCATGCAGTGCCGACACAAACCGTCTCCGGAACATGTAGTCATCTGGTGGCTGTATCATACACACCGCGTATTTCATGAGCTCGTTCAGCATCTCCTGAATGGTCTTCATGCCCTGCATGCCCATGTCGAATTTATTCGATGCGTGGTGGTAGGTCAGTGTGTGCAGGAACATTTTTTGAAGGCCCTGAATCACTGTTTCCAGGGTCCAACTGCGGACCTGGTGATCAAAGCGCTCTACGTTTCAAAGGAACTATTCCTGGGCTTCGCCAGTCAGGCGAGTGCCCATGTAGCCAACCTGCATGTCTATACCGGTTGGCCCTAGGAGGCAGTTCATTTTTAGCCATCGTAAGATGGCTGCGATGAAGATTTCAAATTCTTCAAGCTCAGATCCCCCGGCGTATGGCTTGGGGTGAGCCAGCTTCATGCCGGCTTTTGCTAGCACAGACTTCTCCGGGTCTGTGTCCGTGGTGTCTGTCAACGCCACGCGGATCATCCATGTGATCCCGTCGCACAGCTCCAGTTGTACGACATCACCAACGGAGGGCCATGGATTGTTTGCGCGGCTGTGATGCCACGCGGGGCAGGCTGTTGTATTCCCTGACGGGCCCTGGGCCCGGGTCGGGCTCGGGATTGGGAGAATTTTGTGCTCTCAAGTCTGGGGGCATCTTGTGCCTGGTGTCCCCCGTCAGTCCCGTGTTGCAGATCCGCAGCCTGCTGTTGTAGGCTGCGTGCACTTGCCATGCATCCTGTACGGCTCACGTGAGCTGTTCGTCGGGCTGCTGAGCAGCGTGGCTCTGGGCCACTGCTTCCTCAGTGTTCTTCACTAGCAGCTCGAGGGCCCGCATATGGCGGCGTGCGGCTGCGGCCTCTTTATGCTGCCAGTGCGTGACTTCAAGCTCTAGGCTCTCTGTCATCGCTTCAGAGTCAGGCTCTGAGGCAACCTGCTCTCTGACGATCTGTTGGGTCGTCTTGCGGCTGTCGGTTGGGGCAGCCGGTTTCTCTTGGGGTTCATTTCTGAACCTCACGTCCTGTTCGACCGGGATGGCTGGTGGTGGCATTCACTGTGGTCCAGTTCCTTTCGCCATGGGTCTTCCGCGTCGTGACCGCGTTTGTAAGGGCAACCCTGGCTGGCTGTGGAGATCACACTACCACACAACTGACAAGGGGAAATCCAAAGTATGTATAAATGAACAGAGTATACAAGAGAGGGGATTCTCACCTGACAAGGGGAAATCCAAAGAGAAAGGTCTAAGGACCCCCAATGTCAGCGAGCCCGTATTATACTACACTGCGCAGCCAGGGACACACTTGGCACCCGCCATCAACCCTGCATCCTCAAAGCACGGGACACGAGGGATTGAAATGCCAACGAGCGGATTCGGCGAGGGGCACCGGGGTGTGTCCTATAGAACTCACGGAGTTTGTCTGGAGCGGAAACATCTTGCTCCAGGACCCACGAATTCTCCTCATACCCATACCCTTCCCATTTCACGAGGAATTGGAGTCGTCCTCGCACAAACCGGCTGTCCAGGATCCGTTCCACCACATAGTGCTCTTCCCCATCTACAATTTCCGGCGGAGGTGGCGGACGAGCCTTCCGACCTGGAATTGGGTCCTCAAGCGTAGGGAGTAACTTCACCACGTTGAAGACGGGGTGGAGGCGGGACATGGACATCGGAAGTTGGAGGCGGTATGCATTCCATCCAACCCTCCGCATCACTGTGAAGGGCCCAAGGTAGCGGTGGGCAAGCTTCTGCGAAGGGCGTGTGGTGCGGATGTCACTTGCATCTAGATACACCTTGTCTCCAACTTGGTACTCCGGGGCAGGAACCCGGCGTTGGTTGTAGTACCTTGCCATGTCATCCTTGGCCTTCGCAAGGGCCGACTTGGCTTCCGAAAGGGTGCAGTCCATGCGGTCTCGGAACTCATTGACCGTCTCGAGTCGGGAGTCAGCCTGGCGCAGTTCAAAGCCCATCCGCGGGTGTCATCCGGAGTCAAGCATGAAGGGAGTCTGTTGTGTGGCGGAATGTACATGGTTGTTGTATTGGAATTCCGCCAGTGGAAGTAACTCATCCCAGTCATCCTGCCTCTCATTGACAAAGAGGCGGAGATATTGCTCCAACTCCTGATTGACCTGTTCCGTCTGTCCATCACCCTGCGGATGGTACGCTGTCGTGGTGGCCAGCTTTATGCCGAGCAGGCGGTAGAGTTCCCGAGTCAGTTCCGCGACAAACTGTGGACCTCAGTCGGAAACAACTTGCTTCGGGAGCCCATTCAACTTTCAGACATGTGCAAGGAACAGGCGGGCCGCTCCGAGGGCTGTGATCGTCGTGTGCGTCGGAATGAAGTGGGACACCTTGCTTACCGAATCCACGACGTTCATGATTGCGGCGTAGCCATGAGACTCCAGGAGTTCAACAATGAAGTCGACACTGATGGTGTCCCAGCGGGATTCGGGAATTGGGAGCGGAACAAGTTCTCCGACGGGCGGATGTCGTTGCGCTTTGGTTCGGAGGCAAAGGTCGCATGTCTTCACGTACTGTCCAATGTAGTGGGACATCTGAGGCCACCAGTAATTCCGAGCCACTAACTCCAGCGTCTTCCACCTGCCAGCATGCCCAGCGACCCGTGTGTCATGGTGCTAGGACACGATGCGGCGGCGGCGGAGGTCCGCCCCACCTGGAACATAGACCTTGCCTCTGAAGTGGAGCAGTCCATCACGTTCCGACCATTCCGCTGCCCGTACAGACCATGAGTGCCCTTTCCGAAGTTCCTCCACCGCCTTCACCACCGACTCCTCCTTCTCTCCATTCCGGTACTGCCTCCGGATGTCTCGGAGCATTTCCACTTCCGCCCCAACTGCAGTCACTCCCTCTAGGGCACGGATTGCAAAGAGACTTGGGCAGAGCAGTGTCATATCCGCGTTGTCTCCACTTCCACTTCCATGATCCGCATGGCGGGATAGGGCATCGGGCTTGCCCATGGTGCGGCCGGGGCGGTGGTGGAGCATGAAGTCGAACCGGGACAGGTGCAGGGACCACCGCGCTTGTCGTCGGTTCAACTTCTTGGATGTGCGGAAATACTCGAGGTTTTTGTGGTCTGTCCAGATCTCAAACGGGCATAGAGCACCCTCGAGGAAATGTCGCCACTCCTCCAGCGCTCGGATGATTGCCAGCATCTCTTTGTCGTGGATCTCATAGTTCCGCTCGAACGGACAAAGGCTTTTAGAGAAGAAGGCAATTGGATGCCATCCCCCATCATCTTCCGATGATTGTTGTGACAAGACCGCTCCGGTAGCTGTGTCGGAAGAATCCGCCTCGACTCGATAAGGGCGAGAGTCATCAGGAAAGATTAGGACCGGGGCAGACATGATCAGCTCCTTGAGTTTGTCAAAGGAGGCCTGTTCCGGCTCTCCCCACTGCCATCAAACCTCCTTCTTGGTGAGGTTGAAGAGGGCACGAGCGTGGCAGGAGAAGTCCTTGATGAACTGCCGGTAGAAATTGACAAACCCAATGAAGGACTGGACCTCCTTCTTGTTCCGCGGCACAGGCCACTCCGATACACCAGAAACTTTGACTGGGTCCATTTCCACCTTTCCTTCTGACACAATCACCCCAAGATACTCTATCCGCGTCCGCTCAAATTCGCACTTTTCCGGCTTGAGACACAGGTTGTACTCCCGGAGCCGTTCCAGAACTCTCCGCACGACTTCCTGATGTTCCGACATTGGTTTTGTGAAGATGAGGATGTCATCGAGGTAGACACAGACAACCCCTTCTGCTATCATGTCACGGAAAATGTCATTCATCATCGTCTGGAATGTGGCGGGACTGTTGGTGAGGCCAAAGAACATGACCTGTGGCTCAAAGAGTCCGCGGTTGGTGCGGAATGCAGCCTTCCACTCGTCTCCCTCCCGGATCCGAACATTATTGAACCCCCAGCGGACATCCAGCTTAGTGAAGTACCTCGCCCCACGGAGTTGTGTGATTAGTTCAGAAATGAGTGGAATGGGGTATCGGTTCTTGATCGTGATCGCATTCAAGGCCCGGTAGTCCTGCACAAGCCTGAGCGAGCCGTCCTTCTTCTTGATGAAGAACACCGGAGATGCCATGGGTGACTTGGAGGGGCGGATCCTCCCTGTATGGAGGTTTTCTGCAAGGAATGCATCGAGTTCTACCTGCTCCTTGGGTGACAGCGGGTAGACCTTGCAGTTGGTGGGCTTTGACCGGGGCTCTAACTCGATGGCATGGTCCCACAGCTTTCGTGGAGGCAGGGCATCAAATGACTCCTTGGCAAAGACATCCTCGAACTCCCGCAGGTACTCCGGAATTTCCACCTCCGCTTTATCATGCTTTTTGGAGGCTTCAGCAAGGCGTTGCGAAATGTTTCCGGTGGCGCAGATGTGTTCCGCTTCCGGTGGAAGGTTTACGTACAGCAAGCGTTCCCCCTCCGCCAGAGTCTCTTCCGGGCTGAGTCGGATGACATCGGAATCGGAATCGGAATTGGAAGTGGGATCCGGGTCAAATTCCGCTTCCAAGTCTTCTTCTGCAAGCAGTGGATGGGGCCAGAACGGCATGTCTGTATGAGCCGTTTGGTCTTCCGCTGCTCCTGGCGCTCCTTCCGCATTTCCGACCGGCACATGTGACACTTGGATGGGCATCGACTCATCAGCACCTTCCGAGTCTGCCAATTGATCTCCGGGTTGTGCTCCTGGAGCCAGGTAAACCCGAGGATGATGTCTTGCTTCCCCAGGCTGGTCACTGCGAAGGAAGTGCGTTCTGTGTGCCCATCATAGCGGAGAATTGTGTCTACTATCTCCGTGATGTACCCTGCCTCATTGGGGCTTCCATCCACATTGAACACCGGGATTGCACGTTGCAACTTCCGCGTGGTCAGTCGGTTCCGTTCCACATAGTCCCGGTTTATAAACTGACCAGTGGCCCCGCAATCAACAAGGGCTGTGGTTTTGTACTAGGAATATGATTTTAAGATGATGTGATTTAATCTCTTAATTATGAGATAAATCGAGTAAGCTTTGAAGTAGACAGGAATGTCTGCGCGCACAATGTGTATGCGTGTCTTATGAATAGTGTCGACTGGAAAATGTACTACTGAATGAGGGGTGAAACAATGTGTTATTTCACTACTGATTCGTTGTACATGGGGCTACGTATTTATTAGTTACTGGTGGCACTTGGCGGTCAAGGGATTGGTGATGTGATACTAAAGGGATGATGGAATGGGGCGAGCGGCGCATATGTAACGATAGGAGTGATGACGTTTGTTGAATAGATTGGGCTTGGAGATGGAGTGTAAAGTAGGATGCGGGAACGGAAGTTTAGTGAAGGATAGGGGGCATAGTCTGGGTATGGGCAGGGTCAGCTCGACGTGTCACGTCCCGTGATTGGGTCACGTGACTGATGGAAGGCGCGTGATTCGGGATGGGCTCAGTGTTCTTGGATAGCGTTTTGGGTGTTGTAAATCGTGGTAACACGTGATACGTGTCCCTGTGACATCGGGGGAGTCGGGGGATGTGATTGGGTCAATTTGAGTGGGCATATGATGATCCGGCGGTCTCGGGTATTAGTGCCATAATGCATATATGCGGAGAGAGGGGTTATCGGTGTGTTGGTCGTGATATGGGGTTGTGTTTGTTGTAGTTAATATGTTAATATTGTATTCTTTAATAATTTCAACAAGGGTGGGTCTGGATTTGACTTCCGCAGTATCTGTCGTCTGGATCTCCACCTTAATGACTAGTGACTTGGGGCCAGGGGTGGAAGCAACAACATAGCGCTTCGGGAGGCGTCTCTCCCAAGGGCGGACGCGGGATGGACGGGGAGTCAGATTCAGTTTTTTGTGTGACTTTATCCGGTGGGTCTGTATGAAGTGAGGGGAGCGGGGGCTTTTCATTCTCTACTTCAAGACAGGCAAACCGGTTATGTACAGGCAGCAGGGGCACACATCTCACCCGCTGTGTGTCACAAAATCCGACGCATCTTCCACTCCCAATGCACCATGTTCTGCATTTTTGGAAATTACTTCCGCAGTGGGCACTCCGCCTATGTCCGCGAGTGCGAGGAACTCTGGAAGGAGCTCGAGTTTCTCCTCCGTGGTCATAAGCCGGATGTCAAAGGCTTGGGGGCACTCGCGAGCATAGTGACCTGGTTGTCAGCATCGGAAGCAGGTGATAGTTCCGTGGCCTTTTCCGCGCATGCGGTCAACATCCATCAGGGCAGGGCCACTCTTCGAAGGAGGAGGGCTATGGTTCCTAATAGGAGCAGGCGGAGCAACCGTCGGAAATATTTTCCGTGTGGGAGTGAATGCACTTCCGAGTTTTGGCATAGGTGGAGTAGGACGAGTGGAACTGCGTGTCACGTTCCGGTTTGTCTCCACGAAGGCCTCATTTGCTTCCCTGTTCCGGGACACCCTCTGCACAGCTTGGTACCACCCTTCAGGGTCATCGAAATCCGGAGCTCCATCCCCAAGCAGCGCAACTTGGTTCTGGAGTGTCGGATCAAGTCCTCGTCGGAATTTGATGACTATCGTCTTGTCGTCGTCATACTCCACAAGGTCAATGAACTCCTGGAAGCGATCGACGTAGTCATCGACCGGATCCTTGGCCTGGTACCAGCTTGTCCCCTCGAGCTTTGTAAGGGCTGTGAGCTGCTCGTTTTTCGGGCAGAACTGGTTGGAAAATGTTTTCTCGAACGCGTCCCAGTCCCGGAAGTAGTTCCCCTTGCCCTTCGCTTCATGTCGGATCACCTTGTTTGCAAAACGGGCTGCGCGATCCAACTTGAAAAAGGACAATGCACAGTGGAGCCGAGCCTGGTCGTTCGGAAAGAGGTCTCCGACAATTGCGAAGTAGATGCTGCATGTGTTGAAGAATGCGTGTCCCTTATCCCGATCTCCGTCAAAGTCCGCCGGAGTTGCGGGTTTGACCTTTGCTAACTTCGCCAACATCCTCTCTTCCACTGCTTCTGCTTTTCCGAAATCCGGATCATCCAGCATTTCATTTCCACCACTTTGTGGAATATTTAACTTAGCCAAAATCACTTGTAAGGCTGTTTCAATCGTGTTGGTCTTCATCTGGTTCCGCGTCAATTCCTCCTCCATATTCCGAAGACGATCGTCCAGATCCATGTTGGCAGGAGAAATATGGGACGGGATTTCCGGGGTTGGGAGCTCGACATAAGAAGAGGGGCTGTCGTACGCTGTGTGTGCGGAAGAGGTCACGATCTCCAAGTCGCTGTCTCCGATTCCGAATGCACCTATGGCGAATGCAACGCGCCGTGTGACCGCCGGTCATCTAGGGGAGAGACTTTTCTGCTGTAAGGGCAACCCTGGCTGGTTGTGGAGATCACACTACCACACAACTGACAAGGGGAAATCCAAAGTATGTATAAATGAACAGAGTATACAAGAGAGGGGATTCTCACCTGACAAGGGGAAATCCAAAGAGAAAAGTCTAAGGACCCCCAATGTCAGCGAGCCCATATTATACTACGCTGCACAGCCAGGGACACACTTGGCACCCGCCATCAACCCTGCATCCTCATGACCTCCCTGACCCTTGATCGACCCTTGATGCCACCTATTACGCGAGTCGCTTGATTTCTGACACTGTTCCGAGAGTGGAAGTCGGAAATTGGAGTGGAACTGGCAAGGTGAACAGAACTGGTGGAAGTTCTCCCAGAAGCGGAATCATTTCCGAAAGCGGAGGCGGAGATGGAATCGGAACTGGAAGCGGAGTCGGAAATGGAGTCGGAACTGGGTGTGGTGTCAGAACTGGAAATGCAAAACAGGGTGCCCCCTGACAGTATTCGTTAGTCGCGGACTGTCATGAGCTTTGACGTGGCGCATCACATTCCCCACGTGAGTGGAGGGCCGTCTGGACATTCTCCAGCGTGGTCGCATCTTGCAGCCTGATCTCCTCGGCTTGGTGGAGTTCATTGCCGATCTCCATGATGGCGGCAGCAATGCTGTCAAGCTGCGATGCTAGTTGATCGTGCTTGTGGCGCATGAGGGTGCTTCGGTGCAGCGCATCCTGCACCTGCTTGTTCAGTGCCTCTGCCGTCTCGTTGTCGATGGCATGAGTTCTCGAGCTCTTGCAATTGAGCTCGAGTATTCCAAGCCCTGACCGTCGTCTGTGACTTGCCTTTTTTGCCTTTGTCCTCCTCTGGGGATGATCATCGCTCTTGTACCCAGCTATCCCTGTTTTCCCTTTCACCACTCTTCCATGTTCGCTTGGCTTCGCTCCATTCACTCTTTGCTCCATTCACTATTCGCCACATTCGCCAAATGACAATTCACTACTCGCATCATTCGCCAGTAGCCATGCCATCAAATACGATCGACATCCTTTACCCAGATTGATGGTTCATCACTGGTCCTATCATGAATCGCAAGGAGGTGCAGGCTGTCAAGACTCGTTTATTTCTTGTACCCAGCTATCCCTGTTTTCCCTTTCACCACTCTTCCATGTTCACTCGGCTTCACTCCATTCACTCTTTGCTCCATTCGCTATTCGCAACATTCGCCAAATGACCATTCACTACTCGCATCATTCGCCAGCAGGCACACCATCAAACACGATCGACATCCTTTACCCGGATTGATGGTTCATCACTGGTCCCATTATCTTCTCGACTCAACCCCCTTTGGGTGTTCCTATGGCCAGAATGCATTCATGGGTCATCCTACCCATAGATCGTGTGGGATCAACCCAGCAGACCAAGAGTCCGTGCAGGGTAACATGTATGCAGGTCTCAAGGCGTGTTTGGTACCTTCGCCCTCTTTCCTCATCATCGTTTCATGTTCGCACTCCTCTTTCATTCTATTGTATATGTGTTTCATTTATTTGTATCCTGAATCCGCACCCCTATCCAACCCTAACTCAAGACGGCCTCTTTCCTATTCACTAGCACTGTATGAGCATTCGGTATAAGTAGTCTACATTCACATGTATATTCTCCAGTTTAATTATCATATGTCTATCTTGTACAAAACCTGACCTCACTGTGACCATCGTCTTGAGCCCTCCCCTATAGATTTCTATCTTTGACCAGAGGCAGACTTAAGCACCACTGGTGAGTTTTTGTATTGTACCTTTGTTACCTTAGCCTTCATACTATTATCGGTGCTGTCGGTGGAGGGCTCTGAAGGACGGTACACTACGGACCATTTTTGATCTGTGCCAGCAGAACAAGAACACGGTGAAGGATGTTACACCCTTCCCGGATCAGGATATCATCCACAGCGACATGGCTCACTGCCGATATCGCACAAAACTTGATATGTCAGAAGCATATGAGAAGATCCAGATTCATCCGGATCACGTAGCAAAGACTGCCTTTGCCACGATCCTTGGCACATTTAGGAGCCAACTGATACAGATGGGTGATTGTAATGCACCATAGACGTTCCAACGACTGATGACAGCCATTTTCTGCGACTGCATAGGTCGCTTCGTCCATGTATACATGGACGACATCTTCATTTTCTTGCTCTCGATATGAGAGCATGAGGAACACCTCTATATTGTCTTTGGCAGACTGAGGAAGAACCACCTTGTTCTGAGCAAGAACAAGGTTGATCTCTATTCTGTCCGAATGGAGTGCCTTGGCCACATCATTGATGGACAAGGTGTACACGCCGACGAGGATAAGATGCAGCGCATTCCCGAGTGGCATAGGCCGCAGACGTTCAACAATGTCCAGTGTTTCCTTGGGATAGTACAATACCTGGCACATTACATGCCAGCTGTTAGCACATACACGACCCCACTATCGGGCTGTGCGCATAACAACCGGCCATTCGAATGGACTCTGCTGCTGGATAAATGCTGGCAGAGCATTAAAACATTGGCCTGTAAGGCCCCGATCCTGCATCCAATAGACACACGGTTCCCAGAGCCAATCTGGGTGATCACCGACGGGTCAAAAGCTGGTGTCGGTGCGGTCTACGGCCAAGGCCCCGACTGGAAAACCTGTCAGCCAGCTGGCTTCTTGTCAAAGAAGTTCAGTGTTGCCCAGCAACACTACCAGACTCAGGAGCACAAGACAATTGCAGTGCTCGAGGCTCTCATGAAATGGGAGGATAAACTACTGGGATGAAGATTCACCCTCATCACAGACCACAAAGGGCTCGAATACTTCGAGACCCAGAAGAGCCTATCTGACTGCCAGGTCAGATGGTGGGAGTTCCTGTCCCGTTTCAACTTCAACACCGTACATGTTGATGGTGTAGAGAACAAGGTAGTGGACTGCCTGTCACACTAATACGAGAGTGACACGAGTGACGACAATCACACGGACCAGGTCTTCTTATTGCAGACGTGCGTTTAGACCCGGAAGGTGAGCTACTGCCCACTGACCAGTATATTGAGCTGTGAACAGCAGCAACGAGACGGTCTAACCGCCTTGCAGAGAAGACTGAGGTGTGGATATTGGAATCTGCTGCATTAAACGAGGGCTCACAAAAGCCCGTGAACGGTGTCGCTTCACGCGATGACGACGATGATGATGTCAGAGTCATTGCCACAGGCAGCGACAGCGCACCTCTGCGCCGGACCGTCGAACAAGGCATAGACCTGTCCAAGGTCTTGCGAGATGCATACCACCAGGACCCCATGTTCGCTAAGAGCATGGAGCACCCAGACGTGCACCCGAGATTCGGAATCCAGGACGGGCTGATTTGGACAAAGAATCAGCTCAAACGAGACATCATCGCTGTCCCCCGATCTGTTCTTCAAGGGGGAAGGAGGCTGATCGAGATAATCATCGATCGAGCACACCAGATAGTCAGTCACTATGGCCATCTGAAGACATCGAACTACATTAAAAGGTCATATTGGTGGCCGGGCATGAGCCCGGACATTGAGTCATTCTGCACATCGTGCACGAAGTGCCAGATGATGAAAACTGGGCCACAGCGGCCCAAAGGCTTACTACACAGCGTACCCATTCCGGATAGGCCGTGGCAGTCGATTGGTATCGACTTCATGGGGCCCCTGCCCAAGTCTAATGACTGTGACTACCTGATGGTAGTCATCGATCAACTCACGTCGCACGTCCACCTCGTCCCAACCACGATGAGCGTGTCAGCCAAGGGGTTAGCCTGGCTGTTTCTGAAAGAGAGTGTTCGACTCCATGGAATTCCTGACTCCATTGTCTCGGATAGAAACTCGAACTTCACGTTGATCTTCTGGCGTGAACTACAGCGACTCGTGGGGACCAAGCTCCTCATGTCGACTGGCTTCCATCCCCAAATGGATGGAGCAACCAAGCGGGCAAACCGCTCGATTGGACAGATATTGTGCGCGGTCATCAGAGACGATCAGAAGGATTGGGCATTGAAATTTCCAACGGTTGAGGTCGCCCTCAACAGCAACGTCAGCGTGACCACAGGGTTCGCGCCCTTCGAGCTGAACCACAGCTATATGCCACGGATAGATCTCCCCATAGCCGCGGACACCCCGTTTAAGGGGGTAGCCCAGTTCGCACATCAGGCAAGATAGAACCTGATGGCGGCACACGATGCCATCATTGAGTATCGAGTGACGCAAACGTTTCATGCAAATAAGAAACGTATAGCGAGCGACAGGTACGCGGCCAACGACCACGTTTACCTCTCGACCCAAAACCTAACTCTTCCAAAAGGAAGAGCAGAAAACTCATCCCGCGGTACATCGGACCATATCACGTTGTCGAGGCACATAATGACGCCTCGACGGTGACCCTTGAGCTTCCCGACGAGCTGAAAAGCCGTCGTATATCACCAGTCTTCCATTCAAGCCTCCTATGACAATACGAGGCTAACAATGACGAATTGTTTCCCCGTTGTGAGGCCAAGTCATTTTATGACTTTGGAGCGAATGACAATGAGGAGTGGCCCGTCGACGAGATTATCACACATTGATGGATAAACTCGATGGACCTGGAGTTCCAGGTCCGCTGGACCCTAGGCGACGTGACATGGGAACCCGTGTTGTCATGCAAAGATCTTGAAGCCCTAGATAGGGATCTAGAGCTCCAGGGGGTGGGCAAGCCATGCGACCTCCCCAGACGCCATTAGACATGTCTGCCACGTGCACACCACGTGACGCGCCGGCCACGGCGTGGTTAAATTCTTGCCTCAGATCTTTCCGAGGGCGCATCGCTTCTTGGAAGCAAACCACCATCATCTACCCACGAAGATGATGCCCCCCAAAGATGGGATGGACGTTGATCCATCAATGTCCGCGACACACGCAACGGCCCTGAGACAGGGGGCCGCAGACATCCTATGAGCCCCGGTAGACCAGGAAAACTGGATGATCATAGGATGGGAAGACGCTTTGGCAATCGTCTGTTGTGATAAACACAACTATCCCATTTCAAATCATTTATATATAAAAGAAACTAATAAAGAAAGAAAAGAAAAGAAAAAGATCAAAAAGAAACAGAAATGACATTTATGATAGACGTGGGCGCAGACGACGATCACACGAATTTACGACATGCTATATTACCCATAGATCGGGTAATGTACAGAAGTTCAAGCATCGACCATGTGCGGTCGATCAGGGATGGCGCGCCTATCGAGTGATGGCATCGGCCATGATGTCGACAGGCGCCAGGCCATAGGCACCGAGGGGTGCGGGCACCAAACGCCGCAGAGGACAATAGACTGCGCAGGAATATAGGGTGCTGTGGAGCGACCTGAGAATGTCATCCGCAGTACACATACTCAATTAGCTGCCCCACAGAAAGGGCACAGAGACAGCGGCCCCATCTCCAAGCCCAGCATATATGCTGTGCAGGGTAAACTCAGCTCCATTTTCTATTTGAACCCCATGACACGTCTGACTGATTACTATCTTAACATCATGTGGACAGGGGCTTTGTATACTAGGTACAGATCTCTATTCCAAAGCCCAGACACTCCTGACACCATCCCCATCACCCCATGACTTTATGACTATAAATTAGTCACCCCTTAGCTACAAACAGCTTTTCGACCCATCTGTCTAATATCTTGAACACTAGTAGTTACTATCAACATAGTATAAATAGCTAGTACAAATGTATGAACGAAATCATCCAGAATCAATTATTCTGCCTCCTGAAATTGCTGTAGTCTTGTTTGATAGCTACAGAGCTCAGATCTTGATAGTTTATTCCAAATCTTCGTCGAGGGTCTACTATCACTGTTTACTCTGTACTATCTCAAAAACGAACGCCTTTGACTTGGTTATCCCTTGGATCGACACCGTTCTTCTGTCAACACGGTCACGTGACTCTCATTCATCAGTGCTGGACGCGCCTCGAAAGGCTTAGTCAGCACACAGAGGAGGGGCAACCACAGTGGTTCCAGTCACTGAGCAATAGATTCTATTCGTTGAAAGGCACTAATTAACATCTTAATCCAAAATCGTCCACCCAGATGATTGCGCCACCTGTGCGGACTACGCCACGCACTTATGGGCTGTGACAGGCACCCGCAAGGTAAAACTGCGAGATGAAGATATCGGAGACGCCGTCGACGCAGCCTGGGGATGGCTCCCGAGGGGCATCGCGCGTGACGCGTGGGAGGAACCCCTGCGGGACGTCCATGACCTCTCGAGGTCAAGCGCGCCAAAGTAAAAGAGCTTGAGGAGCAGCTGAGTGCGCTCCAGCTCCAGCTCAAGTTCACCCACGCAGCCTCAAAAAGGCCGCACCATGACCCAGCCACAGCCCCAGTGGCCGGGCCCTCATCACCTTGCGCGATGGCACCCTTGCCAGCACGCGCGTCATCGGGCCTAGCGTCCCGATTATCGGCTCCCACGCCGACAACAATGACGACAGAGGGGTGGAGCGCGCTGTCTGACGTAGCGTACGGCGCCCCAGAAGGATGGGAGTCTGTGTTGGGTGCATTTATGCTCCTGCACCAAAATCAAGCATAATATATTCAATTTATTGTGTGGTGTTTCAATATTTTCTCATACTGTTCTTGTACCATGCATCCATTTCTCTGCTTATTTTCGAAATTTTCTAGTCACTCTCTATCTCTCCATTTCATTCTGTTATTTCTACTTTCACAGGCGGCTGCACCCAGCGGAGTTTGAAATGACTTCGACGCGCGAGCCCTTGGGCGCTAAAGGGCCGGGTGCAAGTATATGCCTTCTGAGACAGGATTACACTCCTCTCTCAGTGACAATAAATTCACTGAGAGAGGCGAGTAGTATTCTTCATATTTACATAGCATGTTGACTGAAAATCATGTAGTATATTTGATTCTAGGTATTGTATTAATACATCAGTGACAATAAATTCACTGAGAGAGTATATTTGATTCTAGCTTTCTAAGAACTCTACCGAACCTTCCCTGCCATAGCCCCTAGTTGCTAACATACTAATCAGTTACTCTTAGTAATGTTGCTGTTCGCAGCGCGATTATTCAGAGCCTGCTGCAATTAAAATAGAGCACTCTTGTACTTCTCAGAGCCAATCAGAGTTGCTGCAATCTTAGCCTGTAGCCAAGTCAGTGAGCCAGTACTTCGGTACAAGGCTGTGTTGAAGTCACACTTCAGTTACTCAAGGTATGAGTGGTTTGGGTGAAAGATGATTGATTGCTTCACTGCTAAAATTGCAGGCTATTTATACTGCATCTATCTAGCTTATGTAACTACTGCTAGGAACCTTGTAGAGGCTTCTACTACTGTGAAGAACCTTGTGGAAGCTTAGAGAAGCTTCAGGAAAGGTTTGGAAACTATTGGAAGGCTGTGGAAGGTTCTATTGCTATATTGGGTTAAAGTCACAGCTCTGTGACAGTAAAGCCAAGAGTATGTAAGAAACTCCCACGCTCATGTGATTATCATGTGACGAAGGAAAGTCATGTGACTTCAAGCTGGATTGAGGTCATGTGACTGTGTCATGTGATTGTCAGGTGACCGTAGATAATCAAGTGACTTTGAGGTCAGGTGATTGTCAGGTGACTGTAGATAATCAGGTGACCTTTGTTATTGGAGGAGGAAGGACAGTTTCAATCAGGACAATCTCACTTCTAATTTCTCTTATCACTCACCTTATTTTCCCATCATTCCAAGTTGAGTCGAGGCGCATACATGCGTACCATGAGTCAAACATCGAGTCGAGGCGCAGACATGCGTACCATTGAGTTAAGAGTTCATTTTCATGCCTATTATCGAGTCGAGTCGTCATTCCACTGGTCTGACATCATTTATTGCATCATCTCCATCATTTATGAAGAGATTAGCCATATAGGAGCTGTTGCATCACTGTTGACATCATTATGCTCCTATCCCCTAAGTAACATCATATTTCACATGATTATTACACTTACACATGATTATTTCCCCCTATCCTACACTGCTTAAATACTTGGACTCTAGATACGAATAAACAAGTGACTTAACAATCTTTCTCCCTAGAGCTTCGAGTTATAAGCTTCTTTGGACTATTATTGTTTCCTCCTCAACTCTTATTGCACTAAGAACATTGCTTAATTCTAGAACTCTAGAACATTGCTCTTATCTCTCACCAGAACACTGCTTGAGATCTTTATCACATCATTATTCACTCGACCCCAACCCCTTACTCTGATTTATATTAGATTAAGAGTCTCATCGACTTTTCATGGCCCAACAGATCATGACCGCCCTCCCTCATCCTAAACATGATATCCACAAGTTTAGGGATATAAAACCAAAGCTGAGTAAGGATAACTGGATGTCTTGGAAGAGAGAGTTGTTGGCTACTTCTCGAGACAGAGGCCTTTACAGAATGATCACAGGAGCAGATGACTATCCAGATGTCACCAACAGGGCTGTAGTAATCCTCAATGGGGTTGAGACTGTTGGTAATATTCCATTAACTCAGCTCCAGGACGAGTGGCACGACAGAAACAATGTGGCTTATAGCCAAATACTCCTGTGTATCACCCCTGAACTCTAAACAGCCATCGACTCTACAGAATCTTCAGCTATAGCATGGGAGATCCTGACAAGGAAATTCGAGTCCACAGACCCTAGCAAAATCAGCATCATTCGCACAAGATATGAAAATTATCATATGACCGAAGGACAGTCTGTCTCCTCCTACCTCACTATAATGAAGGAGTACAGGAATCAATTGGCAAAAATGGGTGAGATCATTGCTGATTCTACCCATGCTGCCACTGTCCTCAGGAATGTACCTGAATCCTGGAGGCCTATCGCTCAAACCATCAGGATGATCACTGGGGACATAGATGTCATTGAGGAGAAGCTAGAGGCTCATGAGGCGGATTTAAGTGCGGTGGAAATATCGAATCAAGCAGCTACGGCTTTTGTGGCACAATCAAAGGGTGCAGGACGACCTAATAACTCTGCATACCCCACCACAAAACCATGGAACACCCCCTATCCAACAAATAACAATCAGAGACCATTTTACAACTGCAATAATTGTGGAAAGGAGGGTCATTCAGCTTCAAGATGTTTCGCACCAGGAGGGGGGCTGGCAGGACAAGACCCATGGGGAGGCAGGGGTCGAGGAGCAAGTGTTGCAAGAGGTGGAAGAGGGGGTATTTGGCCGGGAGGAAGTGGCAATCGATCAGCTCCTGTTTGGAACTCTCCAACAGCTGCCACACAGATGCATCAAACTGTGCCAACAGGAGCCAACAATTCTTCAAACAATTCTTCAGTGCCATCATCAAGATTTGCCAATGCATCGACAAAGAATATTGTTATGATGGCATATATCTCTGAACAAGAAGAAGACCAATCCAAGAGTATTGTTTTATCCACAAAAACATCAGCTCTATCAGCCATACAAGACAGGTCTCATATGTGGTTGGTGGACTCTGCAGCATCAAGTCATATATGCGGCAGATTGGAACTCTTTGATGAAATCCACTCGACTCCTACTATATTGGTCGAGACTGCAAGTGGTGAGGCCTTCGAGGCTAGTCAAAAGGGGACAATTCGCATCACACTGCAAAGTGATGAGTCTATGAACCTACCACCCTTGGAGTTGACATTGCAAAATGTCATTTTTGTCCCAAAACTTGATGCCAATCTACTTTCTGTTGGGAGGATGACAACAGCAAATGTAGATGTGGTTTTCAGTTGAGGGGACACTTCACTGCTCTATAATGGGGAAATTGTTGCAAAAGGAACAAAAATCAACAATTTATTCGCATATATGGCAACATCAGTTCAACACCCTGTAGAGACTGTGGAATATTCTGGTGAGCCAAGTGAGCTTACACTTTGGCATCATAGGCTTGCACATGCCGCACCATCAACACTGGAAACTATGTCGAGGTTGCAAACAGTTGATGGACTCCCTGATGTGGAGGAGGACCAGTACATGAGCCAATGCTCACATTGTCCCTTTGGCAAGCAAACACGTGCACCTTTCAAAAGTACAGAAGAATTACCAGAGAAAATTGGAGATATCATTTCCTCTGACCTTTGTGGTCCATTCGACGTCTCCATCAATGGCTTTCGATATTTTGTGACCTGGATTGATCACAAAACTCGCTATGTCAGTATTGATTTCTTGAAGAACAAGGAATGTGCCACTGTTACCAATTCATTCAAGGGATATATTGCATGGTTGAAGAAGCAGAAAGGAGAGGATGTGAGGAGAGTGAGGACAGATAATGGAGGAGAATATATGGGGAAGGAATTTCAAAAGTTATGCAAAGACCTTGGAATCGCTCATCAAACCACTTCTCCCTATACTCCAGAGCATAATGCCATTGCTGAAAGGTACAACAGGACCCTTCAAGAAGGAGCATTAACCCTTCAGCATGATGCTGGACTCTCGAATCGATTTTGGGTCTCTGGAGTGCACACGGTCAATTTTGTCAAAAATCGAATTCTGCATCATAGGATCAACAAATCACCTTATGAGGCCTTCTGGCTAGTAAAACCAAAGGTGAATTGGCTTCGCACTTATGGCTCCAAGTGCTGGGCCTTGATTCCTAAAGCAACAAGGAGAAAGGGAGATTACAAATCAGTGGAAGGAATATTTGTTGGATATTTCGACAATTCCAAGGCTTACAAGATCTGGGTCCCACGCACACACACACTGCTGAAGTCCAGGGACGTTGTCTTTGATGAGCTGAATCACATAGAACGAGTTTCTATTCATGGAACCGATGCAGACGACACACCTATGCTCTGGCAACGTGAATCCAGACTCCCTGTTATTTTCCAGCCTGAGGAGCCGAGGCCTGTACAAGAATGGCAGTATGATGAAGAATTACCATTCGTTGACAGGACTGATACCACTGGAATATTACAACAAGTCAAAGAGGAGGAGAAGAAGATAGAGCATGAGGAAGAGATTGAAGGAGTGGAGCTGAGAACAGAGGAAGAAGACAGAGAGGCAGAAGAGGAAGAAATTGAAGAAGAAATCACTCCAAAGGATTTTTCCAAAGGTCCATGGATGGATCCATCAAATGTGGAGTATGGAAGAGGAAGGAGACATGCAGCACTGATGAAGGAGATGGTTGCTATGGCGCATGGGAGGAAGGAACTTGAGGAGGTGGAAGCAGCATTCGTGACTCTTGCAGAGGATGAACCAAGCAACTACAAGGAGGCTATGAGCTCGGAAAATGCATCACAGTGGAGGAAATCATGCGAGGTGGAATACGACACACTCACAGGTTACTATACCTGGACCCTGGTCGAATGTCCTCCGAACACGAATATTATAGGATGCCGTTGGGTTTTCAGAGTCAAACGAGACAATATAGGCGACATAAACAATTTCAAATAAAGACTAGTGGCACAAGGCTTTTCACAAGTTCCAGGCATCGATTATCAAGAAACATTCTCCCCCACTATCAGATTAACCTCAATTCGACTCATTCTTGCATTAGGTTGCAAGTACAACCTCGAACTGCGCCATGTGGATGTAAAGGGCGCATATCTCAATGGCAAACTCGAGGACACTGTGTATATGCGCCAACCAGAGGGTTTTATCAAGCCAGGAGAGGAACATCTTGTCTGCAAGTTAAACAAGGGGATCTATGGGTTGAAACAATCGGGAAGAGTGTGGCATAATACTTTGAGGAAGGAATTAGAGAAGATGGGGTTCAAGGCAGGGGAAGCAGATCAAACAATGTTTTTCAGGTTTGGAGACAAAGGAGAGATGGCTGTAGTGGGCTGGTATGTGGATGATGGATTAATGGCTGCAAATTCCAAGGAAACAATGGAGAAAATGATCAGAGATGTGAGGGGGAGCTTTGACATCCAAGACCTAGGTGAACCAAGCCGGCTTTTGGGAATTCGAATCATCAGGAATCAAGAACTGGGTACCATTCACATTTCCCAACCATCCTTTATCAACTCTATTTCAAAACGATTCGATGTTACAGCTGGACGTGCTACAAACTCACCCATGGACCCAAACATCGAATTCAGAATCTCCACCAATCCAAATGATATTATGGATATATCCTATTCATCATTGATTGGAAGTCTCAACTACTGTGCAGTGGCCACTCGACCAGATATATCCTATGCAGTCAACAAATGTGCACAATTTGCATCCAAACCCAACATCACTCACTGGGAAGCTGCCAAACGAATTCTACGCTACTTAATCAACACAAAAGAATTTGGCATCACATTCTCAAGTCATGGTGATGGCATAAAGGGATATGCTCATGGACTTGCAGGATTCACAGACGCAGACTTCGCAGGAGACAAGGATGATAGGAAGTCTACCACAGGATGGGTTTTTATGTTCAATGGTGGCCCGATCTCTTGGGCATCAAAGAAACAGAATCTTGTGAGCCGATCATCAATGGAATCGGAACTGGTTGCAGGATCCTTTGCATCAGCAGAAGGAATATGGCTTATAAGAATGGGAAAAGATTTTCAGCATAACCTTGCTCCCATCACCATATTTACCGACAACCAATCCTCCATTGCATTTTCCCAAGACAACATCAATAACAGTCGCACAAAACATATTGATGTTCACTTCCATTACACAAAGGAACAGATCACCAATGGGAACATCAAACTACATTATATTCCTGCGATGGACAATCCTGCGGACATTCTCACAAAGCCATTATCTCCACGCAAACATCTCCATATCCTAGAATTCCGAGGAATACGTCGAGTTTGAGGGGGAGTGTTATTGGAGGAGGAAGGACAGTTTCAATCAGGACAATCTCACTTCTAATTTCTCTTATCACTCACCTTATTTTCCCATCATTCCAAGTCGAGTCGAGGCGCATACATGCGTACCATGAGTCAAACATCGAGTCGAGGCGCAGACATGTGTACCATTGAGTTAAGAGTTCATTTTCATGCCTATTATCGAGTCGAGTCGTCATTCCACTGGTCTGACATCATTTATTGCATCATATCCATCATTTATGAAGAGATTAGCCATATAGGAGCTGTTGCATCACTGTTGACATCATTATGCTCCTATCCCCTAAGTAACATCATATTTCACATGATTATTACACTTACACATGATTATTTCCCCCTATCCTACACTGCTTAAATACTTGGACTCTAGATACGAATAAACAAGTGACTTCACAATCTTTCTCCCTAGAGCTTCGAGTTATAAGCTTCTTTGGACTATTATTGTTTCCTCCTCAACTCTTATTGCACTAAGAACATTGCTCTTATCTCTCACCAAAACACTGCTTGAGATCTTTATCACATCATTATTCACTCGACCCCAACCCCTTACTCTGATTTATATTAACCTTGAGGTCAGGTGATTGTCAGGTGACTGTGGATGATCAGGTGACTTTGAGCTGTTTTTGAGGTCATGTGATAGTCATGTGGCCGTGGGGGATTCTTAGCTAAACTATCAAGAGATTGTTGTATCTTGTGGACCCAATGTGAGTGTAGCATAGAAATATTAATACAACCTTTCTTGAGGACATTTGAAACTAATTAACTACCTAGTAAATGTTCATAAATAGGTAGCTACTTTGTGGACAATCCCTAACACTATCCCCCCTTTCAAATGTTCGCTTTAGACCAATTCTACATCTTCAAAATTCCCTGAAGAATTCCTGGAACGTGCTGGTGTCGCCGGGTACTGGTCAGAGTTGATGTGAGTATTGAAAGATGGTTTTGGAGACAAGTAGCCGATAGTATAAGGATGAATAAAATAGGGATAACCGAGGGCGGCCTGTTCTTCGAATAGCTGCACAAAGGAAGGCTGCCATTTAATGACTTGCTTGTTATGGTCGTTATGCTCGGTGTCGATGATAGGATGGATAGAGGAACAGTGAGCTTTGTTATAAGATTCTCCATTGAGAGTCGAATTGCTAGGAGATGAGTTGCGAGTTCTCTTGCGGCTCTGTCACTCCGTATGGACCCCAAGAGTGTAAGCTTTTGGTTCAAGCCAATGCTCACGTTCGGCTTCGTTGGAAATAGTTGTAGTATAACGGGTACGAGTGTAGAAACTCATATCTTCGCTGTAACGACATCTGAGGGCCTCATATAAGAGAAACTTCGTGGTGAGGTCCATGTATGTGTCATCTTCATTGTCCTTGATGCTGAGCAAGGTCTTGCCAGGTTCGAGAGGCCACTTCCAGGTGCAGTCCTTGAGATCGACGCAGTTTTCCTTTGCTTTAGCAGTCCACGCAGTGAGTTGATGGCTTGTTTGCTGCCACCTTTCAATCCACGACTCTATTTCGCTTTTCTCTCCAGGTATTTTCAAGAAATTGAAAGCGAGGTAATTGTCGGGTGGAATGGGAGCGCGTATCATGCTGATTTCGTGATATTTTTCCTCAGGAATGGTGAGCGGGAGTGTATTGGAATCAACCTCTCCTTTCCAGCCTGCGGTGGCGGCAAGGATGTACCGACACTTCATGCGCACGGCTTCCCAGATACTGTCCGCTAGTTCAGGACGGAGGTAGATGTAAGTCTTTCTGAATAGGAAGACAGTTGTCCAATCGTGATGTCCAGGTTTGTAGTATTCAAAGTTGTCGGTGTGCTGGAACTCGAACTGAGGCATGGACACCACGGCTTGAACAACTTTGTTTCCATCATGTGAGAGCTGGTAGTCGATTGAGGTTACAGGTGGGAAAAGAGACATGGAGAGAGAGATGGATAAGATTTTGATTGAGCGACACTAGATAAGTTGAGAGACTGTTTTTTGGATTTTGCAAGAGCTCTTTCTGATTTTTATGCGTTTTCTTGAACTAGGTAATTATATTTGTACACTGGTTTTTCAAGACATGAAAACTGAGAGAAGGTTCTAGGTGAGTCTGATCAGCTCTAGAGTCTTCGTTTCCTTCCTTGACTTTCGTCCCATTCTCGCACAACGTCAGGTGCGTTTTTCAAATGTTTTCGTGTTAACCATTCATCGAATTGAGGTCCATATCCAACGAATTTGGTTAATAATTCTTCGGTACGTCTTCCGTTTCTCGCAGCTCTCCAGCAAGACTTGATGATTTTCTCAACTTCATACTCAGGTACTTTGGAGAAATCAGGCCTATCGAGATGCTTCCTGGGACAATCTCCAAATTCTACCGGTGAGTCATTGTATTTCTCAAGGTGTGCCACGTTTAGCACAGGATGTAGTCCGTATGATGCAGGCATCCTCAGCCGGTATGTGATTGGCCTAATTTTTTCTAGAACTTCGAAAGGTCCATCATAGCACATCTGGAGCTTTCGTCCTAGCCCATGCTTATTTTTCAATAAGGCTAAGGTGTGTGGATTTATTACAACTTGATCTCCAACTTCAAATTCGCTGATAAGCCGGTTTCGGTTGTAATTCTTTTGCTGCGCAACTTGAGAAAATTGTATAGCCTCCTTGGCTCGTGACTTGTGAGTATCAAAATTTTCCATGAATTCCTTGGCTTTCTCACTCTCAAACATCTCTGTTTCAGACGAGGGGTCCTGTTCGCTAAACTCCGGACGTGCAACTGCTTCGATTGGCTGGTGCAACAAGGTCGACTCAGTCAGGGGCTGGTATCCATAGAGTAGGAATGCAGGTGAGAAATTCGTTGCTGAATGTGGAGCGGTGTTGTAAGCAAGGCTAAATCCGTCAAGTAGGGTAGACCAGTCGTTCAAGCTGGAATTGACATATGTTCGCAACCCAACTTCAAGGATTTGGTTCATAACCTCAGTTTGTCCGTCTGCTTGGGGATGGTGAGCCGTAGTGAGTGCCCTTTTCATTTGTAATTTCTCACAGATGACCTTCCAGAATGATCCGGTCCATTTGGAATCACGATCAGTTATGATCTGTCTAGGTAAGCCATACTTGGTGACTACGTGCGTGAAAAATAATTGGGCCATTTGCTCCTCATTGACCATACTCTTGGTAGGGATAAAGATGGCATATTTGGTGAGTTTATCCACTACTACAAGTATGTTATCGAAACCATCACTGAGGGGGCAGGAATAAAGTCCATGCTCACGACTTCAAAGGGTCGTTCCGGAATCGGTATTGGTTGGAGCAGTCTTACGGGTGCGTGTTTCCGTGGTTTAGCCTTCTGACAGATATCACAGCTAACAATGAATCGTTTCAAGTGTCTACTCATTTTAGGCCAGTAGTACACACTTGCTAATCGATTGTAGGTCTTGTGATACCCAGCATGCGCCGCTTCAGTAAGTTTGTCATGTGTTTCGCTCATGATTTCCACTTGCTGATTTTTTGGCACACATAGCCTTCGATTTCCATTCCAATCTTCGAAGAATAACAGTCCGTTGTCGTCTTCAGAAAATAATGGCTGGCTAGGTGTGTTCCAGTTCTCTGTTCCACGTAATTCTTTTCTGATCCTACTGAAGTAAGGATCGGAATCATATCCTGTTGTGAACTTACTGATCTCTTCTGATGCCAGAGCAGCTTGTAAGTTGAAAGATCGTGAGCTTGTGTAGGTTATGTTTAGATTTTTATTTTTTACAGGTTCGGCCGATTGCAAGCTGACTTCTGTCTCGAAAATTGAAGGTAAGGCTCATGCATTTTCATCTTCAAATTCTGCTACTAATCGAAGTGTTCTGGCTTCGAAATCAGGAGCTATTTCCGAGTAGAGATCGGTGAGTGAGTCTTGTTCTGGACTCAAGACTGTGTGCATTGATTTATCTACCACAGGACCATCTTGATGTGGTACATTTCGTGGAAGTCATGAAATAGGGTCTACGTTTGAGTGTACTCGTCCGGCACGATGTACAATCTTGAGGTCAGGGTAGGCTGAGAATACAGTTCCCCATGTGAGTAGTCTTCTATTCACATTTTGAAATGTTTGACTCCAAACTAATGCTGCATGGTCTGTGATAGCTGTAATCTTTTCTCCTTCAATGTAGGGCTGGAACTTGACTAACCCATCTCTTAGTGCCAATGCTTCTCGTTCTGTTGGTGAGTAGTTTCGTTCCGCTGGTTTAAGTGTTCTAGACCAGTAGGCTATCACTCTTTCTACATTGACCACTGTATCTTCAAAGTTCTGATTCCAATTCTCATTAGGTACCAGTTCTTCTGTATTAGAGACAGAGATTACAAGTTGTGGGACAGGTTTCTTAGACATGAATGCCGCTTGTAATTTATCATAGGCCTTGGTGCCCTTTAAATCACGAATTCCTATTGGCTGGACTTGCTGCAGGATAGCTGCAATTCTGACATCACATGCTTCTGAATAAACTCTATATCCCAACCCAGGAATAGCATAAGCTCTAACGGGGGAGCTCACTAGTGCAAGTTTTGCAAGTTCAAATGCTTCTTTCCGAGTTGAGTCCATTCCCAGTGAGCTGCCTTTTTCAATAGTTCAAATAAGGGAGCTACTATCCATGCATAGAAGGGGATGTATGCAGAAAAATAAACCATCATTCCAAGGAAGGTTTGTAATTCATGCAAATTTTTCGGTTCTGCTAGTTCTAATATTGCATCCACCTTTTCTTTATGAGTGGAAAGTCCTAACCTTGACACTTTTTGTCCCAATAGCATTAGAGACTGAAATGCTACATGACATTTGGCAGGTGCTAAGGTGAGTCCTGACTTTGAAATAGCTCTAAAGACTTGATCCAATGCTGGAGGTGATCATCAAAGGTTTTAGAGTAGATTACAATGTCATCAATATAGACTAGTGAAAATATCCATAGAAATGGTGCAAGGACATTCTGCATCACATGTTGGAGGGCACTCGGGCCGTTTCTGTAACCAAAAGGCAAACGTCTGAATTGGTACAGGCCTCGGTGTGTTCTGAAAGCAGTTTTCTCCTTGGCATCATCAGCGAATTTTAGCTGGGTGAACCCTGATAAGGCATCTAAGGTGGTAAGCCATTGCGAACCAGTAAGGGATTGCAAGAGGGCATCCTGTCTGGGCAATGGAAACTCATCTGGTATTGCTTTATCATTCGGCTTTCTGTAGTCAATACACATACGAGGCTTCCCATGGCGATAGGAAATCAGAGCAGGAAATCCCCAAGGACTTTTGGATGGTTCAATGACTTCAAGTTGGAGCCATGCATCCATTTGTTTGTCAATTACTTCCCGCTTGGCAGGTGAAGCATTGTATGGAGGAAGAGAGACCTCTGTTGCTCCTGGTCGTAAGGGAATTTCTACCTTAGCATCATAATTTCCAAGCCTTCCATCCAACCCAAATGCATTGTTATGCTTTTTGACAAGTTTTTTCAAGGTAAGAAGTTGTGAGCTATTGAGATCAGGTGAGAAATCAACTTCGTCAAGTAATTTAGACTTTGGGACTTCCTCTGCAGGATGTTCTTGGGTTTTAGGTCCACCAAGCTGGTTGTTCACACCTCAATTCCACCGTAAATGGAGCTGAGGCGTGAACAACCAGCTTGGTCAGCAGCTGATCAATCCAGACTATTGGAACGCCTGGCAGTTTGGTCCAAATACCACTCGCTTACTGTCGTTTCCCTTTTGGAGCAACTGTTCGACCTCCATCATTGGAGGCATCACTTCACTGAGCAGTACGTATATAATGTGCTCATGCACCATTTGGAGCCTTTGTAGATCTGCTCATATGACGTGTATATGTTGCCTAGGGATTTTTTTTCCCTAGCTCATCCTTTTCATTGTCTTGCTTTACTGCGTTCTGCTCCTTTCTCTACTCATGTTTCCAGATCTTCTGACGAAAACATCTGGGAGCAGGTTCTGAATAATGCCACAACTCGCAGCCATCTTGTCCCACCTGTATAGCACCACTTACTAATCCAATTAGGCCCACACCCCACATGTGTGGTCTAGACCTAACTAGACTCTTTTCTCGTGGTGGGTCTATTCCACCAATTATTCCGTGGAATGCAGGTCAGGTCAGTGAGTAGCTTACTACTTCAGCTGGCGTCAGGTATGGACCTCTGTCGTCAACATGTGTGACTCATGTCATCCGGCGTCAGCCGACCTCAACACCGGAGCAACATGGTGTCCAGCCCCGGAACCAGCCATGGAAAGATCAAACCACTCTTGCTCATCGTCAACGACGACAGCAAGCCATATATTTTGTATTTAACTATTTATACATAAATAAAATACCACAAATATGCTAAAAATGGACAAATCGAATATGAGGTCATTTCAACATCTGTCTGCCATGCTCGTCATCGGACACAATGAGAAAGCCGTATATATTGTATTTAACTATTTATGCATAAATAAAATACCATAAATATGTTAAAATAAGGATAATTTGACTGTCAAGTTATTTCGACATTTATCTCACTCCCGGAGGCTCATGATCGTTGTTGGGCACAATACCGCAAATATGCTAAAAATAAAGGCACTCTCGTGATGGCCAGGCCACTATCTTCATAAACAAATAGCTATGCATAAAAGATAGTCTGCTAAAAGGAGGGGAGCCCATGCTGCTGTCCCCTTGCCCTTCGCTGCTGCTGCGCCCTTCACTGCCGCTGCCACTTTGCCCTTGCCCTTTGCTGCCACTGCCGCTGGCCCCTTGCCCTCCACTGCCGCTGCCGCTGCCCCCTGGCCCTTCGCTGCCGCTGCCACTGCCCCCTTGCCCTTCGCTGCCGCTGCCGCTGCCCCCTTGCCCTTCGCTGCCGCTGCCACTGTCCCATTGCCCTTCGCTACTGCTGCTCGTTTTCCTTGTCTGCACTGGTGCGTACTCTATCCCAGGGGAACCTGCGGTCAAACCTCCAGCTGTGCCTCCTGTCGAACCTCCCGAGGGGGGTCTACTCCTGCCAGCTCATGTAACCGTATCTGCGCACGAGTCTGAGCTTCTTCCTATCCAAGATCTTCAACTGTCCTCAGCATTGCTTTAACCTATTCTGTCTGGCCGTGCTCATGATTTCCTGCCTGCACAGCTGATCCCACACCTCTCACCAGGTTCATTTCTTGGCATGATCACCAGCACCAGCGGACCATTCCCTCATTCATACTTGCTTCAGTACTGGTGTCTGCTGTCACAGCATTTCGCCTGCACAAACCCCAGCGTTCTTCTTCTTATGGAACTCATTTTATATAATTCGGCCGTTAACGTTGAAAGGCAATTTGGTAGTGTCAAGTTCGCAGTATGACTGTGTTATGTTATGATGGTGCAGGGTCCCGCTCACTATAACGTCTCAAGTCTTTCATTACCGTGTCGGCCCTCGTCTCCTCAACGTTGTCATTTATGACGTTGCTTGCTTTCCACCGGCTAGACATCAATTACTTACCTGCTGGCCCAACGTCCATTCTATTCAGCATCCTCTATCAATTCTATCGATTGGTCCCATCAGCATACACATTCCAGATATTTGCTCTAAAGGTTTCCAACAAATCGTTCCTATATATTCTTGCACTACAGGTAAATATATGACTGCTTTATTTATCTGTTCGATGTGCAGCTGATACCCTCAAAGTGTGCGACCAGTCACCTCCCCCGTTCCGCAGTTGCTGCCGTCGTGGGTATCCTAACGGGCCAAAGAGGGCAAGGGGCCAGCGGCAGTGGCAGCAAAGGGCAAGGGCAAAGTGGCAGCGGCAGTGAAGGGCGCAGCAGCAGCGAAGGGCAAGGGGACAGCAGCATGGGCTCCCCTCCTTTTAGCAGACCATCTTTTATGCATAGCTATTTGTTTATGAAGATAGTGGCCTGGCCATCACGAGAGTGCCTTTATTTTTAGCATATTTGCGGTATTGTGCCCGACAATGATCACGAGCCTCTGGGAGTGAGATAAATGTCGAAATAACTTGACAGTCAAATTATCCTTATTTTAACATATTTATGGTATTTTACTTATGCATAAATAGTTAAATACAATATATACGGCTTTCTCATTGTGTCTGATGACGAGCATGGCAGACAGACGTTGAAATGACCTCATATTCGATTTGTCCATTTTTAGCATATTTGTGGTATTTTATTTATGTATAAATAGTTAAATACAAAATATATGGCTTGCTGTCGTCGTTGACGATGAGAAAGAGTGGTTTGATCGTTCCGTGGCTGGTTCCGGGGCTGGACGCCGTGTTGCTCCGGTGTTGAGGTCGGCTGACGCCGGATGACATGAGTCACACATGTTGATGACAGAGGTCCATACCTGACGCCAGCTGAAGTAGTAAGCTACTCACTGACCTGACCTGCATTCCACGGAATAATTGGTGGAATAGACCCACCATGAGAAAAGAGTCTAGTTAGGTCTAGACCACACATGTGGGGTGTGGGCCTAATTGGATGAGTAAGTGGTGCTATACAGGTGTCTTGTCCCCCACCTCGTGCGGCACCTCAATTGGGTGCCATATCTAAGGCAAGTCTCCAATCTCCTCGTTGTGTTCATCTCACGTGCTAACATTCGCTGTTTACCTCTAGACCATGAATATCCCATGTGCAGCGGGGAGGGGTGATAAACGTCAGTCGCTATTGTTACTTTCCTTGTGATTCTGCTGATATATTTTCTTGTTTGAACAGGTAAACATTAAGATGCTACATCTGGACGACAAGCAGATCGAATAAATTCAACAACATTACGAGATGAACGCGCATTTCTCTGAACTATATTCCGACGATGTAAAATCTCAGCAAGCCGCGTTGCATGTCTGGCGTGAACAGAAGCTTGATTTATGCAACTTAGCCAATCTTGGAAATGGTTGGAGTATACAATAGTGCAATTTTTTGTTCATTATAGACACCCTTATCTTACTTCCATTTGATGCAAAAGTCAGTCTGGTACGAGCACGGATGTGAGCAAGGCTAAACATGACCAACCACTCAAAACGAAGGGGCTGGACATCAATGAAAAGAAAGAATAGCTAGACTCCTCTCCACCAGGTGGACCACAAGACCATGTATACAACGTGAATATTCGTATCTTCATTGTGCAATGGTGCACTCACGAGTTTCCAGAGTGCTCAACCTAATCCCTCCCCCCCCCCCTGCCCCCCGGCCCCCCAGCCTGTCGCCTCCTCTCACTGGGATATTAATGTTTACCTGTTCAAACAAGAAAATATATCAGCAGAATCACAAGGAAAGTAACAATAGCGACTGACTTTTATCACCCCTCCCCACTGCACATGGAATATTCATGGTCTAGAGGTAAACAGCGAATGTTAGCACGTGAGATGAACGCAATGAGGAGATGGGAGACTTGCCTTAGATATGGCACCCAATTGAGGTGCCGCACGAGGTGGGGGAAAAGATGGCTGCGAAGGAGTTGCGGCATTATTCAGAACCTGCTCCCGGATGTTTTCATCAGAGGGATCCGAAAACATGAGTAGAAAGGAGCAGAACACAGTGAAGCAAGACGATGAAAAGGATGAGCTATGAAAAAAAAGTCCCTATTAGGCGACATATACACGTCATATAAGCGGATCTACAAAGGCTCCAAATGGGGCATTGAGCACATACATACCTACCTGCTCAATTCACCACGTGAAGCGATGCCCTCCGATGATGGAGGTCGAACAGTTGCTCCAAAAGGGAAACGACGGTAAGTGACGTTTGGTATTTGGACCAAACTGCCGGTCATTCCGATAATCTGGATTGATCAGCTGCTGACCAAGCTGGTCGTTCACGCCTCAATTCCCTTTCCTGTGTGCTGACTAAGCCTTCCGAGGCGCGTCCGGCACTGATGGATGAAGGTCACGTGACCGTGTTGATGAAAGAGTGGTCTCGATCTAGAGGATAACTATCTCAAAAGGCTTCGCTTTTGAGGTAGTCTAGAGTAAACAATAATAGTAGACTCTCAACGAAGAATTGGAGTAAACTATCAAGATTTAAGTTCTGTAGCTATCAAACAAGACTACAGTGACTTCAAGGGGTGAAACAGTTGATTCTGGATGATTGATTCATACATTTGTGGTAGCTACTTATACTATACTAGTGGTAACTACTAGTGTTCAAGATAGTGAGCTGATGGGTCGAAAAACTATATAACTAGAGGGGTGACTACTTATAGTCATAAAGCCATGGGAGTGATGAGGATAGTGTCAGGGGTGTTAAGCTTTGGAATAGAGTCCTGTACCTACTATACAAAGCCCCTGTCTACATGGTGTCAAGATAGTAGTCAGCTGGTCATGTCATGGAGCTCAATATAAAGTAGAAATCAAATCCCTCCTGTGTAGCATAAATGCTAGTCTTGGTGATGGGGCCACTGTTTCTTGTTGAAAGTATTGAAGAACACAATATTAACATATTAATTACAACAAACACGAACCCATATCACAACCGATACATCGAGATAACCCCTCTCAGAGCATATACATCACAACACTAGCACCCGAGACCGCCGGACCATCATATGCCCACTCGATTTGACCCGATCACAGCCCCCGACTCCTCCAATGTCACAGGGACACATAACACGTGTTACCACAACCTATAACACCCAAGAACCCTATCCAAGACCACCGAGCACATCCCGAATCACGCGCCTTCCATCAGTCACGTGATCCAATCAAGGGACGCGACGCGTCTAGCCGACCCTGCCTATACCCAGACTATGCCCCCTATCCATCACCAAACTTCCATTTCCTCATCCTGTTTTACACTCCATCTCCAAGCCCAACCAATACAGCGCGCGTCAACACTCCTATCGTTGTATATGCGCCGCTCACCCCATTCCATCATTCCCTTAGTATCACACCACCAATTCCTTGACCGCCAAGCGCCATCAGTAACTAATAAATACCTAGTTCCATGTACAATTAACCAGCAGTGAAATCACACTTTGTTTCGCTCCTCACACAAGTAGTAGAACCTTCAGTCGACACAATTCATAAGACACACATACTCGCTGCGTGTGCAGACATTCCTGTCGATCTCAAGCCTTACTCGATTTATCTCATAATTGAGAGATTAAATCACATTGTCTTAAATAATATTCCCAACACTAAACAACATTTCTGTGCCTCTTCTATGGGGAAGCTGATTGAGCATACGTACTTGGAATGACATTCTATAGTCATTCCGCGACATCCAATGCTCCTGCGCAGTTTTTGCTCCTCCGCGGGGTTTGGTGCCCACACCTCCTCGGTGCCTGTGGCCTGGCGCTTGTCGACGTCATGGCTGATGCCATCAGTCGATAGGCATGCTATCTCTGATCAGCCGCACGTGGTTGATGCTCTTGTCCCTGTATCTTATCTGATCTACAGATAAGATAGCTGTTCATGATGTCATGTGTCTGTCATCTGTATGTGTCAATGTCTGTCGTGAGTGTCATTCCTATTCTTTTTAGTCGATTATTTTCTTTTTCTTTTATTAGTTTCTTTGTATATATAGATGACTTAAAAAATAGAATAATTGCGTGTATCACAACAGAATTTCATGCTCACCTGCTGATCTTGCAAGACAACCCAAAGCCGCACTTCAACATGACGAAGTTCTCCATGGCTGCGCAGGCCATTGAATCATCCGATGAGGACTGAGACTGAGTTGTATCAAGGGCAGGTTTGCCCCTTTATTTGTCTATGGGTCCCGTTGTGAATAGTACATGCATGTATATGTGATATATTGATGCCAAACTAGCTCCAATCAAACATCTATATGTGACATTGATTCCAAACTAGCTCAAATCGAATAAATACGGTGCACAGATAGTACTACAGCGCAACTACCTCACCAACATGTTGACATACATTGGCCAATGGAGTCAGGTATGCACACTATGTAGCCCCACATGAGAGCTACACTGGCCTACACCAGCCTACAGTAGCACCCTCAAACTATGGTATACTATATAACCCTATATAAACGACCAATGTCCTATGGCCCTAAAACTCCTACATAGCCTCTGTAGAACTGCGTATCAGGGTGTGTTTTTCCTGATGTGGCTAATGGCATCCCAGAAGCTCTGTGGAAGATCCATTGCATCTGGTGTGTCTCACAGTTCCTTATGGGGTGGTATCATATTTAGCTCAAGCATTATGTTCTCAGCAGCTAAACAATCTAATTCTTCAACTGGGTTTGCTACTTCTACTGTGGCGGCGTGTATGCCTGGCAGTCGTGAATTGCGGTTACTCAGGACAGAAGTGCATGTAGGACAGTCGTGAGATAGGTGTCCTGCCTGTGAGCACAGGAAGCATAGACCTTTAGCATGTAGGTCATCTTTTCTGAGTCTCCATTAGTTGAGGCCTGTTGCTGCATGTAGGTGAGCGAGGTCGCTTCTTTGTGCGGGCATTATCTCTTGTCCTAAGGTCATTCGCAGATCTATCTCTAGGTTTGAAGTCACAGAGGTTGCGTCATTTCGTTGGCGATGTGTGTGCCCTTAGTTCCTCAGTGGGGGATTTCAGGCATGGATACGAGTCGGCCTTTCTGGAGTGCCATCTACCTTCTCGAATGGGCTGGGAGGCACTACGTCTTTCTTCATATTGAGGTAAGTGTTCCTCCTGTTCAAAGTGCTCTGCTGCTTCTTCTAGCATGGCTAGGTCTGAGTACTTGTCAGATAACCCGGCCTTTGTCCACTGTAGACATAGGTAACTATTGGCGCCATTCCATAATTGTTGTACAAGGTGGAAATCAGTTATGTCCAGTAGGCGAGTGGCTAGGGATCAAATGTGTCGAATGTATTCTCTTATGGTTTTCTTCCCTTTGTGAGCCTCATAAAACCTTGTACGCATCTGTTGTCTAAACTGTGCTGGAAAACAGAAGTCAAATAATTCTTTTCCCATGGATTCTACCTTGTAGGTGTCGGGTTGGGGGGCCAGGAAAGTCATGTAAGACCTTGCTGGTTTTCTTTTCATAAACTTCTTCATTTGCCTTACATGAAAATGCCTCGGAAAATAAGTCATCTCAAACCAGTTGTTTACTTTGAAGGTCCATTGTTCAAACACATCAAACTCAGCTGAGCCATCGTAAGGATCCAGTTCTGAAATTTTAACCCAAGGTGTATCAGCCAGTCTCTTTGAGCTTCTTTTGGTAAGCCCTCTTTGTCTGGACGTTGGCCTTGTATATACTAGGCAGATCGCTTGACTTGGCCAAGGCCACGTCTGTGTCGTCTTGGTGTGTTGTATGATGTATATTAGTTTTACCATAGAATACATTCGCTAAGTAGCTTTGAAGCGGGATCTGGTCCATGGCACGGTTCAAGAGCAGGTAAGGAGCCATCGCCGTTGGTACCCTGATTCCTGGCTTCATCTGCCTGAGTTGATAAACTCCTGGGAGGGTGATCATATCTTTCTAGGAAGTGTATGTATTTTCATTCTACTTTTAACTCATAATAGAACGAAAAGCTCATAATTGGGATATGAATAGAAAGTATATTTTACATTTTATAAAACAGAAATAAATAATTCTACTTTTGTCCCTCCCAAGCGGCAGCTCCGCCAACGAGAAATCCATATATTTGGCTTTCTACCAACTTTTATATAATCCATATTGGTGTTACTATATAATTAGTACTATGGAGGATGTTCACATTGACAACAATGTATATTCTTCTAGGACATATTAGATATCTTTTAAAATATCAACCCTAACCAAATTCATAATCCATCATTTTGAGCAACTTGTATATTGTGGACATCTTAAATTTTTTTGAATGTTCTGATATTTTAAAAATATGGTTGTATGTGCTAAAGCATGGTGTGTATTGATATAACAGAGCAATTTTAGAGAAGATGTGGATGACTATATATTAAAAGTATACATGAAACATGTTAGATGTACAATCACAGAATATAGAAGCAAGTATGGACAATACCTGTACTATATTATTATATATGATTGAGAGATCTGATTAGAAGGTATGTTTCAAATAATATGCATGTATAGTACAAAGATATGTAACTATTGATGTTTAGACAATGGGGTATACACCCTTTCCTGGGGGAGCAGCAGACTGTGAGAAAGAACTTTGGGGCTAGGATTAAGCATGCCTTACAGGTGCTGGCAACTGCCTCAATTTTGATATATTTTATGAAATATAGATGAGCTAAGCTATATATACATATATATGACATTTATAAACATCCTCCTATACGCTGCCATACATATCATATTATATATATATATATTCTATAGTCTATATCCTCCTTTTATCTATTCTAAGTGTCTATCAATCTTCAGTCTCTTACTATAATATTCTAATGTATCTTTTCAACCGAGATGAACATACTCACACAGAAGTTTTATATGTATTAGTGTTGCTCTATAAATCTGATATAATAATATTCTTATATATTAGAAATAGTAGTTTTGAAATATATACTATGTAGGTTCTTATATCGTAGTACATAGACTTTATGAATAACCTCCCTAGCAGAACACTTCCCATTTTAGTGCGTGTAGAACGAAGGAGATATAATAAAATGTTGTTATTATTCTATCTACTCGAGATCGCCTGCTTTTATACTAAATATGAAGTTCACTATATTACTAATTGCCTCTAGCTGCTGTGACGATGCCATGCCGGTGCACCAGCATCCTGGAGTCAAGAGCATTCTCAAATGTCTGGCTAAGTGCGTGCCGGTTCGCCCTCAGCTGACTCATCCTCCCGATTACTAATATGTTGAGTACTGTGTGGAGAAACATTGTCATCAGCTCCGTTGAGTTCAAAGTAGAGCTGCTGAGCGAGTAGTTCCTGTTTTGGAACCCTTCAAGACTTTGGTGTCAGAGCTAACACTTTGGTCTATCAGAACGTGTCATATACGAAACTCAAGGAATATTAAACAATGCTGCAGCACAACTCCGGAAATAATTTAATATTTGTACCTTGGTTGCAATCCACGTAAAAACTAGTCCAAGTTAATACGGATGGAAGGCAATATGTTTCTTAGCAGCACTGAACAATAAACTAAAAGTCTGTAGGTTCAAGGACGACTATCGGGGTCCAAGTATTCCAAAAAGATAGGAATGGCTTCACAGGAGAGTTTGTAAGTGGACTGACCCGATTAACGTCAATGCACTGCAATAAACGAGCGACTAGGGTTTAAGAAGTGACTTGTGAAAGTCACTGAACAGGAAAGTCACTGATCAGTTCGTCTCGGGTATTGGAGAGCTAATTGACAAGGAAATCGATTGTCAGACTCACCCTGCAGAATTTCACCTGGAGTGTTAGTCCGGATGGCTAAGTAGAAACGCAACTACTTAACTGAGAATTAATACATTAAGTAAGTGTAATAACCCTAGCTGGGGTTAGCAGCTTAGTAAGCTGTGCAAGCTTGGCAAGTCACACGAGGTACGTGGATAGTAGATGATGATGTATTGGCTGATGAAAGGTGGGCAGTAAGGCCTCCTTTTATATTGTATCTACCATCTATTAATAGACTAGAATGGGTCACGAAAAAATAGGGTAGTGAGTCATTGAGAAAAAGGGTAGTGAGTCAGAGCATGTGTTGGCCAATCGCAGTTCACGATTTGGGTGTGAGTCATGCACTGAGTCACAAAGAAATGGGGTAGTGAGTCAGAGCATGTGTTGGCTGTTGTGATAAACGCAACTATCCCATTTCAAATCATTTATATATAAAAGAAACTAATAAAGAAAGAAAAAAAAAGAAAAAAATCAAAAAGAAACAGAAATGACATTTATGATAGACGTCGGCGCAGACGACGATCACACGAATTTATGACATGCTATATTACCCATGGATCAAGTAATGTACAGAAGTTCGAGCATCGACCACGTGCGGTCGATCAGGGACGGCGCACCTATCGAGTGATGGCATCGGCCATGACGTTGACAGGCGCCAGGCCATAGGCACCGAGTGGGTGCGGGCACCAAACGCCGCAGAGGACAATAGACTGCGCAGGAATATAGGGTGCTGTGGAGCGACCTGAGAATGTCATCCGCAGTACACATACTCAATCAGCGGCCCCATCTCCAAGCCCAGCATATATGCTGGGCCCGTTTTTCTATTTGAACCCCATGACACGTCTGACTGATTACTATCTTAACATCATGTGGACAGGGGCTTTGTATACTAGGTACAGATTTCTATTCCAAAGCCCAGACAATCCTGACACCATCCCCATCACCCCATGACTTTGTGACTATAAATTAGTCACCCCTTAGCTACAAACAGCTTTTCGACCCATCTGTCTAATATCTTGAACACTAGTAGTTACTATCAATATAGTATAAATAGCTAGTACAAATGTATGAACGAAATCATCCAGAATCGATTATTCTGCCTCCTGAAATTGCTGTAGTCTTGTTTGATAGCTACAGAGCTCAGATCTTGATAGTTTATCCCAAATCTTCGTCAAGGGTCTACTATCACTGTTTACTCTATACTACCTTAAAAGCGAACGCTTTTGATTCGGTTATCCCTTGGATCGACACCGTTCTTCTGTCGACATGGTCACGTGACTCTCATTCATCAGTGCTGGACGCGCCTCGAAAGGCTTAGTCAGCACACAGAAGAGGGACGAACACAGTGGTTCCAGTCACTGAGCAATAGATTCTATTCGTTGAAAGTGTTAGGGATCGTCCACAAAGTAGCTACCTATTTATGAACATTTACTAGGTAGTTAATTAGTTTCAAATGTCCTCAAGAAAGGTTGTATTAATATTTCTATGCTACACTCACATTGGGTCCACAAGATACAACAATCTCTTGATAGTTTAGCTAAGAATCCCCCACGGTCACATGACTATCACATGACCTCAAAAACAGCTCAAAGTCACCTGATCATCCACAGTCACCTGACAATCACCTGACCTCAAGGTCACCTGATTATCTACAGTCACCTGACAATCACCTGACCTCAAAGTCACTTGATTATCTACGGTCACCTGACAATCACATGACACAGTCACATGACCTCAATCCAGCTTGAAGTCACATGACTTTCCTTCGTCACATGATAATCACATGAGCGTGGGAGTTTCTTACATACTCTTAGCTTTACTGTCACAGAGCTGTGACTTTAACCCAATATAGCAATAGAACCTTCCACAGCCTTCCAATAGTTTCCAAACCTTTCCTGAAGCTTCTCTAAGCTTCCACAAGGTTCTTCACAGTAGTAGAAGCCTCTACAAGGTTCCTAGCAGTAGTTACATAAGCTAGATAGATGCAGTATAAATAGCCTGCAGTTTTAGCAGTGAAGCAATCAATCATCTTTCACCCAAACCACTCATACCTTGAGTAACTGAAGTGTGACTTCAACACAGCCTTGTACCGAAGTACTGGCTCACTGACTTGGCTACAGTCTAAGATTGCAGCAACTCTGATTGGCTCTGAGAAGTACAAGAGTGCTCTATTTTAATTGCAGCAGGCTCTGAATAATCGCGCTGCGAACAGCAACATTACTAAGAGTAACTGATTAGTAATCCTGTACCATTAGACGCCACTCTGAGCAGTGATCTAATAGACTTGGTTATTAGTTATTCAATTCACACAATAGATTATTAACTTAACTCTGAGTTAAGTGGGTTAATAGCCTTTTGAGTAATTGATCTTTCTTGATCAATCAACGCACTGCAGATATTAACCTAACTCAGGGTAAGTGAGTTAATATCCTACGTTTGTTGAGTTGGAAAACCAGAAAAGCCACAAGAATAGTGACATACTTGAACTGAGGAAGAGTTCAAGCGCAGAACTATCTTTTCACGTCTTGGGGATTATTGTTGTCTTAAATTCACTCGACCCGCGGTCCTAAGACTCTAGGTAGCTTTCCCCCTTAAAGTATCTGGACCCTTGGACGCCTATAAACAATCTTTGACCTCACAAAGTATTGCACAATCTAAGAACTACACGTGTTCAGTTAAATCTCTATAGCTACACTTCCTGTACCAATACTGATTCTGATTGTTCACCGGAGTATAATTTCTTAATTGGGTTCTCCGTTAAAATAGTTTCAAAGCTTGCGTGTGCTTGTAAAGTCAAATCTCTGATTGAACTTTAGAATTGTGTTTAACACCACAGTTTTACGTTTAGTTCAATGGGTTCCAAAACAGACAGGCACTAATTAACATCTTAATCCAAAATTGGCCAATCGCGGTTCACGATTAGGGAGTGAGTCATGCACTGAGTCACACAGAAATGGGGTAGTGAGTCAGAGTGAAAACGGGTAATGAGTCAGAACTTGTGTTGGCCAATCGCAGCCCACGATTAGGGGGTGAGTCATGCAGAAATGGGGTAGTGAGTCAGGCATGAGTCACGTCTAAGAATAAGATACACCCTTATTCTTAAAGAGGATTAGCTCAACACAGCCTTACATTGGTAAGAGGCCTCTCAGCCAATGATACGCCAGAGTCTGAGCATGAGTCACGTGCCGAGCCAGGCTCTGAGTCATGCAGGACTCATTTCCCTAGTCACAAGACTTTGGACCAATAATACTTCAGCTTGGCAGTGAGTCATGACCCTAATTCTATTTTAGGAGTGTAGTCATGGCACAGCACAGCCTAGCATAGCCTTGTTGCTATGGTAGCATAGGTTGGGCTGAGTTTGTATTGCACAAACTGTGTTGTGGAGGCTTGGGAATAAATTGCTATTTCCAGAGTGCTGAGTCCGAACCGGTAGGTTGGCCAGAGTTTGTGGGTGCGTAAGTGTCCACAGGCTCGAGGGCTCGCGCGCGTCGGAGTTTGAATAAGCAGAGTTGTGGATACATGTGGATTCATAACTCTGCTGCAACAGAATAGAAGTGTTTTGAGCCAAAGACTTCATTAAAAATGGCTAAGAAATGGTAGGAAATTAGAGGAAGTTTAAATAGTTCATCCCCGATGATAGCAATACCAGTATGCTATATTTTAAGGTCACTATTTCGAAAATACATGGAAGTTCTCCTATTTGACCGGCAAAGCAGGATCCCATACACGATCCCCCCTATTTAAACGTACTCGTCACCCTAGGTTGATTCCATATCGCCTACCACCTCCGTTTTGAACCATGCTTCGATCTTGAAAGGCCTAACGGGGCAAGTTTCGAAGCGGTTGCCGACACGGATGCGTGGATCAACGGAACGTGAGTGAGAGTCGAGCGTGGAATTGGGCAAGAGAGAAGGGACTGGTGTAGAAGCTGGAGTAGGGGCCAATCCTTCAAACGAGTCGACTTCTCCTGAAATCAGGGACCGACGCAACTCGATGAGGCGAGCGAGTGACGGCTGCCATAGGACGAGTTGTTTGAGTCAGAACCGTCACGGCTGGGGTCTTCAAGAGAGAAGTCGCGAGTGCGTTTGAGGATATCCCACTCGACTTCAGCGCGGAAAGCACATGCAGTGCGGACTGAAGAGGTAATGAAACCATTGGAGAGAGAATAAGCCGAGTCGGACTCACAGGACGGTTCCGCAGACTCGACGAAAACTTTGCTCAGTTCTGGAGAGTCGGGAACTGGAGTGAGAGTGGAATGAACGACATAATTCTCAGTCAGAGAACCAGGGAAGAGTGGAGAAGTAGGCCACTCCCACGAGCAGTCAGTAGTCTGCGCCGAATTGATCTTGGCCTTCTTGATCCAGGCCGAAAGCTGACGAGACAATGCCTGCCATTTACTGATGCGAGCATGAATCTTGGAAGGAGGGCCAGGGAAAAGGAGGAAGTTGTATGTGAGCTCGGAAAGACGAGGGAAAGGAGGGTGAATCGTATCTATTTCCTTTAACTTTTCCTCCGGAACTGTAATAGGCAGCGGCTCTTGGCTCTCATCGCCCTTCCAGTTATGAGTAGCTGCGAGGATGTACCAGGACTTCATCTTCAACGTTTCCCAGTATGCACAAGCAAGGTCATGTCGAAGGATGGCACATTTGTCTAGCGGTATGTCAAGATAGTCGAAGTCGAAGTTTCCCGGCCGGGTAGTAATCAAAATTAGACGTGTGTTGGAATGGAAATGGAGGGGGAAGAACAGAGCTCTGCACTAGGTTGCCCTTCGAGTTGTGGTAAAGGGAGTAATCGGCTGCGGAGATGTCGGAAAAGGTAGCCATGAGTGCAAAGGAGCAAGAAGATAAAAGTGATTGATAGGGTGTGCGATTTTGCCCGTCAAGGGTGGAGCGTTGAAAGCAAGAGAGATATGAAGAGTTGTAGAGAGGTAGAGGAGGTGTTTTTAAGTTTTCAAAGCGGTAAAAGATGGTGCAAGCCGTTGGAAGGCAAGGTGAAAATTTAGGATGCCAAGTCGTGCGGGCCTGACAACAGGGACATGGATCACGGGTTTCGCAGTCATATGAGAAGGATAGGATCCATACGATCCCTTGGAAACAAGTCTGGAGAGACCTGAGGGAGTATCCGAGTCAATCGGTTCATATCAAAGAAACCGCAGGCGACAAACCGACAAGTTTGCTTGCATGACTTCCTGCGATTCCATGGGTTCCTTAGCCAAGGGAGAGTTGACGAGTATGAGCTGGAATCGAGTCCGCAGACCAGAACGAAGCAATCCAGCGTAGTGGAGGTTGGCTTACTTATGTCAGGGTCCTGTGTCTTGAACGCTCTGAGACGCGCTGAGTCAGAGACACGATAAGCTCCGCTCATAGCTGGCAAGTAGGAAGGCGTGGGACTCCAGCTTGAAGGTCTCAGGGACCGGAGTAGACTCCCCAGGAAACGACGCAGCGATCCTTGGTGCGAATCGAGCAGGGTAGTGGAGAAGAGAAAGAGGAGGTCGAAGAAAAGGGATTCCTTGATGGTTCCTCGGTTGTTGGACCAGATCTGATCATGAATTACAGACCTAGGAACTGTGAACACCAGTGAGCAGGGTGAATTGAGGCTGTGACTGGGATGGCAGCCTTCGAGGCGTGAAATGGAGAGAGAGCCGACGGAACCAAAGTGATCAATCGGATTTCCAGGCACAATGCCACCGGATGTGGGGTCTTCCGAAGATGACCTAAAGACTTCAGCGTCGTCCGTTGTTGTAACAGCGACAAAGAGGTCAAAGGACAGACCAAGTAGAGATGGTGGAATAGACAAGGGAACCATGGATTGGAGATGAAATCCGCATGTTTGAGTGAGCGGGTTGAGTAATGACACGCGGTTGACCATATTAGGAACTCCATGCGGCTTGAGAGTCACTCCAAGGGTTCGGTTATTCAGAGAATGACTAGTTAGGTTTGTCCTAGAGGGTCCAATTGGATTCTCAATTTTTGTTTTCCATCCAGTGTCTCCAAATATTAGATAACTGTCAGGACCTTTTCGCATTATAGAAATTGAGTACTGATTGGAAAAATCATTTCCCAGAAGGATAGGGGTAGCAATGTCCTGGACAACATAGGCTTCGATTTCCAGTTGGACAGGACCAGAGTCTGAGTCAAAAATTATGGGGATAGTGACATAGCCTGAGATCTTGGATGAACCAGTAACTTGTATTAAATTGACTTCCTGGCCCATCTTGACCTCCGGAGGATTCTCCATGGAGTTAAGAGTATTCTGAGAGATTAGAGTGATATCTGAACCTGAATCGACCACAAGGTATTGTGGGTTCTTTCCGTATTCACCCAACCAAACGCAGGTAGTAGCAGCACATGATTCAAGAAAGGCACGACCTGCAGGTTTAGACATACACTTCTTGAGCTTAATCAAGGAGGCAGGAGCCCTACAGGTGAGCTTTGAGTTTCTCAAAAATGTAACTAGACGTTTTGTGTCTCTCAGTAGTCCTTTCCTTTCTCTGGGAGTCTTATGAACAAACTCTCCTGGAGTAGATGGATTGGATGGACTGTTGCCATTAGTTCCATTGGATCCCCCCAGACTGGACGTGCTTTCAAAAACACTCATAGCTGGTTTAGCTAGTTGACAATGAGCATTATGAAGTTGAGGGATGTCCTGAAATTCCCATGTTGAAAAAACAAGGGAGATGCCATGCTGCACATGTTAGAAGTACTGAAGAAACATCATACCAATTCGGCAACTCTATCAACACATTCCTAACACCAAACCAAGTCGCATACACACACCTGAATACACATACAACACTACAACCCATCCCTGAGATCGCCGAACTCCAACACACACACTCGAACCAACCCAATCTACATGTCCGAATACCCCGATATCACGGGAGCCCACACCACATGCCACGACAGTCCAGACCACCCCTATAAACCCTGTACAAGTACGCCGAGCCCAACCCAAGAGCCACACATCGCATAGTCATGTGATTCAATCAAGGGACACGACACGACGAGTTGACCCTGCTTATAGCTGGACCACAACTCCTATTCTTCCCTAAGACCCATTTCCTTTCACAACATGATGCTTTACACTCAAGTAAATCCTGTACAACATCTATCATCCCTCCTATCCACACCCATGCGCCATTCTCCCCATCCCACCTATCCATTGTTCTCTTTCCATAATGTACCAAGAACGCCAAGTCCTACTTCTTGTCAGATAAATAGTCGATTCTGTATACTACAATTAACAGTGAAATACAACTCTTACTCATTCTACATTGTACTAGTCAATTCTGGATAGCATCTATTGTAAGACGCATATACTTAGTTATACGGGCAGATATTTTGCTACTCCAAGCTTTCACTCGACTCATCTCACATTCAGAGATTGAATCATATTTCTATCAATACTAACAAGAGCACATGGGGGACATGCTATGCACAGGGGATATGCTATGCATGGGGACACACTATGCACGCTATACTTGGGGACATGCTACATGTGGGGACACACTACACTTGGGGGACATGCACTTGGGGGATGCATGCTATTCACAGCGCCATGCTACACATGGGGGACAAGCTATACTTGGCAGACACACCGCAAACAAGGGACACATTACAAACAAGGGACATTCTATGCACACTATACTTGGGGACTGTAAGGGAAACCCTGGCTGGTTGTGGAGATCTCACTACCACACAACTGACAAGGGGAAATCCAAAGTATGTATAAATGAACAGAGTATACAAGAGAGGGGATTCTCACCTGACAAGGACAAATCCAAAGAGAAAAGTCTAAGGACCCCCAATGTCAGCGAGCCCGTATTATACTGCGCTGCGCAGCCAGTGACAACACTTGGCACCCGCCATCAACCCTGCATCCCCCTGACCTCCCTGACCCTTGATCGACCCTTGATGCCACCCATTATGTGAGTCACTTGATTTCTGACACTGTTCCGTGAGCGGAAGTCGGAAATTGGAGTGGAACTGGCAAAGCGAACAGAACTGGTAGAAGTTCTCCCAGAAGCGGAATCATTTCCGAAAGTGGAGGCAGAGATGGAATCGGAACCAGAACCGGAGTCGGAAATGGAGTCGGAACTGGGTGTGGTGTCGGAACTGGAAATGGAAAACAGGGTGTCCCCTGACAGGGACACACTATGAGTGGGGACATGCCACATGTGACACGCTACATGTGAGGTAGGGGGGGGACATGCAGACATGGGAGAAATGTGTAGAGTCATTACCTGTTGTGTATTGGGTTTGGATCTAAAAGGACTGCAGTTTCAACTTATATGTTGCACCCCCCAACCATCATCCTAAGTATTTTGGAGATCGGAGATTGGAAGTCGGAAGAGGTTGAGTATTGTAACTGAAGTAGGTAAGGGTTCAAGAATTGAGTTAAGTTGGATATCAGAAATCGAGTTGGAAGATGGAGGTCAGAGAGACAGAGGTGTACTTGCTGTGCTAAGAACAGGAGACAGTGCAAAGGGGGTCACGTATTGAAGTCGATTATCTGATTGGAGAACAGAGGCATACAAAGAGCTGAGACAACATGTCAGAAAGTAGAGGTAAGCAATTCTGGTGCAAGCAAAAGTTATTAGGATAAATGGAGTAAGTAACTAATGTGGAACAAGAGGAACTACAAGGGGGTGCAGGGTAGAGCTGAGAACAATGGGCAAAAGAACAAGGGGCACGTAGGTCTAATTGATAGTGGAACAAACGGAACTCCTGATGCTCCCGACTTCCTATGCTGAGGGTCGAATATGGAAGCTGGTGAATAGAGTCATAAGGAGAAGTATGTGAATAGGAAAGAACAAGGGGATCAAAATGTCAAAGTGTGGATGTTGCGGAATAGAGTTGGAGGAGGTGTAGAGGTACCAGAGTTGGATGAGCAGCATGGTCATAACATTACCTACCTTGGTGTGTTGCTTAGAGCTACTTTCAATCAATAACATGAGTTTTCCTTATCCAAATGAGTTTTACTTACCCCAAGTTTGATTCACCCAATGTGTTTGTCCTTGCTGATGTGTTTGACCTTACCGAGGCATTTGACTTACACCCCTGGGTGAAGCACGGGTATCCACCTAGTCAATAGTAGAAAGCGTGAGGTGTGGGTGGTTGTGGGGGTTTTTACATAAGGCTGACTAAAATGCAAACAAACCACGCATCCAACTTTCTACTGACTTGCCTAAAATGCTGAGTTGCAGTGGACGCCCCTGGTCACGTGACGAGATCGCCTCCAACATTGCTGCGTGCGCACCCACCTTCCCTCAACACTCCTGCCGGCATTTCCTCTGGCTCAACTTTTGGCAACCTCTGGCTTTCCTGCCCACTGTCACTGTGCCTGCTGGATCTGTCTGTCTGCTGCTGGCTCTCTGCATCTGGTGTAAGAATAATTATAGCTATATGAAGAATACTCAGTGTTCTCTTTGTGTTGCAAACAACTATTTTTATTACCTATATGAAGAATACTACAACACATAGATAAGTAAAGAAATAACTCGAGACTTGGAATGTTCCTTACCTCAGTGTTCGCTTCGTGTTGCAAATGACTGAGGGAAGAAAATGTAATAGCTAGCTGCTTTATACTCTAGGGAACAATGGTGTAAGGGCAACCCTGGCTGGTTGTGGAGATCACACTACCACACAACTGACAAGGGGAAATCCAAAGCATGTATAAATGAACAGAGTATACAAGAGAGGGGATTCTCACCTGACAAGGGGAAATCCAAAGAGAAAAGTCTAAGGACCCCCAATGTCAGCGAGCCGGTATTATACTACGTTGCGCAGCCAGGGACAACACTTGGCACCCGCCATCAACCCTGCATCTCCCTGACCACCCTGACCCTTGATCGACCCTTGATGCCACCTATTACGCGAGTCGTTTGATTTCCGACACTGTTCCGAGAGCGGAAGTCGGAAATTGGAGTGGAAGTGGCAAGGCGAACAGAACTGGAGGAAGTTCTCCCAGAAGCGGAATCGTTTCCGAAAGCGGAGGCCGAGATGGAATTGGAACCGGAAGCGGAGTCGGAAATGGAGTCGGAACTGGGTGTGGTGTCGGAACTGGAAATGGAAAACAGGGTGTCCCCTGACATCACCCCCCTCTAGCGTGCTGCGTCCTCGAAGCACGGGACACGAGGGATTGAAAGGCCAGCGAGCGGATTCGGCGAGGGGCACCGGGGTGTGTCCTATAGAACTCACGGAGTTTGTCTGGAGTGGAAACGTCTTGCTCCAGGACCCACGAATTCTCCTCATACCCATACCCTTCCCATTTCACGAGGAATTGGAGTCGTCCTCGCACAAACCGGCTGTCCAGGATCCGTTCCACCACATAGTGCTCTTCCCCATCTACAATTTCCGGCGGAGGTGGCGGACGAGCCTTCCGACCTGGAATTGGGTCCTCAAGCATAGGGAGTAACTTCACCACATTGAAGACGGGGTGGAGGCGGGACATGGACATCGGAAGTCGGAGGCGGTATGCATTCCGTCCAACCCTCCGCGTCACTGTGAAGGGCCCAAGGTAGCGGTGGGCAAGCTTCTGCGAAGGGCGTGTGGTGCGGATGTCACTTGCATCTAGATACACCTTGTCTCCAACTTGGTACTCCGGGGCAGGAACCCAGCGTTGGTTGTAGTACCTTGCCATGTCATCCTTGGCCTTCGCAAGGGCCGACTTGGCTTCCGAAAGGGTGCAGTCCATGCGGTCCCGGAACTCATTGACCGTCTCAAGTCGGGAGTCAGCCTGGCGTGGTTCGAAGCCCATCCGCGGGTGTCATCCGGAGTCAAGCATGAAGGGAGTCTGTTGTGTGGCGGAATGTACATGGTTGTTGTATTGGAATTCCGCCAGTGGAAGTAACTCATCCCAGCCATCCTGCCTCTCATTGACAAAGAGGCGGAGATATTGCTCCAACTCCTGATTGACCCGTTCCGTCTGTCCGTCACCCTGCGGATGGTATGCTGTGGTGGTAGCCAGCTTTATGCCGAGCAGGCGGTAGAGCTCCCAAGTCAGTTCCGCGACAAATTGTGGACCTCGGTCGGAAACAACTTGCTTCAGGAGCCCATGCAACTTCCATACATGTGCAAGGAACAGGCAGGCCGCTCCGAGGGCTGTGATCGTCGTGTGCGTCAGAATGAAGTGGGACACCTTGCTTACCGAATCCACAACATTCATGATCGTGTCGTAGCCATGAGACTCTGGGAGTTCAACGATGAAGTCGACACTAATGGTGTCCCAGCGGGTTTCGGGAATCGGGAGCAGAACAAGTTCTCCGACGGCGGATGTCGTTGTGCATTGGGATAGACGATTTACAGAGAAGGTGATGTCGGGTCTCGTGCACATAGACGCGTACATCATAGAGCCTATGGCAGCACGATATGGTACTCTCAACATGACGGCTATTTCGTCACCACCTTTTGGGGATTGATCGTGGGAGAGGTCTTTGGCAGTAGTGTTAAGTGGGGTCCACACCAGATAGGCAGTATCGAGATTGAAGCGCTTTACTATGCGTTCGATATACGCCGTCTGACTGAGGGATATCGTTCTGGCGACACGGTCACGAGTGATTTCAATGCCAAGCATCCACCTGATATCGCCGAGGTCGGTGATATTGATGTTGGCCTGGAGATCCTGGACGATCGAGTCCATTTCTGCCGTGGTGCTGGCAGTGGCGGCCATGTCATCAGTGTGGATCACCACCATCGATTTCCCATACTTTGTGGAACGTGTGTACACACAGTGGTCGACGGGATTTCGAGAGAAATGGTGAGATGTCATCGCCTTATCCAGGGTTTTGTTCCACTGTCGGCCGGACTGTTTCAGTCCGTATAGTCCCCTTCGTAGTCTGCACACGTGATCCTCTTTCCCTTTTATGATGCTACCCTCGGCCTGCTCCATGTATATATCCTCGTCGAGGCTGGAGTGGAGGTAAGGCGGTTTTTACATCGAGCTGTCGTATTTCCCAGTCAAGGGACGCGGCTAGTGCAAGGATGACACGGAACGACTCCAGGCATGCAACCGGTGAGAATGTGTCATGGTAATCCTGGCCGGCGATTTGGGTGAAACCCTTCGCCACTATGCGAACCTTCAGTTTAGCCACCTTCCCAGATTCATCTCGTTTCATATGGCAAACGGTCTTGCTTTTGATGATTCTTTTCCCGACAGGGACAGAACATCGTGGTACAAGATCCCAGACGTGATGTTTCACCATGGATTCCAACTCGGAGTCCATGCCTAGCTGCCATATCGGGCCGTTAGGTCCTTTGAGAGCCTCGGTAAAGGTTCTGGGGTCCTCTTCTTCGTGTACGATGCCCGCCAACGCCAGATCTTCTATGAAGTTGGCCTCAAATTCCGCGTTCCTCTTAGCAGAGCGGGCGAGGCATGCTAGAGTGCTTGTGGAGGTGATTTTGGCGACGGTTTGTTCAGTGCAGCTGGTGTACGGCAGGTTTTGCATGGCTGCGCCCGCGGCGGAGGGTTTGGGTATGCGTGAGGATCGGCGCGGGATTTCAGGATCAGGGTCGAGGGTGCCGGTAGTATTTTCATCTCTCAGTACATTCTCCCCAGTCGTATCTGCCATGTCATGTGCCTCGCCGTCACCCGGTCCTGTCGGGATCGCGTCGTAGTTACCCTCCTCGTCGTCGCTCTCAGTTGCGTCATTGCAGCCAGATATGAGTCCGGGGTGCAGTGGGCGTAGGGCGTTGTCCTGTGATTCGATGAAGGTGATGTTTCGCGACGTGATGATCTGGCCGGTGGCGCGGTTGTAGCACCGGTAGGCTTTGGAGACTTGAGAGTATCCAACCAGGACACATTCCACTGAGCGGTTGTAAATCTTTGCGACATGTCGGTTTTGGATTAATACAAAGGCCCTGCAGCCGATCTCTCGCAGGTGGGATAAGTCGGGCTTTCACCCCGTCCAAGCTTCATATGGAGTCATGTCATCAAGCGCTCGTGAAGGAGTGCGGTTCTTGAGGTATACCGCGGTCATCACACATTCACCCCGTAAGCTGGGGGGGAGATTTGCATCTGACCTGATTGATCGGGCTCTAGACATGATCGTACGGTGGGACCATTCAACGGTGCCGTTCTCAGCGGAAGTGTATGGTGCGGTGAGCAGGTGTTGAACACCGAGTTGACCGAGGTATCTCTCGTAGTTTTTAGAAGTGTACTCTCCACCATTGTCCGTAATAAATCTCTTAACGGGACGGTTAGACTGCCGTTCAACGAGGGTCTGCCACTCAGTAAACGCAGCGAGCGCATCACTCTTTTTGGCAAGGAGGTAGGTCCAGGTGTGCCTGGAACGATCGTCTATAAAGTTTAGCATGTAAAAGTTTCCGCCGGCGGGTACGTCCTCAGGCCCGGTGATATCAGAGTAGACCACTTCAAGAATGTCAGCCGCTCTCTCTCCTTCACGTATTTTCGGTACAGGTGTTTTGGCCTGTTTGCTGAGGATGCAGTGTTCGCAGATTGGCGGAATGCAGGAGAGGTTGGTGGGAATACCTGTGGCCATGTTTTTCTTAGCCATCGCTATGATGGATTGGTAGTTCACGTGTCCCAGTCGTTTGTGCCAAGTCGCGAGGTCAGCTGGTGCCCGCGCAAGGTTAGCATATGCTTGAGCGGAAGATGTGATAGGGACGTAGTATAAGCCTCCGGTAGCCCTAGTGCCTCTAAGGATCTCTCTTTTTAGTCGGTCATATACGCGGCATTGGTCTTTGGAGAAGACCGAGAAATAGTCGTCATCGTCTGCGAGCTTCCCTACCGATATCAGCCTGATGGTCGCGTCTGGTACGTACAGAGCGTTGCGAAGGGTTATCGACTGTCTGCTTAGGGTGTTTATCGTCACGTCACCCATACCAACAGCTTCAGCGATAGAACCGTTCATCCCTTTTATAGGGCGAGGTGTGATTGGCGTGATCCTGGTGAGGTCGTTCTTACAAGGGGTACAATGGATCGAAGCGCCAGAATCAAGGAAGCGGGGAACGGATTCTGGTGATGCAAGAACATGCTCTGGTTGTACCGCACCGTGCTTGTAAGCCAGCCAATCGATGCTGCATGCAGCATCGTTTTTGTCCGTGCACACGAATGACCAGTCGCTGTCATATAGTCGGTCATCTTGTTGGAAGAAGGATATTGGACGCGACGTAGCTGGTGGGGCTTTGGCAATGTTAGCGGATTCAGTCCTATGCTCCCCCGTGACGTTGGTATCGGCAACAGCAGCAGCGAGAGCGGCAGAATCTTTTTCCTTCTTGGCACAGGCTCTAGGACCGCCACCCTCATCGCCACCGCCGGGGTGCCAGCATCTTTCCTTTGTGTGGCCGGGCTTGCTGCAATTAGTGCAGATGACGTGAGGCGCTTTCTTGGAGGATACAGCAGCTAGGGCTTCATCGGCGGCAATGGCTTGGTTGGCATGGCGGATTTTAGACGCCTCGAAGTGCAATCAGGCTTTGAGACCGTCGAAAGAAATACCGTCCTTCGTAGAGGTAAGAATACCTTCGAGTTGCTCACATATAGGAGTGAAGACGTCATGAGAGAGCGCGTTGAGACAGATCATTATCATCCAGTCGTCCTCCTTGATGGGGCTGGTGGCGAACATTTCCTTCATCGTGTGCTCAAGAGTGAGGAGCGTCACGTCAATGTCAACGCCGGGGGCAAACCGCGTGGAGAGGGCACGCTTCAGGAGAGACACCTGGTGCATCAGACCTAGAGTGGAGAAAGAGTCATGGACCCGTTTCCACGCGTCGGCAGCGGTGGTGCAGTCGGTAATGATGTGGTGCAGCAAGGGGTCCATCATGAGTTGGATGGTAAAAATTAGCGTGGTGTTCTTCGCGGTCCAGAGTGCCTTCTCGGACGGTTGCGAGGCAGGAGGTGGAGCAGAAGAGGGGTCGTTCTTGTCTATGTACTTACTTCCAGAGGCCGCTCGTCGTGAGGAGGGCCTTTGCCTCACTAGCCCACGAGGAGTAGTTCTCGCCACCCACGAGCAGTTTAGACATTTTGGGGCGAGCCCAGTTCTCGGGGATAAAAGAGGTAATAGAGGAAGTCATACTGCGCGGGCAGGGGAAGAGGGAACGAGTGTAGGTACTGGAGGCGAGAAGGAACAACGAGGGTTCTGCACGAAGATTTCTACACAGATAGATCAGTAGTGCAGCAGTTGGCCCATAACCTGTTGGGTCTGTACTACTGTGAGCTCAGACGTTCAGATGATCGTGAACGACTAATATTATGACCTGTACTACTGTGAGCTAGGGTACAGGTGATGATGGGTGAGTAAAGGAAGTAGAACCCAGGAGTATGAGATGGTCCTTACCTCAGACGTTCAGATGATCGTGAACGACTGAGGAAAGGGGACAAAGCGGGGTTTGAACAGTAAGTACTGACACGTCAGTGGGTGTGTGTGGACACGTATCATTGTATGACATCGATATTCCAACATATTATCACGAGCTCCTTTCAGCAGACGAGTGTGCAATACAATATATCATATTCCGAGATGCATATATTCCAGTTCGACGTCTAAATAATTGGGAGCGACTGTTGCTATGCAGCACCCTATGTGAATTACTCATAAATATACATATATGTTTATCCATTGTGTGGCAACATAATATGGTAGTTCAGAGGTACAGCGTTGTGACTCTTCTTTCCTCCATGCCCTTCATCTGTTCCCCCAGCTGGTGTCATACCCCCGTAATTTACGGCAATTCAATTGCTTCTGAAACTCCTGTCTGGCTGAAAATAGGATCGCTGAATTCCTCCATGAGCGAATTGTGAATCTGTCGTGTGGCTGCACGAAAGCTCGTTATGGGATGGTGTGCCGAATGGGTGGTGCCATTAGGGTGAGCAACCCTCTCTTGAAGAGCAAGATGACATCAACAAATGATAATGCTAGAGAGACTCATGTAGCAGTAGGTATATATAAATGATATGAGGCTGCTAGGGTCTCACCTGTTCTGCACATTTGCAAGGATTGCTGAAACATTGACCCTGTGTGTAACTGGAGTCGACGTCCAAGTGTATGCGTGCAATGGACTCACTCTCAAAACCTGTTATACTCAGTATTCGATATGCTTCATGATATTGGACATCATACAGTATCTTCCTGGTGATAGCACTTGCTAATGCTATGGTCAATACAAATCTGAGTTGGTATTAGATGGAACATTCAACGGCGGCGGTCAGAAAGTACATACCCATATCTTATGACACCTAGACCAGCAATGAACAATTTCAAAGTGTAAGGATAAATTAACAGACCTTGTTCAGCCAAAGTTTGGGTCAATGACTTTCAAGGGAGCATCTGAAACTCTCTTGAGCACCTCACGAGTCCAAGGGTATTGTATAGTGTCACAACAACAACCAATGTGTCAAAAAGTATAAGAAACACATTATTTATTGTGGCCATTTGGAATAAGTGGTCTGTTAAACTGCAACTGAACCTGGGAATGTCTATCGTGTACCTAACACGCCAGGTTGAAAAACGCGATTTTTGAGCTTTTCGAGTTCCGCTATAGCGCCGGGCTCAGTTTCCCTACACGTACTAATGCATAGTTATAGTCAGGCATACTCACGGTCAGTCCTCTATTCTTTTAGGTTAAAGTTTATCTCTTATTCCCATCTTGAGGCTCTGACGACGTGCCACTCTACCACCCTCGACGCCACGCGTATTGTTCAGCAGATCTGGTTCAAATCGTCTGGGTAATTGTTTATTGGCTTCAACGACACTAAGCTCAGTTTTATACCTTCATTTTATACCTTCTGGTCAGATTGCTCATGTCATCGTTGTCAGTGATAACCGTGAGAGTGCCAAACTACTGGCGAAAGGTGTGCACAGCTCTTCAAAAAAAATAATTTATTGATATTGACAATAGCGAACAGCATTGCCTACAAAGCCTCTTAATGCTCTAGCGGATGCAGACCCCGCGAGCTCTTTAGCATTCATCAACAAGAAGCTTCAAGAAGCAAGCGTCGAATATAACATCAGCCCAGAGGAGACACAGCTCATTGAACGATTGGGTGGTCGAGCTAGTGATCTTGAAACCGTACGTCCGGCAATCCACGTGACAAATACTTGACCGACCCACTCGACTGATTATTCATAAAGTACGTGCAGGGCAAGGTGTAGCCGACGCCATAGAAGACATTATACAACGTGGAGTGGCAGAACTGCGAAAAAATGCTTTTGGAGACGACGCGGAAGACGCCAAGTGATTATCGTGGACAAGACCACAGACATGGGCTGTGCTCAAGCTCCTCACACAGAAGGATGAGGTCTTATTCGCTTACTACCCATATCCACGTTGCTGACAGTTCCTCCAACGCTAGCTTCAGGGCTGTTGTGAATGTGGCCAACCCATACTTGCCGTCTCTGCGAGTGTTTCGTACAATGTCACGAGCTACAATGCAGGCACAGAAGAGGCATACGAACGTGGACGAGCAGAAGAAAGGGTCGAAACGCAACCAGGCCATGAGGGGGTGTGGCACAACGTTTTTCAGAACTCATTGCTTTCTGTTTCTGCGTCTCGAATTATGAGGGACAATGAGAATGCCGAGAAGGCTTATGTTAAGTCCCAGCAGGGAGACCTTGTTTGATAAAGAAATCCTTTTGAAGTAATAATCCACTACCTCCACAGGGTCGTTGGCGCGACAGCGCAGGTTATTGACAAGGAGGTTGGACTGACACAGAAGTACACAGAACACCCGAAGAACGAGTCACGTACCAGAACAAAAGATGGATCATATATTGACTTAGACCTAGTACTGCCCTGCTACCGCCTAATTCTTTCAGCACTGCGTTGAGCTCACAGAGGTTCCATGAGTATGCAGGGAACAATACGCCTCGTATTGTTCGCTGTATACTCACGGCACCTGTATGCGTGGCGTCGAGGGTGGTAGAGTGGCACGTCGTCAGAGCCTCAAGATGGGAATAAGAGATAAAATTTAACCTAAAAGAATAGAGGACTGACCGTGAGTATGCCTGACTATAACTATGTATTAGTACGTGTAGGGAAACTGAGCCCAGCGCTATAGCGGAAGTCGAAAAGTTCAAAAATCATGTTTTTCAACCTGGCGCGTTAGGTACACCGTAGAATGTCTCATCCCTGACAAAGTGATATATGGACCTGCTTCAATATAACTGCTGCTGTCACTCACAAAGTTAGAGCACCCAGATCCAGAGCCGTGATGTTGCCTCCATTTTTTACTCCGACAAACTTAATACCATATTGTGTTTGAGAAGATTAATGGGAGACTTGAACTTGAAAAGAGATGTGTGCCGACCACTTCAATTCCCAAACTGCCCATATACAGAAGAACTCAGATCATGTATAAAATAATACAAATGTCATACTGGATATGTATGTGAGCAGCCTGCGTTCACGAATAAACCCACTCACCTCGAGCGGGATGTTTGCTGTATCTCCCATTACATTAAAGATAAAGTCAAGTAAGGCAGGGTAGCGAGCAAGCAGGTAAAGGACGGTTCCCAATATGACCCTTCTGGGCCAGATATAGGTAATCTCGAATGGGAGGGTCAAGAGAGTGTCATAGGCGAGCAGTCTTACTTGGATAAGGGATATGTTAACAGCCCATGATTGCTCCTTACACATTGAGGGTAGCAACGTCCACATAGCTGATAGTCAGACTTCTAGATTGTCAGATTCTACTCCACTGAATGGCCTGACCTGCTCACCTATCCGATATACCCTGAATATCCACGCTCTGATGAGATGCCATATGGTGATCATATACTGGAAACTAACTAGGGTAGATATCTGGAAGTTAAAGATGAACCATCCATCTAGAGAACCTTATAACATTCTGGCATGGAAGAGGGGACGGAATTGAGACCGGGGGTAAAGCCACCGCCACGGTTACTTATCCTCAACACGTTCTTCACATGCGTCTCCTTGGAGGATAACTGCCAAGAGTAAAAGAATGGGATGGTACACTCACAACTAGCTCCACACAGTGATCACGATCCAAAATCCATGCACTAGTTATGAGGAAGAAACTTACAGAAACCACTGCCGTCGAATGTGTCTGCGGCAAAGCGGGCATATATGGCGATATTTTGGGGAGTCGCCGTTTCAATCACATCAGACCCTGACTAAAGAAAGGGGATGCATTACAATACCTAGAATCCAGAAGTCCATGCTAACTCCCCGAGTCCCCAGACACAACTGAGTTGTTAGCTCGTCATGGGACCTGGAAAGGCTGCTCCCCATCCTCACGACAACTCACTCTTCGCTGAGCACCCTGTAGACATTCACATCACTGGACCTTCGGGAGAGAAAGTATAACCAATTTACAACCAAGCATTTCGAATGATTGGTTCCAGGTATGGATTTTCTGGGAGATGTTGCTGACTGAGATCGCGCAGTGCCGAATGAGTATCTTGCAGTCACCTGGAGAAGTTCTTCTGATGATTTGTCCAGATCAACAACGGGGCCACTATAGAAGTTTACGGGGTGGTCGCAGTAGGAAAGAACGGCTTAGGTCTTATTAGGCGCCGAGCGCGCCCCACAAAATACAGCGAAGATTACAAACTCCAACACACCTCCTTAATCGAAGCACTCTTCAACTCCAGCTTCCCTGAAAACCAACTCCTGGAATAGCTCCAACAGCTTTCCAATACCGAGTGACCTCCCCGGGTAGAATGAGAATATTGAGGCCTCAACAAATAAGGGCTTACATGAACCGCCTCAGAACACGAAGGCTTGGGTGTGCCATCCACCAATCTCAACAACAACTCGAGTTCCCATGGCTAATGATGAGTCCCGGTAATGACTGGTGACCGGCAACAAATGGTATGTGTGTGTGCACGACATGGTTGGGGGTTTTTCACGCGATGTGGTAAATGCCTGGAACGTCACAGGGCTTTGCGATGAACTTTACAACGGGAGAGCCCTCTCAACCCCAACACCGGGGGAGCACGCGTTTCGATCCCGAGGGAGCCAACAACTAGAGCGAACGGGCGGGGCCCATAACCTATAGAAGTTTACGGGGTGGTCGCAGTAGGAAAGAACGGCTTAGGTCTTATTAGGCGCCGAGCGCGCCCCACAAAATACAGCGAAGGTTACAAACTCCAACAGCCACTGCCTCAGATGCAGTACTCTAGCCATCGAGAGTTGAAGGCTTCTCGATGCGTTGGCTCGATTGCCAGCCATCCTTCATCATTCGGTATGTTATATATCAGACATCAAAACACTGCCAAACTACGATAGAGGCCTACCATCACGGTAAGTAACTCCATGAATGTAGTCTCGGCGCGGTGGGCTGTAGCGGCCTTGATTTTGCCGTGGCTCGACGAGACAGTGCCCTGGATATTGATGACATGCTTCGTGAGCCCAACACGTAATGTAAAACAAACTGAGCTCTAACATCATGTCCAGACATAACCCTACTTACCCTACTCCATCCCACCAGGCCAACATCTGCGACAGCTAGAACGGCCGTTGTGTACCGTGTCCCCTAGTATTCAATACCAAGACCGGGAAGGATAGCTGGAAAAGTTAAAACGATTAGGGTGCGCTTAGATGGATTGTCGAATCCACAAAGTTACGGAAGCACAGACCACAGTCGTTATTTTACCCTTCGAGTCTGAGCTCGGCACCTGCCGTCCGGCCAAAACGCGCACCTCCATCATCGAAACTGAGTGTCGTGCTCTCCTCCCAGTCTAACTTCATCGCTTTCTGACCGAGTTTGTGGCTAACCTCTCGGCTCGGCGTGTTGAACGCAGCACTCATCTTCGCGCACTCTGATCGCTCCGAGGCGGCATTCGAGGGCCGAGTCCTCTCCCGCTTTCATGTGTATTGTCGTGGAAAGGTGTCCGTAGCACACGAAAAAAACGTCAAGCTCGGCGCCTGAAGGCTTGCGCTGAACCTGTGGAACGAAGGAGATATAATAGTCTGATATTCTATGATCTCAAGTAGATCGTTCCTTTATATACAAAATATGATGTCCGTTTGTATTACCAATCTCTTCGAGCTGCTGTGCCGATGCGATGCCGGTGCACCAGCAACCCGGGGTCGAGAGCGATCTCGAACCTCCGGCTAAATGCGTGCCGGCTCTGCCTCGGCGGTGTCATCGTCCCGATTACTAACACTCCCCCTCAGCGAGAAGTCCCTTCGGCAAAATCCTAATTTCCCTAATAGATACCTATGTTGATGCATGTCTAATCCCTTTGTAAATATGTCCGCTACGTTCTCCTTCGTCGGTACGTATGTAAGTGATGCCTCGTGAGAGACCACTTTCTCACGGATGAAATGATATGCGACATTGATGTGTTTGGTACGCGCATGATACGTTGCGTCATGCGATAGTGTAATGGCGCCTAGATTGTCTGATCGAAGTGACGTGGGCTGGGTTTGATCGATTCCAAGTTCCTCGATAAAACGCCTCAGCCAGATTAATTGCTTGGCGCCCTCGGTAAGTGCCATGTATTCGGCCTCCGTGGTAGATAGCGCGATCGTTCGCTGCTTCTTCGAGCTCCATGCGATAGCTCCCCCTCCTAGTATAGCTACATAGCCACTAATAGATAGTGCGTCGTTTCTATTAGCATAATCCGAGTCGACAAATATTTCGAGGTCGAGACCAGCGTCTCGTCGGAAGATTATGCCGTCGTCACGTGACCCCTTGAGGTACCTGAGCGCGTGCTTGATCGCCGTCCAGTGCTCGGTTCCGTAAGTAGTAGTGAATTGGCTCAAGTGTTGTACGGTAAAAGCCAAATCAGGTCGCGTGCTGAGTGCTGCATACATGAGTGATCCGATCGCCTTGGCATAGGGTACTTCGGCAGTTGGACCTGTTGAGTCCATGGGTGTCGTGAGTTTGATCATTTTATGCAGAGGTGTAGATACCGAATGAGCCGTTGTCATGTTGAATCGATCGAGTATGATGTCGATGTAATGTCCTTGTGACATGATCAGTGTTCCCTCATCCCTATTCCTCTCAACTCTAATTCCCAATATTTTCTTCATTTCTCCTAAATCTGTTAAGGGGAATTTCCCATGAAGCTCCCCCTTGAGCTTAATCATCCCTCCTTTGGAGTCAGCAAATAGTCCAAAGTCGTCCACATATACTGATATGACTTCGATTGAGTCCTTATCTTGTCTGATGTAGACACATTCATCGGCTGTACTTTGATGGAAGCCGAGATCGAGTAGTAATTTGCGTAAGCGCTGATGCCAAGCTCGCCCCGATTGCTTGAGTCCGTAGAGCGCTCTGTATATTCTTAGAACGCGTCCAGATCCATCGTCAAATCCGTCGGGCTGGCGCATGTAGATCTCCTCATCTATGGTTGAATTGAGGTAGGCGCCTTTGACATCCATCATTTCGATTTCCCAATCGAGTGTGTTTGCGATCGCTAATAGAACACGTAGTGAATCGAATTTGACCACGGGTGAGGTTATCTCGTAGTAATCCATCCCTGGCCTCTGTGTGAATCCTTGAGCCACAACCCTTGCTTTAGCCTTATCGAATTGTCCATCCGGTTGTGTTTTGACAGCGTATACCCATCGGCAACCGATAGCTACTCGTCCGGGTGGTAGTTCTGTTAGCTCCCATGTTCCTAACGTCTTGTGTTGGTCCATCTCAATTTCCATCGCTTTCTCCCAGATCGGCGCATCATCACGTGATACCGCCGCTCTGTAATTCTCAGGTTCAGTGACGATTTCTCTCGTTATGTAAACCTGCTCGGTGCGTCCTGAATTATTCAGTTTCCGGTAATCCGGTCTTTGAGTGATACGCGTGCTCCGTCGAATCTGTGGAGCTGGCGCTTGTTCAGGTGGATCAGGAACGGGTGTTGTCTGGGGTGATGACGTCTGTGGGGTAGATGTGATCGGGTCCGGCACATGCTCGCGCGGTGAGTGCTCCCCCTCGAGCGGTGCCGTGTCGTCATCGTCGTTATCTGGGATAGGGTAGAGTTTGTTGTCGTTTTCGTCGAATGTAATATTTCTTGAAATTTGAACATGTTTTGAGGCTTTATTGTAATACCTCCAGGCTTTTGCATGTTCTGCTACTCCGACGAATATATGCTCTTCTGCCTTTGGATCAAGTTTGGCTCGACGTTGATCCGGCACCATAACCCAGCAATTTGTCCCGAATTCCTCTAGACGTGCTATGTTCGGCTTCTTGCCGAATAGTGCTTGGAACGGCGTTGCGTCATCTCCAAGCGCTCGCGTGGGTGATCGATTTTTGATATAACACGCGTAAGCCACGGCCTCGGGCCAGAGTATTTTTGGCAGGTTCTTGGCAAATATCATTGCCCGTGCGTGCTCGAGTAAGGTCCGGTTGAGTCGTTCGGCAATTCCATTCTGGGCTGGGGAGTATGGAGCTGTGGTCTCCATGATAATGCCATATTTTGCACAAAATTCCTTGAAATTTTTATTGACATATTCCCCTCCATTATCCGAGCGAAACCTCTTCAGTTTCTGACCTGTTTGGGTCTCGAGGAATGCCTTGTACGTCTCGAAGTGTTTGAGCGCTTCATCTTTGGTGCTCCCAAAATAGATTACGGTGTACCTCGATTTGATGTCCGTGAAAGAATAAAAGTACTTTTCACGTGATGGTCCCTCGGTCTGGGCAGGTCCCCATACATCGGATACTGTCAGGTCACCGACCTGTTCTACAGTGTCCTCGGCTCTTTTGGGGAACGGCTCCACATGCCGCTTGCCTTGTATGCATGCCTTGCACTGGCTCGGCTCGTTTGACTCGTCGATCTCAAGTCCGGTGACTAGATCGTTAGATTTCAACAACTTTATGGAGTTTATATTGACGTGCCCTAGTATCCTGTGCCATTTGTCCCATGACCGTCCCTTTGCCGCTGCGGCAAAGTCCCGTGCCTCGACTGATCGAGTGACCCGTGCCTTCATACAGAATAGCCGCCCACGCTTCTGTCCCTGTGCGAAGGTAACTCCGGCGCGTGATTTGAATTCGACGCCGGTGCCTGAAAATGTGGCCGTGTTGCCCTTATCAGTTAGCCGCCCTACACTGATAAGGTTGTTCGGCGCATCTGGTGCGTGTTTGACGTCACGTAGCTCGATCGTGTTCGTCTTGGCGCCGACCTTGAATTCCATGTAGATCGTGCCTCGGCCTTGTGTATGTAGTACCGCATCAGGTGAAATTCCTTCGATTTCAGATGGTTCCTCGGCATAGCTAGCGAAATCATTTCGGCTTCTAGCTATGTGTGTTGTTGCCGCTGAATCGGCTAACCAGTCGGATGCGGATATAGCACTGTATGCTACCTCCTTAGATACAAATGCGAAGTCCTTTTCTTCTGCTTGTTTGACTGTTTCTTTGTTCCCTGATTTGAACCATTTCGGTGCTTGGCCCTCCTTGCCGCCACCTTTCGCCCAACAGTCCTTCACGTAATGACCCTTCTTGCCGCAATTTCGGCACTTTCCCTTTGTTGCTCCTGAGTCATCTTTCCTGGTCCTGTGACGTTGTTGCGCCTTAAGCGCCGTCTGCCGTGCCGATCCAGCTTTCCGTGCTCGATCCTCATCGAGGACCCGAGCTATTAATATATCAGCTGTTGTCCCGGCTCCACTGGCGTTTACTGCCGTAATAAACGCCGACCAAGAATCTGGTAATGACGTCAGCAACGTGTTCGAGAACTCGGTGTTACTGATGTAATGCCCCCGCGCATTCAATTCCTGTTGAATGCCGCGGAGCTTGCGTACGTGCTCCTCCATGTTCGCGCCATCCTCGGCAAGCGTCCGGAAGAAATCTCTTCGGAGATTTACAATTCCCACTGCTCCCTTAGATTCGAATATAGCTTGTAAACTAGTCCATACAGCAAATGCAGACATCGTCTGATTGATGTAAACTAGTTGTTCATCGGCAACTCTGAGGCAAATCTCTTTTCTAGCTTTCTTGTCCTTCCTTCTCCAATCGTCGATCTCCTGCTGCTCGGTCGCAGTGACGTTGTCGGCATCTGCCGGTCTCGGTTCCGTCTCCCTGCCGATAGCCACGTCCCACAGATCTAAGTCATCGAGTATCCACTCGAGCCGCCGGCGCCACGCCGCGTAATTATCCCCGTTCAAGGGGTCGATCTTGTACGTGTTGTTGCTACTCGACATCGTCGATCGGTATTGAGTTATTGGAGTATAGAGCGTAGTTAGATTTGTAGTAGTTTAGTTATGCGCGGGGCCCATAACCTGTGGAACGAAGGAGATATAATAGTCTGATATTCTATGATCTCAAGTAGATCGTTCCTTTATATACAAAATATGATGTCCGTTTGTATTACCAATCTCTTCGAGCTGCTGTGCCGATGCGATGCCGGTGCACCAGCAACCCGGGGTCGAGAGCGATCTCGAACCTCCGGCTAAATGCGTGCCGGCTCTGCCTCGGCGGTGTCATCGTCCCGATTACTAACAGAACCTATCGTAATACAGGTTTCTTTTCGCTCAGGCCGCTCAACATATGGGTGTCTAACGTCTGTCAATAATGAAGTCAAGGCAACACCCTGTGGGTTGATCCGGAGGGCCCCTATCGGCTCGAGCGAGAAGAAAACCTTATGAGGTGTCCACAGGGGGCTTTTATTGACCCCAATCTCCGAACGTTTTTTTATTTTATTTTATTTTATTTTTTATTATTTTATTATTTTTATTTATTTTTAATCCAATTTATCGTCTTTTGGGGCGCGGCCATATGTAAGACGTGACTGTCTGTACCCGTTCGACATGGTCTCTATGACCTCTCTTTCTCAGTCTCCGCTAGTGCTCCGTGGGCAAAGCCCTGGGCGTTTCCATGCCTCCGGTGGCGAGGTGTGATCGCGCTTTCCGCGCGGTTTGCTGCTGTCTCTTGGCTTCTCCCTTCTTCATCGCCCGTCGCCTCCCCTCATCTCTAGGTTCCCGTGTGTCTGTTCGAATCTCTTTGTGCCGCTTTTGTACTTGAACAGCGGTTTCATCGCCTTCGGCTTGGCTAGTAGCGTGTTGAGTTCCTTCGCGCTCCTCCGCAGCGAGTGCTCGAGCTGTTTTCTCTGCTCCTTGTAGGCGGGACATCGAAACAAGAAGTGTTACACCGTTTCGTCTGCTCGTTTGAATGCTGTGCACCCGAACGTTGTTACGTGGTGAGACTCGAGGTCACTGTCGTCGTCGCAAAGCAGGTCAGCATCGGTCTTCGGCTGCTGGAGTGCTCTGCGACGAATGGACGCGTTATATCAAAGCCACTGTCGACGGTGATACTCTGCCTATTCTCACAAGAGGAAAAACAGATCAAAGCTCTAGCACTGGCACCAGTGGCAATGAGCCTCCGGTTGATGTACTGTCTTTCGTTCAGACACTGGCGCAGCCCAAAGGCGACGATAAAATCCATGTTCCTGACGGGGTAACATCAAGTACGGGAATCGATTGTGGTTTGGCGTAGACGTGGCGAACGACGATGACTGGGAAGACCATTGCGGTGGAAGTTTATGGTCCCCTGGCTTTTGACGGGTCATCAAGTACCAGCTCAGCTTAAGTAGTCAGTACCCACAGATACTCAAACTTTGACTCGCGACTTGTGCTATGATGCATGAAATTCAATGGGAATTGACTGGGTTTTAAGCCGCTGGGAGTGAGCTCGACGGTGAAGACGCCTCACAAACATCCGTGTAGTGGAGGGCGAGATCGGCATCAGATTATATGCTTACTTCCGGAGAGAATATAATTGCATAACGTTGATATCCAGGCTGCCTATGTATATTACTGATCCGTCGTGTTTCGACGGCCTGAATCGGAAGAGTCTCGTGTATAATTTTATTCGTGCATAGCGCATACTATAGCCTACGTGTGGAGCGACAGAAAACGATCAAAAAGATGCTCAGTGAATAAAAAGGAAAAAAAAGACGTCGAGGAAAGAGAACAAAAGAAATTTCTTTTCACATCCCAGGCATACTCGGGGCGATCTAGCCTGGTGGGTATTACGCTGTCCCCAGTTTCATATCTCATAGCTCGATGTGTCAAGGTCGTGATATGATAATCCGATGTACGATGTCCAAAGGATACGAAGAGGGGGACAAACGGGAAGAACGCGAGGTATAATTGGGCGCCTGCGCGGCATACGCGGATCGAATCGGCCGATGCTGAAGAGGGAATGAGCGTAAACGTACGTTTGGGGAGGCGAATATGTTGCTGCAACTCACATATTCGCTTGTGACTCACTTATGACGGCAAATCATTTATAGTCCTCCTCCTCTCCCGACGCTCTCCATTCACAGGTGGCGGCGGATGCTCTTGCCCCTCCTCCGCTCCACCATCAAGCGAATTCCTCACCCTCGAACTCCTTAGCACCCGCACATTCGGCAACCTCGCTGTGTCCCCATCACCAGACTCACCCGTAATACTCAGACTCCGCTTCCGCACGTCCCTCTCCTGCTGTTCTTGCAACCCAACTAGCGCACTCCCTGGTGACGCCTCCCCCTTTACTAACGGAAACGCCGTAACCTCCCCCGCCGCACTCACTGTGTGCGCGGACACCGCGGTTGTGGCCCCTGACGAGGGAACAGGAGGGAAGATCGCTGTCCCGCGTACGGTTGCGTTAGAGGTGTTAGAGAATTTGCCGCGTCGGCGGTTGGAGCCTCTGCGATCTAAGGACTCGGAGGGGAGCGAGGGAAGGGGCGGAGGGACGGTGAGGGGGGGTAGGTTGCGGTGCCGATCGCGCAGATCAAGGTCACGGTCTACGGAGGTACGGTCACGGTCACGGTCTAGGAAGGTGCGTGAGGCCGGGATCGGCGATGGATAGTTCGGGTCTGGAGAATCTTGCGATGCGGGTGAAGCTTTTACAACGCGCGGGGTGAACATTCGTCGAATAGATACGCGGTCCAACGCTGACGAACGTTCATTCTCGCGCGCTGTTTCTTCGCCGTCTTCCCTTGGTAGTCCCCGGCCTCCATCCCTCTCCCGGTCACACGTCAGGCTCTGAGACGTCGAAGGACGACTATTCGGCTCCACTCTCGCCGCCATCCGCCGTGCCGGCGCCTCTGTATCTTCCCAGCTCCGCCGGGCCTCGCGATACACCGACCCCTCAGTGCTACGCCTCCCATCGACATTCGCACTCCTCCTCCCTGTCCTCGCAGGTCTATCTTCCCCATCTAAACTCGACCGCCCACTTCCCCCCCCTCCCCCACCAAGGTCCGGCGAGTCCTTCCCACGCTCTTTCACCGCCTCCCTCACAAGCCTTCCTACACCTAATAAAAGCGCAGTCACCGTCCTCACAAGCTCATCGCTCACCCTCACGCTTTCGCGATACTCCCCCCCCACCTGGAGCCACACCTCCGAAGCGTCGACATGCGTCGCAGCATCCCCCACCTCAGCCTCGATCTGCGCCTCGAGCGCATGCGCATTCCGGCACGGAGCAACGTATTCAGCCCGTTCGCGCTCTGCACTACGCTGTGTGCGATGCGCGTTAGGTCCGGAGCGGACGAGGACGTCGGTATGCGTGCTAGCTGCGTCTCGAACATGGTGAGGGAGTCGAGCATTAGCCGGGCATGTTCCGAAGATGGCGTTTGCGGGGCCCGGCCATAGGGCGAGGTACGCGAGCGTTCGTGCTGTGGGGTGTGCCGTGACATCGTTCTCTCTGGTAGCGCGTATGACGATCGATACGTTCGCAGCGGAGTCATGCGAGGTCCCTCCTCATCTGCACCATACGATCCGAGCGATGTGTCTGCCTGTGAGGCACCACTAGACAAAACGCTGTGAATATTACGTGCTGCCCCATACCGCACAGAGCCAGATGCAGAGGGTGATGTTCGTGGATCCTGTTCCTCGTCGGGAAGCCCAATCACAACTTGCGCAATCCCACGCCTCAATTCGCCCAGGTCTCCATCCCTACTGCCGTTCAGTGAAGGCCGGCTCCAATCCACCGCTAAGCCGTGTTCGGCGTTGCGGAACACCTTCAGGGAAGCATCTTCCGAGCCACGACGGGGGAGTCCAGCGGTAAGCCTTCGCCCACAACACTACGACCTTCCCTCCCACCCAGCAGGCTCTCCGCACTTCCTGCATGACGCGACTGTCGCCGTCCGAGGATCATCCCTCGATGGACTGCTCCCGTTTCCATTAAGTGCCACCTCGTCCACGGAACTCCAGCACTGCACGCGCCTTGAGAACGTTGACGGTCGCGCAGGTCGCTGAGCACGGGGAGATGTGGGCGTCACAGAGAAAGTTCCACCAGCACCAGCAGATTGTGGCGAGGCAGCCCCACGTGCGACTAGGACCGCCTGTGATATCGTACGCTCATGATCCTGCGTGCGCTGCGTCGACCTGGAGCTCTCACCGACGGACTGCACCCCGGTCAGCTATACAGCGATACTGACGGAAGTATTAGACGCACCCTGCCGTCAAGGCTTCTGCGGCCACAGCATTCTCTAGGCCCTGGGGCTCTGGATTTTTTTACTGCCACTTCCGCGGGCCTTTTGTGGCTGTGCTGGCAAGGCCTCATCTTCAGGATCCGACTGCTGTATCGACACTCGACCGTCTGCCTGAGCCGATCGCGGCGAAGGTGATCGACGTTTGCTTGCGAGGAGTGTTTGGTGTCTGACCAACTTAGGGTTTAGCAGGTGAGGAGGGAGCAGACCTTAGACGCTGACGTGGTTCGCTGCGTTGTAACACAGGGGTATGCGCACGAGGAAGGCCCCGATGGTGTGCCCGGGTCCATTACAGATGAACGCAAATGGTTGGCTCGTGAAGAAGGACGTACGCAGCTAGGATGCTACTGCTCGCGCTCAGTTTCAGAACCGGAATCCCTAGTTGAGAGGGTGCAAAAGATACGCGAGAGCTTGGGCTTGCTGTAGCTGAGGACGAAGAGGAGAAGGTGGGCGGGAGGGGCGATCGGGAACGCGAGGATGAGGTTGAGGGTGCAGATGGTGAGGAACAAGAGTGAGATTCAGGCGAGGTAATGGAGGAAAGCTTGTCGATTACATTGATAAGACAGTTCACAAAGGTGTGACAAGGATATGTGTGAACATTCATTCCAGGACATGGGTAAATCAGATTGATTCGCGAGTGGCTTGATCATACATACGCGCATGGTGTAACAACGACGGCAGGAATGTGAAAATCAATGTACCGCATGGGAGAAATTGAGTGGCCGGAGAAGATAACAAGCTATGGGTCTGGCGCATCAGAGCAAATAAAGCACCTTTCTGTTTCTTTCGGTCAGTCTTTTGACTCGCTCCAAAGTGGAAGACGAGGGCCTGTAGTCTGCATCCTTCCTCTGTCCGGGATATTTTTCATTTGAAAGCCTTGCTTTGTCATCATCGTCATGATCTGGTACAATTATCGTCGTCGTCACTGAAAGATGTGTGCTTGTTGCCGTTACGCATGCCCGTGCGTCTGAGGCTTCCGGAAGAGGTTGAATTGCTATCGTCTGTGCTTCCAGAGGTTGTTTCTGGCGGGGAGGGCAGCTGAGAATGAGTTGACGAAGCCGAGCGAGCTGGAGAGGGTGGCGACGGGGGCGGTGGTAGTCGGATAAAAATTGCACTAGAAAGGCGGGCGCGAGCTGAAGCTAAGGAAAGGCGGCGAAGGGTCATCGACAGTCGTGACTGAGCATTAATGAGTAAAGGGGAACACCACGGGTAAAACGGGTCCAACGCTGGGAACGAGTTCGTGGTGGCTTGTTTGTTTTCGGCGCCTCGTCCACGTGCGTATTTATTCCATTCCAGCAAAACTTATTTCCAGACAAGTCTTGGGAACTTCAACTTGGCCACGATGCGTACTTTATACACCTCCAATACGCTTGTCGCTGCACAGTATTACGACGTGTATTCCCAACGTAGTTCCATACATACAGTAAGATGTCATCATAATGGTTGACTCCTCGGCGTCTCGTCCTGAGGTGTAGGCTCCTGTACTTTCTTCTCCGCCTCCTCTATCGCCTCCAATGATACGTGCTCATTGAAGTTCAACACGGCACTCAGCACATCTCGCACCACACTTTGGAGTAAATGACGAACGTCACACGTCCTGAACCACGGTAAGCGTCTAAGTCCTTTGTTCGACAAGAATAGCAAAGCAGTACGCAGTCAACCCCAAGAGACCCTGCTTTATTTGGTAGGCCTTGCGTGCATCTCCTTTCGCGTCACTCAGAACCGGGCACGGCAGCCCAGCTGATGAATCAATCTCTTCTGTTTCGCAACAGCGTCGCCACTGATACCGAAGACAGCAACGTTCTATCGCTTAAACACTTCCACCTCTAGAAGAGTGACAGCAACCGGACAACGACACGTCGATATACAGAGGCTGGTCGGAGTATCTGCATACTCTGCCAGTGAGTCGAGATTCCAACCTGCCATGTCCTCAGAATCATAAAATATCACGCGTCAGGCCCCGCATTCTTAGGCACCTAATTGGATCCGGATGTACATCAATCTCACGAGAGAGTGTTCCTTGGGGTACGTACCATTCCATAATATCCCCAGTTTTTCCTGATGAAAGGATCTAATTATAATTAGAATAGTACCCATGTATTTACGGCAGCGACTTGCGTCGCTGCAAACGATCGAATCCACCACTAAATATCTTATCTAACTTGAGCGTCTTCGACCTATACTCCCAGACGAGGATGATGTCAATATGGAGCTGGGGAACTCGAGTCTCGCGCGCAAGCGGTTAGTGAGTACAATGTTATGGGTTTACGTAGAGCTATGCTTGTTACTGACTAGTCTGTGCTTGCACCTTTCAGACGACGAGGATCATGCTGACAATATGCTTGGTCAACCGGTAAGTTCCGCGCACACGATTCACCTTTTCTTCTCGCCGATCTACGTTTTCTTGGTGGGCAAAGCGGGTGGATCAGATGTAGAGCCATGCTTGCACGAAGTCATTGAAGGTTGGAGCTGAGGTGACGTGGTGGTGTTGGACCGTGTGGTGAATTGTAGGCGTAGGTAAGAAGCTTGGTGCATCAATTGATACGCGAGCACGTGCTCAATGACGCGTCCATGGACACTTAACCCTAAGAGACCATAAGGGTCCATAGGAGCTATTTCCAACCACCATGTCTTCCGCGCCGCAGAAACTGCTCCAGACTCCATCTATCGCCCTCGCTGTTCAAGGAGGTGACCAACATGCCCTGCCTACATCCACACTCGACGCAAAACGCCATATCAAAGCTAATGCAAGTGCCTTAGGTGCTCCACACCGCCGCCTTCGCTGAACACTCGCGCCTCCCCCTTTTCCGCTCGTGATATACCCTCCTCCTTCTTGGATCTCACTCGCACATTTTGATGTGTTCTTCTGGCTGCTCGCATCACAGCTAAGGTGAGTGCCTCGTTGCTCCACAATGCTGAACACTCGCGTCTCCCCCTTTGCCATTCGTGGACACGTGCAGCTACGTCAGCGGCAATAAACACCGCCCACCTACAGTCATAGCTTCTTCCACAATCTGTTTGTACGACTCGCACCAGCTGATCAATCACTCCGAGTCATCCTTGCCCCAATGAGCCTCGAGTAGCCTAACCATACCCCCGGTGACTTCGCTGCGAAGCTGCCACGTCGTCTTCTTGGTGCCGCTCCCTTCTCCAGCACAACCCGAACAACCCCATCACCGTTCGAATCACCATGCGCCATGCGACCGCCGCCGCCCCAGGGTGCTCCTTTTTTGCCCGGGTGGCTTCGGCGCCTCTCAGGCTTTTTTTCCTGGTGACATCTGCTCGACTTTCCGAACGTGACTATCCCGAAGACACGATACATATGCTGTTCCCATGCCAAGTCTCGTCCCGTCCGCCCCGCCTTTACACCGGGCTACGCAACGCTGTCCGTCCTCTTCGTCGTGTCCTACGGCTTGCACGTCAGCTCCTGGCCAGACGCAGCTTCCGCCCTCCACCGCGCTGTTGCGCCGTCCCCTCACCGTGCTCGTCATCGCGCACACGCTGTATACACTCCGCCTCCTACTCCATTCCTACAACTTTTGCGTAACGTACAGCCCGTGCCCGCCCGCACACTGGGCGCCGTGCGTGCGCGTCTCGGACTTCGCCCTGTTCGCGCTCGCATCGACTGTCCTGCCGTACCTCCGCGCTCTCGTCCTCACCTCGCTCCTCACCGCCCGCTCGGCGTGCTCGCCGCTGCATTCTTCGCCGAGGTTTGGTGGGTCGATGGCGAGATTGCGTTCCGTCTTTCACTGGGTTTTGGTGAATCAGCTGCGGGACCGTATCAGGATGGAGGGGTGTGGCCTGGCCTGGTCTGCGGTGGGAAGGCAGCGGCGAGGAGGGTCATCCGTATTTCGCAATGGATCCTATATTCCACTGTACATAACCGGCTCAAAACTAACAAGTTTGATAAATACGTGCGGCATTAGCACATTGCGATACCTCAATCTATGACGATCACCTGCTTCACAATAGGTTGAGCGACCGTTAGGTAGTGGGTTTTTGCATTCAATATCACCGGCACAGCAGGGATGTCCGAGGGTGACACCATCAGTGACCACCGATCGTATCCCATCTACGATGACAATTTAACAGGCGTTGAGAATGGAAAAGCACAGCTCACAGCTGATCCCATTGGCATCTTTAGAGACATGTGTGCACTTCTCACATGCATGATTCCAATGCTCCTGCCCAACTCCCATCATACAATCATTGCGTGCTTCAAGAGCGGGACGAAGGCGATCTGCTTGACTTGAGCACTGGTGAGGGATTTGTAATACATCCGAGCGCGCAGTAAGGTCAAGGAGGAGCGAATGGATATAAAATGTGTTCCAGACATCTTCGGAGTAGCATGTTAGCTTGACCTTCCAATCTCGTGGCAAGAGATTCTTGATGGTTGGAGACAGAAACGCTTGATTAAATATTATGTCGCAATTCGTAGCTGAAGTCCTAAACGGAAGTTGATGATTATTGAGCATTCACATTACCTTAGGACTTACCAAGGTGAATTCATCATGGTAGCAAAGATTTCACAAGCAGAAGATTGAAAGAAGAATTTTGGGGACACCTGGATAACATCAGGGACACCCGAGTAGTAAGTGCGTAATGATGCTTGTGCATGAACACGGTAGTTGTGGTGATATCTTGTATGACAATCTCACAATAACCTTCAGTATTATTGTATACTAAAAATATGTAACTCACTTCGGCAGTAGAATGAAGTTGTATAGCGTGGCATCGGTCCATATTGTTTTGTCAGTAACGTTGCGGCATATGTACTGGGTTCTGTAAACGAGGACGAGCCCACTGGGGTGTACTTCCATAATGCTGACATTCTGGATCAATGCAGACACGATGAGGTAGAAAGAATTCATAATAGGCTGCAAGTGATATGTTAAATACAGGCAGCGAACCACTCGGTCAGATTTACCTATGCTATGAGCCGGACCATGCTTCAGAAATAAAGGTAGAAGTGAATTTGATCGTTGGAATTGAGGCTCTCTAGAATCGGTGGCCTTGGTCCAAGCCATATGCTTCCAAGTAAGCCAGATATATTTTACCATTTCGGTGTCCAGCCCCAGCACATCACATATAAAATTGTGCACAGAAATTGGCAGTGCATCTGGGGGACCAATGTAATCGTAAGGCTGGTTCCATGTTATTCGCTCGCAAAGGTGTTGGATAAGGTTGACAAATGTGATAAGCTGTTCAAAGCTGACAGCTTGAAGGAGACTGAGGTTGACACTAAGCAGTGAAAAAAGTGTCGACATATCGCTAGAGTAGATATATACAAACAGCGGAGCAATTCGTGCCACGGTAAGCTTAGGAGTGTGCTCGTCGTGGCCGGCGATGAGTCCGTATGTAACGTTGTGGGCCTTAGGCCCACAGTCAACTATATTACCTAACGCATTCTAGGGTTTGTCCATGGACGCGTCCGCGGACCGGCGCTCCCCATGGCTGGGGCGTTCTGCAAAACCCAGGCACACTACTGTATCAAAGAACCAGGCACACCATCAAAGAAGCAAGCATCAATGAATGCCATCAAAGAACCTGGCACCCCCACGAAGAACCCTGGATGCCAAGCAAACCCCGTCGATCAAGCGATGGAAATTACGGACAATCTGGGTGACGACCAGGTTCCCGGTGCTTGGACTGCATCAAAGCGGTTTGCTGTATCTGAAAGCGGCGCTTGTAGACGTGTGTGGGTCCAGCCCCCACCATCGTCTGTACGTGCTTCGCAAGAAAGCTAGAGAGATCTTGATGTAGAAGACGATATAGGAGCACTTCACCTTGAAGCTATAAAATCGAGTCTTCATTCTGATTGCTGCAGCAAGGCGACCTGTGAGCTACCATACTCTTCCTCTCCGGAGTCTCCGCTCTCTGGCCGACATCAAAATCGGACTCCAATCAGAATCCACAGGCATTGGAGGTGTTATCAGCAGAATACTGACCAGTGATAATGACTATCATTGTCGATCATTTTGCCTACCGACCTCGGCTTATCCCACATCGACCACCATGGAGTAAATTTGAGAAAACAACCTAGGTACGTGGCCATTTGAGCCCAAGTTTCGAACGGTGATGAAGTCCCTGCTGGGTCAATAGCAGCGGTCGTCGCAATTCGGCTCTGTAAAAGCATGATGATGACAGTTGTCTCTGGAGGCGGATTATAGTAGCAGTTCGTCAGCCTAGCTAGGTGTTTTTAAATTTTTAAATGCAGCCACGATAAGAAGGATTTACCCATGCTCAACCACTCCCGGCCCACCGCATCACCTAGAGCCCATCCTATTCCGGGTGTAACATTTTGCCATTCATTTCCATATGTAACACTTAGTGTGTTATGGGTGTGGGTGGATATCTTCTGGGCTGCCGAGGAAAGAGAATCCAGTTGCGGATTATGGCAGCCCGCTGCCTAAAGCATTGAGCTCCAGAAAACTGGTCACCTATTTGGAATTACCTGTGCATGTCAAGAATTCTATCCGAAAACACATAATCTTAAGCAGTCTTGGGGTCAGTTCAGAATCAGGACGCTTCTGTCTCCTTTTCTTTTCTTTTAGGTTAGAGGGGACTTCTCTTTCGATGAATCTTGGCTGTTCTCGAGAACAAAGCGTAGGTAATCAGCAGAATACCTCAGATGAGGATCGATCTCGAAGCACAGTGGAGCTCAGCGTGAAATTGAAAGTGCTAAAATATGTTTTTAAATTTATAAATTATAAATGTTTAGCTGTTTATTTTTAATAATTATACTAAACATATAAGATTCGAACTTGAACCAGGTCGAGTTCGAAACCAATTCCAATTCCAACTCCTACCTCAGCTCCAGCCTCCACTCGAGCTAGATGTCAAAGGCGGCACCAAAACAGAGGGACCGAAATACAACGATAACCTGCCGTGCGGCACAGCAGCTCGACACGTGCAGGTGGAGAACAAAGGATGGCAAGGGTGTAGGATGGATGAGGGATGAAAGGAAATAACGCATCTCTTAAGGGTCTCCTCCACGTTAACCTGCCCTGCCCTTGGCGGCGTCGTGGCCCTCTACCTCATCCGGCTGCACGTATGCATCGACGTCCCGCCTCTCCCCCAGGTGCTGGATTTGCTCGCATGAGCGCTGCACCTTTTGCATGCCGAGGTCGGCAGATGAGCGCTTGAGGAAGTGGCCGAGGGACGAGTCGGCGCTGACGGGAAATAACGGGCGGGGATCCGGATGTGAGACGACGCAGCACGCTGGACTCACAACGCACTGTCCATGTCCCAAAAGGGCGCAGCGGCCTGCTCAAAGTGGGCCCAGTTTATGCCGCTGCTGAACCCATGATTGTCCTCGTCGAGGTCAAGGATCTGGAGGAAGGTGTCCATGCCGGGCCGGGAGTCAGTGTGGGCGGAGATTCTTGGGCAGACACTGCTGAGGCGGTGGTCGTCGTTGTGTCGGGGGTGACTGCTCCACGCGATCACTCGACAGCTGGCCATGGGGACACACCTCCTCCGGAGAGTCGTCCCTCCCGCTGCTCGCAGTCGCTCGTGCTGGTTTGGAGGGCGCCATGTTCGTGGATCAGCTGTTGCGTGAGGTTACCATGAGGCAGGAAGCAACATCTGCACTGCGCAAGCTCAGCTACTGAATCGAAACAGAGCGACAGGCGTACAATGTCGTGAGCTCACCAATAAACATGCCCTTACCCCGTGACATACTATTGAGAGAGTCGTAGCCACTAACACGCCGTTTCCGAATATCCCAAAGCCAAATTCTACCTACCCAGAATTGACAGGCGAGGCGATTTATAGTACGCCTTCGGAAGATTAACGTCCTTGGAGTCGTCGATTCGGTTGTCAGTTCGTCAGAAAGTGAGTACGCACACACAGGCTGTGGCATGATTTTTGACTTGAAGGCATCACGTGATAGAGGCTCAAAGGATGAAGTAGACGCCGAGGTCAAACAACTCCATACCGTTCTAATTGCCATGGGAGGGCGGTCCAGGCAGAACACCATATTCAAGCTCTGACGACTGTGGTGCACAACCTCATCAATTTGGCCCCAAACATTCGCACTTCCACCTAACGCTGAGCACAGCCGAACAGGCTGGTTGCGGTTCGTCATCAGGCATCCTAATCCGTAGTCTGTTAGAGCCACTTGATTTCGCGCAACTGTAGCGTTGCTTCCTTCGTGTTTTTCACCTTGGGGTAAGTTCTCTTCGACCTGCCTGCACCAAAACTTATAATGTCCTAGTTATTAGGTGGCAACAGGATTACAAAAACGCCATGACGACCCTGGAAATGATTTACGAGGAGGTCACCGACCTGGAAGCTACCAAGGAACCACTACCCTCGCAACTGAAAGCGGTGGACAAGACTTTTTTTATTTATTTTTATTTTTATTTTTTTTATGTCATTTTATTCGACCGCAGGTGTACCTATGATGGTCGCTGCATGCATTGTACCTAGAAAGGGCGGGCCTTCCTCCTCGCTCCCTGAGGCTCCCACCCGCTGCGTTCTCGAGTGGGCAGTGGCACCGGCGACGGACCCTCTCCCCCGCTGGCCCAACCCCCTCGGGGTCGTTTACCGCCCCCCTCTGTTGTGAGATAAGGTACTCCCACTCTCCGCTTGGTTGTTACATCCCATGTGGTTGGTCTGTCATGCTAAGTGCTCGGCCGCCGGAGCGGGCCTGCACGACATGTGGGAGCGCTGCAGCCATAAGAGAATCAAAGAAAAGGGGTCCGGAGTGTGTTGTTGCGCCATGTCGCCTGGCCGTCTGGTCCTGAACCCGATCCCGCATTCCCTGCTGTGTTGAGTCTTATCATGTCGTTGCTCGAGCTAGGTGGATTGATGGGTAGAGGTATCAGCAAGCATAGTGCTGTGTCGCTGTCCTTTCCGGTCATAATCATAGTCATAATCACTGGTCCTGTCTGTGTGGATGTGATCTCGTCATCTGGCAGGTAAACGGGGGGTGACATCACCGAAAGTGCCCTCTAATCGCTTTGTCTCTGCCACGTAGAATAAGAGCGCTGTCATCCCCTTGGTGCTCCCTAGAAGTGTCTTCGCCGACTTGGACCTGCATCCCATCTTTCGACAAAGTTTGTGTCTGGCGTGCTCGTAGGTGTGGCAGTCGAACAAGAAGTGGTGCACTGTTTCGTCAGCTGATGAGAACGCCGGGCATAGGGGCGACGTGGCCCTCTTGATTCTGTGGAGATGGCTGTTGAGGGGGGCGTGGCCCGTCCGTAGTTGCGTGATCAGACTGGTTTGGGCCCGGGTGAGGTCAGACGTCATCTTGCAGTAGCTCTTGGAGGGGAGGCTCTCGTCTATCTTCTCCAGTCTGGCAAAACGGGGCGAGACCATCCACTGTCTCCGCCATTTCTGTCTTTGTTCTGTGCGAAAGCACTGACATGCAGCAGCCATGCTGCGCGGTAGTAGCTCCGGTGATAGGAAGGCAGGGAGCTCACTCTGTGGACTGCTATCTCCTTTAGCTGCTCTCCTCGCTTCTGAATCCGCCGCTTCATTCCCTTCCACATCATCGTGTCCGGAGATCCATGTGACCTTGAGCTTGACTCTGCGCCTCCGCGTTGGCATAGCCACCCTGTTGGCCATGTTGTTGGCGTGTTCTAGGATGTGCTGAGCTGGCCTGGACCGTACGCGGCTGATGGACTGTATGATGGCCTGGTTGTCCAGCAGGATCATCGCCTCCTTGATCCCTTTCTCTCTTGACAGGAGCTCGAGGGCTAATACTACGCCAATCACCTCTGCCTCATATGTGGTATGGTCAGCTAGTGAGCCCAGGTGATACCTCACCGCTTTGATCTTCTGTCCTCCCTTGTACAAGACTGCTGTGGCCCCTGCCCCTTGCTCCAGGCCAGAGCCATCTGTATAGACCTTGGCGTCCGCGGTGTTGTTCATGTCGTCCTCCTTGGACTCCTCCCTGGTGGGCGCTATCTCTGTGGTGAAGAGCTGGGCCGTGTCGGGCGGCTGCAGGGCCGGCACGATTTTCTCATAGGTGTCGGGGGTAAGGTGGAAGGCATGAAGAAGCTGGTGCAGCGAGGAGGGGTGTCTTTTCACTAGACATCTAGCACATGATCGCGCTGGCCGGTGTAGCGGGTGGGCCTTTGGTAGGGTGATGAGTCGGAGGGCCGCCCGATGACACACTTCCCACATCAGCAGTTCGATGGGCATGATGTTGGTGTGGGCCTCTAGGATGTCCGTTGCTGTCGTCCTCATCGCGCCAGTAATAGCCACGGTTGCTATCCTCTGTACCGAGGTTAGTTTTTTCGCTACACCTACCGACCCCTTAGCATTTTTTCCTCCCTCCTGCCTCCTCACCGGGGTGAACCAGACATCTGCAGCGTACGTGAACTTGGGGATGGCTACAGCTCGGTACAGCTGTCTCATGAGGCCAGCACGCACACCTGTCAACGGTTTAGACAATCTGCAAAAAAGCAAGGTCCACTTAGCAGCTTTTGCCACGGCTTTCTCTGCTTGTGTGTTCCATCGCAGCTCCTCGTCCAGGAACATGCCTAGGAACTTGTGGGCCTTGGCCGGCTCGATATCCACGTCATCGTAGAGGAAGTTAGTACCTGCACGCGCTGGATCCGGCACCCTCCTCCTCGAGAAACACACCACCGCAAACTTCGTCTTTTTGAACCTGGAGTTGTGGGTGATCGTCCATTCCTTCGCGCCACCTGGCTTCAACAGCATCTCCCTGAGGCTGTCGTAAGCCTCCTCGTAGGTGTCCCCTTTGGCGTACAAGTTTGTGTCATCCACAAAGGCGACCACGGCCTGTCCTTTCCTGTCTGGGATGTCTAGCAGGTCAGCGTTATAGTATAAGTAAAGGATCATGGATAGTGGGTCCCCCTGTCCTATGCCATTGTCTATCGCCACCCAATCAGATGTGTAGTTGTTGAATCGTAGCTTCGTGCGCCTGTTTGCTAGCATCCTTTCCACAAACAGCACATACTCTTCCGGGACCCGCCACTTATGCGTGTTATGCAGGAGCCGGTCTGTGACCGTGTTTGGAAAGGCACCCTCGATATCCAGGAACAGCATTACCGCCACCTTCTTCCGTTGCCAGGCCCCTTTGATTCTGTTAACTACCAGGTGCAGGGAGTCTGTCGTGGTGCGCCCAGGCCTCCCCCCAAAGTGGTTCGTGGGTAGAAGGTGGTATTTCTCTGTCATGTACACCAGGTCCTCTGACACAATTGCTGTCAATAGTTTGCCGATGGTGTTGAGGAGCGCTATAGGCCGGTAGGCTTTAGGCACTTCATAGCTGGCCTTGCCTGGTTTCTGGAGGACAATCGTGACCCACGTCCTCCAGTTATCGCTGTATGTTTGCAACGTGAAAGTGGTGCGGAAGATATGAAGGAGGTACTCAGCGATCAGATCTACCGTCTCCTTCAAGATGATGTTTGGAATGCCATCATCACCCGGTGCCTTGTGGGGCTTAAGCCTGGCTATCTGTCTCCTAATCTGGTCCTTGTGCAGCTGGAAGCTGCATGTGATCCTTTTCGGATAGCGGAAGTGCGACGGGACCTGTGTCTCAGGGGGCTTCGGTGGAAAGAAGGTGCCGGCCAGGAGCTTTGCTCTTGTCCGTGTTCATCTCGGCCGACCACTCCTCCCCGTCCGTGGTGCGGCCTCTCAGTGTTGGTATCCTGGTCTTGCCGCCATCTGATGCAGGGTTAGACAGGTATCTGTTGGCCGACCATAGCATGTGATCATCAATGTCCTCTAGGTAGTTGGCCCAATGCTGCGCCTTGGCTCTTTTTATCGCCTCGCCGTATTCGACACTGACCCCGCGATGTTCCTGGTGGGAGGGATGGTCAGTGATCGCGTAGTAACAATATGATTCATTGTTGATTTTGTTCTTAGCCTTCTTAAGTGTTGTAAGCTCCCTACTCCACCATCGACGTGAGTGTGGCACCGGCTTGGAGAGCGGTACTACTTCGCTGATCGTCTCCTGAATGGCAGTCATCAGTGCATTGACAGCCTCGCTGAACTCAGCTAGCGTGTCCAGCTCTTTAGGTCCTGGCACTTCCTCGAGCTGCTCCTCCAGTTGTTCCCTAAACAGCTCCCAGTCGACCATTCTGTAGTTCCAGAATGGGGCCGGTGGGTTGTGCGTCGCCTCTAGGTCGAGTACTGTGAGGACTGGCATGTGATCCGTGCCCATCCCCCATAGCCTGGGGCTAGTGTCGCACGTGATAACTGTTTCGGCCACATTGTCAGTGCAGAACACGTTATCTACCCGTGTCCAATTCTTGGTAGCCATTGATTGTAGGGTTGGTGTTCGTTTCGGTAGCGTCATTACCATATTGTAGTCCACGAATAACGATATGAGTTCCTCGGCCTCCCTGGTTGCCGCCGCCGTGAACAGATGATGGTTACGCTCTTCGTGCCACATAGCATGATGCCTGTTGAAATCGCCACACCATAGCATGGAGTCGGTTTCCTGCTAAATGAGGTTGCGGCGCTCCCTGTCGATGAAATGGTCGAGTGCCCTGAGGGTGTTGGAGTGGTCGCAGTCGTTATATATATTGAAAATAGTAACTTTGCCTTGTGGGTGTTGGAGCTGGATCACGGTAACATCGTTTGTGCCTTCAAAAGAGACCTGTGACCACAAGTTGGTGTCCAGGCTGGCATTGACTAGAATCACTGATCTTTTTGCGGAGACATCAGCGAGGTGAGAAGTGGGATAGATCACGTGCCAGTTATGATTTGCTCTTGTATTGCCCAGGGTGTCGATGTAGGGTTCTTGCAATAAGATGACGTCCCATTCCCTGTGTAGGGCCGAGTTGATAAGGTCGTAGTGCGCTTGGTTGGACTTGTTGAGGTTTTGTTGATAGATTCTCAGTCTCATTGGTATGGGATCTATGGTGTAAGACATTAGTTTCGGCCCGTCGAGGGCAGCCCGTTATCACTATTCGTGTTGCCCCATCTGATGTTGGGGCCCAGTTCGATTCTGTTGGTCGAGGTGACGGGGCTGGCCCGCTGTCGAGGGGATCGAGAGCGTGCCCCACCAGTCCCCAGTGGTTCACACTGGGTGCATTGGAAAGGGAGTGTCGATTGTTTATACTTACCTTTGCGGTGGGTGGCTGTTTGCCAACCGTCGTTATCCACGAGAGGCGGTCCTGGCGTTGTCCAGTATGGTGGGAGGGTAGGTTTTGGCACCTGTGACACGTGCGTCCACGGCTCCTCCGTGGGGAAGTATGGCATTTGGTTCTCTAGGAGCCTGGCGGTGATTTCCTCGCACTTGCGAAGGAATGTAGGGCATGCTCTGTCCCAGCTGGCATGGCCATCCAACTTGCAGGACGTGCAGCACAGCTTCCCTACCTCAGCGCAGGCCAACGTCTTGTGTCTTTCCCCGCAGGTGCCGCACGTGTCGAAGGGCTGCGGGCACGTGTACGACAGATGGTTCCACCCCTGGCATTTTAAACATCTGGTGGGTTCCTTCTTGCACTTTTCTGCGTATATCCGTTTCTGACAGATTATCAGCCCGTTGGTCAGGACTTTATTGGCCACCTCCGGGCTGGTGAACGTGACCAGCGCGTGGCCGCAGGTCTGGCCCGCTGCCCGGCGGTGTGTGGGCTTAAGCCACCTCGCCTTGTCGATCGCGCCACACGGAAGTTTGTTGTAGCCTTCTATGGCCCTCAGCTCCTCACCTCTGTCCGGCCCGAAATGGAGTGGGATGAATTGCAGCACGATCGGGAACAGTCGCGTTTTCATTCTTGCGTCCGGTGCTAATGCGTTTGTGAAGTGTACTCTTCGCTGTGCCTCGTTGATCCACTGTGCCGATCCCTCACTTTAAAATTTGAAGAGTATTCCTCCGTTGTTCAACCTCCTCGCACTGATGATCGTGTGGCTGGCGGAGTCGCTGATACCGTCCAGTATGTCATTGGCCCGTTTTGCCAGGGCTGCGTTGTCCAGTTCCGCCAGGACCTGTTCCCCTGGCTCCCCTGCGTTGACCAAAATCTGCCTCTGTTTTACCCCTTCTCGTGCGCGCACTCTTGCATCGCAGCTCCACCCTGCCGCTGCGGCATACGACACGGGCTGCATCTGCCCTCCAGTAGCGCTGTCGCCGCTCATGGGCGGGCCCGCCGGTATCTGCTCCACAACCGCATCCACTATCCTCTGTGCGGTGCCATCGCTCTCTTGTCTGAGCTCCTCTACGGTTCCAGCTAGGCTGTCGGTCGACGACCTGATCCTGGTCGCGGCCTCCTCTATCTTCTGTATGACCGGGGCGAAGACCCCTTGGAGGCGCTCATTGACGTCGGTCACTACCGATGCCACGGTTGAGCGATCCGCCAGGTCCGTGATCAGAACGGAGATCGCTTTCATCCCCTCCTCCAGGGTTTTCGACATGACTTGGGAGTCGGCGAGGTGGAGTAGTGCCGTGGCGAGATTGTGGTAGGTTATGGTCTGTCTCTCTGGTATGAGCTTCTTGGACAGGAGGAAGTCCTGCGCTGTCACTGCGCTGATGGTACCCGTTGCCTGCTCCGTCTCGCTTCTGCGGGTGTTCTGGGAATCGGAGCGCAGCCGTCGTTGGGTGTCTGGGCGCTGCGCCGCGTTTGCTGGGGCCAGCCGGCCCCTACCGGCGGCGGCAGTCGTTGGGGCCACCATTTTGGTGCTGGCTGTGGATGCTGTGGTTGTATCTATGTCTAGAGAGTTTCTACTAGGATTAAACAGTGGGGTAATGTAGTGTGTAGTTTTTTTGGTAGTCTGGTAGCGTGGGAATTTTCTTTGTGGATGTGGTAATGGCTCAAGAGCGCTCCTGGACAAGACTTCAGCAGCCGTTCCTGTTAGCGTCTCGGAACAGAGGGTCTCAGCAGATTGTGGCGAGGCAGCCCCACGTGCGACTAGGACGCCCGGTGATATCGTACGCTCATGATCTTGCGTGCGCTGCGTCGACGTGGAGCTCTCACCGACGGACTGCACCCCGGTCAGCTTTACAGCGATACTGACAGAAGTTGTAGATGCACCCTGCCGTCATAGCTCCTCCGGTCACGGAATTCTCTCGGTAATGGGGCTCTGGATTTTTTACTCCCACTTCCGTCAGCCGTGTTTGTGGCTGTGCTGGCAAAGCGTCATCTTCAGGACCTGGCTGCTGTATTGACACTCGGCGTGACCGTCTGCCTGAGCCGATCACGGCGAAGGTGGTCGACATTTGCTTGCGAGGAGTGTTTGGTGTCTGAGCAGCTGGGGGTTTAGCAGGCGAGGAGGGAGCAGACCTAAGACGCTGGCGTGGCTCGCTGCGTTGTATGATAGGCGTATGAGCACGGGAAGGCCGCGATGGTGTGTCCAGGTCCATTGCGGACGAATGCAAGTGGTTGGCTCGTGAAGAAGGACGTACGCGGCGGTTTACAATTTCACTGAACCGGTCGCCGCGACGTACAGTTTGTCCAATCTCTCCCTACTAATCGTATCGTGAAAGCCCACTCTGAGAGTTAGTGTCCCGTTCGAGTATAAGGAGGCGTGTATAGCTTGGAACACCGTCGTATGCAGGGATATGACATGACGTTGATATTCCGGGCAGGGAACGATCCGAAGGCCTTGTACCATTTGTGGGCACATACCCTGCCAGTGAGATGTCATGCTTAGATGCATAAATATCAAGCGCCAGACCCCGCATTCTTAGTCGCCGAGGTCCGGATGCACATCATGCTATAAATGGCGATGTTCCTGCTCCACGATCGACATGGCTGACGTGATCGATCACCGCATCACTCTGATGGCAGAAGCTGTCGTGATGACACAGCCACCTGGATCTAAATATAGTAGCGGAGAAGATCGTGCGCGGGCGCTAAGTATCTCCCTATTCCGGATGTGACCGATGCTGATCGCTCACCATTCCGGTCGTCCCCCATCGAAAACTGTGCACATAAGATGTCTGCCTCCAAAATTCCGTCTAGCCCTCGCTTCCAAATCCCCGCCATCACTATAATTATTATGGCCATAACCGTCAACCTGTGGCTGACAAGGCTGCTGCCGCTGTTAAGGTGCGTCCTCGCGGTCTGCCCGGATGATCGAAACTTATTCCTCGTTGTTCGTCGCAGCCTGACCAGCAGAAGGGTGCCATGGACCGGGCCAAGGATGAAGTGAAGGCCATGGTGCCTGCCGCGAAGCTGGGCGACCCGTTCTCCCGCAATGGCAATGAGAACAGCGAATTGTTGCTATACTTTACTAGGCCGACGCAGCCGCCTTCCCACACGAATAATAGCCGTGCTCGTAGTCATCTGGTGGATGTGTGACAAGAAGCGACTCAATCACTATCTAGAAGTGTTTGTACCTCTGACAGACGGGAGAAATTCATTGTATCATGTGCCAAACATCACTCACACCGCAGTTCAAGTTCCACCTCTGATACTTCAAGCAAGGTTCATGGTTCGAAAAAATTGTCGCTCACTTGTAAATATACCTTTAGCAAAATAGTACCATCATTGGTTGCGTGCTACATACATGCATGTTTGGGTAGGACACCTCTTTCTTCCATGCCTACATGTGATGCCGTCCATCTACTCTTCCTCTCCCTCAGGTGGCGTCATACCCCCATACACCTATCAGACCTCTATTGATACCTGCCCCGTCGACGCCGCTATTACAAGGGTATTGTATTGAGTCGCAAGAAGGTATGATCCATCAAAAGAACAGCAAGGACGACTTACCAGTTTGCAGTTCAGCACAGACCTCAATAGAGGAATCATCCACAGCACTCCCAAGCTCCCTTCCGTGATGGATTTCCTCAAGCTCGATGCCCACCACTGCGGTAGAAGAGGGGCCGTCCTTCCCATGAGGTTCTGAAGTTCCAATCTCGCTGACACTTGGATCGCTGAATTCCTCCATGAGCGAATTGTGAATATGTCGTGTAGCTGCACGAAAGCTCGTTACGGGATAATGTGCAGAATGGGTGGTGCCATTAGGGTGAGCAACTCTCTCTTGAAGAGCAAGATGACAGCGACAAATAACGATGACAGACAGACTACATGTAGCGTTAGCCATATATCTTATTGTCTAGGATCCTTCTATCTGACCTGTCCTGCACATCTAGGAGGATTGTTGAAATGCTGGGCTATCGACCTTGTGTGTAACTGGACGTCCAAGTGTATGCATGCAATGGACTCACTCTCAAAACCTGCTATACTCAGTATTTGGTACGTCTCGTAAATTGGACACTATACAGTACCTTAGCAGCAATCCCAGATGCTAATGTGATGCTCAATACAAATCTGAGTTGGTATTACATGGAAAGTTCAACGGGGGCGGTCAGAAAGTACATACCCATATCTTATGAGACCTAGACTAGCAATGAGCAATTTCAAAGTATAAGGATGAATTAACAGACCTTGTTCAACCAAAATTTGGGTCAATGACTTTCGAGGGAGCATCCGAAGCTCTCTTGAGCGTCTCATGAGCCCAAGGGTATTGTATAGTGTCGCGACAACAACCAATGTGTCGAAAAGTATAATGAACACATCATTCATTGTTTCCGCTAGGAAAAATGGTCTGTTAAACTAAACCGCAACTGAAATGAGATTTCTCACCCCTGACAAAGTGATATATGGACCTGCTTCAATATAACTGCTGTTGTCACTCACAAAAGTAGAGCACCCAGATCCTGACCTGCGACGTTGCATCCAGTTTTGACTGCGAGAAACTGTAATATGGTATTGTGTTTGAGGATAGATTAGCGACAGACTTTAACTTGAAGAGGGAAGCGTGCGTACCACTGTCGCACCTAAGCTGCCCATGTACAGAAGAAGACCGAGGGCTCCAAGCACCCACCGCATCCCTTGATTGTACTGGGTCATGGCGTATACTCGGGCCCATAACAGTCCTGCAAGGGAGGGTATGTAAGTTTACAACTGGGGACTTTTACCGGTATACGGTTACCTTCTATACCTGGAAGGATCACAATGGCCAGACAATTTTGGAAATGAACCAATGGGTTGCACACTCTGTTTCGGCATCAGAGGATGTATGAAAGAACACATATGTCATACTTGATATGTATGTGAGCAACCTGCGTTTCACGAATAAACCCACTCACCTCGACTGTGATGTTTGCTATATTTAAGGATACCGTAAAGATAGAGAAAAGTAAGGCAGGGTAGCGAGTGAGCAGGTAAAGGACAGTTCCTAATCTGACTCTTCTGTGCCAGATATAGGTAATCTCGGGCGGGAGGGTCAAGAGAGTATCATAGGCGAGCAGTGCTACTTGGATCAGGGATATGTTAACAGTCCATGATGCTCCTTACACACCGAGGGTAGCAATGTCCACATAGTTAATAGCCAGACTTCTATATTGTCAGATTCTACCCACTGAATGGCCCAACCTACTCACTTGTCTGACATAACCTGAATATCCACGCTCTGTTGAGATGCCATATGGTGATCGTATACTGTAAACTAAGCAGGTTAGATATCTGGATGTTAAAGATGAACCGTCTACTGAAAGAACCTTATAGCATGGGATGGCAGAAGGGGACGGAACTGACATCGGGGTTAGGGACACCGCCACGAGTAGCTACCCTCGTTGACAACGTGTCTCCGCGCGCGTCTCCATGAAAGATAACACTGCCGATAGTCAGAGAACGGGATGGCAATCTTAACACTCACTCCACGCACCGTGATCCCAGTCCAAGATGCATGCACTAGTGATGATCAAGAAGCTTATAAAAACACTGCTATAGAGCGCATCTGCGGCAAGGCGGTTAGGTATGACGATCTGTTGGGGAGTCGCCGTTTCAATCACATCAGACACTGACTAAAGGGGATGCACTACAATACCTAGAATACAGGAGTACATACTAATTACCCAAGCCCCCCGGCACGACTGAGTTGTTAACTCTTCATGGGATCCCATCCTGAAGACGCAGTACCTCTAGACATCGAGAGTTGAAGATGATTTGCCTCGATTGCCAGAGAAACTTAATCCTTCGGTATGTTACATATCAGACATCAGAACACTGCCCAAACTACGACAGAGGCCCTACCATCACAGTAAGTAACTCAGTGAGTGTAGTACCGGCACGGTGGTCTGTAGCGGCCTTGATTTTACCGTGGCTCAACCAGACAGTGCTCCTGGACGTTGATGACATGAATCGTGAGCCCAACATGTAACATAAAACAAACTGAGCTCTAGCCTCATGTCCGGGCATCGCCCTACTAGAACGACCGTTGTGTGCCGTGTTCTGTAGACCCGGCCTGGGAAGGATAGAAGGAAAAGCCAGACATTATAAAACGATTGAGGTGGGATTAGATGAATGTCGAATCCACAAAGTCACGGAAGTGCAGATCATCCGTTATTTTACGCTCGACGACCCTGATCGTTGAGTCGGCGGTGCGGTCGGTCGTGCCAAAATTATGTAATGCTGGAGCATTTTCCGCAGCCACCCTTAGATCGCTGCGGGACACCCGGCACCGGCCATGTCCCGTAGCTGGTACGGCGTACCATATTCTCCACTATAGAACTGTGCTGTGCTGTTCTAGTCATTAGCTTCTGACTTTCAGTTTGTGGCGAACGTCTCTCCTCGGCACCGCATTTTGCCCACTGGCTGCGGCATTCGAGGCCTCTCATCTCTGGTTGCCATGCGCATCGTCGTGGAATGGGTGGAATGGATGGCCGTCGTACTTGCGAAAAGACTGTCACCGCAAATGGCTGTGAGCGTACCGGTATTTTCGATTACCTTGATCTCATCGTTGGAAGAAGCACGCGTGGCATCTCTGCCTCGTTCCTCCCTCGCCTCGCCATTACCGTAGACAAATCAGTTGTGTAAGCAACTCGCATGCCAAAAGTTGGAGAATTATACTTACGCGATTACCTGGGGCGTTCTTAGTGGTGTAAACTCTCCGCTTCCCCTTCTCATGCGTGTTCCACTGTGTTGGACTCACTAGTGCAAACGTCAAGCTCCGCACCTGAAGGCTTGCGCCGAACCTATGGTAATACTGTTTTTTTTTCGCTCAGGCCACTCAACAATGCATGTCTAACGTCTCTCAATAACTTGAAGCCAAGGCAACGCCCAGTGCGTTGATCCGGAGGGCCGCTGTCGGGTCGAGCGAGATTCCTGAAAACCTTTGAGGTGTCCACGGGGGCCTTTTATTGTCCCCAATTTCCGAACGTTACGTGGTGAGACTCGAGGTCACTGTCGTCGTCGCAGAGCAGGTCAGCATCGGTCTTCGGCTCCTGGCGTGGTCTGCGACGAATGGACGCCTTATACTAAACCCACTGCCGATGGTGGTACTCTGCCTATTCGCAAGAGGAATAACAGATCAAGGCGCCATGGCTGCACTAGCACCGGCAATGAGCCTCCGATTGACGTACTCTCTTTCGTTCGGATACTGGCCCAGCCTAAAGGCGACCATAAAATCCATGTTCCTGACTGGGTAACATCAATTACGGGAACGGTGGAGCTTTGGCTCAGACGTGACGACCGACGATGGTGAGAAGATCATTGCGGTGGAAGTTTATGGTCCCGCGGCTTTTGACGGGTCATCAAGTACCAGCTCAGCTTAAGTAGTCAGTGCTCAGAGGTACCCAAACTTTCCACTCCCGACATGTTATGCCATGACCATGAAACTCAACGTTCCCAGTGGGTTGCAATCTAATTTATTTTTAAGCGGCTGGAAACGAGCTCGAGGGTGAAAATCTCGACGCTTCACAAACATCCATGCAGTGGAGGGCCAGCGCGGTATATGCTTACTTCCGGAGAGAATATAATTGAATACTATACCTTTATTCGTGCATAGCGCATACTATAGCCTACGTGTGGAGCGTCGAAAAACGATCAGAAAGATGCTCTGAGAATAAAAAGGGAAAAAAAACGTCAAGGAAAGAGAACGAGAGAGATTTCTTTTCACATCCCAGGCATACTCTGGACGATCTACCCTGGTGGGTATTACGCTGTCCCCAGTTTCATGTCTGTAGCTCGATGGTTCAAGGTCGTGATATGATAATCCGATGTACGATGTCCAAAGAATACGAAAGGGTACAGACGGGAAGAACGCGAGATATAATTGGGCGCCTGCGCGCCATACGTGGATCGGCCGATGCTGAAGAGGGAATGAGCGTTAACGTAAGTTTGGGCGACGAATATGTTGCTGCGACTCACTTATGACGGCAAATCATTTTTTGTCCTCCTCTCCCAACGCTCTCCATTCACAGGTGGCGGCAGATGCTCTCGCCCCTCCTCCGCCCCTCCATCAAGCGAATTCCTCATCGAACTCCTCAGCCCCCGCATATTCGGCAACCTCCCCGTGTCGCCATCACCAGACTCACCCGTAATACTCAGACTCCGCTTCCGCTCATTCCTTTCCTGCTGATCTTGCAACCCAACTAGTGCACTCCCCTGTGACGCCTGCACCTTTACCAACTGAAACGCCGTAACCTCCCCCGCCGCACTGACTGTGTGCGCAGACACTGCGGTTGTGGCCCCAGACGAGGTCATGGCACGGAAGATGGATGTCCCGCTTACGGTTGCGTTATAGGTGTTAGAGAATTTGCCGCGGCGGCGGGTGGAGCCTCTGCGGTCTAAGGACTCGGAGGGGAGCGAGGGAATGGGGGTGGGACGGTGACGGGGGGTAGGTTGCAGTGCTGATCGCGGAGATTATGAGGCTGAGCTGGGCGATGGATAATTGGGTCTGGAGAACCTTGCGATGCGGCTGAAGCGTTTACAATGTGCGGGGTGAACATCCGTCGAATGGATAAGCGGTCCAGCTGTGATGAACGTTTCTCCTTCTCGCGCCCTGTTTCTTCTTCCCTTGTTAGTCCCCGGCCTCCACCCCTCTCCCTCTCCCGGTCCCGCATCAGGTTCTGAGACGTCGAAAGATGACTATTCAGCTCCACTCTCGCCGCCGTCCGCCATGCCGATGCCTCTGTATCTTCGCAGCTCCGCCGGGCCTCGCGATACACACCGTCCTCACTAGCTCATCGTTTACCCTCACGCTCTCGCGATACTCCCCCTTACCTGGCGCCACACCTCCGATGCGTCGACATGCGTCGCAGCATCTCCGACCTCAGCCTCGATCTGCGCCTCGAGCGCATGCGCGGAGCAATGTATTCAGCCCGTTTGCGTGCACTACGCTATGTGCAATGCGCGTTAGGTCTGGAGTGGATGAGGACGTCGGTATGCGTGCTAGCTGCGTCGTGCCATCGTTCTCTCTGGTAGCATGTATGACAATCGATATGTGCGCAGCGGAGTCGTGCGAGGTTCCTCCTCAGATGATCTGCACCATACGGCCCGTTGGGGGCAAATTGATAAGGTTGCGCACCACAGTCATCGGAGCTTGAATATGGCGTTCTGCGTTCTGGACCGCCCTCCCACGCTCCAACTTGGGCAATTAGAACGGTATGGAGTTGTTCAACTTGTCCTCGGCGTCTGCTTCCTACGAGCCTCTATCGCGCGACGCCCTCTCATGCCACCGCCTTTGATCTTGTGACGTGCTGTGCACTGGCAGATGTGCGTACTCACTTTCCGACGAACTGAGGCACAACCGAATTGACGACTCCGAGGACGTTAAGGGTCGTCCAAAGGCGCATCATGAATCGTCTCGCCTGTCAATTCCGGGTAGGTAGAATTTTGGCTTTGGGATGTTAGGAAACAGTGTGTTAGTGGCTACGGCTCTCTGAATAATTTGTCATCGGGTAAGGACATGTTTATTGGTGAGCTGACGACATTGTTACCCCTGTCGCTCTGGGCTGATTCAGTAGCTGAGCCTGCGCAGTGCCGAAGTTGCTTCTGGCCTGATGGTAATCCACACAGCAGTTGGCCCACGAACATGACACCGTCCACACCAGCACGCGCGACTGCGCGCATCGGGGGAGATGACCCTCTAGAGGAGGTGGGTCCCCCTGGCCAGTTGTCGAATGCTCGCGCGGAGCAGTCGCCCCCGCAACGACGACGACCGCCGCATCAGCAGCGACACCGTTTTCGGCACAAGAATACCCGCCCACAACTGACTCCCGCCCCGACATGGACACCTTCCTCCAGATCCTCGACCTTGATGAGGAGGACAATCATGGGTTCAACAGCGGCATGCCCTGGGCTTACTTTGAGCGGGCCGCTGCACCCTTTGGGGATATAGACAGTGCGTTGTGAGTCCAGCGTGCTGCGTCTTCGCTCCCGTGCTCACATCCAGATCCCCGCCTGTCGTTCCCCGTCAGCGCTGACACGTCCCTCGGCCACTTCCTCAGGCGCTCATCTGCCGCCCTCTACGGCCGAAAGGTGCAGCGCTCGTGAGAGAAAATCCAGCACCGAGGGAGAGGGAGGACGTCAATGCAGACGTGCAGCCGCCTGCGGAAGAGGGCCACGATGCCGCCAAGGCGGTAAGGGCCGATTAAGGCGGAGGGACCCTTAAGAGGTGCGTTGTTTCTTTTCATCCCCCTCATCCATCCTACCCCCTTGCCTTCCTTTGTTCTCCACCTGCACGGGTGGATCTGCTGTGCCGCAATGCAGGTTATCGTTGTATGTCTGTTCCTGCGTTTTGGTTCCCCCTTTGACATCTAGCTGGAGATCAGTTTTCTGCATCTCAGTGCTTTAAGCATTAGGCAGCGGGCTGCCATAATCCGGAACTGGATTCTCTTCCCTCGACAGCCCAGCAGACCACCCACACCCATAACACACCAAGTGTTACATACGGAAATGGATGGCAAAATAATACACCTGGAATAGGACAGGCTCTAGGTCGTACGTTAGGCCGGGAGGTGGTTGAGCATGGGTAAATCCATATTATCGTGGCTGATTTAAAAACACCTAGTTATGCTGACGAACTGCTACTATAATCCGCCTCCACAGACAACTGTCATTATCATGCTTTGACAGAGCCAAATTGCGACGACCGGTGGAATTGACCCAGCAGGGAGATGACCGTTCAAAACTTAGGCTCAAATGGCGAAGTACCTAGGTTGTTTTCTCAAATTATTCCGACATGGTGGTCGATGTGGGATAAGCCGAGGTCGGCAGGCAAAATGATCGCCAATGATAGTCATTATCACTGGTCTGTATTCTGCTGGTAACACCTCCAATGCCTGTAGATGCTGATTGGAGTCGCGTTGTGGTGTCTGTCAGAGAGCGGGGAGGAAGCTATGCTAGCTCACAGGTCGGCTTGCTGCAGCAATCAGAATGGAGACTCGATTTTCTAGCTTCAAGGTGAAGTGCTCCTATATCGTCTTCTACATCAAGGTCTCTCTAGCTTCCTTGTGAAGCACGTCCAGACGTCCAGTGGTGGGGGTTGGACCCACACACGTCTACAAGCGCCGCTTTTCAGTTTTTCACAGCAAACCGCTTTGATGCGGTCCAAGCACCGGGAACTTGCGCGTCACCCAGGTTGTCCGTAATTTGCATGTGAATCGTACCTCGCCGGCATTTGCCGACCTGATCGCTTGATCGACCGGGCCCGCTTGGCATCCTGGTTCTTTGATGGCCTTCAGACGCTTGCTTCTTTGATGGTGTGCCTGGTTCTTTGATACAGCAGTGTGCCTGGGTTCTGTATCTCAGGAATGTATGTAGATCTAGAAGCAATATCGAGCATGTGCTCGCGTATCAATGATGCACCAAGCTTCTTACCCACGCCTACTATCCACCACCCACCACCACCGTCATCCTCAGCCAGCTCCAACCTTCAATGGCTTCGTGCAAGCTTGTCTCTACATCTGATTCACCCGCTTTTCCCAACAAGAAAACGAAGATTGGCGAGAAGAAAAGGTGAATCGTGTGCGGGGAACTTACGCGGTTGACCAAGCATATTGTCAGCATGATCCTTGTCGTCTGAAAGGCGCAAGCACAGTCAGTAATAAGCATGGCTTTACATAAACCCACAACGTTGTACTTACCGCTTGCGCGCGAGACTCGACTTCCCCAGCCCCATATTGACATGATCCTCCAGCAATTCCTCTATGTTTTCCAAATTGTCAGCAGGTACGTCTGGGAGCATAGGTTGAAGACGCTCACAGTTGGGTAAGATATGTAGTCGTGGATTCGATAATTTTCAGCGACGCAAGTCGCTGCCTTGCATACATGGGTACTATTCTAATTATAATTAGATCCTTTGTCTTGTAGAGGACCAGAAGGCTCTGGTTTTCCTGGTCCGCTCCTTGGCCTCCCGGGGCCGGACGCTCATGGCAAATGGGAATCTTTGGCTCACTGAGTATGCACTCAGGAATGGAAGCCCGGACGAATTCAGGGGCGGGATTGCGCATGTGGGATTGGGCTGCCCGACGACGGACAGGATCCACAACACCGCCTTCTGCATCTGGCTTTGTGCGGTATGGGGCTGCACGTAATATTATAATTCACAGCGTTTTGTCTAGTGGTTTCTCACTAGCAGGCACATCGCTACATTCGCACTTCCACCTAACACTGAGCACAGCCTAACAGGCTGATTGTGGTTCATCATCAGGCATCCTAATCCATAGTCTGTTAGAGCCACTTGATTTCGCGCAACTGTAGCATTGCTTCCTTCGTGTTTTACGCCTCGGGGTAAGTTCTCTTCGACCTGCCTGCACCAAAACTTATAATGTCCTAGTTATTAGGTGGCAACATGATTACAAAAACGCCATGACAACCCTGGAAATGCTTTACGAGGAGGTCGCCGACCTGGAAGCTACCAAGGAACAACTACCCACACAACTGAAAGCGGTGGACAAGACTCTAGCAGCCGTTCCTGTTGACGTCTAAGAGAGTCTCAACTGGAATGTTGGTATGAATAAAATCCCGAGCGAAATACTATCCGATATTTTCGAGGATATTCTCCATGACCAGCTCATCTACGGACATCAGCAGTGGCATTGAAATATTGGTATCCCACATGTCACGCCACTGGCATAACGTCGCCTTGCAGATGCCTGGGTTATGGTCATACATTTACCTGAATCCCTGCACCTCAACAATAGAGCTGCTTGATATCTACCTTGTTTGCCAGCAGTCTCCACCAGACTTATCACGCCTTACACGCTCTGAAGGTGCTGGACAGCACGCCGACGTTGAGTCAAGGTATTTGTGGGTGGGTAGGGATGCATTTATTTCACCTTCTGGCCAAGGCCAACTGGTGGAACATGAGTGGATGGCAGGGGACACTGAATGCACCCGTGAGTGGGGGAATGTCAGCAGGGGACACTGAATGGGAGCGTGAGTGGTGTGGAACACGAGTGGATAGTGAAGGACAGTGTACATGCGGCGTGCTAGCAGCAGATCAAGTGTGGGTGAGAGTGGGCATGAGTGCTTCAAATGGTAGTTGCTGTTGAACGCCGAAAGTCAGCGGCCATTGTATTACTGTTATGTAATTTACATGTGACAGTTGATGTGGTGCAATCATCCCCTGCTGACCTTTGCTAACCCGATCACTTGATTGACAGTGTTTGCTTGGCATTCTGGGTTCTTTGTGGAGGTGTCTGGTTCTTTGATGGTGTGGCTGGTTCTTTGATAGTGCCTAGGTCCTGTATCTCAGAGAAAGAATATATAATAGAATGTAGACAGAAGCAATAGGGCCTATCAGAGTAGAGGGGGATTTGGAGAGGATTTGAACAAGGATTTGAAACATTTAAAAGCTCCAACAAAGCCCCCAAAATCAGTTTTAACTCTGATAAGCCTGATTTGAATTCATAATTTGAGCTGATTTGGATGCAGGTTTTCTTGCTCCTGCCGTCACCGGCCAGAGCAGAGACACAAGCTTCTTGTTCTCTGCTGCCAATACCATGACAAAGACTGATAACATGGAGCTCAGTGATGCCCTCCTTCGGGTTCTTTTATACGGTGGTAGTCAAACACGACCTCTTCGATGTCCTCCAGGAAGGCGGTGACGACATTGAGCATCTGCTGCAAGAGGGAATCATAATGTCAGATAAGTAAAGGGAGAGAGAATTGGATCTAAGAGAATTGGGGATTATATGTGATTAACCAGGGAGTTGGAACTAAAGAAATGTGTGGGCCAGGGTCAGCAGCTGGAGCAGTAAGTCATACACACACATACGTGGGTGTGGAAACGAACCAGGAACCATAGTGCCCTATAGAGGTTATTCATAAAGTCTATGTACTATGAGATAAGAACCTTCATAGTATAATATATGTATATATAATATGATATGTAGGACAGGTATAGTACTAATTTGTTACGTATCGAGATTTCCGCTAAGTCGGAACTGGAAAGGACAGTGGCTTCAACTTGTAGGTTGCGCCCCCAATGAACTATCGTCCTAAGTATTTCGGAACTGAGTCGGAAGTCGGAAAGTACTGAACCAAAGGTTTGGTCGGAGCTTGAGTTGGAACTGAGGCGGAAGGTGGAAGACGGAAGGCGGAGAGACTGAGATCTTGCTAGACTCGCTGTGCTAAGAACAGGAGATGGAGCGAAGGAAATCAAGTATCGAAGGCGATTATCTGATTGCAGAATAAGAGACATACATGACAGGCTTTTATACAAAGAGCTGAGGCAACAGGTAATGATATGGTACTAAGCAAATTCCAGAGGAAGCGGAAGTCGAGTAGACAATGCGTGGGAACTAACTATTGGGAACAATGGGACTACAAGGGGGTTCAGGGTAAGGTAGAACAATGGCAAAGAACAAGGGGTCGGAAAAACATATCTGACAATGAAACACAAGGAGGGTCGGACATATGGTCTTGATGAACGGTAAGGTGGGTCCGAGTAATAGAGTCGAAAGAACAAGGGAAATGTACAAGGGGCGGAATGTCGGAAATATCGGAGGGGCAGAATGTGTTGCGGAAATATCGGAGGGGCGGAAGGTGTGGCGGAACTGAGGGTCGGAAGTCGGAAATGAACGGTCGTAACAGTATCTCCCTTCTAAGGTCGAGCCCCGCGAGACCACAAGTATGGATCACGTGACCTGTGAACAAACACGTCGGAGTTCGAAAGATAGGCGGGAAACAAGACGCGTCTTCGTTTTGATCCACCATGAGCACTCCAGTCGACTTCTCCAAAATGACCAGGGCTGAGATGAAGCAGCACTTTGCTGACATGCTTGCGCAGAAGGAACTGGCCGAAAAGCGTGAGGCCAAGGAAGCCACGCGGAAAGAGAGGGAGCGTCTGGAGGAGGAGCGCAAGGAGAAAGAGCGCAAGGAACAGGAGCGTCAGGAGCAGGAGTGGAAGGAGAGGGAGGAAAGGGACCGTAAACGCCGCGAGGAAGAGTCGCGCCTCCGTGAGGAGCAGCGGAAACGGGACACGGCGAAAAAAGCTGTGGAAGACAAGGTCATGGCGGAAAAGGCAGGGAAATCCCGGGTGAGTCAGAAATGTCGTGTGGGGTGTTCCAGAGCTCACGGAAAAACTGCCAGAGAGTCGTAGAATCCGAGGGGGAGTTGGAAGGGGAAAGCAGTGCGGAAAGCACACTGACTCCAGAGGGCAAGGGGAAGCAGAAAGAAGGTGCTCCCATGCCGAACATCGTTGCGGAGCGGAAACGGAGGGCGGACGAGTTCCAGCAGGCTCGGAAAGAGAAGATGGCCCGGATACTGGAATTGCGAGAGCTGGGGCCGGAGAATCCCGTGACCCAGAAAAGGAAAACCAGGGATGGCGAGGAGGAGAAGGCTCCTTGCGACATGTGCGAGGTCAAGGGCCTGGAGTGTGTGTGGTCGGAAAATCCGCGGGAGACGGCCTGCGAACGGTGCCGGGACAAGAAGCGTCGTTGCGTGGTGGATGGGTGTGCCGCGAGGGTGGAGCGGAAACGGCGCAGGGTTGAGATCAAGGGGCCTGAAACCCCCAAGTCGAAACCGGGACCAAGCGGAAAAAAGCTGGAGGGATTTCCGGTGACCGGAACCTCAGAGACTGCGGTGCTCAACCGCTTCTCCATGGTGTCGCCGTTGTTCGACATCGCTAGGTCGTTGAGGGGTATCCGGAGATCCCAGTGCGGGATCCGGAACACCCTTGAGGAGATGGCGGAAGTTCAACAACAGCAGTTGTTGTCCTTCCAAAATCAAATGACCGTTATGTCGGCGGTCCTGGAGCAATTCAAACGGGAGTATAGATGGCGGAATGACATGGTCCGGGAAAGGATGGAATTGCGGATGCAGGAGGAGAACGGGGGGAAGCGGGTCCGAGTCAGGTGGCGGATACGAGAGTGGGGACCGAGTTGGTCAGCGTGGAGATAGTGAATGTGGAAGAGGGTGCGGAAGTGGGGAACGAGGAGGAGGCGGAAACGATGAGGGAGGAGTGAGCATCGAAGTGACTTGTAAAATATCTCTTGAAGTGTCGGAAATTAGTGTATCGGAATAATAATCGGATTTGACATATAACTTGATCTGAAAGATTGAATGGTGTATCGGAAATGAGGTCGGAATTGACTAAGGCGCGGAAATGGGGCCAGGTTTATCAGGATAAGACTTGTGGAAATCAGAGACGAGGTCAGAGGCGTGGTCTAGTTCCATGGTGGAAATCCACGAGGTCTCTTCATCGGTGTTTTCGTAGCCTGCCCACTTGACTAGGTACTGGAGTTGGCAGCGGTATCGTCTGTCGAGCTTGGAGCTGAGAATTTCCGAGATCTCATATTCCGGTTCTCCGGCGATGACGACTGGTGGAGGCGGAGGTTGTTCTCGATTCGGAATTGTGTTCGGAACTGCTGGCTCAAGCATAGAGACATGGAATACCGGATGTACTGCGTGCATATTGTCAGGAAGTCTGAGAGTGAAAGAACGACTGCCGGCCTTAGCAATGATCTCGTAAGGACCAAGGTATTTCTCAGAGAGCTTCTTCGAGGGGCGAGTGGTGCGGAAGTTTTCAGCTTTGACAAAGACTTTGTCGCCTATCTCGAATGCTGGTTGCGGAAGTCGTTTCCGATCGGCAGAAGTTTGGTATCTCTTTTGTGCGGCGGAAATGTTCTCTCGGAGGTGCTGGTGAAGGTCGTCAAGTTCCACGACGAAGTCTCGGGCTCTTGCAGAGGCGAGATCACATTCAGGGTGGATGGCGAGATTCGGGTGGTAGCCCTTGTTGGCGTAAAAAGGTGAAATTCCGGTGGTAGCGGAAGGTGCATTGTTGTAAGCAAATTCCGCGAGCGGAAGAAGGTCGGACCAATTGCTGTGTTGGTAGTTGCAATAGACGCGGAGATACTGCTCAAGGGTCTGATTAGTACATTCCGTTTGTCCGTCTCCTTCGGGATGATAACCGGAAGTGAAGTGGAGCTTCATGTCGAGAGCCTTGCCGAGTGTGCGGAAAAAGGATGACACGAATTCTGATCCACGGTTGGAAGTGACATGGGAAGGGATTCCGTGCTTGGAAAAGACGTGGAGCACGAAGAGTTGTGCGAGTTGGGCGGAAGTGATGGTGTTGTAGGTCGGAATAAAGATGGACTGCTTTGTAAGGCGGTCAACGATCACTAGAATGGTATCATAGCCAGATGACTTAGGAAGTTTCTCAATGAAATCCATGGATATCGAATTCCACGGTTGTTCCAGGATCGGAAGTTGTTTCAGGAGGCCATAGGGTTTGTGACGTTGAGGCTTGGCTCGCATACAGGTGGTGCATGACTTGCAGTAGTCTTGGACCATTGTGCGGAGGAGGGGCCAAGTATAGGTATGTTGGATTATGTCGAGGGTTTTGTTCTGGCCTTGGTGTCCTGAGAGCGGATGATCATGGCTTTGCTGGAGCATGCGAAGTCGTAGATCGTTGGTATCTGGAACGTAAATCCGGGACTTGTACTGGAGAAATCCGTCGGAATCAAGGGACCATCCAGGACTGGTGGGGTCATCGAGGTGGGCTGTGGAGATGGGGTCGGAACGAAGTGCGGAACAGATGTCGGAATGGAGAGACTCGGTGTCCATAATAATTGAGGCGCGGAGTAGCTGAAACTGCAATGCTGTGGCACGCAGGGACGATGCCAGTTGCTCAGTAGAGAATACTAGGCGGAAATTGTGCGGATTAACACTGGCATAGTCGCTACTTCCCTCTTTTGGGTAGACGTCCCAACGTCTAGTGAGTGCGTCGGGTTTTGCTCCGAGCTTTCCGGGGCGGAAGCGGATCACCATGTTGAACTGTGAGAGATATTCAGACCAGCGGACTTGACGGCGAGTCAAAATCTTAGTCGTTGCAAAATACTCAAGGTTCTTATGATCCATTACAATGTCGATCAGATAAGTTGGACCTTCGAGGTAGTGTCTCCAGATTTTGAAGGCTTCGAAAATCGCAAGTAGTTCCTTATCGTGGACGTCGTAGTTGAGTTCCGGGGCGGAAAAAGTGCGGGAATGAAAGGCGATCGGATGAATTTCTCCGTCGTCAGGGGAAATGATGGAAAGAATGGCGGCTAGCGCGTAGTCGGAAGCGTCGGTTTCGAGTACAAGTTGGGCATCAGGAATACAGAAACCGAGTATAGGAGCCGTAGTGAAGGCCGATTTGAGGGCTTCAAATGTGGAACGGCATTCCGGAGTGAAATTCCATGGGGCACCCTTCCTGGTGAGACGCGTGAGTGGAACAGTAATGTCGGAAAAATTGTAAATGAAATGCCGGTAAAAGTTGGCAAAGCCAAGGAAAGACTGCACATCCTTAACACGTCGGGGTTCCGGCCATTCTTGAATTGCCTTGACCTTGTCCTCTGCCATGGTAAGACCCGTAGGAGAGAGGATGTAGCCGAGGTATTCGACCGTGTCGCGATGCCATTCGCATTTCTCTGCTTTTCCGTAGAGATGGTGTTTGTGTAGATGGCGGAGTACTTTGTGGACATGTTCCCGATGTTTTTCCGGTGTGTCGGAATAGATGAGGATGTCGTCAATGTAGACTAGAACGCATACGTCGAGAAGGTCGGAAAATACATCGTTCATGAATCGCTGAAAAGCGGCGGGAGCATTGGTTAGACCGAAAGGCATGACAACCCACTCAAAAGCACCGTAGCGGGTGCGGAAAGTGGTTTTCCACTCGTCACCTTTGCGGATGCGGACAAGGTGATAAGCGTGCCGGAGGTCGATTTTGGTGTAGATCTTTGCCCTGCGGGGAGTGTCGAGTAGATCGGAAATGCGTGGAAGCGGATATTTGTCCTTTTTAGTGAGGGCATTGAGTCCGCGGAAATCGACGCAGAGGCGGAGAGATCCATCCTTCTTCTTGACAAAAAGGACCGGAGCGCCGTGCGGAGACAGCGAAGGGCGGATAAAGCCCATGTTGAGATGTTCATCGACGAACTCTCGGAGAGTCTGGAGTTCACTTTGCGAAAGGGAGTAGATCGGTCCAAGGGGCGGAGATGCTCCTTCTTCCAAATCTATCTTCAGATCATAAGGTCGATGTTCAGCTGGTTTATCGGCTTTGGCCTTGTTGAACACGTCCGGGAAGTCACGATATTCTTCCGGAACTGAGCTCATGTCGACAGGAGCGGAAGTCGAGGTGGAATGAGCCTTGACTGAAGCCGAATCAGAAAGGTGAAGCTGGAAAATGGTCGTATCTTCTTGCCGTTGCAATACGCGAAAAGCAGTGGGGGAGACAAGCGCAATTCGAGGAGCTTCGAGGGACGGAGGTGCTAAAGCGGGACCGGAGTGCGGAACTGAATCCACGAGCGGAGTTGCAGAAGAGGCCTGAGCCATCTTTGCGGACGACGTCGGAATAGACGGAAGTTGATCTGGGGTACGGAACTGTATTTGACCCAATGCCCAGTTAATCAACGGATTATATCGGGTGAGTCAATTGTGTCCTAGTACAACAGAACAGCTAGCATCTAGTGGAGTAACGTAAAACGTAACTTCATGGTTGTCCCCAGTAGCGAAACGAATAGACAGGTCCACAACTTGGGAAATTCCCGTGTTGGAAGACCCATCGAAAAGGCGGAGCGGAATAGTCGGAATGTTGCGGGTCGGAAGTTTATGTTTCAGAACAAAGTCGGAATTGAGGAAACAATGAGTCGAACCGGAGTCGATCAATGCGGTAAACGGGGGTGCGGAAATTGTGTCGGAAGTGAGTGGAACAGAGAGGGAGTCGGAGGATGAAAGAGCAGATGCGTTGAGTTTAACCTCATTTGTCGCACGGATGGGGTCAACACAGCCCTCAGCTCGTGCGGAGGCCGGAGGACTGCTGACTATTTTTTTGAATCCGCAGTGGGAGCCGCTTCGGATTTCTCTTCCGTTTTTGCTGCACGGCCCTTGGCCTTAGCAGCGGAGGCGGAAGCACGAGTGCAGTCGCGAGTGACGTGACTGCCTTTGCCGCAGAAAAGGCAAAGGTTGTTGTCCATGCGACGCTGGCGTTCTACAGGGGTTAGTTTTCTGTCCTTCCCAAGTTTGTCGGAAAGGTCCGGAGTGCTCTTTTGGGCGTTGGTGTTGGAACCAGAGGCCTGGTTGTTGCGAGGGGTGTTGTTGTTGTTCCGGTTGCCGGAGTTGGATCCGGAACTGTTGTTGTTGTTGTTGTTTCTGGAGTTGTTGTTTCCGGAATTGGTCTTCTTCTTGTCTTTATCAGACTTCTTGTCGGAAGACTTGTCGTTCTTGCTCTGGGCGGAAGTTTTGCGAGCAATCTCCGAGTGTCTTTCCCAGTAGCGTGAATCGATGGATTGGGTGAGGTTGCGAAGGTCGGTAAGGGTGGCGGGTTTTCCAACGCGGGCAATTTCATCCTTGATGCGGGATGGCAAGCCCATGTAAAACTGGCGTCGGAGTGCGGCTTCTCCCCATTGGACTCGAGGAGCGAGCTGCTGGAACATGACGATATATTTAGCTATCTTATGAGTGTCTTTCATACGAAGCTTATTGAGTTCATTTTCCGCATCGGCTTCCATGTCAAATGGTCCGAAGTTGCTGCGGAGTTCGGAAACGAAGTTATGGTAATCGTCGGCCCAGTCGACGAGAGCGAATGGGTCCATGAGGGTGGGTTCGAAGTAGTCGAGAGCCGTGCCTCGGAGATAGGAAAGGGCGTAATTGACCTTTCGTTCGTCGTTGGGAAAGGCGTCGGGACGATCACGGAAATTGAGTTGAAGCTGGACCAGAAATGGCTGGAGCTTCTTGGGGTCGGAACCGTCGAACTGATCTGGTTCGCGGACCTTTGTCTTGGGGCGTGGTGGTGCTTGGGCCAGGCGTTGAAGTTGTCCAGCTAGCATGGCAATGGCTTGTGCAAGATCCGGAACTGGCGCAGGCGGAACTGGGTTGGCGGGAATCTGAGGTGGAATTGGAGGTGGAGGACCGCCTGGGGGACCGCCGGGTGGGCTGCCATGAGGGCCGCCTGGAGGTGGTCCTGGTGGAGGTGGTGGTGGTGGAGCTGGGCGTCGGAATGACGCTGCTGTTTGTTCGCCGCTGCTACTCGTCGAGTTTCCGTCATAGTCGGGATTGTCGTCGGGATTAGTGTCGGGAACTTCTTCGAATCATTGCGGAATAGCATCGGAGAGCTCATCGTCGGCACGAGAGCTGCCGGAGGGTTCCACGTGCCTTGGTGCTGCGGATCTGAGACTGCCAAAATAAGAGAGAGCTTCGACAGCTCCTGCTCGAGCTGAAGTAGCTGTGGTACGAGGAGGCATAGTGATAGTTATCGGGTGGGAATCAGATAATACTGTTACATATCGAGATTTCCGCTAAGTTGGAACTGGAAAGGACAGCGGCTTCAACTTGTAGGTTGCGCCCCCAATGAACTATCGTCCTAAGTATTTCGGAACTGAGTCGGAAGTCGGAAAGTACTGAACCAAAGGTTTGGTCGGAACTTGAGTTGGAACTGAGGCGGAAGGCGGAAGACGGAAGGCGGAGAGACTGAGATCTTGCTAGACTTGCTGTGCTAAGAACAGGAGATGGAGCGAAGGAAATCAAGTATCGAAGGCGATTATCTGATTGCAGAATAAGAGACATACATGACAGGCTTTTATACAAAGAGCTGAGGCAACAGGTAATGATATGGTACTAAGCAAATTCCAGAGGAAGCGGAAGTCGAGTAGACAATGCGTGGGAACTAACTATTGGGAACAATGGGACTACAAGGGGGTTCAAGGTAAGGTAGAACATGGCAAAGAACAAGGGGTCGGGAAAACATATCTGACAACGAAACACAAGGAGGGTCGGACATATGGTCTTGATGAACGGTAAGGTGGGTTCGGTGGGTCCGAGTAATAGAGTCGAAAGCACAAGGGAAATGTACAAGGGGTGGAATGTCGGAAATATCGGAGGGGCGGAATGTGTTGCGGAAATATCGGAGGGGCGGAAGGTGTGGCGGAACTGAGGGTCGGAAGTCGGAAATGACCGGTCGTAACATAATTATATAGTAACATCAATATGGTTTATATTAAAAGTTGGTAGAAATACAAATATATGGATTTGTTGTCAGCAGGGCCACCAATCGAGGAGGGCAAGAGAAGAATTATTTATTTCTGTTTTATAAATCGTAAAATATACTTTCTATTCATATCCCCATTATGAGCTTTTCTTTATATTATGAGTTAAAAGTAGAATGAAAAATATGTACACTTCCTAGAAAGATATGATCACCCAATCCAATGCACTACCGTAAAGGATGTTCGTGTAACCTATTCATGTTGGGAGCAGGTTTCCTTAAACGAGTGCTGTGTAAAAAGTTCCAGGTGGCTAGTACGGCTCGTTCTCCGCCACCTAACTGAGTGCTGTGGTAATGGCCTTGTACCATTTGTGAGTGCATACTCTGCCAGTGAGCCAAAGATTCCAACTTGCCATGTCATGCTCAGATTCATAAAATATCAAGCGTCAGGCCATGCATTCTTAGTCACCTAATTGGGACTGGATGTACATCATTCATATGCTATAAATGGCGAACTTCGTGTGGTTCCACGATCGACATGATCGACGTGATCGCTCACCGCATCGCTGTGATGGCAGAAGCTGTCGTGATGACACTGCCAAGTGGATCTAAATATAGTAGCGAAGAAGATTGTGCGCGGGCGCTAAGTATATCCCTATTCCGGATGTGATCGACCCAGATCCCTCGTCATTCAATGCCAGTAACACTCTCCCCAACAGAATTGTCCCCCATCGAAAAGTGTGTACATTGCGTCTGCCTCCAAAATACAATCGACATCTCGCTTCCAAATCCCCGCCATCGCTACCCCATAAATACATGACCATAATCATCAACCTTTAAAGGCTCAGGGTGCGCCTTTTAAAGTGCATGCTCGCGGTCTGCCCGTATGACCGACGCTAATTCGTCGTTAGTCGCAGCCTGACCAGGGTGAGATGGACCAGGAGGATAAGTGAAGGGCATGGCGGATCTGGCGCGAAGCTGGGCGACCCGTTCTCCTGCAGCGCCGACGATAACATCGAGTTGTTGCTAGAATCTGTTGGGAACGGGTAGCAGCCCCCTCCCAAGCGAATCATAGCTGTACTCGTGGTCATCTGGTGGGTGGGTGACAAGAAGCGACTTAATTACTATCTAGACGTGTTTGTACCTCGATGAGATGAGATAAATGCATTGTATCATGTTCAGAACATCGCTCGCAATGCAGTTCAAGTTTGACCTCTGAAATATTCAGGTCTACTCTCGCCGCCGTCCGCCGTGCCGACACCTCTGTATCTTCCCAGCTCCGCCGGGCCTCGCGATACACCGACCCCTCAGTACTACGCCTCCCATGGACATCCACACTCCTCACCGTCCTCACAGATCTGTCTCCCCCATCCAAACTGGACCGCCCACTCCCACCCCCTCCCCCACCAAGGTCCAGCGAGTCCATCCTATGCAGCGCAGTCACCTTCCTCACTACCTCATCACTCACCCTCATCAGTTCACGCTCTGCACTACCCTGTGTGCGATGCGCGTTACTAAGGTCCGGAGCGGACGAGGACGTCGGTATGCATGCTAGCTACGTCTCGAACATGGTGAGGGAGTCGAACATTAGCCGGGCATGCTCCGAAGATGGCGTTTGCGTGGCCCGGCCATAGGGTGAGGTATGCAAGCGCTGGTGTTGTGGGGCGTGTCGTGACATCGTTCTCTGGTAGCTCATATGATGATCGATACGTCCGCAGCGGAGTCATGCGAGGTCCCTCCTCATCTGCACCATACGACCCGAGCAATGTGCCTGCCCGTGAGGCACCACTAGACAAAACACTGTGAATATTACGTGCAGCCCCATACCGCACAGAGCCAGATGCAGAAGTTGGTGTTCGTGGCTCCTGTTCTTCGTCGGGAAGCCCAATCGCAACTTGCGCAATCCCACGCCTCAATTCGTCCAGGTCTCCATCCCCACTGCCGTTCAGTGAAGGCCTGCTCCCCAATCCAACGCTAAGCCGTGCTCGGCGTTGCGGAACACCTTCAGCGAAGACATCTTCCGAGCCACGACGGGCGAGTCCAGCAGCTCGTAACCCTTCGCCCACAACACTACGGCTTTCCCTGCCACCCAGCGGGCTCTCCGCACTCCCCGCATGACGCGACTGCCGCCGTCCGTCAGGATCATCCCTTGATGGACTGTTCCCGTTTCCATTAAGTGCCACCTTGTCCACGGAACTCCAGCGCTGCACGCGCCTCGAGGAATCACGCAAAGTTGACGGTCGCGCAGCTCTCTGAGCACGGGGAGATGTGGGCGTTACAGAGAATGTTCCACTAGCACCAGCAGATTGTGGCGAGGCAGCCCCACGTGCGACTAGTGTCGCGTGCAGGACTGAGTTCGAAGGGAAAGTTGATTAGATTACTATCTACCCGGTGAGGACCTAGCACTGCGCACCTGTGTTCGAAGGGAAAGTTGATAGGTTCCCTTCGAACTCAGACTACTACATTGGGCGACTGTGTCACGTGATCTCGCACGAGCAACACCCCCCCCTGACGCGGTCAACCTCAGAAGAGTCCCATGGCTCGTCTGTGCCGTTCTACTGACTCGCGAGGCAGCGCTTTGGTCAGCAGATCCGCCGGCATGCTATTCGTGGGTACGTAGCCGATCTGAATGACTTTATGAGCGACTTTCTCTCGCAGCCAGAAGTACCGAATATCCAGGTGTTTCATACGTCCATGATGTTCAGGGTTTTTGGCAACAGAGAGAGCAGACTGATTGTCAATGAAGAGGTGAGACGGTCCTTCGACTTTTGCGTTAAGTTCATCTAATAGGCTCCGTAACCAGACGATCTCGGTTCCCGCTAGGACCGATGCGACGAATTCAGCCTCGGTTGTGGACAAGGTAACGATATTCTGCAATTTGCTGGCCCAGCTAATGGCTCCGGTTCCGATCTTTGTGAGGAATCCGGAGGTCGACTGACCGTTGTCCGGGTTTCCTCCATGGTCGGCATCAGTCCACGTTTGGAATGGCCTGGTTGATAGATCGGGCGTGTATGTGAGTGCTAGGTCGATTGTCCCTTTTATGTAGCGCAAGAGGTGTTTTACTGCCGTCCAGTGCGTCGGGCCTGGGTTTGAGTTAAATCGTGCGAGGCGTCCGACGGCGTAAGCGATATCAGGACGGGTTGCGATGGCCAAGTAATTCAGTGCTCCAACCGCGTTTAGGTAGGGCACACCCTTCATTTCCTCCATCTCTTCCGGTGTTGATGGTCCCATGGCAGAGCTCAAATTCGGACCTGGGGCCATAGGCGTGAATACGGGTCGGCAATCCGACATCTGGAACCGATCAAGAAGTTCTTGAATATACTGGTTTTGTGAGAGCCTTAGTGTTTTCTGTACGCGATCATACTCCACTTCTACGCCTAGTAGCGATGTTGTCGGGCCCAGATCCTTCAATTTGAAGATTTCGCTTAGTTTGCTTTTGACCTGGTCCAGTTCCGGCTTCGAGTCTGATACTAGGGTTAAATCATCGACGAAAACAGGTATGATGACCTTGGTGGTGTCGCTCATCCAGATATAGACACTTGGCACAGATTGGAGCCGCCTGAATCCCATGCTCTCCAACGCAGTCCCAAGTCGTTCGTACCACAATCTTCTGCTCTGCTTTAGTCAGTCCTCTCTTCAGTTTGCATACCCAGTCTGATCCCCCTTGATGATAGCCTTCCGGTTGCTGCATATATATTTTTGCATCATTGTCAAGTACTCCATTCAGGTAAGCGTTCGATATGTCCACAGATTCTATGTGCGCTCCCTGTAGTGCTCCCTGAGCTAATATTGTGCGCAGGGCTGCCCATTGTGTGGTAGGAGCGAAGACTTCGTCGTAATCGATGCCTGCTCATTGGGTATATCCCTTTGCTACCAGGCGGCTCTTGTATTTATCTAGAGAGCCATCTGAATGGAGCTTGATTTGGAAGACCCACTGAGAGCCAATGGCTTTCTCCCCAGGCGGTAATTTCACTAATTCCCATGTCCCATTGTCTAGGAGGGCTCGTATCTCTGCGTCTGTCGAGTCCTTCCATATTGGTGCATCGGAGCGTTGCATTGCTTCAGCAAACGTCTTGGGAACACGGCCATCTTTTATTGTTGCATTCAGTGCAGCTCTGATGATACTCGGTGAGATTGCATTTGCGTCCATGGTGTCTGATTCATCATAGATGAATTCCAGGGCCTGAATGATTGAAGCGCTGGCTGCTGCACCCCCCTCAGGGCCTGGATCGTCATGATCAGGAGGTGGATGAGGTCGGAGGAATGGGTCATGGAGATGGCGATAATCAATCCGGGCAGTAGTCCTGCTGGACCGGCGGAGGAGTGCGATAGGTGCGGGTGGGGCTGGTGGGTCAAGGTCAGCTGGTGGGTCGGGGTCGGCTGGTGGGTCAAGGTCGGCAGGAGGGTTGGGAGCAAATGGTGGGTTGGGTTTGGCTGGTGGTCTGGGATTGTCTGGAGGGGCGGCTTCTGGGAGTTCAACGCCTTGGTCCGGTTGCCCTTCCAGTGGAGCTGCGATCCGGTCAGGAAGTGTGGCGGATGGTAGGAATGGTTCAGTAATATTGTTAGCCGTAGTAAGACCTGGCAATTCAGATTCATCAAAGATGACGTCTCGAGATATGATGGTGCGTTTTGTGATGGGGTCCAAGCAGCGCCAACCCTTATAACCGTCCTCGAAGCCAAGGTAAATGCATTTGCGAGATCTGGGTTTCAGTCCAGTTCTTTCGTCCTTTTGCACATGGACATAGGCAGTGCAGCCAAAGATGGTTTTGTTCATCTTGTTTTTCCCATACAAATCTATAAACCATCTCTCAATAACAGAAAAAAACCCCTGCCTCTCTCCTGGAGGGGGTGTTTATCTTTCCATGCTAATTTCCCGGGAGGGGGGGAGGCACCCGCACCCACCGCCGCCCGCTTCCCCACTAAAAAAACATCTTTCACAGAAAATTCCATTGCTTCCTCAAAGGGGGAGCCTGCGCAGCATTCCAAGGTTCGGTTTGTGGCCAAACCAGGCCTCATAGGGAGTTTTGTCTATGAGCGCAGAGGTTGGAGTGGCATTGACGATTCGAACCAATAGTTTTAGGGCATCTCCCCACATCGACGCTGGTAGATGGGCTTGCTGTAGTAGTCCGATCGTTCCTTCCATGAAGGTCCAATTCGTCCATTCTGAGATGCCGTTCTGCTGAGGTGTACCCTTCGTAGTAAGGTAGAGGACAGCTAGACTCCGCAACCTCTAAGCACCCATTCTGGCCAATGTGAGGCAACACTTTCTGCGTCGCCAGCAAGACTCAATTAGGAAATCTGGTACCGTAAAATCATTTAGAAGACCTTTGTCTGTATTCCTATGGTTTTAGTTTGTGGATTATTCTACCCTCAGTCTTGAAATATAACAAACAAGTTTTTTTTGCTCCATTATCTTCAAATACATGTTTTAGATGCAGGGGACGAAAGTAAAATTTTTGACCTCTTGAAATTTGCCTCAATCCGGAAACTCCCGAGAGCTAGCGGAGTCTGAAAAGTAGTTCATCTCGAGCCTCTGGAGCTCTTTAGAACAGTAACAGAGCCTCGTTATCAGCTGTGAAGCTTTAGTATGGGTCGCAGGAAGGCCAGGGATTTATTAAGGCTAAAAAAACTTGGTAAAAATCCAAAAACTTTTTGACTGATTCTCCCCCTCATTCAAGGTGTCTTGAGCCTGGTTCTCATTGTTTATTCCTCCCAAACTCCAGAACACTGCTTTAGTGGTAGAAGAAGCCTCGCTGAAGCCACAAGAGCCGGAAGTTCAGCACAGTGAAGGTTTTGTTTCAAGCAACTTGAGTTTCGGCACCCCTTCTGCACAGCAGCCGCAGCTCATCCTTCTCTGCCTCAATTGAGTCTTTGCCAAATTGACGTCCGTACAGATGCAAAGGTGCTTTCCCCTCCTTATTTTTCTATGGAAACACTAGCTTACTGTGAGGATATGATACAGGTTTGCTAATCGTTCTGCGAGATTCATGGATGCTTACCGGAAAGGGTTGAATGGCATGCAGGCAAGTTGGGCGAATCGGAAGTATCATGGACATCAAGTTCTTCCTGATTCAATATTGGAGGAGCTCTAATGCTTTCTATAGTTAACTGAGTATATATTATTAGATGCCACAGTAGGTTTGGGGACTTTGAAGTTACTTGTCTACGGGCAACGACATCCGAGCTAGATTTTTGCCACCTTAACCCTAACCCTGATATTAGTCATGCGCGCTTAGAGGTTGCGGAGTCTAGCTGTCCTCTACCTTATGTTCGTGGAGTATACCACAGTGCTGGAAATGTTGGTACCACTTATGACCAATATACTCCCCGCCTTTGTCGTCCCTAAAACGCTTCACTCTCAAGTTTAATTGATTTTCTGCCAGTGCTTCAAAGGCTCGGTAGGCATCAAATGCCTCATCCTTTGTCTTCAGGAGATAAATGGTCCTGTACCTCGTGCAGTCGTCCGTGAAAGTAATCCAGTATCGGTGTCCTGATGGTGTGCGAACTGGGAGAGGCCCATGGACGTCTGAGACAACAAGATCGAGTGGGCTGGATGCGCGGTTGGTGCTCCTTTTTGGGAAGGGGTTGCGGTGTTGCTTCACAGCAATACATGGTTCGCAGATATGAGGAACAGTCCCATTTGAGTTTACCTGTATTCCATCGACCATGTTATTTTCTAGGAGCTTCTCCAGCCGCGCCTGTCCAATGTGCACGAGTCGTCTGTGGAGTAAAGGTCGGTCTACTATTTGCGAGGAGATGGCGAGTGCAAGTTCTTGATTTGGGACTGTGTTCCCAGTCAAGAAACCCATCCCGTTTTGTACGGCAGCACAGAAGTGCAATTTGTTGCCTTGGATAAATGATATGCGGTCCTTCACGATGCAGACAGTGAAATTGTGATGTGTGGTAAGGTGGAGGACTGCGAATAAGTTGTTCTGGAGTGCGGGCACGTGTAGAACTTTCGAGAACAAAACGTCTTGTGCCAGCTTCCCGTCGATCATGGGGGAAAACAATACTTGCCCCCGCCCGGCCGAGTACACTACCTCGTTTGTTGTTAGTCTGATGGGTACTCTGTAGTACTCGTAATTCTGCAGCCAATGACGATGAGGAGTCATGTGGCTGGTCGCTCCTGTGTCCGTGTTCCAGCACAGATCAGCGTCTCCGTTGATTGATGATGAAGGCGAAGGTCGTAGGTTCACGTTCCCAGTGAGTTCCTCTGTGATATTGCTTGATGTACTTTCCTTTCTTTCTCAGGGTGTGGATAGCGTCTCTGCAAGTGGCGCAAGGGATTCTCGTCGCTTCAGGTTTCTGTTTCCTGCGGCGATAGTATTTCCATCCAGATTCTTGCTTTTTAGCCTTGCCCACATTTCAATGGGATTTTCCATGATGCTCTTGTTAGCAACTGAGGGGATATGGCAGGGAAGGTTCGGTAGAGTTCTTAGAAAGCTAGAATCAAATGTACTCTCTCAGTGAATTTATTGTCACTTATATATTAATACAATACCTAGAATCAAATGTACTACATGATTTTCAGTCAACAGGCTATGAAAATACAAAGAATACTACTCGCCTCTCTCAGTGAATTTATTGTCACTGAGAGAGGAGTACAATCCTGTCTCAGAAGGCATATACATGCACCCGGCCCTTTAGCGCCCAAGGGCTCGCGCGTCGAAGTCATTTCAAACTCCGCTGGGTGCAGCCGCCTATGAAAATAGGAATAACAGAATGAAATGGAGAGATAGAGAGTGACCCGAAAATTTCGAAAATAATCAGAGAAATGAATGCATGGTACAAGAACAATGTGAGAAAGAATTGGAACACCATACAGTAAATCGAACATATTATGCTTGATTTTGGTGCAGGAGCATAAATGCACCCAACAGCTCTCGATGTGAACGTATTGTGTCGGAGTTAGGGATTCGAGTATGGTGCCGGGGGCCTCCTCCCTCTTCAGAATCCACTTTTCCGCTTCTCTCGCGTCCATCGGCCTTTTGAGGTCTTCAATGACTATTCGCCATGCGCCTATTTTCATGAGCTTCTCCTGCATTTCAGTTGCCCAGACATCGTAATTCATGCCTGTGAGTCTGACGCTTTTCGCGCGACCTTCAGCTTCTGATTTGGACATACTGGGTTCTTTTCCTTCAATTATAGCGCAGGGCCCATAACCTGTCACACGCAGGACTGAGTTCGAAGGGAAAGTTGATTAGATTACTATCTACCCGGTGAGTACCTAGCACTACACACCTGAGTTCAAAGGGAAAGTTGATAGGGTTTCCCTTCGAACTCAGACTACTACATTGGGCAACTGCATCACGTGATCTCGCACGAGCAACAACTAGGATGCCCAGTGATATCGTACGCTCATGATCTTGCGTGTGCTGCGTCAACGTGGAGCTCTCACCGACGGACTGCACCCCGGTCAGCTAGACAGCGATACTGACAGAAGTATTAGATGCACTCTGCCGTCAAGGCTTCTCCGGTCACGGAATTTTCTTGGCATTGGGGCTCTGGATGTTTTACTGACACTTCCGCCAGCCGTTTGTGGCTGTGCAGGCAAATCCTTATCTTCACTTGCTCCTGTATTGACACTCGGCGTGACCATCTGCCTGAGCCGATCACGGCGAAGGTGGTCGAGGGTGCTTGTGACGATGTCGTGCTGTGCTGGCACAGCCACATGCATCTAAATATAGTAGCAAAGATGATCGAATGCGGGCGCTAAGTAGGAATCGTCTCCCATCGAAAACTGTGCACGTAATCATCAAAAACCCTACCTCCCAAACCCAGTGAGAATCGACCAGGGATACCTTGGGATTTGTAGGTAAATATTGGAACAATCTGATTCACCGCTGCAGTCTGCTGTATCCCGTAAAACGAGAGTCTGACCGATTGTAAATTGGAATACTACAGAACACTTCTGAATATATCGGTTGTATTTGTGGACACAGTGAAAATGAGATGAGCTAGAATAGACAGGTGGATGCTGAAGTGCTAGGCGGACCGGGCTGATTAACAGGTTGATTAGCTAAGCTGTCAAACGTCGAAGAGCTCGCTCCGTGACCACCATCTCCTCGTAGGACAGCGAGCAGATGCTTCTTTTGCTATCTCCGCGACTACCATCTCCTCGTAGCACAGTGAACTTCCGACCCACCAGACGTGTCAAAGGCCACCAAACATTGTCACCACATCTAAAACGGCCGGTGATTCAGCAGCCGACAAAACCATAACAGTTTCTCGTCAAAATCTAAGTCAAAAGGACCTTTCGGTCAGCGACAGCCTTGGAAAGCTCAGGAACCATGAGGAGTTGGAACGGAGAAATTGATGTATCAGGACAGCAGGACAGTGGTATGCCTAACTCGAATCCACTCACTAGCACCGTGAACCCAGCTACGACTACTATCGCTTCTGACAACTTCTTCGTCGAAATCTCATCATCAGAGGTGGCGGAAGACACGTAACAAATGATTGTCCGCGCTATCACCGCTCAAGTTACCACTAGGAGTCAACGTCATGCCCACGTCCCCTTACCTTTTCAAGTCGACGTCCTACCGTATTTCTTCATCATCATCAGACTAGAGCGTACCAGGCTTGAGCGTGACACTTATATGCACACAGTCCAACCAAACCTGTCACGGCTCATCCAAGTCGAGCTCTGCTATGGAACTGGTCCAGCGTTCTAGCAGGCTGGAGGCACTACCGGACGAAACGCATGTGATCCAAAGACGGAAGTGAAGCTCACGACGTATTCATCGATCAGACTGAATCCAGGACTGCGACATCGAGGTCATCACACCGCAGCAACCGTGAGCATCGTTACCAACCAGACTACACATACGCCTCCAAGGGTTCCGTCGACTCCAGAAACAACTCGGGTTCGAGTTCGGGGAGCGGCGACCACTCCTTTTGAAGACAAGGAGAACCAGCTGTCTGTCGGACATGGCTTGCGTGACGGAAGCAAAGACACTCATATCTCCACCAACGACGCCTCGTCCACAACCCAGATGGCGCCGTCACATGGCATTCGTATTGTCGCCTACCATGGAGCGGCGCAGTACCCCGCGTGCGAGTTGCACACCAGCACAACACCGCACAAAGCTGAAGCTATCGAGAAACACAGGGCAGAAGAGTTCGAAGCAAGGCACAGAGGGACGCAGAAGGTGTTTCCGCAGACGATATGTCCAATCCATACGACTCCCCAATCCATTTGGGTTCAGCATGGATGGTTGACCACAGCAGACGGCTTGTATGCGGTAGGGATGGTCTAGGCCCTGACCGGTGTCGTATTCACCCCCGATGTTTGGGGCAACATGTCATCTCTGGATAGACCTGCGATGTGCATGGACGTGCGCATGTCCGGATGGACTTGTGACTTGTGTCGATACGCGATTCAGATGACTCCCTGACCCGTTAGGGTCTGACGTGGATGGTCAAACGTTATGCTGGTATCTGTCCAAGAGAGGGAAGAGTTGTTTCCATGAGCGTAGGCTCAGGTGTTTTCTGTGAGCGAAGGATCAGGCGTTTCCATGAGCGCAGGCTCAGGTGTTTCCGTGAGCGAAGGCTCAGGTGTTTCCGTGAGCGTAGGCTCACTCAGGCTCAGGTGTTTCCGTGAGTGAAGGCTCAGGTGTTTTTCGTGAGCGAAGACTCAGGCTGTTTCCGTGAGAGAGGGCTCAGGTATTTCCATGAGAGAGGGCTCAGGTGTTTCCGTGAGCGAAGGCTCAGGTGTATCCGTGAGCAAAGGCCCAGGCGTGTCCGTGAGCGAAGGCTCAGGTGCTTCCTTGAGCGTAGGCTCAGGTGTTTCTGTGAACGAATGCTCAGGTATTTCTGTGAGTGAATGCTCAGTTCGGACGACTACCCAACCCGTTGGGGTTCGGCATGGATAGTCGAGCAGTAAGTAAGCCCCACATCGTTTCCATTACTTCACGCGTCAGCGTACCCCCCTCCCCATGCTTGCGAACACAGCATACGGCTTGTGCATCGTAGTGACAGTCAGTTCCACGATTCACATTGTATTCATCCCACTGTATCGGGCAACACATCACGTCGGGACAGACTTGTGAACCGCATGGACGTGCGCAGGTTGGAATGGACACATGATATGCATGAACGTGCACCTGTGTCCTGACGCGTTTATTTCCCATACTTGCATACTCTATCCTCCCATTTCTCACTCCATTTCCGTGTTCGCTCTGATCGCCCTTGCCCTGTTCGGCAACCGATCTTCGCTGTTCGTGCCATTCACCATAGCCACGCCATCAATGCACGATCAACGTCTTTGGACCGACCTGGTGGTTCATCACTGGTCCTGTCACCTCCTCTGCTCAACCCTCTTTCGATGGTGTTCCTATGATCAGATTGTCATGACTTGTGTATTTCCTGCACCTTGGTATCCCCGTCTCCCCTTTCGCCATACCTCCTCCGCCTTCGCTCGGCTTCGCCCCTCACTTCAACCACTCCTCCCCTATGTCCTCTCCATTCGCCCTTCGTTGCATTTGCCGAACGACTATTCGCTGCTTGCATCATTCGCCAGCAGGCACGCCATCAAATACGAATCGATACCATTTACCTGGCGTGATGGTTCATCACTAACCCCATCATCTTCTTAATCCAACCCCTTTGGGTGTTCATATGGCCAAAGTGTGTTCGCGGGACGTCCCTTCCATAGGTTGTGTGGGATCAACCCAGTAGACGAAGAGTCCGTGCAGTGTAGCATGTATGCGGGTCCCAAGACATGGTTTCATACATAAGTGCCTTCGCCACCTTTACTCTCTGTCGTTTCATGTTCGCACTCTTCCCTCACTCTATTGTATGTTTATTCCATCTACTTAGTATCATGACTGCGCACCCCTATCAAACCCTGACTCACGACGGCCTCTTTCCTATTCGCTGATACCTTACGAGCATTCGATATAAGTAGTTTGCATTCGCATGTACATTCCTCAGTTCAATTATCATACGTCGTCCATCTTGTGCAAACTTGACCTCACTGTGATCATCGTTTTTGAGCCTTCTCCTGGAGATTTCTATCTTCGACTAGAAGAGGACTTAGGCATCACTGGTGAGTTCTCATACTTCATCTTCGTTACCTTAGCCTTCGAACTATTTTCTGTGCTGATGGCGAAGGGATTGTCGCTACTTAGACAACCCTTCCGTGACACCTTGCACGTTACATCGTCAAGTGCCACGGCCTATTTCGCTACGACTGTAGATAGGGCGAGCTCCCCTCGGGCAGCCCTCTTATCTTGTGAACATTTGTTGGTTCACCTATTCACCGAACGGCATACTTATTCGCACAAGTCATTCGGACATTCGCTGTGTTCACTAATACACGATATTAATGCCTAAAATCCAATCTTGACAACCTGTCGGGAAGGACTTGCGACCTGGGTGAACAATCACACCCACAGCTGAATCAAACATGTATGTCATGATGCCATGAATATTTGAAATTTGCATATCACCTGCCCATCGCCGCTTTTCTCATACTCGGAAAGAGGGTGGCGTGCATGAATATCTGGAAAGCATTCCCAGATCCACCGGTTCCCGTGTATGTCATGATGCCACAGCCAGATTGGCGGCTCAGCTTCTGACTAACGCTTTCAGCATTCATCCCTGCTGTCTTGGGGCAATATGTTATGTCTGAACGGACCTGTGACATACACGAATGCACATGAGCACTACATAACCCGCCACTGGCGAAGCGGCTGCTACATAGACCTATGCATATCCCAGGCTCACCACAGGGGGAGGCCTTGAAAGACAGCAGCAAATGCGCTCCAAAACAAACTCGACGCACGAGGTGAAAGGGAATTGACAACCTTAACCTCTCAAAACCCAGTAGCTCACAAATGGAGACAGAAGCTGGCACAGTGTACAATCATATGATCTCAACACAGTTTTGGTGGTCATGCGCCCGCTGGGCATCCCACGACATGATGTCACCGTTAGGGGAAGCGTCCTCTCATTCAGATGCAGCCACATCAGTTTTCTTAGGGAGCCTTGCAGCGCGCTCGGTCACAGTGAGCTTGGTCGCAGTATCAGGACAAGTGAAAAGGGGTTGCACCATCTCTGAACATCGCAATGTGCTCGTTCGCTGTGCCAGGTCAGAGACACGAGAAGTACCCCGGGTGTGCCGTAAGATACTTTAAGCACGCAGTATGCTTGGTCGCAGTACCATGATGGAAGCAGGAGTTCCCTCAAGCTTGTTGTACCATCTCTAAACATTGCGATGCGCTTGGTAGCTGTACCAGAACGGAAGCGCGAGAAGTGCCTCAGGCATGTTGTACCAGCCTGAACTTGCAATGCACTCGGCCGCAGTGCCAGGGCAGAAGCACGAGAGGTATCTCGAGCATGTCATGCCATCCGTGGACCATGCAGTATGCTCAGTCGCAGTACCAGGACAAAAGCACAAGAAGATGCTCTAGCATGTTGTACCATCCCTGATCTTTGCGATGTGCTCAGTTGTAATACCAGGACAGAAGCGTGAGAAACATCTCAAGCGTGGACCACCAAACTTCATAGTATGCTCGGTTGCAGTACCGGGACAGAGGCGCGAGAGGTGCCTCTAGGACATCGCATCCTTCTCGTTGACGAAGTCGATGGTGGAAGCACCAGCAAAGTACCTAGCAGATGAGGCATCTCACTCTCGGCAAGTCCTTGCAGCTAGCCTTCACTTGCTACACCGTCACGTTCAACAACCAGCGTTTATCACATGGTTTGTACGGAGTGATGTCTGAGGTGACATGGAAAGGTGCTGCTCGAAGAGAATTTGCCTCAGAGCTGGTTTCCTGTGCATGCCACTGGATGGCATCAGTGTTGAGGACAGGAATTATAGGCAGTAGGAATGGACTTCTTGTTCAAAAGAATAGACTAGAAAACAATTCACTCTCTCAGTGAATTTAGTTGTCACTGTAAATATATTATACACTACCTAGAAAACAATTCACTACAGAGGATTTCTAGGTCAATAAATCGAAAGAATGCTAGACTAATTTACTTGCCTCTCTCAGTGAATTTAGTTGTCACTGAGAGAGGGGGAAATTGTTTCACTGCGCATGTACTACTATCCGGCCCTTTAGCGCCCAAGGGCTCGCGCGTCGAAGTCATTTCAGACTCCGCTGGGTGCAGCCGCTTGTGAAAGTAGGAATAACAAAATGAAATAGAGAGACAGGGAGTGAGTGGAAAATTTCGAAAATCACCAGAGAAATGGATGCATGATACAAGAACAACATGAGAAGAAATTGAGAAAGCACACAACAAATTGGATATATTATGCTTGAGTTTGGTGCAGGAGCATCAATGCACCCAACAATCAGTTGGGCTGCCTAGAGGCTCACAGGAAAACTGGAAAGGCGCTGCAGGCGACAACACAGGCCAGGCCGAGATGAGGGCAGGAGGGCAGGCAGCCTTAAGAGGATGGTTCCTCAGGGTCGCGGGTTCCGCCTCGACGGGCATTTGCGTACACTGGCGTTAAAAAGACGTGAGAAACTGGGGCGCAGGCCACCTATGTGTTCATCCGTACTGCATGGGCTTTCCATCCTGGAATCCGTTCGGTTCCAGCCTCGGAGAGGCTCTTGTGCGGGTTTGTTGCCGAAGGCGGCATCCGGAAACCGCAACATGACACATCGTACACAACGCACTGTGGCACGGGGGCGAGGCCCTCGCCACAGCTAAGGAAGGTGCGGCAAGCCTCACGCTGGCAGGGCTCAGACCCCTCATCGAGAGCTAGCAAGCAGTGCGGGAGCACCGGCTTGCGCTGAGAGTTGAACTTGACGTGTTTAAGAATATTTCGACACTGCGGGTGTACACAGGAACTTCCACTTTCTTGCTGGGCTAGTGTGGCCCGCACGCAATGCAGTCGATGGCGCACTTCATGGTCATGTTTCACAGCCACATCTCATGGCATGACCAAGCGAGGCCGAAGGTCTACCACGATTCATAATCCGTACACTGAACCTAAGCGGCATCTGGGCGACAACACTAACCTGATGGAGGTCAATGACCCCACGAACTTGTTTATCTCACTTGAGCATCTCTTCCATGCAACCCATGCGTTCCTTCACGCGCACCCCGGTTCACCTTCGAGACAGCAGAGGGAGGCTGGGCACCTGTGACACAGGATTGGTCCCTTAAATTACTGCAATGGGAGGATTTGCGGATGAAGCCCTGAGCCAGTGGCACACCTTATTCCAAACATGTCCATCCCAGGTCGAAGCTCGCAGACATCTGGAATCTATCTTTCTGCATGGTTTGGGGGTGTGAGTTCGGAGTGGAACTCACGTCCCGTCAATCCGCAGCAGATTGACGGAAAAATGGGTGTTGGAGTTCCCCTCCGCATCCTCACACTCAAGGGTGGCCAGGATTCACCGGGGGGTCACGTGACTCGGAATCATGTGTCCCCGGGTGCTCCCGTCAGATTGCCACAAGGGTCAATCAAGTCGCCCCGCATCGCCCACATCTGACATCGGGACCACCTGCGTAGCCAGCGGCGAATGTCCTGCTCCTCTCCCCCCAAACCACGGCAAGGTTGTAGTAGCGCCGCTATACATCCTTGCCTAGTCAAGTCCTAGCAGACTTCAACCCATTAATCAGCGCCCCATCGGTACCGCTCGGTAACCATCGGTCATTTTCGGTACATCTCGACATACGATGGTATACTATGGCATCTCTCAGAGCAATCCCAGTTGACGCAATCCTAGTTGACCAGATATGGGCCCCATCCACCTGATGGCTCCCTGTGCAGCACAAACCTCCAACTTGGCGCTTACCACCCCTCTCACTCACCTATACACTCACACCACTTCCCGTGATTGCTTCTGTGTGAAATCAGCATCAGGTAATTAACTGACAATATGCGCACATCATCCAGCGAACCTTTGCTGGCATCCACCAAGTCCAACTGAGGGGGAGATTGTTTTTCTTGTTGTAAGCACCTCGGTCAGCGTATACCTATAACCAGAGGCAAATGAGTACCAGTCAGATGGTATAATAGCTCTTACCTTCTTCTCCTGAGCTGACAGGCCCTCGAATGCAAGCCTAACATTTATTTTAGATGCATTTGGATGAGTACGTATATAGTCGATGCTGAATAAGTTAGTGTGGAATCAACTAACATCATTAGAGTAGACTGAGAATAATAATCAACACTGACTTAGGAGAATTCCATTTGGGGCTTGGTTTCCAGACAACGTCATCAAAGTTCTTCTTGCCTTTGGATGCATTATTCAAGGATGGGGTTGGTGGAGGTGGCTCGGGAAGCTGTAGATTGACTTTCGGTATCACGTGAATGTGCTGTGCACTGCGGGACATGTCGGAAGATATTACATTCAACTCTTAAAGATGATGTACTTGTTGGGTGCATTGATGCTCCTGCACCAAAATCAAGCATAATATATCCAATTTGTTGTGTGCTTTCTCAATTTCTTCTCATGTTGTTCTTGTATCATGCATCCATTTCTCTGGTTATTTTCGAAATTTTCCACTCACTCCCTATCTCCCCATTTCATCTTGTTATTCCTACTTTCACAAGCGGCTGCACCCAGCGGAGTCTGAAATGACTTCGACGCGCGAGCTCTTGGGCGCTAAAGGGCCGGGTAGTAGTACATGCGCAGTGAAACAGTTTCCCCCTCTCTCAGTGACAACTAAATTCACTGAGAGAGGCAAGTAAATTAGTCTAGCATTCTTTCGATTTATTAACCTAGAAATCCTCTGTAGTGAATTGTTTTCTAGGTAGTGTATAATATATTTACAGTGACAACTAAATTCACTGAGAGAGTGAATTGTATTCTAGTCTATTCTTTTGAGCAAGAAGTCCATTCCTACTGCCTATAATTCCTGTCCTCTACAGGGTTATGGGCCCCGGAGACACTTCTGAGAAGCTATTGGGTGTTGAGAAGCTTGCTACTGATGGTAGTAATTGGCCATTGTGGCGAGCCACTCTCATCAGCTATTTCGAGTCCAAAAATCTACTCAAGCATGTAGAAGGGAGAGTCACTCGACCTCCTGATCCTCCAGTTATGCCCCCAGGCCATATTCTCACAGAAGCTGAGGAAACTCAGATGGATAAGGCTGAGGAGAAGCTGGAGAGATACCTTGCTAGAGAAGGACAAGCCAAGACCCAAATCATCGTCTCAGTGTCAGAGTCATTAGCCCTGATGCTACAGAAGCAGAAGACAGCAAAAGAGACTTGGGATGCACTGGTCAATGAGATGACCAAAAAGCCCAAGATGGTCCTCACCAGCCTGCAGAGACAACTCCGCAGTATGAGATGTCCTGAGGATGGAGACTTGAGAGATCATTTGGACAAGGCCCAAGACCTATATGCTCGTCTTAATGAGATGGGAGCTAGAGTTTCCGAAGAAGAATTTATGGACATCATCCTTGCGTCACTTCCACCATCCTATGAGGCAGTCATGAATGCCCTTACCACTTCGCTTGAAGAATGCGGGATGCCATTGGTTCCTGATAATATTATTAGGGTACTAAAGGCTCAGTATGACAGGAAGAAAACACTCCCGCAAGAAGAGCAGGTGTTTATTGGTTCATCTACTAAGAAGGACCAGAAGGCGCAGAAGGCGCATATATGCACCAACTGCAAAAAGCCTGGACATTCTATTGAAAATTGCTGGGCTAAAGGAGGTGGTAAAGAAGGTCAAGGACCACGTCAGAAGAAAAAAGCCAAAGCCAAGAAGAAGAAGAAGGGTAAAGCAAAAGCGAATGTTGCCGAAGAAGAGTCCTCTTCTGAGGAAAGTGGTGATGGGCATCTTGCCTTCACCAATTTTGACGAGTGCTCTAATTTCAATCTGAGCACATCCTCAGGAGTTATAGTTATACTCGACACCGGAACGACATCACATATGACTCCTCACAAAAATTTATTGAGGAACTACTGTCAATTCTCACAGCCGAGGACTATCCGAGCAGCCAACAAAGGCACTTTTGATGCCTTCGGTTCAGGACTGCTTGTATTATCCAACAAGGTTGGAGATAAAACAGTAGAAGTCACGTTGCAAGATACATATTATGCTCCAAAAATTGCTGCTACCCTCGTCTCGATCGGTCGGTGCGATGATGCTGGCTACGACATTCGACTCGGTGGCCAGAAATGCACAATATCTAAGCTACTGGAAAGGTATTGATGCAAGCACCGAAGGTCAATGGTTTATATCGACTAGACCTCCAGTCACCAAGTGCTCAAGCCCATATGTGTTTGTCTGCCATGGAAATTCATCAAAAAATGGGGCATATCTCACAGAAGTCCCTACAACATCTATTAAATCATGGCATGATATTGGGCATTGAACTGAGCTCCACAGGCGATAGAATTGTCTGTGATGCGTGTATTCAGGCCAAGATTGCACGCAAACCTCTTCCTCGAGAACCCAGAGACCGAACGTCAAAATTCGGTGACAGAATTTATTCTGATGTCTGGGGACCTGCAAGGCACCTCACAATCGATAAGAAGTCATATTATGTCTCCTTTATCGATGATTACTCAAGAGAATCGGTGATCTATCTCATGGCGAACAAATCAGAAGCATTCTCAAAGTACAAGCTCTATGAGGCTTTAATGCTTCGACAGAGAAATGTGCACATCAAGGCACTTGTTTCTGATCAAGGGGGCGAGTATACGAGCTCTGAATTCGAACAGCATCTAGCCAAACAAGGCACGAAGCATCAGTTGACGGTACACGACACACCAGAGTCTAATGGTGTTGCCGAACGTCTGAACCGAACTCTCACTGAGAGAACTCGTGCCATGCTGTTAGAATCAGGCCTTCCTAAGATATTATGGGGCTATGCAATACAGCATGCCAATTATCTTAGGAACAGGACGCACACAAGAGCTCTACCGGATAAAACGCCCTACGAGATGATCCACCATGAGAAACCGAATCTCAAAGACATTCACGCGTGGGGAATTGAAGTCTATGTTAAGGTCACTCAGGGAGATAAATTGGAAGCTCGTGCCAAGAGAGCTCGGTGGATAGGAATTTCTGCGCAGAGCCATGGTCATTATATTTATTGGCCTGACTCGCACAAAGTTTCTGTCGAGCGGAATGTTGTGTTTGATTCAGAGATGAAGAAGGGAAAGGTCCCAATCATTTCTATTGAGGAATCTAAGCTACCTACGTCTAGAGAGGAGAAGAAGGCCATTCCGGCATTAGTGCCTGTGCCCGGTCGCTTAGTCAGCGAAGAGGCAAAGATCGAAGAAAGTGATGAAAATGCACCAGAGGAATATCTTGAAAAGCTGCAACCTATTCAGGGAGTTGATGACAGACCTAGAGAAGCTGAACCGATAAGGAGAAGCGAAAGGATCCGTCAACAACAAGTGCAGCCGGCCCCATCAGGTCCCGTAACAAGATCTCAAACCCAGAGACAAGCTGGCACACATATGACTACGCTAGCTTACGAGGACGTTGAGGACCATAAAGAAGTTTTATTCGACCAAGAATTATCCTCCAAGATTGATGGCATCAGTAGCTATGAGTGTGCCATCAGTGCGTTTCTAACCGACGGTCAAAACAATAACAAGGCGCCGGATTTGAGTCAAATTGAACCTAGCAATGCAGACGAAGCTCTGAATAATCCTATATGGAAGAAATCAATGGACAAAGAGTATGAGGCCCTAATCGACAAGGGAGTGTGGGAACGAGCCAAACCACCTCCTGGAGCCAATATTGTCGGTAATAAATGGGTCTACCTTTGGAAGCGTAATCCAGAAGGGAAACCAATAATGCCTAAATCGAGAATGGTCGCCCAAGGCTTCACACAGAAGTTTGGAGTCGACTATGATGAGACATACTCACCTGTTGCTCGGTTATCCTCCCTACGGATAATATGCGCCATTGCTGCTAGGAATGACTGGCCTATCCATCAAATGGACGTGGACTATGCATACCTCAATGCTACACTACCTGAACCTATTTACATGAAGCAGCCGTATGGATATGAGTCTAGAGACAAAAACGAAGTGCTACTTTTGAAGAAAGCACTCTATGGCCTCAAACAATCTGGAAGGGAATGGTACAAACGTCTAAGTGGTGAATTCCACAAATTAGGATTCACTACGTCAGCCACAGATGGGGCTGTATTTTATAGATGTGGCGGAAAGGGGCATGTGATCATTGCAACAGCTGTGGATGATCTCACCATCACAGCTGAGAATCAGTCAGTCCTGGACGAAGTCAAACGAGATCTTGCTCAGGTCTTCAGTATGAAAGATCTAGGCGAGATTCATTGGCTATTGAATCTCAAAATCGAAAGAGACTGGCAGAAGAAAACTATTGCAATTTCACAACCTGCATACATCGAGAAGATCATCAAGAAATTCAATCTCGAAGATGCAAAGACTTATGCTACGCCCCTTGATCCAGCTGTTAAATTATCAAAAGACCAGTGTCCTTCTACAGAGAGAGGCAAGAAAGCCATGTCGAAGTTTCCATACAGGCAAGCCATAGGATCACTGATGTGGGCAGCCGTAGCCACTCGACCTGACATTGCATTTGCGGTGTCATTGCTTTCGCAATTCCTCGAAAATCCAGGTGGCACACATTGGAATGCAGTCAAACGTGTCTTCAAATATTTGAAAGGCACGAAGCATTACAAGCTCACACTTGGAAGAAATCGAGACGGCTTGATGGGGTATTCAGATGCGGATTGGGGTTCACAGAGTCATAGGCGTTCGTATTCGGCATACTTATTTCAGATTGATGGAGGCACTGTTTCATGGAGTTGCCAGAAACAGTCGATAGTAGCCCTCTCATCAACTGAAGCCGAATTCGTCGCCCTGACCCATGCGGGCAAAGAGGCTCTTTGGATGCGCCATTTTATTTCTGAAATATTCCAACCACTGAACAGACCCATCAAAATTTATTCAGACAATCAATCAGCCATTGCCATCACGTATGGCACTCAACAACACACGAGAACCAAACATTTCGACATCAGATTATATTTCCTTCGAGATATAATCAAAAATCAACAAGCCAAGCTCGTTTATTTGCCAACCGAACAAATGTTGGCAGATATCCTCACCAAAGGACTTCCTAGTCCTAGAGTGAAGATCCTCAATGAACAAATCGGAATATATTAAGCTTGAGGGGGCGTGTTGGGTGCATTGATGCTCCTGCACCAAAATCAAGCATAATATATCCAATTTGTTGTGTGCTTTCTCAATTTCTTCTCATGTTGTTCTTGTATCATGCATCCATTTCTCTGGTTATTTTCGAAATTTTCCACTCACTCCCTATCTCCCCATTTCATCTTGTTATTCCTACTTTCACAAGCGGCTGCACCCAGCGGAGTCTGAAATGACTTCGACGCGCGAGCTCTTGGGCGCTAAAGGGCCGGGTAGTAGTACATGCGCAGTGAAACAGTTTCCCCCTCTCTCAGTGACAACTAAATTCACTGAGAGAGGCAAGTAAATTAGTCTAGCATTCTTTCGATTTATTAACCTAGAAATCCTCTGTAGTGAATTGTTTTCTAGGTAGTGTATAATATATTTACAGTGACAACTAAATTCACTGAGAGAGTGAATTGTTTTCTAGTCTATTCTTTTGAGCAAGAAGTCCATTCCTACTGCCTATAATTCCTGTCCTCTACAGTACTCACAAAGGATTTATCTGTGCACATCATGTAGCAATGATCAATAACTAACGCTACTACAGGAGAAATTTCTTACTATTTGAGCCGAAGCTTCGGGTTGCTTCAGCATTGCAGTTGTGTTGCCAACACTCGTATTGGAGCTTGGCGTTGCATTGCCCGCTTGCACTGACAGTCAGCTTGGGATTAAATAAATAAATATGGACAAAACCCACGAATATCTGTCGCCTCATTAGGGGTAAGCGGAGACGCTGATATCAGCTGTGGCAGGTTGTCCTTGATAGTAGATTTCAGCGGCTGAACTGTGAGGCTAAGGGGCAGAGGAGCTGAAGCAGATGGCAGGATAGAGACAGGCAAGGCAGAACAGAGAGTGTCCAGAAAAGCAGGGCTGCACAAGGAAGATTTCGAAGCCTGAGTAATAGATGGAGTGCCGTGAGCTAATAGATGGAGCTGAAATTTTGGTAATTGATGCTTGAATGGTGTCCTGGTTAGCGGCAGAAGGTACTGACATGGTATGAAGAGTAAAGTCCAAGTCAGAAGATGGTATACTAGTTGAGAACATCCCACTTGAAGATGTCAGTGACACAATTGGACTGCCTTTGGACGTCGAAGTGGGTATCGCAACAGCACAGGTAGACCCAGAACTCGGGCCTGCAGTGCCAGGCACTGGATGATTTACCTTAGGTTTTTTGACATTCAGAGCTGGTTTGTCAGAGGAAGCATGCATGCATTTCTTTGGGGTTTTGGGAGTAGGAGACAAGGAGTTATCAGATTCAGGCTCCTCCTTATCATTGCCTCTGTTCTTCAGTGAATGTGTGAAGGCCAGGTATTCTTGGCTAGCAAATAGATTAAGTTTCCAATGACCCTTGCAAAGGCAAAGGTCGGGATAGTGCTTGTACATGTTATCCCAAAAATACTCAACCGTGTTGAAGGGAGCTCGAGACCAGGATTTTGGGGCATAACCAGCTTCATGAAGCGATGCAAACAAATGGCGGGCCGTCTGTCGCATATCTTTGGCTTGATAACCGTTGACACTTGTACCTATGTCATTTGTAATATAGGCAAGGCTGGGATTAGGTAAGGAGAGCAGTTGTGAATATAATGTTCTGTAATGGTATTAGCATATGGAGATCAGTCTACAAGAACATAAAAGAGTTTTCAACTTGCAGGATGACGACATTCTCCTGGCAATTCCTGTGCTAAATTTTTTTTTTTTTTTTTTTGAATCCCATTTTTTGTCTTTTGGGGCTGTACCCTATGTAAGATGGTGTTTACATGCCCTATCCTACTTTGTCTCCTTCTCACCTTTCGACCTGTATCTCAGCTTGCACTCGTTGGGCGTGGCCCCGAGTTAGTCCATGCCTGTGTGAGCGAGGTGTGTGCAGCCCATGCGCTGTGTGTTTTGTCTTGTCTAATTCTTCTTCCTCCCTCTGCCCCTATTCTCCTTCTTTGCCGGAAGAGTCATGTCCCTGAATGCCTTCTCGAACCTTCTCGTCTCGTGTACATATCTGAACAAATGTTCCATGTGCCCTCCTAACAGTGTTTTCACGGAGCCCGCGCTCCTCCATAGCTTCCTTTCCAGCCGCTTCCTTTGTTCCATGAATGCCAGGCACCGAAACAGGTAGTGGTGCACAGTCTCCTGCGCATTCCTACATGCCGGACATAGTGGGGAGTCCGCTTTGCGTATCTTATATAGGTGTTTGTTTAAAGAGATGTGCCCCATCCTAATCTGAATGAGTAAGGCCGCATGTTTGCACGGCATGTTCTTGGTGATGTTTGAGAAGGCTGCTGATGGCATTGTAGGGTCAACCTCATACGCAAATCGAGCTCTAGCCAACTTAGTGAATGTTTCCTGTGCGCTTCGCTTTAGCTCTGCATTGTGCCTTTGATTCTCAGCTGCCCTGCTTATCAGTAGCACTCCCCGGCACTCTATTGGGATTTGCCATTCCTCGCTGGTCTCCCCCTTCACTGCCTTCTTCGCCTCTTCATCCACTCTTTAGTTCCCTTCCACACCCTCATGTCCCGGTACCCATCTCATTACGACCTTTGCTCCTGCTTGTTGTTGGACCACTCCTTGGATTTGCCTGTGTACTGCAGTTACCAGGTACTGGCCAGAGATGACACTCTCCCTCCTGGTCATCTGGATGGCCGCTTGATTGTCTAGGGCAACTGTGTATTTGCTGCTCCTCTCCATGTTTAGCATCTTAGCCCCCATGGCTGCCCCCGCTACCTCGGCCTCGAACACCATGTGTTCACTCTCCGGTCCCATGTATAGCCGCACGGACTTGAGCTCCTTCCCGTTCTTGTACAACACTGCCACGCCCCTACTCCTCCCTCTATGCACAACCCGTCTGAGAACACCACCACTTCTGCTTTTTCCGCCTTGATCTCCCTGATTGCTCGTTTATTGTCTTGTGGGATGCTCATGCTAAAGGCTGGGGCCCACTTGGGCCCATAAACTGCCATCTGGATTTTCTCCATTCTGTCTGGGTCTAAGTTGTAAGCATGTAAGATTTCATGGAGGGGAGAACAGTGCCACTTCACATATCTTTTCGCTGCCCTTTTTGTCTTGCTGCGAGAGGGTGACTATAAGGAAGACAAGCCAACCTTGCCGCCGCCCTATGTACTAGCTTAGAGACCAACAATGGGAAAGGTAAAAGGTTGGCATGTGCACCTAGTGTGTCAGTGGCCATAGTCTTAAGGGCCCCTGTGATTTCTAACGCCACTTGCCTTTGGATCCGTGCCAGCTTGTTTACTTTTCATTTTGTTCCTTTGCCTCACTTGGTCGCTGGTATAAGGAACACGTCAGCCGCGTAAAGCAACCTCAGGACCGCAACAGTTAGATAGTAGATTCTCATATGCTTAGCTGTAGTCGAGCATGCCAACTACGCCCTGAAAAAAGGGGAGGCATACCTTGGACAATACAGAAGGTTGGTGAAGCTGACTGAATCTTAGCTCCTAGTCCATCACTACTCCTAGGAGCTTGTGTGTTACTGTAGGCTTGATAACATGTTGGCCGATTGTTATCTGCAGCCTTGCCATCGGCCTGGTCTTGCTCGGCCTCATGGGGTCCCTCTCTCTGTGCCTGGTGAGTCCCATTAGCCCGAACTTCTCTATCGCGAATTGACAATTGTGTTTTGCGGCCCAGCTATAGGCTCCACCTGGCCTGACCATTATGTTGGTCAACTTGCTGAACGCTTCTTCTAGGTTGGCTCCTTCGGCTATGATAGTTGTGTCATCCACGAACCCCACACTACCTTCCCCTTTTCTGCCTTCTACAACTTCTAGCAAGTCACTGTTGTAGAACTGGTAAGTGATGGCTGAGAGGGGGCACCCTTGGTCCATCCCCCATCCTATTGGTCTGGTCGCTGATGTGTGGTCATCGAAGCTGACCATGGTGAGTCTGTTCTTAACCTTCCTGTATATCCAGTCTGTATATTCGACCGGCACCCCGCATCTGCGCATGTTGTGAGTAAGTCTGTCCAGGATAATGCTTGGGAATGCCCCCTTGATATCCAGGTATAGCACCCCCATGACTCTCCCTCGCCTCCAAGCATCCTTCGCTTCGCTTATCACATAATGTATGGTGTTGGTTGTGGTTCACCCAGGTCTGGAGCCATAGTGGTTGTCGGGCAGTAATCGGTATCTCTCTGTCATTTTTACCAGATCCTCTGCCACGCAAGCTGACAACACTTTACCTATAGTGTCCAGCAAAGCGATTGGTCTATAGGCTCCGGGGACCATATAATCCGCCTTCCCTGGCTGGCGGAGACTCTCGTGACTGAGTCCCTCCACTCTGCAGGGTAGACCTTAAGCTCGAAGGTTGCTTGGAAGAGGGGCCTTATGTATGGTAGGAGCACATTAATACACTGCTTGATGAGTACGTTAGGGATACCGTTCTCTCCCGGTGCCTTAAACGGGTTGAGCTGTTCTACGGCCCTCCTTATTTGTGCATCCGATATTGGCTCGTACTTGAAAGCTGGGGTTGGGTACACATAGTCCTCCGGCACTCATTCTGCATCTGCGTTTGGTTTCGGGAAGAACGTGTCGAACAGCAGGTCAGCTTTTTGCTCATTTGTTTCTGCTATTATATGTGTGCCACTGGCTTGGATAGACTCTAGTGTTGGGATATGCGCCCGTCCCCCATCAGATGCGTTGGTTGAGGCATACCTGTGCGCCGTCCATATCGTTTTCTGGTCTATGTTCGCTAAGAAGTCCTTCAAGTGGTCTTTCTTAGACCTCTTGATGGCTCCAGTGTATCGATTTCTAGCCATCCTGTACTCTTCATGCGCTGCATCTGTAGGGTCATTCCGTCGTGCGTAAGACCTCTGTCAGGGGACACCCTGTTTTCCATTTCCAGTTCCGACTCCATTTCCGACTCCAGTTCCGGTTCCGATTCCATCTCCGCCTCCGCTTTCGGAAATGATTCCGCTTCTGGCAGAACTTCCACCAGTTCTGTTCGCTTTGCCAGTTCCACTCCAATTTCCGACTTCCACTCTCGGAACAGTGTCGTAAATCAAGCGACTCGTGTAATAGGTGGCATCAAGGATCAAGGGTCAGGGAGGTCAGGGGGATGCAGGGTTGATGGCAGGTGCCAAGTGTTGTCCCTAGCTGCGCAGCGTAGTATAATACGGGCTCGCTGACATTGGGGGTCCTTAGACTCTTCTCTTTGGATTTCCCCTTGTGATGTGAGAATCCCCTCTCTTGTATACTCTGTTCATTTACACATACTTTGGATTTCCCCTTGTCAGTTGTGTGGTAGTGTGATCTCCACAACCAGCCAGGGTTGCCCTTACAACCTCCTGCCCAGTTGTCTCGTCTCTGATCGTGTTTGTGTCAGCTGCAGCGACCACCAGCGCTTCATGTAGGGGGACGGTTTGCTCTTGGGTATTAGCTCTTCTGTTGTTTCCGTTATAGCCCTAGTTAGAGCGTGGAGGTGACTGTAGAACTGCTGTGGCGTGACTGGTACTGGCGTACTTATCGCCTCGCTGAGCCTCTTCGCCAGCCGCTCATTGTACGCCTTCCAATCTACCTGTCGGTAATTTGGTTTTGGTTTCTGTGTGCTCTCTCTGAGGGCGACATCGAGAATGGTGTCGATGGGGAAGTGGTCGCTTTTCCGGGGTCGTCCTTCTGGTTCTGCCTTACAACTGATTAGGCTATCGACTAATGTAGAAGAGATGAAGACATTGTCTGTTCGCCAGTTGCCATCGCTTTGAGTGTGGGCACCCCCTTTGGTAAGGCCATGTGTAGGTCGTGGTCTGAAATCGCATCTAGCAACGTTTGTGCTTTGTCCAGGTTGGCCCTGGTGAACAGATGGGAATTTCATAGCTCATCCCACATCGGGTGGTGCCTGTTGAAGCACCCCAACCAGACCATTCCCTCTATGTCCCGTTCTTGTGTGTCCTCCTCTGCTGCGCATCTCTGCAAGTACTCCTGTATGGCTATTATGCTGTCAGATTGTATACAGTCTGCGTACACATTGATAATGAGGATATTGCCCATGCTCATTTTGAGCCTTACCGCCATGACATCTGGTGTGCCTATCTCTACCGCTCTCCATGATCCACTGGCTATTCGTTTGCTTATTAGCAGCATCGATCTCGTGCGCTTTTCCTTTTCACAGAAGTGGGTCCCCGGGTACACAGAATACCAGCTTGGCGTGGCTCTGGCATTTCCCAAGAAATCAATATACGGTTCTTGGATTGTGGGGATATCGTAACAGTCAGGTGAGCACTTAGCTATCATTTCCGACATCGCTATCAGTGACTTGTTGACGTTTTGTTGTCTCATTCTCAGTTATGCGATCTGTTGTCCTCTTTCACTCATCCGCGGTATAAGTCTTCGTTGTTATCGTTATTGTCTCCCCTCTCTTGCATCTGTTCATGGCTACCGCCAATACCATATTCATCTAGCCAGCTTTGCCTTACTTCCCCCGGTTCCAACCCTTGCCACCCTTGATCCTTGTGCCCTACTCGGGGATTCGCTCTTCTCCTGCTTCCCAGCTCACTTTCCCTGTGTCCCGTTCGTCCTCTGTATTGGGAGTTACCTTTCACCGCGTTTTATGGGTTAGTATTTGTAGATCAGGTCCTCATGAACCCATAAGAATGTAGCACATAATTGAAGGTATTCTTGTATAGTCTCTGGTTTGAGTATGTCACCACAGTTGAATGTCTGAATATCCCAGACCGAACCAGAATCCGACCGAACGTCGGTACTTGGGCCAGTGGATCGCATCAAGAATCCCCAACGAGGTCAGTCATCTAAATATCTCTAAATATCTCTAAATTAGCCAAGCACTTATCACAGATTGGTCTTCGAACATCCCATAATAACATAACGTCGCTGCGAGCACATATATTCATCCTAAAGCAACACCATGCCCTTCCAAAGGCTTATATGCCTGCAACATATAGAACAAAGTTTAATACGGTAAGCTAAGTACCAGTAGAATTCTCCGAAGTCCTTTCAGATCCCGACCTTATGTAATTAGAGTACACTCTTCTCGTGGGCCAGTAGCACTAGGCGGCACATCACGGTCATGGACATGTCTGCTTTTCGCTTTTCGTGCCCCACAGCGTGCGCACACCACACATCACGAACCACGGTGCGCGGGGGAACGGCGAGAGCGGCGGCACAGGGAAGGGCGCGGACGTGTGAATGTGCGGGGCCGTGTGCGTGTGTGCCGCTGGGTCTGGGTTCGGGTGCATGTGCCGGTGGCGACAGCGCAGACAGCACAGGGGCCGCGGGCTGCCGCTGCTTGTGCGGGAAGCAGTAGTGGTTGCAAGCTGTTCAAATTCCACTCGCGCAGTCCGTTAAAATTCTTATACCACCTCTCGCAGCATTTCTTCTCCTCCCTGCCCCTCCCGCTCTCCCCATCGACGTCCCCATCCACTGCACAAATCCACCGCCTTTCCATGCGCTCCCCCTCGCCCTCCTCAGCGCCTCTACCGCAGGGTCATGCGCGCGAAGCAGCACACGCCGTGCACGAGGTGGTACTTCAGCCCGTGTAAGTACCATGTCATCATGTTTCTCAGACTCGATCTGTTGACTATATGCGCCTCGTTACACAGCCCAACACCATGCGTACACATGACTCATGCACTGCCGCACTCAGATTTATATCCCTGCGTGCAGCTGAACTACCCGACGAGGTGAAGTCACCTTATCATGTTTGAATATGCAACTAATAATGTACTTAGTCATTATCTGGTTCAATGCGCGTGAGGGTCCGTCTCTACTCAAGTAGGTAACCAATTAAGTATATGCTCGCTGACCTCAAAAAATACTCACCTGGTGATTTGTGCACCATAATTTCCAGTACCACGGTCGTTCTCAGATGGCGCAGAAGCAGCTAGTGACAGTAAGGCAAGACCAAGGTGAGTCAAATCTGTTATTGGAATATGAGACTAATGAGAACTTGTGGTGTTAGAGCGTGCCGGCTTCTTGGTAGTGCATGCATCGTCCCCTGCATCAAGCGAATGTTTTTTGTTCTTAATACCACGAAGAAGCTCGAGGGGGTCAACTATCCCATCATCACTCTGTGGTTCAGTTGTCGAACACTCAACTTCCTGCCATAATACTTCTTGAGTCTCAAGAGCCATCGCATGCCACTTCTTACGCAACTTCGAATTTGTTCAGAGTTGGCGGTGGGTTCAGATATGGGTTGCTCAGGTTGTGGTGAACAACCCGCATGTTTTCAGGGTGCGGGGAAGGCAGTGGAACGGCTCTTAAGGTAGAAAAGAAATTTCTATGGGGCGGTGTGGACGCGATGTAGCTATGACGCATGCATTGAGGTGCTACCTATTAGAGTAATGGAACTACTTTTATCTCCACCGATCTGCCTGGTTTCGAGGGGCTCAAGTATAAGCAGATTAGGACTACTTGCGAGGCTTAAACATGGATGTAGGTAATAGCATCGCAAATACACGATATGTGCGGGCACAATTTGACAAGTTAATAAAAACTTGTGCTCAGATGAGGAGCGTCAGTCAGGCTGTGATGAGCCCACGTGTTATGATTCTGAATACCTATACTGTTTGGACCTACGAACAAGGACTAACATCTATGAAGGTATCTAAACTGAACGCAAGGCACACCATATTCATGATCAGAGTACCCCGACTGATCACAGCCCGAGCATCCACTATAACCCCGCTAGATCTCACCTACTCATGAGAATTCCCACCACGATTACGAACCCCTAAAACGCGGTGATTATCCCCTTGTTGTCCCCTGTGACCCCAGCGCTCCAGCCTCTCTCTGCTGTGCCCCCATCCCGTTGCTCCTCGTTCTCTGTCCTCCCTGGTGTAGGCCATTTTCAGCAGGTCCCCCATGTCCTCTACTTCTTCCGCCATCCCCTGTTGCTCCCATGTCCACAGGTTTTCATCTGGGAAAAATTTGTGTGTGTTCAGGGTCACTCTTTTCTGCTGCTGTGCATGCTATCCTGAATGCTGGACACGTTCTGTCCCACGACGCATGTCCATATACATTGCAGTTGATGCACTTGAAGTTCGCTGGATTGTTCTCCTGACATTCTGCTGTTCTGTGCTCACTACTGCACATGCCGCATGTGTCTTGGCCATTACACTCTGCTGCAATGTGTCGTGCATTGTATTTTTGGCACTTTAGGCAACGGTGTAAGGACCCGGCCTTTGGCCGGTTACTTACCGGTAAAACCTTCTTCCGAGCCCGAGCCTTGTGATATTCGTGCCCGAGTACATATGATCCTTATCCGCGCCCAAGCCCGAGCCTGAGCTTGAGTTCATATCCGACCTTGACCCCATGCCTGTATCCCCTTAGTTACTGATTCCGCTCCATCATGCATCATTCGTATATTACCTCGCCCTGACCTCGGCCTCCTGACCTCGCCCTGACCTCCACTAATATGTTCGCCCCTGACTCGTACCCTCGCTCGTATATAACCCCCTTGTATGCATTCCTACTCCTCAGTCTGAAAATCAACTATCGTATCCCTTCGATCCTTAGCTAGTTTCTAAGCCTCGCCTCTTAAGCCAAACCTCGCCTCTTATTCATTTACCTCCGAAGTTGGGACTCGTGCGTAGGGTCAGCGCAGCACATAAGCTGAAGCCAAGTCCCTCTCCGACTTCCCCATCCAACCCTCGCCCCGTAACCTCGGACCTTGCCTCAGGTTTCGTCCCTGACCTCGGTCAACCTTACGACGGATCGTATCGTAACAAACGGCGCAGTTCCCACTTCATTATCCTAGCCCACATCCGCTTGCCGGCAATTACTAGCCCATCTCTGATGCCCTGGTTCGCAGCCTCGGTGTGGCAAACTTGGCAATAATATGGGCAGATCTCTGCCCCACTGTCCTTCTGTGGATTGGCTTTATCCAGCGGGTTGACAGTAGCATGCCAGTTGGGAGTCTCGAGTCACATTCTATGTTCCTCATCTCTACTAGTGCCTCGGGTGAGTGACTCAAGGGTACGTATTCCACTATCAGGGATAGGGCTCTGTCCTTTATCGTGGCCGTTCTGCTGAACTTGCTGTGGAATGCTCCCTTGTTCGCCTGTATCCATCTCACTGCCTCCTCCATGTCTAGGTCGAAAATGACCCCTCCATTTGCGAGTTTCTTTGCCCCAATGAAGGCTGAGTCAGTCAAGCAATGCTCCTCTTCCAGGTTGCTGACGGCCTCATTTGCTTTGGTCACTAGCTCCTGCTCCATTAGCTCGCCAAGTGTATCCTGTTCCCCTTGAGGGTCAGTATCTATCAGTATCTGTCTTGCTCTCACTTTTGCTTTTGCTAGGTTGCTGGGGTGTGAGAGTGGTATGTTACCCTTGAGTGCAGCCACGTATGATGTCCGTCCCTGTCTGCTCCCTCCCTCTCGTTCCCTCTATTGGCTCATGCTACTTAGGTGCTCCACAATAATGCTGGGTGGACAACCAAACCCATCTGCTGCCCCGCATGAGGTGCAGGCCCCAATGGCCCAGCCTCCACCGCTCAGCTATTTTGCTAGTCTGAACACAGCAGTGGGAGATCCTGACCCAGGTGACCTTAGCTCGTCAGAGTCGGGCACCACAAGTGGCTCACACTATCTGATGGTGAGCGTAGGCGAAAGTGAGAAAAACACAAGCGCTATTGGAAACGTGAGAAGCAGCATATGGAGCAAGCTACTAAAATAAAGATAGACTTCCCTGCCCCATACGAAGGGATGGCAGATTAAATCCCTTTGAACATTGGACTTACGCTGTCAACACATGGTTTGAAAGAACTGGTTTTCCAAAAAAGCAGCATGTCAAGCAGATGCTGGCCTTCATGAAAGGCAAAGCTGTGGACTTCTTCATGACATTTGTAGCCCTAGACATAAAACTCTGGATGGTTGACTCACTAGGACAAGCTCTATTCAATTATTGCTTCCCTCCAGTGTAAGTTCAATGAATATAGGCAAGGGAAAATGCCTATAAAGGACTATTATGTCAATTGAAATCGATGGCTGTGCATCTGCCCAACATTACGGAGTTCCAGTTGATACAAAAATACTGGGATGGGGCAGAAACATGTATCTGACTGAAGTGGATGGAGAACAGCTTTACGTCTGAGTTATCATCAATGGAAGAGATAGACGGCAGAACGCTATGAGAATATGGAGCAGCTACACACATATGGGCTGAAAAGACCTAGGATGATAGTTCATTGGGGGCACAACACATAAGTTGAAGCCGCTGTCCTTTTAGTTCCGATTTCCAGGATCCCCGATATATAACAAGGCCTCAGGATCAAGTGGAGCAACCACCATGAGCTTCCACTTCACCCAGGAGAAGAGGGGGCTCAAGTGGTGGAAAACGAAGGAAATGATGAGGAAAAAGAGGTGGAGAATGAGACACCAATGTGTTACGACCGTTCATTTCCGACTTCCGACCCTCAGTTCCGCCACTCCTTCCGCCCCTCCAATAGTTCCGCACAACGTTCCGCCCCTCCGACATTTCCGACATTCCGCCCCTTGTACATTTCCCTTGTTCTTTCGACTCTATTACTCGGACCCACCGGACCCACCTCGCCATCCATCAAAACCATATATCCGGTCACCCTTGTAGTTCGTTGTCAGATATGTTTTCCCGACCCCTTGTTCTTTGCCATTGTTCTACCTTACCCTGAACCCCCCTTGTAGTCCCATTGTTCCCAATTAGTTAGTTCCCACACATTGTACTCGACTTCCGCTTCCTCCGGAATTTGCTTAGTACAACACCATTACTTGTTGCTCTGCGCTTTGTATAAAAACCCCCTCATGTATGTCTGTTATTCTGCAATCAGATAATCACCTTCGATACTTGATTTCCTTCGCTCCATCTCCTGTTCTTAGCACAGCGAGTCTAGCAAGATCTCAGTCTCTCTGTCTTCCGCTTTCCGCCTCAGTTCCGCCTCAAGTTCCGACCAAACCTTTGGCTCAGTACTTTCCAACTTCCGACTCATTTCCGAAATACCTAGGACGATAGTCCATTGGGGGCGCAACCTATAAGTTGAAGCCGCTGTCCTTTCCAGTTCCGACTTAGTGGAAATCTCGATACGTAACACAATGGGTGAGGGGAAGATTGACAAGGAGGAGTCAGTAGCTGTAGGACTGAAGGATTTCAGGATCCCGTAAGCCCCAATGAGATCCTGGTGCCATAGGGAAACAACCTTCAGACATTGATCACAGCTTCATTCCCAATACAGGGCCAGGCCACCCTGATGTTCCCCTTGGGCAAATCACCCGCTGGCTTGCCCATATAGCAGTGGGTTGACAGCTATATCCAGGCCTCATGAATGAGGCCTTCAATTCAGCTTCCCAAACAGGTGCATGTAAGAGTTGTTATAAATATATTTATCTATGCGAGTATTCTCAGTAAATGCTCGAGTGCAAAGTACTGAGGAAGAAAGACTTCTAACTACCTACTTTATAGTCTAAGAGAACAATGGGAATAAACAACAATAGGGACGTTGGACAATGGAAAATGTAGAACAATGAGACTGCGCATATGTTGTCACAATGGGGTGACACGGGGTGACATGGTTTGCTCCTGGCTTACGTGTTCACCTCCTACACTCCCCCTCAAACCATAGTCAACCCGAGTTCAACCGCAAAATGTTTTACTTTGGCAGACGGCAACGCTTTGGTAAGCATGTCTGCTACCATGTCATCGGTTGGGTAGTAAACCAATCGAATCGCGCCTTTCTCAATGATCCACCGGATAAAATGATATTGTACATCAATGTGTTTGGTTCTAGCGTGGTATTGATGATCTTTGGCAAGTGCGATGGTGGATTGATTGTCAGAAAACAACGTCGTGGGTAACAATTTTTTGTTGAAAAGTTGTTCAATCAGTGACCGAAGCCACAGGGCCTCTTTCACAGCATGAGCAGCAGCTACGTATTCGCTTTCCGACCTGGATAGGGACACAATCGACTGACGCTTTGCGCTCCAGGATACAGCTCCACCGTTGATGATGAATGCGTATCCTGAGATTGCATGTCTATCTTCGGCTGTACTGCCATCGGCGTCAGCGTATCCGATCAGTTCATTTTTCATATGACCGTAAGTCAACCACAAGTTCATAGAGCCCTTCAGGTACTGAAAAATTCGTTTAACTGCACTCCAATGACCGGGGCCAAACTTGGTCAAGTATCTGGATACGGCTTGTACGGCGAAGGCGATATCAGGGCGGGTTCCGAGGGTGGCTTACATGAGTGATCCAACAGCCTCCCTATAAGGTATGTCTCGCATTTCTGCCCATTCAGCCATCTTAGGGATTGGCAACATGGATAGAAATAGGCCACAATCCATCGGCATGGATACAGGTTTGAGATCCTCGAAATTATACTTACGTATAATTGACTCCATGTAGGACCGTTGAGAAAGATGTACGGTTCGTCTTTCTCTGTCTCGATTGATTTTGATGCCTAATAGCCAATGCAGTTCGCTGAGGTCAGTGATTTCAACATGCTTCAAGATTCCGGTTTTGAATTGTTTTACCACCATCTCCGACATCGCAGCAATAGTGCAATCGTCGACATGTACCAAGACGATCGTGAGTGCATTGTTTGTGCGTCGAAAGAAAACGGCCTGATCTACGTCGCAGCGGGAGAAGAGTAACTTGGTAAGCATTATGTTGACAAGCTTTTGGTACCAACGATGACCAGACTGTTTTAACCCATACAATGTCTTTTGCAGGAGACAGACTTTTCCCGAGGAGCTTGGCGCAGGATACCCTGGCGGTTGAGACATGTATATAGTTTCTTTGTTGGTGAGTTCTCCGTTTAGGTACCCGCCCTTGATATCAATCTGATGAAGCTCCATGTCGTTCGCAGCCGCCAAGGCCAGTACTGTCTGAATAGAAGCTAGTTTTGCTACGGGGGCAAACGTGTCGAAATAATCGACGCCAGGCACCAGGTACCTGTGAGAAGCCTTGTGCAACAAGGCGGGCTTTATATCTGACTATGTTTCCCACAGCATCCTACTTTGCTCTGAAAACCCATTTTGACCCGACGATGTTTGCACCGCTTGGGGCTTCAGTGAGTCTCCAAGTCCTTGCATCATGGAGCACCGCTAACTCTTGTTACGTATCGAGATTTCCACTAAGTCGGAACTGGAAAGGACAGCGGCTTCAACTTGTAGGTTGCGCCCCCAATGAACTATCGTCCTAGGTATTTCGGAAATGGGTCGGAAGTCGGAATATACTGAACTGAAGATTTAGTAGGAACTTGAGGCAGAATTGAGGCGGAAGACGGAAGGTGGAGAGACCGAGGTCTTGCTAGACTCGCTGTGCTAAGAACAGGAGATGGAGCGAGGGAAATCAAGTATCGAAGGTGATTATCTGATTGCAGAATAACAGACATACATGACAGGCTTTTATACAAAGAGCTGAGACAACAGGTAATGGGGTAGTACTAAGAAAATTCTGGGGGAAGCGGAAGTCGAATAGACAATGCGTGGGAACTAACTAATTGGGAACAATGGGACTACAAGGGGGGTTCAGGGTAAGGTAAAACAATGGCAAAGAACAAGGGGTCGGGAAAACATATCTGACAACTAAACACAAGGAGGGCCGGACATATGGTCTTGATGAACGATGAAGCGGGTCCGGTGGGTCCGAGTAATAGAGTCGAAAGAACAAGGGAATAGAACAAGGGGCGGAATGTCGGAAATATCGGAGGGGCGGAAAGTGTTGCGGAACTGAAGGTCGGAAGTCGGAAATGAACGGTCATAACAGTATCTCCCTTCTAAGGGCGAGCCCCGCGAGACCACAGGTCGGATCACGTGACTTGTGAACAAACGCGTCGGAGTTAGAAAGATAGGCAGGAAGCAAACCCGTCTTCATCCTAGCCACCATGAACTCCCAACCTGACCTCTCAAAGATGTCCAGTGCCGAAATGCAGAAATATTCCAACCATCTTCTCACACAGAAGAAGCTGGCGGAAAAGCAAGCGGCCGAGGAAGCTGCACAGAAAGAGAAGGAACGGCTGGAGGAGGAGCGCAGGGAACAGGAGTGTCGGGACCAGGAGCGGAAGCAGAAGGAGGAACGGGAACGTAAATGCCGCGAGGAGGAGTCACGTCTCCGCGAGGAACAACGGAAACGGGACGCAGCCAAAAAGCTGCAGAGGACAAGGCCGCGGTGGAAAAGGCAGGGAAATCCCAGGTGAGTCGGAAATGTCGTGTGAGGTGTTTCCGGAGCTCACGGAAAGAACTGCCAGAGGGTCGTAGAATCCGAGGGGGAGTCGGAAGCGGAAAGCACAGCGGAAGGCACACCGCCTCCGGAGAGCAAGGGGAAGCAAAAGGGAGTTGCTCCCATGCTGAACATTGTTGCGGAGCGGAAACGGAGGGCGGACGAGTTCCAGCAGGCTCGGAAGGAGAAGATGGCCCGGATACTGGAGTTGCGGGAGTTGGGGCCAGAGAATCCCGCGATGAAGAAGCGGAAAACGAGGGACGATGACGAGGAAGAGAAAGCCCCGTGCGACCCATGCGAAACCAAGGGGCTGGATTGCGTGTGGTCCAAAAATCCGCGGGAGACCTCCTGCGAACAGTGCCGAGACAAGAAGAGGCGCTGCGTCATGGACGGTTGCGCCGCGAGGGTGGAAAGGAAAAGACGCAGGGTCGAGACCGAGGGGCCTGAAACCTCCAAGTCGAAACCGGGACCCAGCGGGAAAAAAACCTCGGAAGGATTTCCGGTGACCGGGAACTCGGAGACAGCGGTACTCAACCGCTTCTCCATGGTGTCGCTGTTATTCGACACCGCCAATTCGTTGAGGGGTATCCAGAAAACCCAACGCGGGATCCGGAATCTCCTTGCGGAGATGGCGGTGGTTCAGGAACAGCAGTTGCTGTCGTTCCAGAACCAAATGACCATCATGTCGACGGTTTTGGAGCAATTTAAACGGGAGTTCCGGTGGTGGAACGACATGCTCTGGGATCGCATGGAGGTGCGCATGCAGGAGCAGGAGAACGAGGCGGAAGCGGGTACGAGCCAAAGGGCAGAAGCGAGGGTGGGGACTGAGTTGGTGAACGTGAGGATAGGGCATGCGGAAGAAGGTCCGGAAGCGGAGAACGAGGGCAAGGTGGAAACGATGAGGGAGGAGTAGGGGTCGAGGGGTCTTGTAGACAATTTCTTGAAATGTCGGGAATAGTATAGTGGAAATTAATCGGATTTTGACAATGACTTGAGAACTGTAAGAAAACAATGGGGGATCGGAAATGAGGTCGGAAGTGACTAAGGTGCGGAAATGGGGCCAGGCTTATCAGGATAAGACTTGTGGAAATCAGAGACGAGGTCAGAGGCGTGGTCTAGTTCCATGGCAGAAATCCAGGACGTCTCTTCATCGGTGTTTTCGTAGCCTGCCCACTTGACCAGGTACTGGAGTTGGCAGCGGTATCGCCTGTCGAGCTTGGAGCTGAGAATTTCTGAGATCTCATATTCCAGTTCTCCGTCGATGATGACTGGCGGAGGCGGAGGTTGATCTCGATTCAGAATTGTATTCGGAACTGCTGGCTCAAGCATGGAGACATGGAATACCGGATGTACTGCGCACATATTGTCAGAAAGTCTGAGAGTGAAAGAACGACTGCCGGCCTTAGCGATGATCTCGTAAGGGCCAAGGTATTTTTCAGAGAGCTTCTTCGAGGGGCGAGTGGTGCGGAAGTTTTCAGCTTTGACAAAGACTTTGTCGCCTATCTCGAATGCCGGTTGCGGAAGTCATTTCTGATTGGCGGAAGTTTGGTATCTCTTTTGTGCAGCGGAGATGTTCTCTCGGAGGTGTTGGTGAAGGTCGTCGAGTTCCACAATGAAATCTTGGGCTCTTGCAGAGGCGAGGTCGCGTTCAGGGTGGATGGCGAGATTCGGGTGGTAGCCCTTGTTGGCGTAGAAGGGCGAAATTCCGGTGGTAGCGGAAGGCGCATTGTTGTAGGCAAATTCCGCGAGCGGAAGAAGGTCGGTGTTACGATACGATCCGTCGTAAGGTTGACCGAGGTCGGGGACGAGACCCGAGTCAAGGTCCGAGGTTACAGGGCGAGGTTTGGATGGGGAAGTCGGAGAGGGACTTGGCTTCAGCTTATGTGCTGCGCCGACCCTACGCACGAGTCCCAACTTCGGAGGTAAACGAATAAGAGGCGAGGTTCTAGCTTAAGAGGCGAGGCGTAGAAACTAGCTAGGGATCGAAGGGACACGATAGTTGATTTTCAGACTGAGGAGTAGGAATGCATACAAGGGGGTTATATACGGACGAGGTGCAAGTCAGGGGCGAACAGATTAGTGGAGGTCAGGGCGAGGTCAGGAGACCGAGGTCAGGGCGAGGTAATATACGAATGATGCGTGATGGAGCGGAATCAGTAACTAAGGGGGATACGGGCATGGGATCAAGGTCGGATATGAGTTCAAGCTCGGGATCGGGCTCGGGCACGGATAAGTATCATATGTACTCGGGCATGAATATCACAAGGCTCGGGCTCGGAAGAAGGTTCTACCGGTAAGTAGCCGGCCAAAGGCCGGGTCCTTACAGTATTCCCCCCTCATGGCCGAGACCCTCGAGGCCGTAATGTGAACAGGGTTCGCCTATCCTTGAATCTAGATCTCGGTCCGATGTTAAGTAGCCGGAAAGGCGAAGCTTAAATCGTAGCCGAGGTTGGATAAAAGGGTGGGTAGGAGGCAGCGAACCCCATTGCCAACTAATATGGTGCGCCCTCAAGCCCTCTTCAGCTCAGCCGTCGACGAGAACAGCGTGAACAACGCGTTCGACCAGACTTTGTTGTCTGAGGAGAACGGAGCCTCGGGCGAGGTTATGCCCGAGGATCGACCCAAGGTTGGCGTCCTGCAAATCGATGACACTGGTGCCATCGACATGCGGCAGCCGTGGCAGGAAGGGCCGAGTGGAAAGAAGGTGAGTACCCTTGTTGTCTAGTCATGGATGCTGCTGATTCGTCTAGTATAAGCGCATGTTATTCTCCTACCACCCGACCGACTTGTCCCTATACGGGTACAAGCTCGCCGACGGGGGACCTCGCGAGTGGCAGCTCGCGACCAAGGCCGAGGCGAGGTGCGCGCGCTGCGAAGAGCGCGACTATACGTGCCTTCGGGCCGTTAGTCTCGACTTCGGCCTCGCCGACCAGGGTGCCTGCGTGTGGTGCAGGACCCGTTCCTTGGGTTGTAGTATCGCCCAAGGTCGCCGCAGCAAGGCAACCCCAGGCAAGGGTCAGGCGGGTACCGCGAGCAAGAAGCGAGCGAGGAGCGAGGAGGCCGAGGATGGACCGAGGCCGAGGAAAAGGCCAAGGTTCAGGACGAAGTTGCAGAGGACGACGACTCGAGTGATTGGGTCGAGAGGAACCTCGAGATGAGGGTAGAGCGGATGGAAGCGAGGTTGAGCGAGGAGAAGGGTAAGGAGACTGGGGAAGTGAGGCAGCGTGAGGAGACAGAGGTCGGGAAGCGAGGCAGACTGAGGGGAGGAAACCGAGGTTGGAGGTCGGAGGGCGAAAAAGGACAAGAAGACGAAAAGATCGGAGCGAAGTGCGGAGATGAGGGAGTTGATAGCGGCGGTGAGGGATGTGGGACAGAAGGTTGGCGAGGTTGGGGAGAGGGTGTGCGAGTTGCTAGGGGAGTTTAGGGCTGCGAATGACAGGATGAACAGGGCGGATGTGGAGTTCATGAGGATAAGGAGGAGGCGGAATTATTTGAAGCGGATGCAGGGGGCGAGAGACTTGGCAGATCATGGGGGACATGGGGGTCTGGTGGAGCGAAGTAGTAGTAGTAATGAGGAGGAGTCAGGTGAGGGAGCGAGGGAGCGAGGAGAGGATATGAGGATGGTGGAGTGAACTAGTAAATGGAATAATAGGCTTTTCTTGGTTTTTTATCGATTTTTTGTTGTTCGATGCGAGGGTTTTTTTTTTTTTTTTTTTTATCTAACTACTGGGGTCATGGGGGTTAACAAAGGAAAATGATCATAGAGCAGTCAAAGGGCCGGGCTTGCCCGGGTAAGAGTCATGGAAATCCGTGACCAGCTCCGAGGCATGATCAAGCTCGGAAGCGAGGATCCACGAGGTTTCTTCGTCAGTACCTTCGTAACCAGTCCACCTAACAAGGTAGAGTAATTTGCAGCTCTTGCGTCTATTATCGATCTTCGAGTCGAGGATTTCGGAAACCTCGAACTCGGGTTCGCCGTCGATAACGACTGGGGGCGGAGGCGGCTGAACTCGGTTTGGTATGGTGTTGGGCGAGGCTGGTTCGAGCATAGATACGTGGAAGACCGGATGGACTGAATGCATGTGTTCTGGAAGTCGAAGGGTGAAGGAGTGAGTACCCGCTCGGGAAATGATTTCAAAAGGACCCAAGAACTTCTCGGCGAGCTTCTTGGTAGGCCGAGTTGTTCGAAAGTACTGTGCCTTCACAAAGGCGAGGGATCCTACTTGGAAATCAGGAGCGGGCTTGCGACGAACATCGGCCGAGGCTTGGTAAGTTTTCTGAGCCTCGAGGATGGCGTGGCGAAGTTCTTGGTGAAGCTCGTCCAGGTCAACCACGAAGTCTCGGGCTCGTGCCGAGGCGAGGTCGCGCTCGGGGTGAACTGCGAGGTTCGGATGGTAGCCTTTATTGGCAAAGAATGGGGAGACGCCGGTGGTTGCGCTAGGCGCGTTGTTGTAAGCGAACTCGGCTAGGGGAAGGAGCGAAGCCCAATTGGACTGCTGATAGTTGCAATAGATCCTGAGGTACTGTTCCAAAGTTTGGTTAGCACGCTCGGTCTGACCGTCACCCTCGGGATGATATCCCGAGGTGAAATGCAACCGCATGTCCAAGGCTTTCCCTAGAGAACGCCAGAAATGCGAGACGAACTCGGAACCCCTGTCCGAGGTGACGTGCGAGGGAACTCCATGCTTTGAAAAGACATGAAGGACGAAGAGGTGAGCGAGCTCTTGCGAGGTTATCTTGTCTGTGGTTGGAATGAAGATCACCTGCTTAGTGAAGCGGTCAACAATCACTAGGATGGAGGTGAACTCGGACGAAGGGGGGAGTTGCTCAATGAAATCCATAGATATGGAATTCCAAGGTTTCTCGGGAACAGGAAGTTGTTTGAGGAGACCATAGGGTTTGTGACGTTGCGGCTTGCTTCGCATACAAGTGGTACACGTCTTGCAATATTCCTTGACAAAGGATCTAATCCCCGGCCAAGTATAGTCTCGTCGGATCAGCTCCAAGGTCTTGTTGACCCCGAAGTGTCCCGAGAGGATGTGATCGTGCTTGTATTGCAGGATGCGAAGTCGAAGGTCTTGGGCCCCTGGAACATAGGTTCGGTTGTCAAGTTTGAGAAATCCCTCGGGGTCTGTGGTCCACCTCGGGTCATTAACCAAGCCGAGGTGCGACTTGGCTATGGGGTCCGAGGGGAGGTTTGCTAGTATGTCAGCTCGGATCTGCTCGGTATCAAGCAGTGAAGCGGCTCGGAGTACGATGGGAGCGAGGTTAGTAGCTCTAAGGGACGATGCCAGCTGGTGCTGAGTAAACACTGGCCGTAGGTTCTGCGGGTTTATGGTGGCATAGTCGCTATTCCCCTCTTTAAGGTAGACGTCCCATCGTCTAGTGAGAGAGTCAGGCTTCGTTCCGAGGCGACCAGGTCGGAAGCGTATGGCGAGGTTGAACTGGGAAAGGTATTCCGACCACCGGGCTTGTCAACGGGTCAAGAGCTTCGTAGTTGAAAAGTATTCGAGGTTTTTGTGATCGGTGATAACGTCGACTGGGTCGCCTGAGCCCTCTAGGTAGTGTCGCCAGCGTTGAAAGGCTTCAAAAATGGCGAGGAGCTCCTTGTCGTGAACATCGTAGTTGAGCTCGGTAGAGGTGAATGTGCGGGAGTGGAAAGCGACAGGATGAAGTTCGCCTTCCGAGGTTCGCAGTGATAAGATTGCCGCTAAGGCATAATCTGATGCATCAGTCTCTACGATCAGTGGAAGGTCAGGAATCCAGTGAGTAAGGATAGGGCGGTAGTGAACGCCCTCTTCAACAGGTTGAAAGCCCGTCGACAATCCTCGGAAAAATTCCAAGGGGTACCCTTGCGGGTAAGTCGGGTGAGAGGAATGGTGATGTCGGAGTAGTTGTGAATGAAACGTCGGTAGAAGTTGGCGAAGCCGAGGAAGGATTGGATGTCGCGAACTTTGCGAGGTTCAGGCCAGTCTTGAATGACCTTTACTTTGTCATCTGCCATAGTGAGGCCCTCGGGAGAGAGTATGTAGCCGAGGAATTCAACCGAGTCGCGATGGAACTCGCATTTGTCTTCTTTGGCGAAGAGGTTGTTGAGTCGTAGTCGTCGCAAGACTTCCTTGACATGTTCAACATGTTTGGAGGGGTCACTGGAGTAGATTAGAATGTCATCCAAGTATACCACCACACAAACGTCCAAAAGGTCGGCGAACACCTCGTTCATGAATCTCTGGAAGGCAGCAGGGCCATTAGTGAGACCAAATGGCATGACCAACCATTCGAAAGACCCATAGCGAGTCCTGAAGGCGGTCTTCCATTCGTCACCCTCGGCCACCCGTACGAGGTGGTAAGCGTGACGAAGGTCAATTTTCGTATAGATGCGAGCATTCTTTGGAGCATCAAGTAAGTCAGCAATCAATGGCAATGGATACCGATCTTTTTTTGAGATTTTGTTCAAACCTCGGAAGTCGACACACAACCGAAGTGAGCCATCTTTTTTGCGAACGAACAATACCGGTGCACCATGAGGCGAGCGTGAAGGTCGGATGAAACCGATGTTTAAATGCTCGTCGATGAACTCGCGAAGTGCTTTGAGTTCGGAAGCTGAGAGAGAGTAGATGGGACCGATAGGTGGCGAGGTCCCTTCTTCGAGGTTGATTTTGATATCGTGAGGTCGGTGGGGAGCTAGAGTGTCAGCGCGTGCTTTGCTGAACACATCTGCAAATTCGTGATATACTTCGGGAACATGTTTCTTAACGTTCTCAGGAAGCTCGGAAGAGCTTCCTCCCGATGTTGCCCCTCTGGCGAGGAGCTCAGGCGAAGCCAAATTGAGCTGAAACACTTCGGACCCTTCCAATCTAGATGCGCGCATGAAAGCGGGTGCATTGATTAGGGAAACGAGGGGTGCTTGCAATTTCGGAAGCGAGGTCGGAGGCGGTGACGAAGATGCCGTAGGCGAGGTCGAAGTCGTAGCCGAAGCTGAGTGGGCTGACGTCGCCGGGGTCGCTGGAGTCGTTGTTAGGTCGATGGTCTTGAAAGTAATACTGAGCGAGGTTACGTAGAAGGTAACCCATTGTTGTTCGCCGGTCGGAAAGCAAATGCAGAGGTCTAGAGCTTGGGTAATGGTAGTGTTAGTACTACCGTCAAATAGTTTCAAGGGTATAGGAGAGACAGGATAAGCAGGCATGGAGTACTTCTGGACAAATCTGGATTCAATAAAACAGTCTGAGGACCCGCAGTCAACTAATGCAACAAAAGCGACGTTGGGCAGCGAAGGCGAGGTTAGATCTACATTAAGGGAATCTTTGGACAATGAATGAGAAGCGGCGCTGAGTCTGAGCACACGGGTGAGGTTACCGCAATCCTCGGATCGTGTGGTTCCGAGGTTGCTACCTATTTTTTCACCTCCGTAATGGAGGCCGAAGTCCCCTCGTTAGGGGTCTTCGTTGCCCGACCTTTAGAACCGCTACTATTGGTAGACTTGTTCTTCGGGCAGTCCTTGACGACGTGACCTTTGGTGCCGCAAAGCAGACAAAGGCCTTGGTCGACCCGACGTTGGCGCTCCTCGGGAAGCAGTTTGCCATCCTTCCGAGTTTGCTCGAAATGTCGGGCTGGCTCTTGTTGTTCGAAGAGTTGTTGTTGTTGGAACCCTTGCCGCTGTTGTTAGTCTTGTTGCGGTTCTTATTGTTATTGGAACCACTGGAAGGCTGGTGGTTGTTAGTGGCATTGCTACTGGACTGATTAGGGTGCGTGCAGGCTGGGAGCTACGACCATTGATCATGGCGTCGTATTCCTTTCGCTCCCAGTAACGGCTATCGCATTCCAGCGCGAAGTTCCTAAGCTCGGCGAGGCTGCGGAATCGAGGGAAGTGAAGTAAGTCGTCCTTGATTCGTTTGGCCAAGCCCTTATAGGCAAAGTGTCGGAGGGCCGCGTCGTTCCACTGAGTCCGAGTCGAAGCTCGGGCGAAGTCGATAAAGAATCGCGCGGCCTTGTGGTGCTCTTTCATAACGATCTTCTCGAGGTCAATCTCGGCTTGGGCCGCGTTGTCGTATGGGCCGAAGTTAAGCTCGAGCTCGGCCTTGAAGCTGTCCCAGTCCTCGAGCCAATCTGGCTCGGGTTGGACTTCGCCGAGGATCGCCGGCTCGAAATATTGCAGAGCCGAGCCGGACAGGTAAGAAATAGCATACTGCACCTTTGAGGCCCCAGTCTTGAACGCGGTGGGGCGATCTCTGAAGTTGAGTACACATTGAAGGAAGAAAGTGCGAAGCTTGGCTTGGTCAGTACCGTCATAACTATCTGGTTCCTTGACCTTGGCTCGTGCTTCGGATTCGCGAGGTTTCGCGAGTTTGATGAACACTCGACGCATAAGCTCGTTGTCCTCGAGGTCACCGAGGTCCTCGGGCGGAAGGTTGGGGAGGTCCCGATCGTTGTCAGAACTTCTAGAGCCATCACCTGGATCACCTGAAGGGTCACCGAGGTTAGCCCTACCTTTGCCTTTGTTACTAGGCTCGGCGGGGTCTGCGAGGGGTATCCCCGGGGACGGGGGTGAGTCATCGGGGGCTTCCGAGAAACGTCGCTGTTCTGAGATACCCCGAAGGGTGCGAGAACGAGTTATCATGGACATCGTGAAGAAAAGGGATACGTAGGGTGTAAGCAGTCTGAAAATACTGTTACGATACGATCCGTCGTAAGGTTGACCGAGGTCGGGGACGAGACCCGAGTCAAGGTCCGAGGTTACAGGGCGAGGTTTGGATGGGGAAGTCGGAGAGGGACTTGGCTTCAGCTTATGTGCTGCGCCGACCCTACGCACGAGTCCCAACTTCGGAGGTAAACGAATAAGAGGCGAGGTTCTAGCTTAAGAGGCGAGGCGTAGAAACTAGCTAGGGATCGAAGGGACACGATAGTTGATTTTCAGACTGAGGAGTAGGAATGCATACAAGGGGGTTATATACGGACGAGGTGCAAGTCAGGGGCGAACAGATTAGTGGAGGTCAGGGCGAGGTCAGGAGACCGAGGTCAGGGCGAGGTAATATACGAATGATGCGTGATGGAGCGGAATCAGTAACTAAGGGGATACGGGCATGGGATCAAGGTCGGATATGAGTTCAAGCTCGGGATCGGGCTCGGGCACGGATAAGTATCATATGTACTCGGGCATGAATATCACAAGGCTCGGGCTCGGAAGAAGGTTCTACCGGTAAGTAGCCGGCCAAAGGCCGGGTCCTTACAGTCGGACCAATTGCTGTGTTGGTAGTTGCAATAGACGCGGAGATACTGCTCAAGGGTCTGATTAGTACGTTCCGTTTGTCCGTCTCCTTCGGGATGATAACCGGAAGTGAAGTGCAGTTTCATGTCGAGAGCCTTGCCGAGCGTGCGGAAAAGGAGGACACGAATTCTGATCCACGGTTGGAAGTCACATGGGAAGGAATTCCATGCTTGGAAAAGACGTGGAGCACGAAGAGTTGTGCGAGCTGGGCAGAAGTGATGGTGTCGTAGGTCAGAATAAAGATGGACTGCTTTGTGAGGCGGTCAACGATCACTAGAATGGTATCATAGCCAGATGACTTAGGAAGTTTCTCAATGAAATCCATGGATATCGAATTCCACGGTCGTTCCGGGATCGGAAGTTGCTTCAGGAGGCCGTAGGGTTTGTGACATTGAGGCTTGGCACGCATACAGGTGGTGCACGACTTGCAGTAGTCTTGGACCATCATGTGGAGGAGGGGCCAAGTGTAGGTGCGTCGGATTATGTCGAGAGTTTTGTTTTGGCCTTGGTGTCCTGAGAGCGGGTGATCGTGGCTTTGCTGGAGTACGCGAAGTCGTAGATCGTTGGTATCCGGAACGTAAATCCGGGACTTGTACCGGAGAAATCCGTCGGAATCGAGGGACCATCCAGGACTGGTTGGGTCATCAAGGTGGGTTGCAGAGATGGGATCAGAACGAAGTGCGGAACGGATGTCGGAATGGAGAGACTCGGTGTCCATAATAATCGAGGCGCGGAGTAGTGGAAACTGCAATGCTGTGGCTTGCAGGGACGATGCCAGTTGCTCAGTGGAGAATACTGGGCGGAAGTTGTGTGGATTAACACTGGCATAGTCGCGACTTCCCTCTTTTGGGTAGATGTCCCAACGTCTAGTGAGCACGTCGGGTTTTTCTCCAAGCTTTCCAGGGCGGAAGCGGATCACCATGTTGAACTGTGAGAGATATTCAGACCAGCGGACTTGACGGCGAGTCAAAATCTTAGTCATTGCAAAATACTCAAGGTTCTTATGATCCATTACAATGTCGATCAGATAAGTTGGACCTTCGAGGTAGTGTCTCCAGATTTTGAAGGCTTCGAAAATCGCAAGTAGTTCCTTATCGTGGACGTCGTAGTTGAGTTCCGGGGCGGAAAAGGTGCGGGAATGAAAGGCGATTGGATGAATTTCTCCGTCGTCGGGGAAATGATGGAAAGAATGGCGGCTAGCGCGTAGTCGGAAGTGTTGGTTTTGAGTACAAGTTGGGCATCAGGAATCCAGAAACCGAGTATGGGAGCCATAGTGAAGGCCAATTTGAGGGCTTCAAATGTGGAACGGCATTCCGGAGTGAAATTCCATGGGGCACCCTTCCTGGTGAGACGCGTGAGCGGAACAGTAATGTCGGAAAAATTGTAAATGAAATGCCGGTAAAAGTTGGCAAAGCCAAGGAAAGACTGCACATCCTTAACACGTCGGGGTTCCGGCCATTCTTGAATTGCCTTGACCTTGTCCTCTGCCATGGTAAGACCCGTAGGAGAGAGGATGTAGCCGAGGTATTCGACCGTGTCGCGATGCCATTTGCATTTCTCTGCTTTTGCGTAGAGGTGGTGTTTGCGTAGACGGCAGAGTACTTCGCGGACATGTTCCTGATGTTTTTCCGGCATGTCGGAATAAATGAGGATGTCGTCAATGTAGACTAGAACGCATACGTCGAGAAGGTCGGAAAATACGTCATTCATGAATCGCTGAAAAGCGGTGGGAGCATTGGTTAGACCGAAATGCATGACAACCCACTCAAAAGCACCGTAGCAGGTGCGGAAAGTGGTTTTCCACTCGTCACCTTTGCGGATGCGGACAAGGTGATAAGCATGCCGGAGGTCAATTTTGGTGTAGATCTTCACCCTGTGGGGAGTGTCGAGGAGATCGGAAATACGCGGAAGCAGATATTTGTCCTTCTTAGTGAGGGCGTTGAGTCCATGGAAATCGACGCAGAGGCGGAGAGATCCATCCTTCTTCTTGACAAAAAGGACCGGAGCGCCGTGCAGAGACAGCGAAGGGCGGATGAAGCCCATGTTAAGATGTTCATCAATGAACTCGCGGAGAGTTTGGAGTTCACTTTGCGAAAGAGAGTAGATCGGTCCAAGGGGCGGAGATGCTCCTTCTTCCAAATCTATCTTCAAATCGTAAGGTCGATGTTCAGCAGGTTTATCGGCTTTGGCCTTATTGAACACATCCGGGAAGTCACAATATTCTTCCGGAACTGAGCTCATGTCGACCAGAGCAGAAGTCGAGGTGGAACGAGCCTTGACTGAAGCCGAGTCGGAAAGGTGAAGCTGGAAAACGGTCGTGTCTTCTTGCCATTGCAATACGCGGAAAGTGGTGGCGGAAACGAGCGCAATTCAAGGAGCTTCGAGGGACGGAGGTGCTAAGGCGGGACCGGAGTGCGGAACTGAATCCACGAGCGGAGTTGCAGAAGAGGCTTGAGCCATCTTTGCGGACGACGTCGGAATAGACGGGAGTTGATCCAGGGTACGGAACTGTATTTGACCCAATGCCCAGTTAATCGACGGATTATAGCGGGTGAGCCAATTGTGTCCTAGTACAATGGAACAGCTAGCATCTAGCGGAGTAACGTAAAACGTAACTTCATGGTTGTCCCCAGTAGCGAAACGGATAGACAGGTCCACGACTTGGGAAATTGCCGTGTTGGAAGACCCGTCGAAAAGGCAGAGCAGAATTGTCAGAATGTTGCGGGTCGGAAGTTTATGTTTCAAAACAAAGTCGGAATCGAGGAAACAATGAGTCGAACCGGAGTCGATCAATGCTGTGAACGGGGGTGCGGAAATAGTGTCGGAAGTGAGCGGAAAAGAGAGGGAGTCGGAGGACGAAAGAGCAGATGCGTTGAGTTTAACCTCGTTTGTCGCACGAATGGGGTCAACACAGCCCTCAGCTCGTGTGGAGGCCGGAGGACTGCTGACTATTTTTTTGCATCCGTAGTGGGAGCCGCTTTGGATTTCTCTTCCGTCTTTGCCGCATGGCCCTTGGCCTTAGCAGCGGAAGCGGAAGCTCGGGTGCAATCGCGCTCGACGTGACCGCCTTTGCCGCAGAAAAGGCAAAGGTTGTTGTCCATGCGTTCTGCGGGGGTTAGTTTTCCATCCTTCCCAAGTTTGTCGGAAAGGTCCGGAGTGCTCTTCCGGGCGTTGGTGTTGGAACCAGAGGCCTGGTTATTGCGAGGGGTGGAGTTGTTGTTCCGGTTGCCGGAGTTGGATCTGGAACTGTTGTTGTTGTTGTTTCCGGAGTTGTTGTTTCCGGAATTAGTCTTCTTCTTGTCTTTGTCAGACTTCTTGTCGGAGGACTTGTCGTTCTTGCTCAGGGCGGAGGTTTCACGAGCAATCTTGGAGTGTCTTTCCCAGTAGCGTGAATCGATGGATTGGGCTAAATTGCGAAGGTCGGTAAGGGTGGCGGGTTTTCCGACGCGGGCAATTTCATCCTTGATCCAGGATGGCAAGCCCATGTAAAACTGGCATTGGAGTGCGGCTTCTCCCCATTGGACTCGAGGAGCGAGCTGCTGGAATGTGACAATATATTTAGCTATCTTATGAGTGTCTTTCATACGAAGCTTATCGAATTCATTTTCCACATCAGCTTCCATATCAAATGGTCCGAAGTTGCTGCGGAGTTCGGAAACGAAGTTGTGGTAATCGTCAGCCCAGTCGACAAGAGCAAACGGATCCATGAGGGCGGGTTCGAAGTAGTCGAGAGCCGTACCTCGGAGATAGGAAAGGGCGTAATTGACCTTTCGTTCGTCGTCGGGAAAGGCATCGGGACGATCGCGGAAGTTGAGTTGAAGCTGGACCAGAAATGACTGGAGCTTCTTGGGGTCAGAACCGTCGAATTGATCTGGTTCGCGGACCTTTGTCTTGGGGCGTGGTGGTGCTTGGGCCGGGCGCTGAAGTTGTCCGGCTAGCATGGCGATGGCTTGTGCAAGATCCGGAACTGGCACGGGCGGAACTGGGTTGGCGGGAATCTGAGGTGGGATTGGAGGTGGAGGTCCGCCGGGAGGTCCGCTGGGAGGTCCGCCGGGAGGTCCGCCTGGGGGACCGCCGGGTGGGCCACCGTGAGGGCCGCCTGGAGGTGGTCCTGGTGGAGGTGGTGGTGGTGGAGCTGGGCGTCGGAATGACGCTGCTGTTTGTTCGCCGCTGCTACTCATCAAGTTTCCATCATAGTCGGGATTGTCGTCGGGATTAGTGTTGGGAACTTCTTCGAAGCATTGCGGAATAGCATCGGAGAGCTCATCGTTGGCACGAGAGCTGCCTGAAGGTTCCATGTGTCTTGGTGCTGCAGATCTAAGACTGCCAAAATAAGAGAGAGCTTCGACAGCTCCTGCTCGAGCTGAAGTAGCTGTGGTACGAGGAGGCATAGCAATAGTTATCGGGTGGGAATCAGATAATACTGTTACATATCGAGATTTCCGCTAAGTCGGAACTGGAAAGGACAGCGGCTTCAACTTGTAGGTTGCGCCCCCAATGAACTATCGTCCTAGGTATTTCGGAAATGGGTCGGAAGTTGGAATATACTGAACTGAAGATTTAGTCGGAACTTGAGGCAGAATTGAGGCGGAAGACGGAAGGCGGAGAGACCGAGGTCTTGCTAGACTCGCTGTGCTAAGAACAGGAGATGGAGCGAGGGAAATCAAGTATCGAAGGTGATTATCTGATTGCAGAATAACAGACATACATGACAGGCTTTTATACAAAGAGCTGAGACAACAGGTAATGGGGTAGTACTAAGCAAATTCTGGGGGAAGCGGAAGTCGAGTAGACAATGCGTGGGAACTAACTAATTGGGAACAATGGGACTACAAGGGGGGTTCAGGGTAAGGTAAAACAATGGCAAAGAACAAGGGGTCGGGAAAACATATCTGACAACGAAACACAAGGAGGGCCGGACATATGGTCTTGATGAACGATGAAGCGGGTCCGGTGGGTCCGAGTAATAGAGTCGAAAGAACAAGGGAATAGAACAAGGGGCGGAATGTCGGAAATATCGGAGGGGCGGAAAGTGTTGCGGAACTGAAGGTCGGAAGTCGGAAATGAACGGTCGTAACAACTCTTCATGAATGGTGGTCTCCCATAGGTGCCAGTCGGGGTGTCGCCTTGCCTCTGCCAGGGATCGAGGTTCGATCGCTTCAACCTCACTTGTCTCTGCTACCAGTACATACCCATCCACTTCATCAGCGATAAGCATCCAATCAGCGGTTTCTTCCCCTTCCAGTACATCTTTTCAGCAATGGAGGGCATCTGGACTCCTGTTGGGATGACAGGATCTGATGATTGGTGAGAGGACGTTCCATGCCCTTTGAGAATGTCTCTGACGCACTGACCAGGCTTTCGCAGGCATTTGGCAGGTGCCTCGGCATCGGAGTCGGACTAGGGTTCGCTGGTGTGGGGCATAGATGGGGCGATGGGTATGGGTGCATTGGAGGAGGGGGTTTTGTTCGCTGGTGCATTAGTTTCCATCTCAATTATTTGCCAATTCTCCCCCTCGAGGCGAGAAGCTGTCCGTTCAGGCAACCCTCTTATCTTGTGAACATTTGTTGGTTCACCTATTCGCCGAACGGCATACTTATTCAGATGCAGAGCTGTTGTCAAAGTGGACGTTGCGTTCCACAGTGACAGATTTCTTCTCCGGCCAATAAATTCGGAAACCTTTACTCCTCTCATCAACCCCTATCCAGTGGCCTTCAGATACTCGACCGCCAAGCTTGTCACCCCTTTCAGTGCATACCCACACTCTTTCCCCCCATTCACGAATGTGCTTAAGGTTCGGTTTGTCTCCGAAAGCAGCTTCATGTGGGGTCTTGCCATCGACAGCCTTAGTCGTGGTACGATTCATCAGCCAGACAACATGCCGAGCCGCCTCACCCCACAAGAACCTCGGGAGCCCACTCACATGGAGCAGGGCTCGTACACGCTCAACGATCGTGCGGGTGCGACATTTGGCAACGCCGTTTTGCTGGGGTGTGTTATGCATGGTGAGTTTCTGCGTGGTTCCTTTTGACTTCAGATAAACAGTGAATTCCTTTCTCAGATATTCACCACCTCTGTCTGAGTGGAGTGTTTTGACATGAGCGTTCAGCTGCGTGTCACACCACATTTCGTACTCCTTGTAGGCACTAGATGCCTCGTCTTTGGAGCGCAGCAGGTAGAGGTGAGTCAAGTGCATCATATCATCTGTGAACATGATATAATAATGCTTCCCGGCTTGTGTGGCAACTGGAGCTGGTCCCCATAGATCACTGTGGACTTCTTGTCCAAACGCGGTGGCTCTCGTGCCATCCCTGATCTTCGGAAGTGGTTTCCGTGTGGCTTTCACGTATACGCAGGATTCACAGAAGAATGGCTCCCCTGATGGTAATGTTTCAAGCTTTACTCCAGTTACAAAACCCTTTGTAACTAATCTCCTGGCTATTTCAGGAGAAATATGACCCATTCTGCGATGGAATTGGTCCAAGGTAAGCACTTCCTCGGCTGAGTTTGCTATATCCTGCTCATGTGAAACGCGGTAGAGGCCGTGTCCAGTTTTCAGGACCGTGCCTACAAGCTGATCGTTTCAATCCCGTATTATGCATTTGCCATCTGCAAATGATACGGCGAAACCAGCATCATCGAGCCGTCCGATTGATACAAGAGTATACCCAACATCAGGTGAATACAAAACCTCAGTTAGATTAAGCTGAGATGTCGTAGCTCCATTAGGTACATTGATTCTCATCTCACCCGTCCCGACTGCATTGAAATTCTTTCTGTTTGCAGCTCGGAAGGATTTTGGCGGTATGGGGGTATAACTTGTCACTGTGTCTCGGTATGGCGTTATGTGTCTTGTGCATCCAGAGTTGTAGACTTCGGTTTGAGGTAAGTTTTCCACCACGCTGTTGACCTCTGCGCATACTGCATGCGCATCCTCCTGGTCAATGCTGACAAGTGAACAGGTATCACTTTCATCAGCAATGGGCAACTCTTCAGTCTCGCGATCATCTTCTGAGTCATCGCCGACTTCAGAAAACCAGTCGCCTGCACAGTCATCATCCGAGTCGGACTCACAGTTCATCAGCAGTTGGGGTAGCTCATCATCCGAGTCATAATTGGCAAAGAAGGCAGCATCTTCTTCGTCATCGGATTCTACGGCAGCATTTGCAGAGCCTGCCCCTTTAGGTGAGTCTTGTTTCTTGTCACCTAGCGTTTTGTCAGGTTTAGGACACTTGTTCTTATAGTGTCCTTTGTCTCCGCAATTCCAGCAAGTCCTTTTGGGTTTACGCTCAGGTCTCTTTCCCTTTCCATTACCAGATATGAACATGGCTTCGTCCCTTTCTTCAGCTTTTCCGCTAGCATGCGCCAGACGACGAGACTTGTGAGCAGCGTGCTGCTCATATTCTTCTGACACTAACGTGATGAGTTCATCAGGGTCGATAGTCTTGGTCGAACTGTATAGCTTTGTGTCTGCCAGTAGGTTTGATGCGAAAGCAGAGAGGTGAGGGGGAAAGGACTTTATAATAGTAGACCGGTAATCTTTTTCCTCGATGTCCGCACCGTAGGTTGCTAACTCTTCCTTTTTGACTCGTAGGCCGTCAAGAAACTCTCGAACATTTCCTTTATCAGGACATCTAGACTCCATGAAGTGAGTGCGTAAGTCTGCCTGCACAAAGGCACCCTTCGATGAGAACTCGGTTACGATGAGTTCCCATCGGTCCTTCAGAGATGGCTTCCCATGGATGCAGATGAGCGTGGAGTCGGGGATTGGGTGAGTAAGGAAAGCTTTCGCCGTATGTTCGTCTTTGACCCATTTTGTGAGGGCTTCTTCTTCGTCAGCGGTGGGCGGAGTGCTGACTGACGGCTGAGTTGTAGTGCCGTCGAAGTGCCCCCACAGACCCTTTGCTTTGACAGTGTCTTGGAAGCGCATCGAGAACATGGTCCAGTTGAGACCGCTGGCCAGGAGTTTCGGGACAGAGGAAGGAAGGAGGTCGGTTGTAGTGAGCATCGTGGTGGACATTGCAGAGCGGGAGCAGCAGGGAACAAGCTAGTGAGTGTGTTTAGTGGGATCCGGGGCCCAATAACCTGTAAGAGTTGTTATAAATATATTTATCTATGCGAGTATTCTCAGTAAATGCTCAAGTGCAAAGTACTGAGGAAGAAAGACTTCTAACTACCTACTTTATAGTCTAAGAGAACAATGGGAATAAACTACAATAGGGATGTTGGACAATGGAAAATGTAGAAAAATGAGACTGCGCATATGTTGTCACAATGGGGTGACACGGGGTGACATGGTTTGCTCCTGGCTTATGCGTTCACCTCCTACAGTGCAATGGAAGCTACAATGGGCATTGCAGCATGACCATGTGAAGATGGCTGTACCCCTGCAGCCTAAGCAGCTGGACCAAGAGCTGATCACCGCATAAGCCCCTTCCCCAGTGGCCGTTCCAGTGGCCGATGCAGCATTCTATCAGGAAATAGGCATCAATACTCCAATCGATGCCACTGCCAACGAGGCAGCCCTGCCAGCTGATCTGTCAGGGGACACCCTGTTTTCCATTTCCAGTTCCGACACCACACCCAGTTCCGACTCTATTTCCGACTCCGCATCCGGTTCCGATTCCATCTCCGCCTCCGCTTTCGGAAATGATTCCGCTTCTGGGAGAACTTCCACCAGTTCTGTTCGCCTTGCCAGTTCCACTCCAATTTCCGACTTCCGCTCTCGGAACAGTGTCGGAAATCAAACGACTTGCGTAATAGGTGGCATCAAGGGTCGATCAAGGGTCAGGGTGGTCAGGGAGATGCAGGGTTGATGGCGGGTGCCAAGTGTTGTCCCTGGCTGCGCAACGTAGTATAATACGGGCTCGCTGACATTGGGGGTCCTTAGATTTTTCTCTTTGGATTTCCCCTTGTCAGTTGTGTGGTAGTGTGATCTCCACAACCAGCCAGGGTTGCCCTTACATGATCCTCACGGTCTGCTGGGCCCTTACACTGACATGACCATGTCTGAGTCTGTGGAGGACGAACTTATAGTGGACATCTATGGAGTCCCGCAAGTTGTTCATGGAGGGGGAGGGTGTAAATATACTGATTTACCCACATTGCACATAAGGCAATGCATAATACTGGTAGCTTAGTTAGCGCCAGTGGACCCTCTGTATAGTTCTTGTGTGGGAACCGCCTGGCGGTTCTGCATACTACCCTAACCTTGTACCTTCACTACATAGCTTCAGAATACCACATACTGGCCAAGTTCTGTGGGCTCTTGTGATACACAAGGCAGTAAGACACACACACTTACAGTGACTGTCTGCCACCAATCACGGTGAAGGTGGTTGACATGTACTTGCAAGGAGTATTTGGTCTCTGAGAAGCTGGCTGTCATGCTGACACAGCCACATGATCTAAATATACGAGGACGGATGGTCAGCGGATGGGGAAAAGTGAGAAGGTGATATGTAGTGAGCACAAAGAGAGGTAAGCGACGAACATTCAAAAAACTTAGAATCCTCACGAAAACAGGATACAATACACAGAACAATTTTTATCTTGGCACGATGGTCACTAGAAGACAAGGACAGACCGAGACGTGAAGAGAATGACATCAAATCCAACCAAGTACGATGCAACAGATGGGATGTAAGGATTTCATAGGGAGGGCTGCACCAATAGGGTATTAGCGGTGAAGCAAGGACAGCAGGAGATGGAGATGAGGATTCGGAGGAATCGGAGGAATTGGAGCGTAAAAGGGACATGGAGAGCAGTCACTGAGGACAAGTAACATGGACACAGCACGACACAAAAGCAAGTTACGATCGAAAACGTCAGCCACAGTACACAAGGAAGGACAGAGGACTGAGAATACCTTACACACACGCGGGACAAGTCAGGAATGACAAGGTGCACTGGACACAGCGAAAAGACGTTTAAATGAGAACAGGTATAAAAGAGGGGTAATTAGCGAGCGGCGAAAGTGGAAAACGGGATGACGACGCCGGGATAACGACGGCAACGGCACAACGGTACCATACGATCGGAGGAATAAGAACCGGGTGACCAAAGATTATGCAGGGACAAGAAAATACAGGCAAATGGACTATAAACCAGGGGGAGATTATGATGGGGGAATACAAAAACATCGGAGGATCACGACCGCAATAGGTAACAGATCACGCAGGGAAAAATAAAAAAGGACAAAGATGATCATAAAACATGAACATTACAGGTACAGCAGGAATCCTTGACAGATTGTGTCGACAGAACCCTCCCCTCCTTTCAGTCGGAGTCGGGGACTTCTTCATGAGAGAAATTACATTCCTCACCAGCCCTACAATCTTCTCTTAGAAAATATTTGCACTGTCTTTTAATAATCTTAATCTGTAAGAGATTTCACAGAAGAAGTGCATGGATCGGTTTGTTATTGGTAGCTCGTATCCTAGAAGAACATGGTTATGAGCTATACTATGGACAACCGTGATTGGACTAAGAACGAGCTACTAGCACATAATATAGAAGTATTAGAACGATGCGAAGAGGAATTCTTTGGATCTAAGGTAAATAAAACATATCTGCTATAGACGATTTTGCAAAAGAACTGTTGTCGTCTATGGACTATGACAGAGTAATAAGAACAAGAAATGCCATTCAATTCCTGTAACTCTCCGTACAACGGAATGTCTCCCGTCGAAAACTGTGCACGTAAGGTCTGCATCCAAATCACAGTCCTCGTTTTTAGCTCCCCGCCATCACTATAAATATCATGACCATAACCGTCAACCTGTGGCCGCCAAGGCTGATGCCGCTTTTAAGGTGCGTGCTCGCGGTCTGACCCGATGAGCGGCGCTAATTGCTCGTCGTTTATCGCAGCCTGATCAGCAGAAGGGTGCGATGGACCAGGCCAAGGATAAACTGAAGGTCATGGTGCCCTACCAGGGCGACCCGTTCTCCCGCAACGCTAATGAGAACGCCGAGTTAGGCTTTGCTAGGAATGCAGCCGCCTTCTCACATGAAACATAGTCGTGCTAGTGGACATCTGATGATGGGGTGACAAGAAGCGACTTAATCATTATCTAGACGTGTTTGTACCTCTAGCAGATGAGAGAAATTCATTGTATCATGTTCCAAACATCGCTTGCAACGCAGTTCAAGCTCCACCTCTGATACTTCAAGCGATTTTCGTGATTCAAAACAATCTGTGGTTCATTTATAAATATGCCTTTAGCAAAATAGTACCATTATTTGCTGCGCGCCATATATATGGGTGTTCGGGTAGGACACCCCTCTCATCAATGATGTGATGCCGTCCATCTACTCTTCGTCTCCCTCGGGTGGTGTCATACCCCCAGACATGTATCAGACCTCTATTGATACCTCGCCGGTGGACACCGCCACTACAAGGGTATTGTCTTGAGTCGCAAGGTATGATCCATCAAAAGAACAGGAAGAACGACTTACCAGTTTGCGGTTCAGCACAGACCTCGCCGGGGGAAGCGTCTACAGCACTCCCAAGATCCCTTCCGCCAGGGATTTCATCAAGCTCTATGTCCGCCACTGCTATAGAAGAGGGGTCGTCCAGATTCTGAGATTCTGAGATCCCAGTCTCGCTGACACTCGGACCGCCGAATTCCTCCATGAGTGAATTGTGAATCTGTCGGGCGGCTACACGAAAGCTCGTTACGGGATGGTGGGCAGAATGGATGGTGCCATTAGGGTGAGCAACCCTTTCTTGTAGGGCAAGATGACAGCGACAAATGACGATGATAGACTACATGTAGCGTTAGTCATATATCTCATTATCTCGGTTCCTTGGATCTGACCTGTCCTGGACATTTGAAAGAATCCCTCCAATGCTGGGCTACTGACCGCATGTAAAATTCAACGACAAAGTGTATGCGAGTAATGGACTCACTCTTAAAGCCTGTTATATTGAATATTAGTTATCGTCTCATAAATTGGACACTATACATTACCTTATTGGTGATGCCAGATGCTAATGTTATGCTCAATACCATTCTGCGTGGGTATTAGATGGAAAGTTCAACAGCGGCGGTCAGAAAGTACGTACCCATATCTTATGAGACCTGGACGAGCAATGAGCAATTTCACAGTGTAAGGACAAATTAACCAACTTTGATCAGCCAAAGTTTGGGTCAATGACTTCCGAGGGAGCATCTGAAACTCTCTTGACCTCCTCACGAGTCCAAGGGTATTGTATAGTGTCGCGACAACAACCAACGTGTCAAATAGTATAAGGAGCACATCATTTATTGTGCCCGCTAGGAATAAATGGTCAGTTAAATTGCAACTGAACATGAGAATTTCTCACCCCTGACAAAGTGATACATGGACCAGCTTCAATATGGTTAACTGCTGTTGTCACTCACAAAAGTAGAGCATCCTTATCCTGAGCTGTGAGGTTGCATGCGTTTGTGGCAACGAAAAACTGTAATAGCGTATTACGTTTCAGGATAGATTAATTGGAGACTTGAACTTGAAAAGGGAAGTATGCGTACAACTGCCGTACCCAAACTGCCCGTATACAGAAGAAGACCGAATACCGCAAGCACCCACCGCATCCCTTGATTGTGCTGGGACATGGCGTATACTCGCGCCAATAAGAGTCCTGCAAGGTGGGGTATGTAAGTTTATGACCGAGGACTTTTACCGGTATATAGTTACCTTCTACACCTGGAAGTACCACCATCGCTAGACAATCTAGGACATGAACCAATGGATTTCACACACTGCTTCGGTATAAGATTATGTATAGAAAAACGCAAATGTCATACTGGGCACATATATATATGTAAGCAACCTGCATGTCACAAATAAACCGTCTCACCTCGAGTGGGATATTTGCTATATCTCGGTATACCGTAATGATAGAGACAAGGATGGCAGGGTAGCGAGCGAGGAGGTAAAGGACAGTTCCTAATCTGACTCTTCTGCGCCAGATATAAGTAATCTCGGACGGGAGGGTCAAGAGAGTATCATAGGCGAGCAGTGCTACTTGGATCAGGGATACGTTAACAGTCCGTGATTACTCCTTACACACCGAGGGCAGCAAGGTCAACATAGCTTCCAGCCAGACTTGTAAATTGTCAGACTCTACACCACTGAATGGCCCGATCTACTCACTCATCTGAGATAGTCTGAATATCCACACTTTGTTGAGAGGACATGTGGTGGTCGTGTACGGGAAATTGACTAGAGTCGAGGTATGGATATAAAGCTGAAAGGTCCATCGAGGGAGCCTTATAACATTCTTGGATCGGAACGAGGGTCGGAATTGAGAACAGTTACGTCCACAGCTCGACCCAGCCTGTGGGCCAGGCTGAGTAGATCTGTCGAAATCCGTAGGCAGGCTAGGATCGGGATCTGGCTCGCTGATCCGGCTCGTGTTTCCTGGCTGCGCATCTGGATGTTGATGGAATGCATGGTGAGCCCAATGCGTAATATAAAAAACTGAGCTCTACCCTCATGCCCAGATATGGCGTTACTACGTTCCACCAGTGACTCTGCGACAACCGATAACCAGAATGGCCTGCGCTATATTCTGTAATATCACACAGTCTGGGTCATATACCATGAAAGTCACCGTAAAATGAGTAAACTGACATCGGTTTCAAGCCGCAGCCATGGAAGTGGAGATCATAGATGTTCTGTGCGAGACGAGGATTCAAGATTCTGAACTCGGCACTGGAGAAAACTCTGACATTAGATTTCGGTACCTTTTACCCAAACGGTAATATTCAGTACCTTTGAGCACTGACAAATCAGTGCTCAAAAATATCATTAAATGAGCACTAAAAATAAGTGCTTTGGAGCACTGAATTTCAGATACTGAAAAACATGCAAGTATGTGAAAAAAATTTTTTGAAACGCGATCGCCCTCTTCACTCGGCCGTCATAGCCCCACTTAGACATCCATCCACAGAGGTTGTATATCGTGCAAGCCGAGTGATCATGCGCCATAGGGCCGATGAATCCGGAAAGTATTGGCCGTTGAACTGTTTGCTGGAATCGGCTGGTGCGTGGACGGCGATGGAATTGACCATGGTGGAGAGATGCTCGCGGGTGAAGGTATCAATTTGAAATTGGAAAAGTCGCAGCCGTGGGTCAGTCGGGGGTGCCTCGGGGAGGAACTCAGCGTGCAGTTGGCTGGCCTTAGATCGACAGGCTGCCATTCGTCACCATATCGTTCTTGAAGGACACGAACCAGATCGTCTTCGGTGATGTCATCATCGTATTCTTCTTCCTCTTCCTCCTCCCCCTCTGATTCATCTTCATCTTCCTCCTCAACCTCGATGTGGCCCCATGGGAATGGTTGGTCATCTTCAGACTGTCCCGTGTCCGAGTCCGAGTCTGAGGTCACTTGAGCAACAGTATCAGTGTGGTCTGAGATTGGATCTTGATCAACTGTGTCATCGTCAGGTTTGTAGTTTGCAAAGTCTGGTTGACTGTGCCTGTTGGCTCCACTGTCTGATCCAGATTCTGAGGGGTCAAGCGCTCTAGCTTTTTTTAGAAGGTGTCGGTGTCGTCGACGTTGGCGACTGCTGATAGGTTTTGTGCATGTAGGAATACACAGACATGGGCGGGTGTCTGGCATTATGCTATGTGCGTAGTCCAAAATTTCTCCAAGTGATTGAATCTCCGATGCAATAGAAATTCTAACTCCTTTCTCCCGACCTCCACCCCGACTAACAGAAAAGAGGCTTCAACACGTTTTCATCAATTTTAGTCGTGTCCATTCTCAATAACTTGGCATAATGGAGCGTGCCACGAGGAAAATGCAAAGTGAGTCTCATATTTGTGATGTTATCGCGCGATCAATCCCCGCTCAACACCCTTACACGCATGTGCCACCGAAATCACCTCGACCACCAGTGTTACCATGCCTGTATCCAGTTCCAAATCCAAGATGAAGAAGAAGGCTCATACGATTGTGGAGGTTGCGTCACAAGATGGCATAGGTAAATGCACTCCAAAGGTGGCGAAGCAACGCCAGCCTACTGTCAAAGTACATATTCACTGCTACTCATCTCACTGTGGTCTAACCACGTTGCATTCTTACTTCACAGGCTCCATCGAAGGACAACACCACCAAGGGGAAATCGGGTCACAATACCTCCCAGGTGATTTCATCGATAGGCGGCGTATATTTCTTTTAATGAGATCCATTCTATAAGGACAAGCCTTCAAAATCCAAGAAAACAGTCCGCCCCAAGCCTAACTACAAATCACCTGACAACCACGACATCAATCTCGATCTCGAGACCCTAGGGGTTAAAAAAATGAAAGGTAAACAGAAGCAAGCACCTCTCCCTGTCCCTTCTGCTGTCAATGTCTCAAAGAAGAGTGCAACAAACTCTATCAAGAAAGCCAAGAGGAAATTATCGAAGACAGTGTTGAGGATGGTGTTGGCCCGGTAAGTCTGTCATTCCTTCGATTACATATTTTGATACATTTATATATAGTCCAAACGCTATAAAACGGTCGATTCAGTCCCAAAGAAGACCATAGAAGTAAAGGTATGCCTATTATTATGCTCCCGGATGTCAAACTATGCTGATATCGCACAGGTGGTTCCACCGGCACCATCTACATCTGCAGCCACTGCTGATGGAGCCAGGAAGTCCCAGCGCAAGATAAGTAAGTGTATTCGATGCCGTTGCGCTATGCTGATGGAGACATAGTCGATCCCGTCTGCTAGAGCTTGTGGTGCCAACCCATGATGCTCTCAAACCCTCCCCCCTCTTCTATTACTTGGTACCTGCGTATGCCATTTTGCATTGTATCTGCCCCACACTGACTACGTAAAATACAGATAGACCCATGTTCTTGCGCAAGCCGCACCAGCTTTCACAATATGTCCCCTCGGCTGCCCTCACTCCCACAATAGACTGCTCCTGCCCTCGCTCTGCTCGTGCTCAAACTCGATCTTGCTCTTACACTCAAGCTCTCGCTCTCGCAATATGTTCCCTCAGCTGCTCTCACTCTCCCAATATATCGCTTCCGCTCTCGCACCTGTCTCTACCGGCCGTCAGCTCTCGTCTCTTCTATGATGGTTTGTAACTGCATGTGTCCATTTCATTGTTCACACTAGCTTTCAATCAATGTATCTCTAAGTGCTTTTTCAGTAATAGAAAGTACTGTTTTATTGTGTTCTAGAGTACTATTTATAAGTAACTTAGGCGCGGAAAACCAGTGTTCTAGGACGCTGAAAGCGGACATTCTAGCTACTAGATTTCAGTACGCAGCTTATCGAGAGGAAGCGTCAAAAATCCGCTCCCCGGTTCTTATTATCAGTAACTTGGGCACTGAAAATTTGGTGTGTAATGTACTTATATTAAGTGCTCTGAGTTACTGCAGTGTCGGCACCTGCCGTCCCACGGTGCCGTATTGCCAAAATGGGGGAGTGGCTTGAGCATACTGTCTGGATTTGCGGCACATCATCTCGTACCCTTTACCGCTGATGGCTGTGCTCTCCTTGTCTAGAGGATATGCCGCTTGTCGCACTGTTGGGGTGTCATCGTTACAATCACGTCAGAACACGACCAGAGTTAGTTCATACACTATGATACATAGAATCCAGGAGTCCATGCGGACTTACCGGCGAGCCGTCACGCACAACTGAGTTGTTAACTCATCATGTGACCTAGAAACGCTGTTCCGTTCCGGTAACAACTTGTTCACGCCTCACCTCCGTGGAAACGTAAACACTCACATTCTGTGAGTATTCTGGAGAGAAATAAATGCCAATTCACGACAGAATCAGGTGATCGGATCCAGGCATCAACTGGAGATAGTGTCAATGTGTAAAACATATTGCCAAATGAAATACCTCGCGGTCAAATGGAGAAGTCCTTTCGATTTCGCTTAACGAAGGGGCCACTGTCTCAAGATGCAGCATGTCTAGATATTGAGAGTTGAAATCTTCTCGACGCCTTCAAGGCTTGATTGCATTCCTTCATGCTTCTGTACGTTGTTAGACGAACCACCAAAACGCTACCAGACCACGTTATACGCCTTAGCAGCACGGCTATGAATGGCACGGCTGTAGATTTTGCCGTGGCTGGACTTGGCACCGGCAGCAGTACATCCGGATGTTGATGAAATGCATCGTGAGACATTAGGGCTGATCACAGTAGAGGATTTGAGTAGGATTTGATGAGGATTTGACGGAGGATTTCGATTTCTTTAGAACACCCGACAATGCCCCGAAATCGCGATTTAACTGTGATTAGCCCGATTTGAAACTGGATTTGAGTGGATTTGAGCAAGGTGATGCCGGACACGGCAGGATTGAAGTTCTCAACCGGCAGACGGCTCCATATACGTCTTTCCATCATGACCATCATGACTGCAAGGAACGAGCTCACCGACACCCTCGTTCAGCACCTTATGTTGGAACTCGTTGTAGAAGAGGACACTGAATTGGATGCTTACTTATATGACACAGCGTCCGAGAGCTCAAACTCAGATGTGGAGATGTTATTAGGGTCTGATGAGCTCGTTGAAGTGCTAAAAGACTTGCATTCTCGCCGGTATCTTCAACCAAGGGTTGACATCAACAAACCGATGTCTCTTCTTTTGGTAACTCTCGCGGAGTACAAGCACACACGGCCGGAGTTTTTTCGCCGCTATTTGCGAGTGTGGCCAGAAACCTTCGATTCACTTCTCGAAAAGATCTGTAATGATGAAGTTTTTTTGAACAACTCTAATAACCATCAGCTGCCAGTGGAACAGCAAGTCGCTGTTACACTTTACAGGTTTGGTCACTTTGGAAATGCCGTTAGTGTGCAGGAGGTAGCATTGTGGGCAGGATGGGGTTTTGGGACAGTCGATCGGTGCACACGGCGGGTCATGAAAGCCCTATGTCGAACACAATTCTGCCGAGTTGCTATCAAGTGGCCGGATGAGGTAGAAAAAGCACGAGCAAAAGACTGGGTAGAGGAGGTCTCAGGTCCAGAATGGCGTGACGGATGGCTCATGGTAGATGGCACTCTCGTGCCTTTATTCCAATGCCCTGGATTTTACGGTAACACATGGTATGATCGCAAAAGTAACTACTCGATGAATGTGCAGGTGAGTTATTCATCGTATGGCATTGAAGTGTCGCTAACTAGCCTACAGCTCATTTCAACTCCTGGCCTCCGAATTATTGACTATGGGGTAGGTTTACCAGGGAGTCAACATGATTCCCGGGCATGGAATGAGACTCGGTTGCCCAAAGAACATGCCTCTTTGTTAGAAGTAGGTGAATGGGTATGGGCAGATTCAGCATACCCGCTCCAGAAGTGGTTGTGCACACCATACAAAAAGTACGCAACACAGTTTGATATTACAGGTTTCGAGGGTGTCATTTTTGATATATGTACAGACCAGAAAAGGACACACCGGATAACAGACATTTTAACTACTGGGTTTCAAGAATTCGTGTTAAATCCGAACATTGTGTCGGATATATCAAAGGCCGGTTCTGCTCGCTGCGGGGCTTGCGCATTCAGATAAACCAACCCCAGCATCTGAAATTCGCATCGCTCTGGATCACCGCCTGTATAGCTGTACATTGCTTCACAATGACTCATGAGGCCGGCCAGGACATCACTGCAGATGAATTCTTCCGTGAGGGGTTACGCATTGTTGCTGAAGAGAGAACAACGAGGGTGGAGGTCAATATAATGGACCATACTGACGATGAGGTGTCAAGGGATGTTACGCTCCTTGAGGGAAGAGTGAAGCGTGAGCAGCTGAAGGGGTTTCTCTTAGAAAGACTCCACACAGAGTCTCATAGCTATCTAGAGTAGTACTAAGATGAAGAACTAGTACTGGATGGCATAAAGTCTGCCCAGGGAATGATGTTGTCATCGGTGAATGTCACATCCAACGAAGACGCACCAGCACTAAGGGCTTTTGTCCCAGAAAACCCAGCTAGCGCAGCTTGTGTGCCCAATTCTATTCCTACCATGTTAGCCTGCCTTTGATGTCCTGCACCCTGTGCGAGGAGCTGGAACTCTAACCGCTGGTGCTGCATTGCCAACTCATGCGCCCAATCTAACCTTTCCTTTTCCGCTGCATGTTTGAGCTGTAGCTTTTCACGGGCCAGGTCTGTCTGTGCCTGTATCCGTACTCGTTCTTCTTTGGAGCGGTTCTGGCTGCTAGCCAGACGTTCTGTTGCTGCCCGTCTTACCTCCTGCATACCTGAAAGCCCCTCAAGTATGCCCTTGCGTCATGAGGCGGCCGTCAAGGCAGGTGCAGCTTCCCGTTTTACAGGTACATCTGTTTTAGGTAGAGGTCTATCTATAGTAGATGTCGGCGAACTAGGCTGCAGGTAGTCGGCGTCAATTGGATCATCAGAGGGAGGGGAGAGTGTGTATAGAGGGGAGAGAGGTGCGTCTGGTGAGTTTACTTGTAGTTCTTCGTTTCCTACCCCAGAGTCACAGGGCACGCGATCGAGGACATCGAGGTCAAGCTTTGAGGTCGAATGGGCTATTGCCGCACGCATAACAAGCGGGCTGGTTCCCATCAACCGCTGCATTTGATGGAACCATGGGAAGCGTTCTTTTATTTGCCCTGTACATATATAGATATGTTAGTAATTCATGGGAAATAACAAGTGACGCACCCCAAATGTTCTCAATCTCACTTCCCGGTAGTATATCCAGTTCTGTCTCTTCTGTCTCTACTAAACCCGCTCCAGTTGCTCCGAGCAGCTCCTTTTCAGCTGTAAAGGTCTTTTTGAGCCTGCATCGATAATTTAGTTGATAGGATATGATATCGAACTAGAAACGCACAGATTAATCCGGTTTTTCACTACTTTCCCCATCTGATCTGGCGGTGCATCTCTCCAGCGGCCAGAGGCATGTGGAATCAAGACACGCTGTGCGATGGTGCGATAATGGTCGGTCACAGTCTTCGACGAGCTTTTGTTACATATCTCAGCCCCCTTGTCCATCCCTAGGGAAGCGCGCATCACTGGATCATCCTCGAGGACTGTAAGAAGTAGGTCTGTGAGGTCATGCTCCTTAGCCCAACTGACCGGAACGTCAGCTACAGATACAGTCTGAATAACGCAGTGGAACTCACGGAACCGGCAATATAGCCATACCATCTTCCACCTCCTTACCCTTACCCTTACCTTTTTTCCCTTTGGAACAAGGCTGTTCTGCGGCGGCCAGAGCCTTAATGGTTGGTTTACGAGGTCGTTTGCTGGCACGCTCGTCACCCTTGGCCTGCGCCATGGCCAACAGAGCCTCCAATTGCGGGATGGACAGCGCATCTGCTGGAACGTCAGTTGCCAGACTGATCTGAGTCGCAGTGACAGGGTTAGAACGTTTTCGCTTCCTTGGGCTCATCGTCCCTAACGAAAATTTCACGCAGCAAGAGTTTAAGGTCCGCCGCTCCAGCCGGCCGAAATCCAAATCCAAATCCACGCGCAAATCCCAAATCACCTCCTGGAGGTGGTTTGAGGATTTGTACGGTGTCCATAAGCCGCCAGGCTCAAAATGCAAAATTTCGAACTTTGTGCTTACCAATTGTGCCCACCTGTGCTTTGCCTATTGTTACATAACCAGGTCGTTTATCTCCGCTGCAATTCCTTCTCCTGTTCATTGCACGTGATCAGACCGCGATCCTTCTGCGCACGGGGCGTAGTCTTCGTCTTCGTCCAGCAGCTCCTCGTTTCATCAAGCTCATCTTCAAATTCTTCCTCCTCGCTTGAATCCCATGCGTGTGGGCGACCCATTTTTGGGGAAGAATAAACTGTGTACGCACATAGGATTGGGAATCCTGTCATCAAAATTATCCGCTCGCTGATTCTGTCTCGCCTATTCCCCCATTGTGGTATGATTTACCCCTATGTTCCCTTCCCATGAAGTTCCGCTGAACTTTCACTAACACAGGGTCTCGCGCAAACTCTTAGCTCTTTTCGCAGCTGTTTCACGCATGGATCACGGGAATCTGGGCCCGGGTGACCGAGTTATTATTACCTTACATGGTAACGCGGAATTTCTCTGTTGCGCTCCTCATTTTTGACCCTCCAGTGGATGTAGAATCCAAAGTGAGAGAAGACTGCATCGTCGCCGCGTTCTACGCAGCGACCCATCCATGCGAGCGGGCTTGGAACGTGAACTCGGGATATCACCACCTTCTCGTCATTCATATGACTCTTTCTCGGGCCTTAACTTTATGAGCAGACTAGTCACCAAATGTGTCAGGATGTGCGTTTCTGTGTCTACTCCCTGGAATTCAAATGTTAAACTTTCATCGAACCTATTATTCAGAACGCGCTCTTTCGACGAGACACCGATGTTTACTTAGAAGCGCATACCTTCCTGGATCACCTGGTCAAGTCGAATTCAGGTATGATTTCGTTATCCTTATTAGCTTTCCACCACAAATCCCGGTATAGACATTCCTATGGTCAGAGGTGAACTCTTGGATCTGTTGCTCTTGGATCTTGTTGCTGGGCGCTCGTGACACTGTTATTCGCCGATGTGAGCAATAATTTTTTGCCACCCCACCATGCGGCAATAAAAATGCATGCTAGGTGTGAGTGCGTCGGTTCTCCCATCACCATTATCGATGCGAGCATTTTCTATCCACAGCGATGGCTGCGTGTAGGCCCCAAGATACACGTCTCACATCTGTTCGCGTTGCTTCCATTCAAGGGCGGTCCACGTATGGTCCGTATCACCGTCCGTATGTCTGTCCCCTCACTGACAGAGTGTTACTTTAGTGCACGAGTCCAGTTTGCATACCACGAATGCTCGTATTTTGTGATCCGAATGCTGCGGACGTTCAAGTCATTGGTGAGCATTTCCAAACAGCCGCCACCGCCTGACGATCTCTCTGATCCACTTGTTGATTTGTTTTCATTTCCACAAACAAACGGTGAACATCAGCCCGAGCTTCCGCAAACTAGATGCAATCCCTGACTTGTGGTCACATTTCTGTCGGGTCGTTTCAGGAACAAAAACTGTATGTATTCTTGTAAACTTGAAAGAACTATCCAGTGTTTGCTGTAATCTCTGCCAACAGGTCTATCATATTGCGCCACGTAGCCCAAGCGTTCCTGACGTCGACTTTGGGACAGCCCAGTTGTTCAAACAGAGCTTGGGCAAGCCTGTTTCCTTCATCGGTACCGAACTGGAAAAGCCGCTGTGGTGTATGCTCTAGCAGCAAACGCTCGATGACCTCCTCATCGACTGGAACAAGCATCTCCTTTCCACCCCATTTCTCAGGGTTGTTGTAAAAATCTTCGATCCTTCCTCCAGTGGGAAGGATGACTCTGGCCTGTTTGTGAACCTTGTGCACTGCGTTCTCATCCCGTAAGTGATTCAAACGGTCTTGCACCACTTGAGCCCAAAGCCAGACCGCAAACATACTAGGTTCAGAATAAGCAAATATGGTTTGAAATGTATTCAAGCCATCTTACTGGTGCGTTGGGTCACTGTCTCGGTATCCTACCTCCATCTGACCATCCTGCCACGTGGCTAGGATGTTCTTCAATTCCTGATGAAAAATTGGACGCCAGGCTCTCTCCCTCGTAATATTGTGCATGCTCTTGACAAATCGGTGGGGAGCGAGCTCATCAACGGTAAGCCCAGGTAGGTATTCCGTTCTACTGCCAAGGTCAGCACTAACAAACTACTTAGAATCCTGCAGCAAATGGTACATACCGCAGTGCTGTCTGGAGGGCTGCAAGTTGGCCGGTCTCTGACCCCATATCACTGGTCACTTGCAAAGGAATTCCTAGGTAGGTAATGTTAGTGGCATACATGCACAGAAAGTACATGACAATCAAGCCTTTTTTTTCCTTAACAAGCATCAAAAATAACGCGGGAGGAACAATGGCCATTCGGGCGTTTGGCACAGCCCACAGGCCAAGCTCACGGCGAGAATACTTATCGCAAATTCCCCGCACATCTATGCCCATTTGCTCCCTCAATTTTTTGTGACCATCCACACACCACTCTTCGTTTGGACCTGGGCTGATCAGGCCCCTGCGGGCAATTTTTTTCGAGGATGCCTTTCTCATCTCAACGTCTTCAGGTGCTCGAACACGCTGGAAATCCTCAATAAACGTTCTGTATAGTGTTTCGATGAGCTCCCAGCTATGTATTAAGCTATCAATTATACCTGGACAGGTGTATTCCTCGGAGTCGAAGCTTTTCTTGTACCTTGCGAGCACCCCATGCGCCAAGGGGATCTTCTTGGGTGAGTTGCAGTATGGCAATACCTGCAGCATCTAGGTCAAGCTGAGGATTCCGTACTGTTCGCAGGTGATGTTTAGATATGAGCCGTTGAAGGGTGCGTGTACTGATATTGATCTCGTGTTCTCGAGTGATCATCGGCGATAACTCTTTCACTTTGACTCCACGATCCAAGTAAGTCTGCACAATTGGTATCAGCTGGGAATGGTTGGCAACTGCAGATATATCAGCTTCCATTTGGGGTTGTTGGCGTAAATAAATGTACGTAGGCTGTCACCATACTGATTCCTTCCTTCCTCGTTATGGCTCCGCAATGTAGCCATGTCACGAATGGCGACCCTATCCTGGGAGTATCACAACGTGTTACTGACTGTTCCACTCACAGACAATCCAGTGGCACAGGACAAGTATTGTGAGTATCGCAACGCGTTACTGTTCCGTGTGACTGTTCCACTCACGGACAATCAAGTGGCACAGGACAAGTATTGTGTTCAAAGTGTTGTCACGAAGCTTGTTGTGTCGCTCCAGCACCACTGCCACATTAACTACTATGTCAAATGCTGCTCATACCAACTCTCTCCAAGGTCATTGTTCTTTATGTACTCAGTTCTTCATCTGTCTCTCAGGAAACGCAATCTGTGGCCGCTGCGAGGACAAAACCAACAACAAGGAAATGGCAGGAACTCAGTGCTTGAAATGTGGGAAAGTCTTCCTCAACCTGGTAGACCCGAACATGTGTGGTTTCTGCAAAAGCTATGGTATGCTAGATGCGTGCCAATTCTCTTTTCATCACTCATAATCCTGTACCCCTACAGAAGACGGTATTGGTGGCCGTGTTCAGCAGGCTGTTTCTAACCCTCCGAATCCTCGTGAGAAAGGTGCCGGACTGCTCCAATATGCGTCCCCTGTAGTGGCCACAAGTCAGGTTCATTGCCTGCGATGTCCATCCTTGCATCTTTGACTGGTTCGGCAGGAACGGGAGCAGGCCCTATCTATACTGAACGATCTCAACAGCTCCTACCGCGATGCCCTCCGACAGAACCATGGTGACACCCAGCTGATCCAGAAGAATAAGGTCACTGGTTCCGTTGCAAGTCAGCTCCCGAGAAAGCAACGGCACCAGAGCATCCAGATATGGGTACATTCATGCGTATGATCCACTTTTTCACTAGCCTAAACAATTGTGAATGCCAGCTTGAACATTTCACTGTCCATACTGCAAACAAGGACGAGAAATTCTCCATGGGTCGGGTCACCAACTCGTTTGCAATCTCGGCTTCGTGGTCCGAAGTTGTAGCGTTCTTTGCTGTGGCCATATGCAAAGTCATGCTTGAACGCAGAGGACTTACTGTGGAAAGGTACATAGACATTTTATTGTTTCCATTGGATGCTAATTACTAATTATATAGCTCCCAAATTCAAATTGGCGGGTCCCTAGGCGGCAAGCGTGGCATCCAGTTCTTGGATAGTGTCATCAATGGCACAGTAGAAACACTCTGGACTCATTTGTGTGAGCCGGCACAGAAAGGAGTGTATCTCACCGTGCAAGAGATGAACAAGGGCTCGCTTCACTGCCACGGCTTTGTCACTCTTACTGAAAAGCAGCACCTGGTCCTACAGATTAACCGCAAGACCGTTAAGAAGCGCACGCAAGCACAACTGGGCAATGACACGCTCTCAGGCCTTGAGGACAACACGCCGCCACCTAAATCTCAAAAAGGTCAAATATTGTGATCTTGTCGTGGTCTCACTGACATATATTTAGTTTCTCACATTGAGAGCGGTGAATTTCCCAAACGCAGCTATACCACACAGCTAGTACATCACCAAACGACCCAAGCCTTATGCTCTGTGTGTGTGCTTACATCAGATGGGATCACCACTCTCAGTACGGCCCCCACTCCGGTCGATATCACCCTTGGAGACGTAGTCATTGCATCTGGAACAACAAAAGAGGTCTATCGGGTAAGTCACGATCTTTCGGAAATGGAAACCTGGGAGTGCGGTGATTAATAGTATTCCTAGCTCACACAGGGAGCTGATGTTTTTGCAGCAAAATGCTTCAAATATATTGGACAGGCGGGGCCAATGACACCTGCGGAGAATCGCCGCCACTTGGAAGAGGAATTCTCGCGTCATGTCATAGCCACAGACATAGGAACTAACTTTCTTCAACTTGCACAGTGGAAGAAAGTTCAAGTTCATAGTATGTCTGCCTTTTTCACATATGCAATATATCTAAAATGAATTCAGAATTCATGTTTTCTGAATGTCAAATGTTTTCAATTCTCAGTGGCACTCGGAAGGGATGGGACTATCTTGCTGACCCGTACCTAGGACAGCCTGCAGTTACCAAATTCTCTGGGACGACGACAGCTGGAACTAACAGTGACTCCCTCATGGGCAAGACTATAGATGCCCTGGCACACTTTTCTGTGGTTACGTCGGATGAGTCCTTGGTTTTGGTAGATCTGCAGGGTACGCACACACTATTATACTACACATGCCTGTCTCATGCGTTCCAGGCATAGAGACTCCCGTGTATGTCAACGGCATGCGTGACATTGCCAACAAACTGACCCTGTTCGACACTATGACTCACACGTGTGTACCTCTCTATTTCACTGCTGTGCCCAGAAGTAACTATTTCTGTACAGCATTGATGGCAAATCAGGTCTCGGTGACAAAGGTCGCGCTGGCATTGCGCAATTTAAGGACCAGCACCAATGCAATGAAATTTGCCATGCACTCGGCTTTCCCAGGTTCTCTCCCGCTAGGCCTAGCTCTGGACAGGTTTCCATGCGCATGCGTAACCGAGAGCTGCCCCTTTTGGAAACTGATAATGTGTCATCAGCCAGCGAAGCCTCAGCTGACAAAGAGCCTCATTTACAGCAGCAAATTGTTACACTGACCTCAGGGGGCTACTCTCCTGAGGGTGACTTGGGAGAGATACATGGAGACATACCCAAAACCGCTGGCATGCGTATTGGTACGAGGTCGCAGAGCTATGATGAAGGCCGCTATGTATTTTTCAAGGTGCGTCAATTAGACCTAAGGCCATGACCCAAACTCTGAACAACGATCAGGCCAAACTATATTTCAGTGGACAACAAGCCGCAGACTATCTAGCCATTAGAGCCCCAGATGACAAGGCCGAATGGTTTTCCCATTATATGTCCTACGAGCTCCATCGCTTTTACCTAATGAAGGAGCTGTTCGAAGATTTTGAGACAGCGGCCATGGACAAGACCGTTGAACTCGCTGGTACGTGCTATTTGGCTACTATAACTCCTGTTCAGGATGTGCTGATTCACCGCGTTTTAGGGCTTGGTAATCGTGGTCGGAATATGTAGGCTAGTCTGATATAGAAGCGCCAACTCCTAGACATTAGTGGGTACTCGTGATCTACGATGATGTCGGCGCCGCGGACGTCTAAATACCTGGGGCTGGGTTCAATCTTCTTCAACCCCATGTCCTCAATCTTCAACATAGGATCACGAGTACCCAGGGTAACCCCACATCGTCGGTTGTCGGATTCTGTCATAGTACGGATAAATCAGACCGACACTTGATCCCGATCAGACTTCAGCCATGTGTGGCCACGCGGCAACACATGCAAGGGCATATGATTGCTCGTTCCCGGGCTGAACTTGGAAAAATTTGGAGAGCAGCGACTTAACAATATATTAGTCACTACTAGTACTAGTAGAATTCTCTCAAGTCCTTTCAGATCCCGACCTTATGTAATTAGAGTACACTCGTTCTTCCTCTCTCACCACCACCACCATGACCGTGATGTGTTCGCCCCATGTGGGCCAGTAGCACTGGGCGGGCACATCACGGTCATGGCCATGTGTGCTTTTTGCTTTTCGTGCCCCACAGCGCGGGCACACCACACCTCACAGACCACGGTGCGCGGGGGAACGGCGAGAGCGGCGACGGCACAGGGAAGGGCGTGGGCGCGTGAATGTGTGGGGCCATGTGCGTGTGCGCCGCCGGGTCCAACGTGTCATTCAGAGAGGGTCTTGCGCCAGATGTATGTCAGCGACTACCACCGCCATTCTTACCGATTCCGATGTCCCCCAGGGCTCTACGACCTTCTGTCCCCGCCTCCTCTTGATCGATTACAAGAGTAAATCCAACAGTGCATATAAGTATGTCTTAACCATCTCAAACGCCATACAGGCAAATTTGCCTCTTTATCCCATATCAATGCTCTCAATGTTGGTGAAGAAGATGCCCCGGTCGATTTGACGTGGTCAGCTCCATTTTTGACATTCGCTCTTCATTTCCAACCTAGAAAACCTCAGGACAGGGCCTGTTTCAGAGCATCTCCAGGACCCTATCCCGCAGAGCTCATATCACACCTGCCTTGACGCTGGGGAGGATGAAGAGGATGAAGATGACTTAGATGTGGAAATGGACGAAGGCGAGCACGATTCTGTCCCCAATCTCACTTCGTCCATTCGCTTTTGGTTTGACTATTCACGCGTGTTTTACCATCCTCGCGGTCTCCACCGCATCCCGGACCCTGCAGAGTGGGAGCGCAAAGCCGGATGGCCACAGGGTGTCACGTACGATACGGTGCGTTCACTTGACTACCCATATGGAAAAGTTCCATGAGACTGACAAGGGATGCATATACCCAGAATCAGGCTGTGCTGGAAGACTCCTTCAGACTATTTGCAGAAGAGTGCGACTTGTTACAGGTACGTCTTCTGCCGCAGGCCGCTTGTGCTCATCGCTTAATCGGACACGTCCTTAGGGTGTCCAGCTGTGCATGGACGCGCCGTCTTTCGGCTCCTTTACAGTGTCACTTCTTTCTCGGTTCCGTGACGAGTACCCCAAACTCCCTGTCCTCAGCTTCTATTCGCTCTCGCGGCATGATCCTGCTGAAGTCAATTTCTCTTACGCAGTTATACGCAGATACGACTTGTATGGAATTACTCTGGACATAGATTTGGAAAAGGGCTATTCCTATTCGTAGAACTTTCCACTTCTCAGCTGGGCCAGGACGAAGCTGACGGCGCCTTTCATAGAACCGTTATTTTGGACAGTTTATCCTTATCCTGTATATCTTAGGTGAAGCCGTTCTTTCAAAACTGTCATATTTTAATCCCTTCAAAAAGTGTACACATGGCCATCTGCAGTTTCGCTGAAGGTGAGCTCGCATAGACATGGTACACACGTGGGCCACTGATTCCCCTTCAGTTGTATGTTTCCACTGCTGCCGTACACGAACTTTTTACTCACAGACCCTCCGTTTTGGCAGCTGCACCGGTTTACGCTGGTGGGAATCGGGGTTGTAAGTCCAGGGAGCAGTTTTTATCATCAGTTGCCTTTCCTTAATTGGCTACAGAGAAGCTGTCGCTATACTCAGCGTGCAGTGTAAGTACAAGTCTCGTATGTCGTTGCAATGTTGATATTTGATGAGCAGGTATCCTGATGACTCGCGTACATATGTTCTTTGCTTCATTTATTGGGCATTACGCAACTTCGAATTCGTCAGAGTTGGCGGTGGGTGGGATATGGGTCGCTCGGTTCGTGGTGAACAACCCGCATGTTTTCAGGGTGCGGGGAAGGCAGTGGAACGGCTCTTAAGGTAGAAAATAAAATTCTATGGGGCGGTGTGGACGCGATGTAGCTATGACGCATCGCGTTACCTATTAGAGTAATGGAACTAATTTTTTATCTCCACCGATCTGCCTGGTTTCGAGGGGCTCAAGTATAATTAGATTAGGACTACTTGCGAGGCTTAAACATGGATGTAGGTAATAGCATCGCAAATACACGATATGCGCGGGCACAATTTGACAAGTTCATAAAAGCTTGTGCTCAGAGGAGGCGGGTCGGTCAGGCTGTGATGAGCTCACGTGTTATGATGCTGAATACCTATATTGTTTGGACCTACGAACGAGGACTAACATCTATGAAGGTATCTAAACTGAACGCAAGGCACACCATATTCATGATCCGAGTACCCCGACTGATCACAGCCCGAGCACCCACTATAACCCCGCTAGATCTCACCTACTCGTGAGAATTCCCACCACGATTACGAACCCCTAAAACGCGGTGATTGTCGCCGGAGATTTACGCTGGAGCTATGAGATGGTCCGAGTTCCGGCTTCATATCCAGGGTGTCAATAGGGTGTTTCACGCTTGCGTTTTCGTGGTTTTTTCAGAGGTTTTTTCGTCAGCGTTTTCGTCGCCGCTTTTGGAAAAAGGTCAGCGAAAATGCGTGGAAAATGCCAAGCGTGAAACGGGTGGATCCCGGCATTAAGACAAGTTACATTGATTATATAATACACGTAAGGGAACTTTCTATTGCCTGAAAAACGCCATGAAAAATGCGATCAAAAACGCGGCGAAAGGGCCTCCGGCGGCGCTTTTGCAACTCACGTTTTTCTAGGGCATTTTCCGAAAACGCCTCAAAAACGTCGTGAAAATATCGACGAAAACGCCACGAAAACGCAAGCGTGAAACACCCTAATGGCTCATGGCACCCGCTCCAACAATGTTGAAAGTCATGCCGGAGGGAGACCAGCAGAATAACAATCTACTTGTAACTCAAACCTTGGCTGCATTTTCTCATTTTGTCTGGGTTGTGAAGAAAGGACACACTGTTCATACTGGCTTCTCTTGTACGTCGCGGTGTCCGCACTGATAATTAGGCTAATCATGCGCGACAGACATGCCGGATGGGACAAACAATGCCTTGGTTGTTGGTGCTACTACGCACCATGATCGAGAGTACGTCTATTCATATTACAATGCATTCGCTCTGATGTAGTTTCACAGTGAGGACGAAGCTCCGTTCCCTCGCAATGAAGGTGCCGCTGGTCTGAAGGATTTCAAAGATATGCATGTTTGTAACCACGTTTGCAAGGGGCTGGAACTTCAAGAATTAGACACGGTATCTTAGTCGGCAGATATCAGAGGGATATTTCTATAGTTAGTAATTACTGCTTCAATTGACATACATCACTCCCTTTGCAAATTCCTAGAAAAAAGGCTCTACTCTTTACGTAACTTCACCATGGTTTCCTAAGATGAGAATCAGAGAAATGTGTCTTCAAGTTCACCCTGCGACACACTCTCCCTCTGAACCCATTGTAGCTAATCGATCAACGCCTAATACTCCACTAACCCCCCCTCGTACAATACCTTGCCGTCGCCGTTTCCTATGGACTCCCTCGTCGATTCCAAGGTCTGACAGCTCTCTATTTCTACACCACCCTTCAAGTTTTTACGTTGTTCAGACGAGCGTGCATATCACGCCCTCTTGGATGCTCTTCAATTCAACAAGACATCCTCTTCGACATCTCATCTACCTGATGAGTTGTGACAGGCGTGGCCGCATCACCGCAGCCATCAACCGCTTCATCTCTGCATTTTGCAAATGCGGTGTTGGACTCAATCTCTTGCACACACTGATCTTGACCACCCTTTTAGACATTCCTGAAGATGTTGTTCTCCAATGGAGGCCGGTAGAGGAAGGTCGGGCTGTAATGTTTCTCGTTCGAGACGGAATCTTGTCGTAAGTTTTAACTTACATTCTAAAATCACCGGAAGCGTAATTCCCTTAAATATCCCAGCACGGGTACTCAGCACTATCATCTACTGCGATTGGAATTCACCGAAGGGGTGTATTCCACGCAAGCCTCATTTATTCATCACAGTTCACTAACGCAAGAGCTACCTGTCGCCGATACGTCACTCTCAGATGATGTAGTTATCGTCCTAGCTATTGATTACGACTATACGACAACCATGTTCGTCCTCCAATGGCGCCACGGAACTATGGTTTCGGTAAAAACTGACGTGAAGCCTGTAAGTCTCCTTCCCCTACCAGGCGCCTCGTACTAACACTGCCGCAGAGGGCCTCTACTCTCGCGCTCCTCTTTCACCGTGGCCAATATCTCCGTAAACTCCTCTCCCACGCGCGGATCGTCAACAGGAAGTTTGCGGAACCAGGCCAAGTTTGTGAGGGACTGTTTTGGAGAGGGAGTTAAAACTCTGTTTCAGGCAAGAGCTGGGACGGGAGTAAAGGCACCTGTTCTTCTTGATTGTGACGTGCGAGCCAACGCTGGGAGAGAGAAGGGGTGAATCTTGAGTGGTGATGGGGGAGGTAACAGAGGGCTTACGGGACTTTCACGGTAGAAGAAGAGGAGTATGAACATGAGTCCAACCGGAGCGACTTGGAAACCCATAGGTATTCGCCATTGCTGGGTGGGCGTGCCAAAATGGAGATTAACTATAGCGAAATGTCACTACAGGTACAGTTTACGAAGGAGTAGGACGGACCGCCGTAGACTATCCAATAGCTGATCTGCAAGTCAAATGAGTATGCGCGTAGATAAACGGGTCGTAATAGGGGAGAAAACGCACCGCAATGCCTACAGTGAGGCACACCTGAAAGAGACCCGTGATCCGACCACGAACTTCCTTGGGAGCCACTTCGGTGACATAGGTAGGACTTAGCATGGACTGGGATGCACGTGTGAGAACTCATGCGAGTCTCAGTGGTATAACGAACCACCTGATGCGACCCCTGGAGACGCCACCAGAGGATTTGACACGTGGGGTCCTCAGGAGCCTTGATGACGCAACAGGTGTATTGGCCATAACGGTAGAAGGTGGAGATATCTTTATATTGGAGTATTAATTTGTATTTTATTTATGCATAAATAATTAAATACAAAAGGTATGGCTTGCTCGTCGTCAACGACGACGAGCACGAGTGGTTTGATTGCTCCGTGGCTTGTTCCGGGGCTGGACGCCGGTTGCTCCGGTGTTGAGCTCGACTGACGCCGGATGACATGAGCCAGACGTGTCGACGACACAGGTCCACACCGGTGCTATGCGGGTGGACATAATTGGTAAGCGCAAATTTCGAAATTTCGCATTTTGAGCCTGGCGGCTTATGGACACGATAGGATTTGGATGGATTTGACATCCAAATCCATTTCTCAAATCCCCATCAAATCCAGGTCAAATCCTCTACTGTGATCAGCCCTATTAATCGCGGAATAGAATACAGACTGACCTCCAACCTCAAGTCCAGACCTCGCTCTACTACATCCACCAGGGAGACCAACATCATTCCGATCGACAACCAGAACTGCCCGTGTGCCGTGTTCTGTAGTATTCAATACCAATACTGGGAAGAGATAGCAGAAAAGCCACAGATTATAAAACGATTAAGGTGCTTAGATGGATTGTCGAACCCACAAAGGTACGGCAGTGCAGACCACAGTCGTTCAACTATTCTACCTGAGCTCGGCACGCCTGCCGTCCGACGGGCCAAAAACAACCAAGTGGCTGGAGCTCCGCCCCAACTGGGCCCAGCATCCATTCCTCGTTCTCCATCACCCAACTGAGTGCTGTGCTCTCCTCCGAGTCTAACTTTATCGCTTTCTACTGAGTTTGTGACTAACGTCTCTGCTCGGCGTGGAACACGCCACTCATCTTCGCGCACTCTGATCGCTCTGAGGCGACATTCGAGGGCCGAGGCCTCTCCTCTCCGGCTCTCATGTGTATCGTCGTGGAAAGGTGTCCGTCGCACACGAAAAGAGTCTCGCAGCAAGGGGCAGTGAGTGGAAAACGTTGCGATTACTTCAATCTCATCGTTGGAACAGGCACGCGTGGCATCTCTGCCTTTTTCCTCCCTTGCCTCCGCATGACCGCAGATAATCAGTTTGTAAGCAACTCTCACACCATGCAAAAAGTTGGAGAATTATACTTGTGCGATTCTCTGGGGCGTTCTTAGTCATATCAACCTCCCACTCAGATCATGCGTGTTCCACTGCTGTGTTGGACTCACCAGTGCAAACGTCAAGCTCGGCCCCTGAAGGCTCGCGCCGAACCTATCGTGATACGGTTTTTTTTTTCGCTCCACTGTCGTCGCAGAGCAGGTCAGCGCATCCGTCTTCGGCTGCTGGAGTGCTCTACGACGAATGGACGCGTTATACTGAAGCCACTATCGACGGCGGTACTCTACCTATTCTCCCAAGAGGAATAACAGATCGAGGCGCCATGGCTACTCTAGCACCGGCAATGAGCCTCCGATAATGAGCCTCCGATTGACTTACTCTCGTTCGGACACTGGTGCAGCCTACCCTAAAGGCGACGATAAAATCCATGTTCCTGACTGCCTAACATCAGGTACGGGAAACGATGGTGCTTTGGCGTAGACGTGGCGACCGACGATGACGGAATGATCATTGCGGTGGAGGTTTATGGCCCCGTGGCTTGTGACGGGTAATTAAGTAGTCAGTACCCAGAGGTACTCAAACCTTGACTCGCGACTTGTTGTGCTATGACGCATGAAACTCAATGTTCCCAGAATTGACTGGTTTTTAAGTCGCTGGGTGTGAACTCGACGGTGAAGTTCTCGACGCCTCACAGACATCCATGTGGAGGGCGAGATCGGTATCAGATCATATGCTTACTTCCGTAGAGAATATAATTGCGTACTCGCGACAGCGTTGCGTTGAGACCCAGGCTGCATATATATGTATATTACGGATACACTGAGTCGTGTTTCGACGGCCTGAATCGGAAGGGTCTCGTGTATAACTTTTTTTTATTTTTTATTTTTATAATCCAATTTATTGTCTTTTGGGGCAAAGCCCTATGTAAGACAAGGTATACATATCGCCGGTCGCAAATTATTTCTATCTGCCCTATATTTCTCGATCTCTACTTGCGCTCTTGGGCGAAGCCCGGAGCCTGTCCGTGCCTATGTGGGCGGGGGAAGATCTTCTTTACTTCTCTGTTGTGCTCCCTGACCCCCTCTCAGTCGCCGTCCCCGCCTGTCTCTCCCCGTAGAGTTAGATCGCCGTACGCCTCTTCGAACCTTCTCGTGGCCTGGACGTACCTGAACAACGGCTTCATCGCCTTGGGTCTGGCCAGCAAAACCTTCGTCGAGCTTGCCCCTCTGCGTAGCTCTCGGTTCAGTTCTTCCCTCTGCTTTGCGTAACTCGGGCATCTGAACAGGTAATGATGTACCGTTTCATCGGCTCTCTTGCACGCGGGGCATCTGGGTGGGCCCTACCATCACGGTGAGGAATGCACGGTGGGCTGTAGCAGCCTTAATTTTGCCCTGGGTCGACCAGACAGTGTCCCTGGATGTTGATGACATGCATCGTGAGCCCAACGCGTAATATAAAACAAACTGACCTCTAACCTCATATCCAGACATCACCCTGCTACATCCCACCAGGCCGACATTTGCGACAGCTGGCACGGCCGTTGTGTACCGTGTTCCCTAGTATTCAACCAAGACCGGGAAGGATAGCTGGAAAAGTCACAGATTATAAAACGATTAAGCTGTGCTTAGATGAATTGTCGAATCCACAAAGGTACGGAAGCACAGACCACAGTCGTGTTAAAAGATGCTATATTATTTTACCCTCTGAGCTCGGCACCTGCGGCCGTGCGACGTGCCAAAACAAGCAAGTGGCTGGAGATCCGCCGCAACTGGGCCTGCTACGGCATCGCACCTCGATATCACTTTCTGACTGTGTTTGTGGCCAACGTCACTGCTCGCATAACGTTCGGAAATTGGGGTCAATAAAAGGCCCCTGTGGACACCTCAAAAGGTTTTCAGGCGTCTCGCTCGAGCCAATAGCGGCCCTCCGGATCAACCCACAGGCGTTGCCTTGGCTTCAAAGTTATTGAGAGACGTTAGACATCCATATGTTGAGTTGCCTGACCGGAAAAAAATATTACCATAGGTTCGGCGCAAGCCTTCAGGCCTCAGGCGCCGAGCTTGACGTAGTGAGTCCAACGCACCAGTGGAACACGCACGAGAGTGGGAAGAGGAGGGTTTATATCACTAAGGACGCCCCAGAGAATCGCGCAAGTATAATTCTCCAACTTTAGGGAGGAACTTGAAGGCGGAGATGCCACTGGCACTTCCAATGATGAGATCGGAGTAATCGAAATGTTTTCCACTCACTGCCCCTTGCTGTGAGACTCCTTTCGTGTGCGACGGACACCTTTCCACTACGATACACATGAGAGCGGGAGAGGAGAGGCATGTCGTCGTCACAGAGCAGATCGGCATCAGTCTCGATTTGGCTGCTGGAGTGCTTTGCGACGAATGGACCCATTATACTAAAGCCACTGTCGACGGTGGTACTCTGTCTATTCTCTCAAGAGGAATAACACATCAAGGCGCCATGACTGCTATAGCACCTGCAATGAGCCTCCGATTGACGTACACACGTTCGTTCAGACACTGGCGCAGCCCAAAGGCGACGATAAAATCCTAGTTCCTGACTGCGTAATATCAAGTACGGGAAACGATGGTGCTTTGGCGTAGACGTGGCGACCGACGATGACGGGAAGATCATTGCGGTGGAGGTTCATGGCCTCGTGGCTTTTGACGGGTAATTAAGCAGTCAGTACCCAGAGGTGCTCAATTTTGACTTGCTGTGCTATGACGCATGAAACTCAGTGTTCCCAGAATTGACTGGGTTTTAAGCAGCTGGGAGCGAGCTCGAGGGTGAAGTTCTCAACGCCCACAGCCTGAGACATCCATGTAGTGGAGGGCGAGATCGGTATCAGATCATATGCTTACTTCCGGAGAGAATATAATGGCATACTCCCGTGAGCGTTGAGATCCAGACTGCCTATGTATATTATTGATACACCGAGACGTGTTTCCACGGCTTGAATCGGAAGGGTCTCGTGTATAACTTTATTCGTGCATAGCGCATACTATAGCCTACGTGTGGAGCAACAAAAAACGATCAGAAAGATGCTCAGAGAATAAAAAGTAAAAAAAGACGTCAAGGAAAGAGAACAAGAGAAATTTCTTTTCACATCCCAGGCATACTCCGGTCGATCTAGCCTGGTGGGTATTACGCTGTCCCCAGTTTCATATCTGATAGCTCGATGGTTCAAGGTCGTGATATGATAATCCGATGTACGATGTCCAAAGGATACGAAGGGGGACAAACGGGAAGAACGCGAGGTATAATTGGGCGCCTGCGCGGCATACGTGGGTCGAATCGGCCGATGCTGAAGAGGGAATGAGCGTAAACGTACGTTTGGGCGGCGAGGATGTTGCTGCGACTCATATATTCGCTTGCGACTCACTTATGATGGCAAATCATTTATTGTCCTCCTCCTCTCCCGACGCTCTCCATTCACAGGTGGTGGCGGATGCTCTTGCCCCTCCTGCGCTCCTCCATCAAGCGAATTCCTCACCCTCGAACTCCTTAGCACCCGCATATTCGGCAACCTCGCTGTGTCCCCATCACCAGACTCACCCGTAATACTCAGACTCCGCTTCCGCACGTCCCTCTCCTGCTGTTCTTGCAACCCAACTAGTGCACTCCCTGGTGACGCCTCCCCCTTTACTAACGGAAACGCCGTAACCTCCCCCGCCGCACTCACTGTGTGCGCGGACACCGCGGTTGTGGCCCCCGACGAGGGAACGGGAGGGAAGATCGCTGTCCCGCGTACGGTTGCGTTAGAGGTGTTAGAGAATTTGCCGCGGCGGCGGTTGGAGCCTCTGCGATCTAAGGACTCGGAGGGGAGCGAGGGAAGGGGCGGGGGGACGGTGAGGGGGGGTAGGTTGCGGTGCCGATCGCGCAGATCATGGTCGCGGTCTACGGAGGTGAGGTCACGGTCACGGTCTAGGAAGGTGCGTGAGGCCGGGCTCGGCGATGGATAGTTCGGGTCTGGAGAATCTTGCGATGCGGGTGAAGCGTTTACAACGCGCGGGGTGAACATTCGTCGAATAGATAAGCGGTCCAGCGCTGACGAACGTTCATTCTCGCGCGCTGTTTCTTCGCCGTCTTCCCTTGGTAGTCCCCGGCCTCCATCTCTCTCTCGGTCACGCGTCAGGCTCTGAGACGTCGAAGGACGACTATTCGGCTCCACTCTCGCCGCCATCCGCCGGGCCGACGCCTCTGTATCCTCCCAGCTCCGCCGGGCCTCGCGATACACCAACCCCTCAGTGCTACGCCTCCCATCGACATTCGCACTCTTCCTCCCTGTCCTCGCAGGTCTATCTTCCCCATCCAAACTCGACCGCCCACTCCCCCCGCCTCCCCCACCAAGGTCCGGCGAGTCCGTCCCACGCTCTTTCACCGCCTCCCTCACAAGCCTTCCCACACCTAATAAAAGCGCAGTCACCGTCCTCACAAGCTCATCGCTCACCCTCACGCTTTCGCGATACTCCCCCCCTACCTGGCGCCACACCTCCGAAGCGTCGACATGCGTCGCAGCATCCCCCACCTCAGCCTCGATCTGCGCCTCGAGCGCATGCGCATTTCCGGCACGGAGCAACGTATTCAGCCCGTTCGCGCTCTGCACTACGCTGTGTGCGATGCGCGTTAGGTCCGGAGCGGACGAGGACGTCGGTATGCGTGCTAGCTGCGTCTCGAACATGGTGAGGGAGTCGAGCATTAGTCGGGCGTGCTCCGAAGATGGCGTTTGCGGGGCCCGGCCATAGGGCGAGGTACGCGAGCGTTCGTGCTGTGGGGTGTGCCGTGACATCGTTCTCTCTGGTAGCGCGTATGACGATCGATACGTTCGCAGCGGAGTCATGCGAGGTCCCTCCTCATCTGCACCATACGACCCGAGCGATGTGCCTGCCCGTGAGGCACCACTAGACAAAACGCTGTGAATATTACGTGCAGCCCCATACCGCACAGAGCCAGATGTAGAAGGTGGTGTTCGTGGATCCTGTTCCTCGTCGGGAAGTCCAATCGCAACTTGCGCAATCCCACGCCTCAATTCGTCCAGGTCTCCATCCCTACTGCCGTTCAGTGAAGGCCTGCTCCCCAATCCACCGCTAAGCCGTGTTCGGCGTTGCGGAATGCCTTCAGCGAAGACATCTTCCGAGCCACGACGCGCGAGTCCAGCAGCTCGTAACCCTTCGCCCACAAGACTACGGCCTTCCCTCCCACCCAGCGGGCTCTCCGCACTCCCCGCATGACGCGACTGTCGCCGTCCGTCAGGATCATCCCTCGATGGACTGTTCCCATTTCCATTAAGTGCCACCTCGTCCACGGAACTCCAGCGCTGCACGCGCCTCGAGGAATCACGCAAAGTTGACGGTCGCGCGGGCCGCTGAGCACGGGGAGATGTTGGCGTTACAGAGAAAGTTCCACCAGCACCAGCGGATTGTGGCGAGGCAGCCCCACGTGCGACTAGGACGCCCGGTGATATCGTGCGCTCATGATCTTGCGTGCGCTGCGTCGACGTGGAGCTCTCACCGACGGACTGCACCCCGGTCAGCTATACAGCGATACTGACAGAAGTATTAGACGCACCCTGCCATCAAAGCTTCTCCGGTCACGGAATTCTCTCGGCAATGGGGCCCTGGATTTTTTACTGCCACTTCCGCCAGCCGTTTGTGGCTGTGCTGGCAAATCCTCATCTTCAGGATCTGGCTGCTGTATTGACACTCTGCGTGACCGTCTGCCTGAGCCGATCACGGCAAAGGTGGACGACGTTTGCTTGCGAGGAGTATTTGGTGTCTGAGCACCTGGCGGTTTAGCAGGCGAGGAGGGAGCAGACCTTAGACGCTGGCGTGGCTCGCTGCGTTGGATGACAGGAGTTTGAGCACGGGAAGGCCCCAATGGTGTGTCCAGGTCCATTACGGAGGAATGCAAACGGTTGTCTCGGGAAGAAGGACGTAGTCGGTCAGGATGCCGCTGCTCGCGCTCAGTTTCAGAACCGGAGCCCCCAAGTTGAGAGGGTGCGAAAGATACACGAGAGCTTGTGGTTGCTGTAGATGAGGAGGACGAAGAGGAGAAGGTGGGCGGGAGGGGCGATCGGGAACGGGAGGACGAGGTTGAGGGTGCAGATGGTGAGGAACGAGAGTGAGAGTCGGGCGAGGTGATGGAGGAAAGCTTGTCGATGACCTAGGTTAATTGAGTGTGGCAAGATGGTTCCAAAAGGTGCAACAAGGATAAGTATGCACATTCATTCCAGGACATGGGTAAATCAGATTGATTCGCGAGTGGATTGATTATGTATATGCGCGTGGTGTCACGACGACGGCAGGAATGTGAAAATCAATGTACCGCAAGGGAGAAATTGAGTGGCCGGAGATGATATAGGGTGCCAAAATAAGCTATGGGTCTGGCGTATCAGGGCAAGTAAAGCACCTTTCTATTTCTTTCGGTCAGGCTTTTGACTCGCTCCAAAGTGGAAAACGAGGGCCTGTAGTCTGCATCCTTCCCCTTTCCGGGATATTTTTCATTTGAAAGCCTCGCTGTGTCGTCATCGTCGTGATCTGGTACATTATCGTCGTCGTCACTGAAAGCTGTGTGCTTGTTGCCGTTAGGCATGCCCGTGCGTCTGAGGCTTCCGGCAGAGGTTGAATTGCTATCGCCTGTGCTGCCAGAGGTTGTTGCTGGCGGGGAGGGCAGCTGAGAATGAGTTGACGAAGCCGAGCGAGCTGGAGAGGGTGGCGACGGGGGCGGTGGTAGTCCGATAAAAATTGCGCTAGAAGGGCGGGCGCGAGCTGAAGCTAAGGCAGGGCGGCGAGGGATCATCGAGAGTCGTGACTGAGCATTAAGGAGTAAAGGGGAACACCACGGGTAAAGGGTGCAACGCTGGGAACAACGAACGGCGTGGTGGTGCTTGTTTGTTTTCGGCGCTTCATCCACCTTTTGCATAGCCAGCAAAAATTGTCTCCAGTGGGAGCTTCAACCTGGCCACGTACTTAATACACATCCAAACCGCTTGTCGTTGCACAGTATTACGACGTGTATTCCCAACGTAGTTCCATACATACAGTAAGATGTCATCATAATGGAGACGGATTCATGCCGCTGCGGGTTGACTCGGCGTCTCGTCCTGAGGTGTAGGCTCCTGTCCTTTTTTCTCCGCCTCCTCTATCGCCTCCAAGGCCTTGCGGACAAATGAGACGTGCTCATTGAAGTTCAACACGGAGCTCAGCACGTCTCGCACCACACCCTTGGAGTCGATGACGAACGTCACACGTCCTGAAGTGACGACGGTATGCGTCTAAGTCCTTTGTTGGAGAAGAATAGCAAAGCAGTACGTACCCTCACTCAACCCCAACAGACCCTTCTTTATTTGGTAGGCCTTGCGTGCCTCTCCTTTCACGTCACTGAGAACCGGGTACGGCAGCCCATGCTGATCAACAAAGCTCTTCTGTTTCGCAACGGCGTCGCCACTAATACCAAAGACAGCAACGTTCGATCGCTTAAACACTTCCACCTCTGGAAGAGTGACGGCGACCTTCAGCATCCACCAACTGCGTACACCGGCAAACGACACAATAAGTACCTTTCACCGCGTCTCTAAACCCGCATGCTTCCTTGGTACAGCCGTAACTGCCTACAGTACGACTCCAAGGTTAATCGTGTCAGAAAATGCCACACTGTACCACGCACCAGAAGCCGGGAAGAAGAAGATGACCACCGGCGTACCCGTGCTCCCAGGCTTTATTGTGGTCTCTTGGCCATCCTGGTTGGGTAGCGTGATACTCGGAGCTTCCTGGTTTCTGAGGGGATGGGGAGCCATTATTAAGACGATGGGTGGTCAGCAGTGCTGGGTGTAGGATGCAGGGCAGAAGGGGCGGCTTATGCAGAAGGGACGGCTTTTATGTATGTTCCCTGAAGCGAGGGAAGCTTGGCTCCTGTGTTTCACCTTTTCACGCGTGAGAGACCGAAAATGACGGCAGCATCTTCGCTATTAGTTCCGAATAAGCATCATCGGAATCGCCGCGATTGAATGGTCGTAAGTAAATTGCAAAAGGAGAGCGTGAGGTCGACGGCACAAGTCGAACAAAACTATGCATTAAGCGAGAATCGAACTCGCGGCTAGTCGAGCTAGCAAATGGCAACGACTAAGGTTACCACTACCCCATTAATGCGTGAAAGGAAGGGGTAATGTAGCTGAAATACCTCTTCTGTGACTGAGACGTTCCTGATCATGTGATGTGGGTCAGAGCACGATCGTCGTCAGTCACGTTTGAGAATTCCTGCCAGTGCTGAGTACGTATTTATAATATCTATCCTGGCATTCAACTTCGACGTACCAGTGGAAAGCTTGACGGTAACATGCACATAGCACGAAGGTGATATTACCGTGCAAATTCTCACCCTGGCTGATGTCTTAGTCGTAAAGTCCCACACCATCAGAGCTGTACCCGATGACAACGATACCAAGAAAATAATAATCCAGCTGAAATCAATGTGTACCAAGTAATTACTCCTAGGGGTCGCCGCCGCGGCGCCCCTGCTCGGTCAATTGTTCCATTCCTTCAGCCAAGCCTGGGCAAACTCAACCTCCTCTCGATGAATATTCTGAATATCGGCGGGCTCTGCTTTGCGGTCTTGAAGTCCGTTTTCGTCCCAGTGGTGTACGCCACCTGGTCCAGGATGAGCATCATTACACAAGATTACAAAGTAAAGTTACCGGGGATGAGCTTAAAGGGCCTGAGAACGGTGTCGTTGCGCTGGGCAGCGTAGTCGCTGTGAGGGGTAGCCGGACGCCAAGGATCAACTAAACGTGGCACGTTAAGCTTGTCGTGTAAAGCTGCGATGGAACAGATGTACTTACTTTCTCCATCCACAAATGCCAGTCGGTCAGCAGCGAGATCAAAGTCACCAAGAGCATTCACGGCTGTAACATTCGGCCACGATGGTACAATGAAGTGTTCTCCGGGAGGGAAAGACTACAGATGGAGAACGTCAACATGGGTGGGTTGATGTCAAAAACGGGCATTACCTGTTTGCATGGTCGAGAGGCGTATTCCAAGTCTAGAAGACGTGATACGATCGTAGGGTGCTCGGGGTCGGGTGGAGCAGTCTGTCGTCATGATAATAATTAATGAGATCAGCAACAGTCCGGGTGGATTTTAGGAATAGACATACACCGAAGTAGCCCCACTCTGTCAAACAAACCAATGAACTTACACGGGAAAGGATAGTAATATGCCTGTATCAACTCACCAGTACACACCTGAAAGAGCCAAGCACGCCAAGTGGCAGACAGTGAGGTGTCCTGGAAAAACGCTGGATCGCTGCTACCAAAACACTGAGCTGCATAAATGAAAGATGGCATGTTTTAATTGTCCATTCATCAGTCACCTGTTCAACCGTGTAGTCGCGTGGACATTTAGAGACAATGTTCTGGGTGGATAATGTTTCAAGGCCCAAACAGGGATCCTGGAATTGTCACCCACCTTCCGAACATATCTTGCATAATTGAACAACGCAAAATGAATGTCAGTAGACTCAAAGACTTCCTTCAAAGTCTGTACACTATCGGCATCATCCTCGCTATGCATCTGTAGGTCCCTGGCGTTCGAGTAATCAACCTGGCCCAGCCCGTGGGCTTTCGGGCCCACAAGGGCACTGCAAAATTCGTCGAATTTCGTCGAGCCAACAGCCGGGTCCCAGTTTTTGGCTTGCCAAGAACCGAGGGGACTCTGAATAAGATGCTCAGGCATATACCAGACCGTGAGATCACGGCTCGAACCTCTAAAACTGAAGCGAAGTCTTGGTCTTGTTTTAGGCCTCTAAGACCAAACAGACCCTTAACCCAGCCGCGAGTCAATTCTCTGTTGAGCAAGCTGTCGACGGCTTTTATGGACAATTCCAACGCGACCCGACAGTCGTGGGTGGTGTAATTCCTAATAATGTCATAGTATTCCCAGTTGTACAGTGCCGCGTGGGTCACAGCACTTGAGGCTATCGAGCCGAACACGAGAGACGGGTACAAAACACGCATATGTGCCGCCCGGGCGCCCGCGTAGGAGCCCTAGTGGTAAAATGGTGAGACGGGTGTTACGTTAGTGGAGTAGCCGTACCCCATAATAGATCCAAGGCCGACTTGGAGACGCAATGGTCTCATTTATCCCATCAACCTTTAGGTTAGCCATGAAGTTGGCAGAGTCGGCAGCGGCTTGAGCATTATTAAGCCAACTGCCAGTGGTACATAATTTCAGACATCAATTCAGACGCCTGAATAGGTCACTTGCCGCATGGAATCGGTGCTAAAGTTTGCAACGGGAATAGAAGTTCCTGAAATAGATGCCTTTCAGTACTCGTATATACAAGCTGGGCACGAGACGTACCGTAATATCTATGTTCCAGAACGATGCTCAAGCCACCTGTGACCTCAGCCAGGATATCCAAAACTCCCGTATCCAGGAAAGGTAACCGATCTTCACCAGACGTCTCCCCGCCATCAAGCACGAATACAGGGCCACCAGTTCTGTAATGACGTGTCGAAACCCAATATCTCTGCGGAAAAGTGTAGTTCAAAGAACTAAAGTGATCGAGAGGTTGAGTGAAGTAATACGCGGGGAATGCGGAAGGTTTGATGAGTGGTCGTTGGCTGTCAGAGATAGTGTGGCCGGGCCTAATTGATATAAACGACAATGAAGGGTTCCGTACACATGAGTGGTATGAACCTACATGTGTTCCATATCCTGGGATTGGTCTAGCATGTACATCTTGATGGCACCAGGCCCCCGACGGGCGGCTTCCCGGATGCCACTACCAAAGACCGCAGCAACTGCGCTTAAAACTGAGACACAAGATAAAGCGACACGCATGGCAGCGGACGAGGTGCTTAACGCAATCCCACGGGTTTGATGACAAAGACGTCAACGTCACGACGCGAGGTGTGTCGGTGTCACAGTGTGACGACGCGTAGCAGCGCAGTCGCGTCAGAACTCACAAGCCATCCTGACTTGATCCTGACCATAAGGGTATGAATAGTCCCCCATGTGCAGCCTCTTCGCACCCCCATCGATCGATAGGAGTGGTCAAGGCAATTCACTTCTTCCTCTTCATCGGAACGTTACTCACTTCAAACTAATCGGGCAGCATGAGAAGCAACCGGAGGCTTTCATAGATTGTCAGAGGTGGGTACTGATCTATCCCATAAATTTTATGACTGAAACCCCGGATAGGGTCCTGACAGAGGGTATAACTTTATCGTTGAGTACTCAGCGGCTGATTCTGACGACTTCCTATATATAGTTTTTGGCCATTCTGGATACAAAGGCAAGCAGAAGGAGATCATCGAAGCCGCGATATGTGGTATGAATCTTTATTAGATGCTGCGACACGGGTCTCAAATCTCCCTCATTTAACTCAGGTGTCGATGTACTAGTCATCGCGCCGACAGGCTTGGGCAAGGTTCATGTTCTTCCTCTTGGAAAATAGTCTTGTGTGAACATCCAGACATCTCTTTCACAGAGTCTCTGTTTCCAAATTCCTGCCATTGCCCGAAAGGTAAAACATAGATTTTCTCCATTGTCATGCCCCAAACCCAAGGCCTTCTTTCAATTTACAGAAGGGTGTCACGATAGTAATTTCTCCACTCCTAGGTGTGTAAATTTGAGATCTTTTTGGTAGTTTATCGTCTGTCATTCCCTGACTCACATGACCAAAGCATTGATGAAGGATCGTAAGCCCGCCCTGAGACGCCCTTACACAAAGCATGGTTTTACACTCATGTCCTCTTTATCAGAGGTAGCGAAACTTCGCGAAATCGAGGCCTCTGTAGCCGCATTCACGTCAGAAACTTCCGTCGATGAGAAACAACGAGTAAGTGACGCCAATCATTTCATTGTCAGCTAATCACCACAAAGATTTTACGTGATCTGCGTTCTGGCCATCCTACGTATCGTCTACTTTATGGTATGCCTCGAGCCCCCTCGCGTCACAGTAACGTCTAAACACCGGGGCATAGTCACGCCTGAAAAATTGTGTACTAGTGACTTCACCGAGCTATTAGAGATAGTGTATAGGCATCAGGAGTTAAATCGTTTGGTGGTTGATGAGGTATGTCAGTTTTATTCTTGGATTAGCTTGGTTTCCTGGATAGTTTAGACATAGGCGCACTGCATCTCGGTAAGTACCTCATATATGCAACAAAGAAATACCTTATGCCGGGTCATCTTTTAAAAATAGGAATGGGGCCATGATTTCCGCAAAGAATACCGTCGTCTTGGCTCTTTTCGCACTCGCTTTCCAGATGTTCCTATCATGGCCTTGACAGCTAGTGCCACAGCCAAGTATGTAATTATTATTATAGGTCTGATTGCAGTGATCATGGTCGGCACCTTATGCCTTTCAGCGTTCAAAACGACATTGCTACTTCACTAAAAATGTCAAGCAATATGTACAAGGCTCTCCACCCTTTCAACCGCCCGAATCTTTACTATGAGGCACGTCCTAATCTCCTTCTTTCCGACACATAATTCATTACTGCCACGCGTTCGACGTCGTCCAGGTTCGATATCTTCAAAACCCTGCACAGGCTGCCCAAATGGCCGATGTTCAAGCGTACATCAATACCCTTCACATCCGCCGCGGAAGGCCGTCTTCCGGGATTATCTACTGTCGCAAGAGAGCTACATGCGATGAACTTGCCAAGTATCTTCGTGGCAAGGGTCTAAATGCTCGCCCATACCATCGAGGCCTCAAGTGCGTTATGCTCGGCCCTCGTGTAAACATAATTGACGTTCACGCACGCACACACATTTGTTCTTGATGTGTCAAGGTCTGCTACACTAGATAGGACCCTGGAGGACTGGCAGATCGGTGGTTCTGGATCGGGCGGTGTCGATTTGGTGCATCTCTGGTTTAAACACTTCATAGGGCGGATCCATACTAACAATCAACCTGGGCAGGTGGTCGCAACGATTGCATTTGGGTGTGGGATTGACAAAAGCGACGTGCGGTAAGACGGTGTCCATTTGGTTTATTGCCAGGCCTCACGTGAGAAGCAGCTATGTCATCCACTATGATTTACCGAGAAGTCTTGAGGGTACGCATGGACCCACCCGCATCAATTCAGGATGGTCTTATTCTGTAGCTGATTTATAAACGGTGTCTCCCAGCATACTACCAAGAGACCGGTGGGTGGCATTCTTGAAACCGATCTAATTTGTATCTGAAAGATCTCAGGTCGAGCCGGTCGCGATGGAACTGTGCGTTCTGCTTTAAGATAGATTGGCAACTGACATCATGTCGACAGCCATCCAAATGCATACTATACTATTGTGCGAGATGAGCTTCCTGCGACTTATGTCTGTTTATATTGACGTATTCCACAGCTCGTGAAGATGGGATGGTCGTCAGAGAGATGGTCTCGAAAGCTCACAAGGCTCGACAGGCGAATGCGCTATTGGGAGATGCCCCCGCGCCGACTCAAAGGACAGTTGATAGTTTGAGCGCTGTGAGCTACACTCGCCGGTCATATCTTCATCGAGATACCTGGTAACTAATATGTGTTAGCTAATTGATTTTGCAGAATCAACCTCGGTGTGTCGACATGTGGTAAGCTCAACAGCAACTGGCATTTATCTCGTTGACTTTCTTGGTAGTTGATTTGCAGATACTTCGGTGAGCAGATCCGCGATGAGGACTTGGAGATTGCAAGGAAATACTGCCAAAAGATGTGCGATGTGCGTTTTCTCACATACTATACATAGTTTTCTATCCTTGACAAGTTGCCAAGGTGTGTAAATATCCGGACAAAGCCCAGACCCGTCACTCTAAACTCTCGAGTGCGGAGTTCTTAAGCACGCAGGTTCCCCGAGCGGAAAGCCCGACAGATTTAGACGACGATGATAACTCTGAGGATGTCCGATGCCATACGATTGATGATATGCAGTCGAAACCTGCAGAAAATGTTTCAAAGCAAATTCCTTGGAAGGGTGATCGAGCTGCCTTACGATCAAGCAAGCCACCCGTACCTGGATATGCGCGGTCGCCAACCAAATCCCTTGGGTTGAAAAGGACTTCGATAGATGCAGCCAAACTTCATGTGAAGAAGTTCAAAACGGACGGACCTGTCATATTGGGTCCGCTGTCATCAACACGGTTAACCGATTCTTTGAAGAAGCCGTTCAAAACACCATTCAAGGAGGACCAAATTTCCACCAAACTACATCAATTGGCACCTCAGCAACATGAAAGTGGGGCTCGTGAGTCGTCCAGGCATGCATTGATGCAAGATATGGTTGTCGTCCTAGACGATGAGATGGACATGATAGAGAGCGCGCGGGTTACCTCTCCTGCTTGTAAGTAAAATGATGAGCCCAACATTTTCCTTCTAATCCATCAACATAGCCCCTCCGGTGGAGATACCGGATGAAGAAATAGTGCTTGATGCATCCTACTCACAAAAAGTTCCGGTCAGTGAATTGTTAAGCTGTAAAATGCACACTAAACCGCAGTTGATGCTAGATTGGACTGAGAAAGGAGACGCACAAGTCCATCAGGAAAGCCCTGCAGAAAGTATTTATGCAAAGTTCGAAAAAGGATGCGCTATGGCGGTCGTTGAATATCATGACTGTCGACTCTGAAGTTTGGTGAGCGACTTGTTCTTTCTAATGTTGTATTCTTGAGAAACATATGACCTACGCTGATCAAATAATTACAGTTATAGAATCTTGGCGTTGGCCGCTGAGGAGCTCGAGTTTACCGCACATTCTTACTGCTCTACTGAAGAGGGTTATCGAGCGCAGTCGTGTGCCCAAGTGTTGGCTGTCAACTTGCTGCAGGACGATGATGTATGGAATGACAAGATGGTTGTTGACAGTGACGAGCAGGAGGATGCCGTAATGGCCCTTTCCATCATCCGTCGAATAGCTTTCAGGTTGAAAAACAGAGCAGTTGAGATGTCATAAATATCACAATAGCTTGTATGCATAGCCTAACACTCTAGCTCTGGGGGAGTCGGTTTCAGTCATTAGTGTCAACAATTTAACACGTCTGAAAGACACTAGTCGTGGATGCATCATGATGGTCGACAGTGACTCCAATCTATTACTAATAGGGTGTTTCACGCTTGTGTATTCGTGGCTATATATATATCCACGACACTTTTGAGGCGTTTCGGAAGCACCAGATAAACGTGAGACCCTTTCGTCGCGTTTGTGATCGCATTTTTCATGAGTTTTACCTTACGTAGATTATATAATCAATATAACTGTTTTCACTGCAACCCGTTTCTGGCACTTTCCACACATTCGCAAGCTCCTTTTTTTTTTGAAAGCGGCGACGAAAAAGCTGACGAAAAAACCTCTGAAAAAACCACGAAATCGCAGCGAGAAACCCTATTCGTACTTGCTACTGAGCGCTTCAAATAGGTACTTAGGTATTGGCGCTGGCTAGGATGCGGATCTCACAACGGCTAGAGACGAGTGTGTCCCTACGTCAATTATCGACTTCGACCCACCCTGATAAAGCCTACGCCGCAACCCTTCTCCTACCCAAGACATCATTCCCCATTCGCGCAGACCCGTCCATCCGTGAGGCTGCTTTTCGTGAACGGACATCAGAAGAGCTGTACAAGTGGCAGGTAGTCTATCGTTATCTCTGCGCGAGTATATACCTCTTACATTCTTCTATCCTAGTGGAAGAATTTAAAGGGTCCGCTTTTTGTTTTGCATGATGGTCCACCGTATGCCAATGGCAGCCTGCATATGGGTACGTGATGGCCATGGCGTGCGTATGTAAGACAGTGGTTCTAACGCTAATGAAGGGCATGCTCTGAATAAAATATTGAAGGATATCATCAATCGATTTCATGTCTTGGTTGGCCGTCGAGTTCAGTAAGATGCTTGTTTGATCTACTTACATGCTTTCCTCTCACCGCCGTATAGCTATAGTCCGGGATGGGACTGTCATGGTTTACCTATTGAGAACAAAGCACTCAAAGAGCTCAATGTGATTGAACAGTAATAATCTCCGATGTCTCATAGTATTGACCAAGACGACCTGTTCCTTCTATGCAGGCCAACCATCGTTCTCTACCAGCAACACAAATCCGCACATTAGCACGCCAGACTGCTAATCGTGAAATGTCTGTTCAAAAAACTGAATTTCGAAAGCTGGGTATTATGGCCGATTGGACCAGTGACGCTGGATCGTATCGTACTATGGGTCAGTACACGGAAGCGGCCGTACGGAGCAGGCCAATATAACCGTTTATTTATGCAGATCATGACTATGAGATACGTCAACTCCGAGTTTTTAAAGGTCTTGTCGAAAGAGGTATCTTCTTGATCATATCGCAGGAGTATTTTGTCAATTGCTAACGTTTGTTTTCGCGATAGGTTTGATATATCGCCACTATCGCCCAGTATATTATTCTCCATCGTCGCATTCTGCACTCGCAGAGGCCGAACTCGTCTATGCAGACAACCATATTTCACGTTCTGTGTATGTTACCTACGAGTGCAAGTTGGATGGCATGCGTGACCATTTTCGGGAAGTCGTCTAATATTTAAAGGATTTCTTTTTTTAATACCCCGCATAGCCCTGATCTCAAAGTCAACTTATTGGTATGGACAACAACGCCTTGGACTCTGCCCACAAACATGGTGAACGTCAACGGCTATGTAAGTTATGCCATGTAATGACCATCCAGTCTTCAGGGCATTGCCGTTCACTCGGACCTAGAATATTTAATTGTGAAACGGAAGGACGACGGGGAACTTTTCGTTGTTGGTCGTGACCGCCTGCCTTTATTGCAGAGTGTTCTGGGCGATACCAGTATCCTGCACAATCTTATCGGTTGGTCAAAATCATTTTGTGCCTTCGAGGTTTATCAATCTGACAAGTCTTGCAAGGCGCTGACCTGCTAGGCTCCCGGTACACTTCTCCCTTCCAAAAATTAGGTAGTCCATTCAAGTCACTTCCTGTGATACATGCCCCGCATGTCACATCTATGTCCGGGACAGGCCTGGTACACTGTGCCCCAGCGCATGGAAGTGAGGACTACCATGTCTTCCTTAACCAAAATCTTCTTTCCGGAAACAACACAAAGACGAGTGGCGTAAGCGAGGAGCTGCGATGTCTTGTTGGCCCAGACGGTACTTTCCTCGCAGAGGCCATTAAAAATGCAAGTTGGCTACCTGAGAACTTGGGAGCACGGTTGACTGGCAAGGAAGTGTTGACAGACGGTAACACCGAAGTTATAGAAATTTTGAAAGAGTCAGGGAGACTCGTCAAAGAGGAGAATATAACCCACCGATATCCTTATGACTGGAAGACAAATACCCCTGTCATTGTGACGTGAGTTCTTAATCCTTGTTTCGGTAGTCGGTTTGGTGATGCGAATGGGCGTGTGCAGTGCCACCTCGCAATGGTTTGCAGATCTGAGTCATATCAAGACTATCGCTCTGGAAATGCTGGAAACTGTCCAATTTTTCCCCAATACCAGTGGGTCACTATGCACGTGGTACTTTCAAGTCTCACACCATCCCAGCTCGAAAACGTCTTGAAGCATTTGTCAAAGATCGTTCAGAGTGGTGTATATCCCGTCAACGCCCTTGGGGTGTCCCAATTCCTGCCCTGTACAATGATGCGACCGGTGAGGCGGTAATGACCTCAGACTCTCTTGAACATATCGTGCAGGTTTTGGGGCGTCAAGGAGTCGATCACTGGTGGAATGGCCCAGTTGACGACTTTGTAAGCCCCAAATTGAAAGAGGAGCATGGACAAGTGTCCTGGATCAAAGGAGGGGATACAATGGATGTTTGGTTTGACAGTGGGACATCTTGGACAGGTCTAGTCAGTTCGCTTCCTCGCAGATCTGAGGACCAAGGAACCACAACGACGACAATCGCAGATGTCTGTTTAGAAGGATCTGACCAGCATAGGGGTTGGTTCCAATCGCTGCTACTAACCGCCGTCGGTTTCTCAAGTAAAGCGCATGGCGTCGGTGCTTCCGAAAAACCAATTCGCCCATATGGAACAATTATCACCCACGGGTTTGTTCTTGATCAGAAGGGCAAAAAGATGAGCAAGTCGCTTGGAAATGTAATGAGTCCAATGACCATTGTCGAAGGAGGAAAAGTACGTGAAGCTGTACAGATCTCGGTGACCCCATGACATGATGTGTCCACTTCTAGAATGTGAAAACAGAGCCAGCGCATGGGGCGGATGCTTTGCGTCTCTGGGCAGCGACAGTGGATTATGGACGTGACAGTTTGATTGGATCTGTCGTGATTCAGAAAACCGTAGAGTCCCTCAGGAAACTCAGAAATTCGGCACGCTTTATGCTGGGAAACATCCCCGAATCTGGTGATTTCAGCTTGACGCCGCAAATCGGCGAGATGAGTCTCGTGAGTGCATTTGTCTACCCTGAACCAATGTGACCCTACAAAAATGTCTTGTATCATATCAAGACCGACCGGTATATGATGTTTGAGCTCTACCAGCTGGAGAAGACAGCGAAGGATGCATACGCGAGCTATCGGTTTCCCCAAGGTTGGCTCTTTTTCTGGTATTCATTCTTATCTGACGATGAATTGTCTGGTAGTGGTTACTGCCCTTGATCGTTTTGCAAAGGTTACACTATCTTCGTTTTATTTAGACATCACTAAGGATACTCTATACGCTGACTCTGCTGAGTCTCCGCAACGGAAAAGTGTTATATGGGTCATGAACGAGGTTTCTTCGCTGCCTCCTTTTCACACGTCGTCGTCCTCACAGATACCAGGTTCTCCATACGATGAAAATGGTCATGGCACCTATTTTACCTCATCTCGCTGAAGAAATTCACGACGCCTCCCGTGGACTTACCGGTTCTTCTGGACAAAAGCTTCCATCAGTGTTCGTCGAAGGATGGAAATCAGTGGTACGCATTTAGAAGTTGCTTTTATACTTTCATTAATGACTACATAGGGAGAAGAATGGAATGACTCTAAGACCGAACGAGACATGAAAGACCTTATAGCTGTCAGGGGGACCGTGATGGTCCTCTTAGAACAAGCGCGCAACGACAAGTATGGATATCTTGTCTGGCGTTTGCAAAACCAACTGATGGTTTCTTTCAGACTTATTAGGAGCTCTTTGGAAGCTGGTGTAGATGTAGTTATTCCTACAGATTTGGTCACCATCAACGATACTGAGCCCAGGCTTCTCGAACTCCTCCGGGAGCATGGTAAAATACTCCAATTGTTCCGACTTTTTCTTTAACTTGACGCAATCTATCAGAATCTTTTCTTAAGACTTTGTTCATTGTCTCAGAAGTGTCGATTCTTGACGAAGGCAGTTTGGGAGTTGACGCCCCAGAGTGGTCGCGCTCGGTGACCATGGAGCTTCAAGGTAACTCTAGTTCTTGAGATATGCCGCTTGGTCAATCTCACTGCCATATAGGTTGTGATGATTTGATCAATATTCGCGTACGGCCCTCGTCTGCACACAAATGTCCTCGTTGCTGGAATTACTCCCGTAGAGAAGAAGCAGCCTTGTGTGAGAGATGCACTCAAGTTTTGCAATAGAGATGGATGACCTGAACGACGAGGGGCATCCCGCGCCGTACTCGATGTGAAGATAAGTAATGCTGTATTTTCCACTCAAAATCGCCCCTACTACATCAGTGCTCGCCGAGTTTCCTTCAGAATCTAGTAGTCCGGTGAGTCCCGCATGTGCCTATGTACCCTCGGGTCCCAGTCGAATCAGTTGGAACTCCCGGTAAGGCACTCCACGGTATAAGAGATGGTCATGCTACTCAGGAGGAGTCGGGGTTGGGGCAGTGCCCTGATGACTGGATGGTCAGATAGTATTAAGCAAAGTGCCACCCCCACCACCTCCTCGCGTGAGAAGAGAAATTTCGCCCTAACAAAACTCCATAGGTAACTGTTCAAAATTCAAAATTTGCTTTGCGAGAAACATTCTCTCTCGGATCCCTCTGGACGCAATTGACCTTAAGGATTCCAAAAAAAAACAAATATGAATTAGGTCTAGATAGAGAATCAAATGATTGGAGACCCCATAATGTAAAGGACAGGCAATCTCGCCGTGTTTAGATTCCTCTCGATCACTTGGGTTATATATAACCCAGCTCTCCCTGACCAGTGGGATGAATGGCATGCACACAACTTAAATAATTCTATTAAGTCGATGGAAATATCTGACTCGACAGCGTGTAGCTATCATAAAAAACATCATATATGCGATTTGCTCAGCAGCTGATGTGGTGTGGTGGTGCAAACTTGAACAGGGCTTTAAGAGTGGGTAGCGCTGCAGACAGGAGTAATCAATACTCATGATTTAAACCAATAGGAGTATACATACCCAACGGCCCAGGTGCCATCGTAAGCTGTGCACAAGCCTTCGGGGAAGAAAGGCTGAACAGGAGGGAAGCAAGCTGCTCCCGCGGCATGACCTAAAGGACTCTAAATGTACATCACGTCATTACTAAGATGCGGAGATTTAGGGAATAAACACTGCTCGTACCAGGTCGGACCAGCAGGACTGGAGTTGGATGGGACCAATATTCTCGAAAAAGTAGCTGCAGGTACCGAAAGTGAGCGTCTTGAGGTTTGGGCATCGTTGATTGAAGAATCACGACCGCATTCTCGATGGTCTGGCAGTCCTGGCTAATGGGTGGGAGGATGCCTGTCCTGGAGTTACAGCTAGTAGTACCTGATGTAGGTGATGGATGCATGGTACATGTGAGTAACGAGTAAAGATGGCGAAAGTGATAGCAACGTCACAATTTGAGCCACAGACGTTGGAAAAGGCGGTGGAGGTCGTCTACCTTCGTTCTGCAGCGGTAGGACGGCATGAATGAGTTGTGAAAAGGACATCGTGGCCACCAGCGTGGAGCGTCGTGCTGCTGACAAGCTGAGCTCCAGAGCATCGGGCGTGATCTAGGGTACACAGACCCTAAGTGCAAGTATTAACAGGACGTGCCAATATACTCACCGACGCTGGGGACAGTGACAGCGACAGCGACTGCCACCATAGCTGCAAGAGTGAGTGATTTCATGTAGGAAGGCATCGAACAAGATTGATTGACTTTGAAATTTAGCAGCTCTCATAGTGTCCGTATTTTATACACCACTGGGCCGCCAGGGGTGCCGCCAGAGGTTCCAGACCGACAGGGAAAGCGCATGCAAATGGAATGGCAGTGGACATGAGCACCAGGGCCTTCAGGTTCCCAACCACATCATCTGAGTTAATGGTGAATAGACGTGATGACAGGCTTGGTTATTTTCATTACCGTCTGATATCGACCTGGGCTAGAAGGGCGATTCAGTTTCCGATGCTGGCATCAATAAAGAACATGGCGTAAGCACATGACGGGTGCATCAGACACTACGAAGTACTAGGTACTGCCCAAGTGACCCCCTGCACGCGCATCAAAACTTCCATGATCCGTATTTAAATGCTCGCGCGTTCCTTGTACAAGGTCCTGCAGGTTGGTACCTCGTCGAAGAGTGATGTAAGAGTACCTTTGTCGGCTAACCACTCACTAACTCACCGATGGGACTACAAGATATCCTCGAAAGAAAATATGTTCGTGGACAGGATAGAAGTCAGAGTTGTTCATGCGCGAAGCTGCGAAGAGGCTTGAGTAGCCTGACTTTTTGTTCTTGCGTCACAAGATGTTGCTGCCTCTACGGCTCCGCGATCAGTACTCAGAGGCGTGATGTTCGGGTCGTGGAAATCGGTACTGCGGCTTGCTTTCATGAATCATGGCTCGACTTTGAAACCATACTTTCATGGAAGAACTTCGTACAATAGTTACATTCTGAATCCCCTGACACTCGGCCGGTTATAACTATCAGTGACTCACTATGACATTGGGCTTGGTAGTACTGTGTAGTCAGTAAAAGCAAGCTTTAGTGACAGTAACACTGCCACCGGTCGGACTTTGTTTCATCAGTGTTATGTAACCGTCGTACGCGCCCATAGGGCCCTACATGTTTCATTAGTACGCGACGTGACGCGTTAGTTTGCCCGTGCAGTGTTTCTTTCCTCATTTTCCACGATGGCCAGTTTGAACAAGCTAGCCATTAGAGGGATCAGATCTTTCGACGATAAGAACATATCCGTCATTGAATTTTTTAATCCTGTCACCGTTATCGTTGGCCACAACGGCAGTGGAAAGACCGTGAGTTTAGCACCTATGTCCCAACATCTTCGTCAATGAAGATGGCCCTCATTCTCAGACGATCATCGAATGTCTTAAATACGCCACGACCGGCGACCAACCTCCCAATACAAGGGGCGGTGCTTTTGTTCACGATCCCAACATAGCCAACGAGAAAGAAGTGAAGGCTCAAGTGAAGCTCCGATTTCACGCTGCAAATGGCAATCGCATGCTCGCTGTGCGCAATCTGTCTGTCACAAAGAAGAAGAACGGGTTGACGATGAAGACCCTCGAGGGTATCCTAAGCACAGCGGACGCTGAAAAGACTGGCAAGGTACGTCAGTGGCACTGTGGGATTCAAGTTGGTTTGTCGAGCGCAGACCGTAGAGAGGAACAATATCCACAAAGTGTGCAGAGATGGACATGGAAATGCCACACCTTCTTGGCGTCTCCAAATCAGTGCTTGAGAACGTCATCTTTTGTCATCAAGAGGATTCTTACTGGCCGCTTGCGGAAGCTTCGGTGCTCAAAAAGAAGTTCGATGACATCTTTGAGGCTACGCGGTGTGTTTCTGTCAATTTGATCTCGCATCGGTCGTTATATTACTTATTACCCAGGTACACAAAAGCTCTTGACTCTATCAAGTCACTCCGTAAGGAACGCGTAGCGGATCAGAAAGCCGAAAAGGAACGGCTGGAGTCCTTGTCGAAGGAAAAGGCCCATGCTGATAAACTTCTAAAACGTATCACCGAAATGAACTCGTCTATCACGGCCAAGCAGGCTGAGTATGAAGAGACCAAGAAGGAGTACGACAACGTCTGTGTGGCAAATCGCAAATTTAACGATCAGGCCACACACTTCCGCGAAATTTATATGATGCAGGAACAGCTGACCAACAGACGGAAACACTTATTGGAAGAGCAGGAAGAAATGAAGGGTGAACTCAAAGAAGTCCAGGGTGTGTGGATATTGATACCGTGGTGCACCTTGGGGTTGATAAATAATTATTGCAGACACGGACGAGGAACTCAGCTCACGACTCAAGAATTTTGACAGTCACATCGCAGCATATAGCCAAAAGCTACGCCAGAAGCAAAGTGAATTCCGTGAGGAGGAAGAGACCGTGCAGGATCTCCGGTCCAAGCACATCGAATTGTTGAGTGATCAGGCACGACTCAAATCTGAAGAGAAGGTTTGTCACCATCACGGATATAGTTATTCATGTCTCATTAAACCATGACAGAGACATCAAGACACGGTTAAAGAACGAGAGGCATTAATACGAAGTATAGGTGTCAAGTATGGCTTCAAAGGTTACGAACATACCCCATTGCGTCCTGCAGAAGTCGCCGAGTTCTATAACCGTCTGACTGATCTTCAGAAGAAGCAAAATCAGGACACGAAGACACTACAAGAGGAGGGAAGTTCGAAGAACGATGACTTTCAACGGAAACTACATGATTTACAAGTAGAATACAGTCGCATTCGAATGCAGAAAGAAAGCATCCGGAGTCAAGTTGTAAGTCCGTGGTCATATAGAATCCGAAGGGTTTGCTTATGTTTTCTTAGGTAGACCTACAAGCAAGCCTGACTGAGAACGAGACAAAATTCGATGCCGCGCAGGGTCTCACGAATACACTCCATCATCTTGCTGCCGACATGGAGGATAAGAAGAACCGGCTTAAGAAATTTCAAGATGATTTTATTGCATCTGACTACACGTCTAAGCTAGAGGACAAAGCCAAGCAGAGTCGAGCGCTGCAGGACCACAAGGACACACTGAATGGGGAATTCAGAAGCCTCAATCTGCAGGCTAATAGTCGCGCCAGACTAGACCTCAAACGTAGTGAGATCAGTACCAAATCTCAAGAAGTTAAGAACATGTGCGTTTTATAGTCGAATTGAACCCTTGACATTAAATCACTTTGTTTCGCCACAGATTGCGGATGAATAATGCCAGGCTTCGTGCGCTGGTTGGCGTCGACCCCAAGCCGGAAACAATAGAGCGCGACGTTGAACAGGCTATTGCGTACTTACCTTTCTCGACTTGTCTTGCGCCATGCTCACGCTTTGACAGCCAAAAAGATCGGGAATGCAAAGAAGCCGAGGAAAAGCATAGCTCCGCCAATAGACATCTCCAGACGATCGAGACCACAGTCTCAAATATTCAGAATCAACTTAGGATCAAGCAAGATGAATTGAAAGGTGGATGCTTGTCTGTTCTAGCAGGATTAAACTAACCTTAACCATGGGTCATTAGCGGTGGAGAAAAAGTTGAAAGCAGAGGTTCAAAACCACGATTCAGTTGCTGATGCTGTCAAGGATGCCCTTAGCGAGGTTGAAGATCGTCGGGAGTAAGTCAGCCGTCTCTGAGTTTCATCTTCCGCGGTGCTAACTAGGTAATCATAGTGAAGCCTCGGTGTTTACAGGATCCAGTAAGGTTTACGAGTCGTTACTGAAACAGGGCAAGACCAAGAAGTTATGTACGGTCTGTAACCGACATTTGTCGGATCGCGAGATGCAGGTGTTTGAGAAATTTGTCCGTATTCTCCATCTCCCAAGGAGATGCACGTGAATACTAACCGCCCTCCCAAGCTCAATGACCAAATCCAAAAATTTTCCAAGGCGAAAGCCGAGGACGTAACTGTTGATCTTGCGGAGTGGGAGGCCGAACTCGCGCGGTTGCAGGCTCTCCTTCCAGTTGAGTCGGCCCGAGAGCGTTTGAAGCAAAACGAGATACCTGCGCTAGAGCGGGAGAAGAAAGAACAGGAGGCTCTTGTCCCAGAGGCAGGTGCAGCAGCAGAAAAGGTCAGAGATACGCTAGAGCCACCTGTTCAAGATTCACTCATGTCGTCTTGCTAATAATAGGCTGCCGAGGAGTTATCCCGGATTCGCCGCCAGCAAACTGAGCTTTCTACGCTCAAGCAACATGCCATGAATGTGACGAAGACACAGAAGGAGATCCAGGGTTTAGAGAACGATATCACTGCATTAGAGGCCGAGTTAATTGCTACCGGCTCAGCCAGGACCGTCGATGACGTGCAGCAAGAGATTGACAAACTCTCCGGCGAAATGTAGGCCTATTGTTTCATATTGTATTTTTTTCTCCTGAACATACTCACATTATCTTCAGTCATGCGCTCGACCGCGAAAAGAACAATCTGACCGTTGAACGGGACAGGTCGCTAGCTTCTCAGCGTGTCATAGAATCAGAGCTACATAGACAGCAGCTGCAGGAGAGCGACTTGCGGAATCAGGTGAAAGAAAGGGATGCGATCGAAACGAGGATTGCTTCCATTCGCACACAACTCGTAGACTTGAATTCTCGTGATAAGGTTGCTTCCTCAGCAGCTTTTTCTTCGTTTTGTTTACATTTGATTATATCACCGCAGGAACTCCATGGTCAGTTGGCGACCGCCGATGCACCTATTCAAAGCCTCAAACAAGAACAGCAATTATTCCAATCTGATCTCAGTATGAGAACTTCTGAGGCACAATCTAGCTCGCAAGAACTGAATAGAAGCGTCGACCGGATGGACCAAATCAACAAGACGATTTTAGAGTATGAATTTCAATATCGCACGTGCTAACCAGACCGCTCACTCACACGCATAGCTATGAACGTCAGCGTATCGCAAGGAAACTGCGGGATTGCACACAAGAAGTTGAGGATGCCGAAGCTCAGATTAGTGCAGGCCAGAAGACGATCGATAAACTTCGAGAAGAGGCTCGGGCTATCGAAAAAGAGATCAATATCAGTGACGCTGTGCAAGCCAATCTTCGCGAGAATGCTAGATTTCGGAAAGTGAAGAAGGAAATCGCTGAAATAGATCAGAACATTGCTGGTCTCGATCTTGAGGAGGCTGGCCGAGCAAAACGTCAGTTTGAAGCCAAGTGGGCTGATGCACAGGAACACGAGACCAAGTTACTCAATGCTGTGAGCCATTTTGGTTTCAATGCGTTCTTCTCTGTCTAAGTATCATCGGTAGTATTCTGCTCTTGGAGGCGAAATCACTTCCATGGAGAAGCAGATGGCAACATTGAAAGATGATCAGACCGAATACAAGGGGATCACCAAGCGATATACTGACCAGCTCGTTAAAGTCAAGGTGCGTTGTATGGTCACGTTCTGTGAGCGCCCAATGACCCATATCATTAGATGGCTGATATGGCAAATGCTGATCTCGAAAAATATGCCAAGGCCCTGGACAAGTGCGTGCAAACTTCTAGAACCAAGTTGACTGCTTTCCCTAATATACATGGTGTTAGTGCTATTATGAAGTATCACTCGCTTAAGATGGAAGAAGTCAATGATACAATGCGACACTTGTGGAATAGAACATATCAGGGCACAGGTAACGTCTACTCTGTACATGGAAAGCTCATCTAAGCTCCTGTGTGTAAGATATTGACGGCATTAAGATCCGTTCTGACAACGAGGGTGGGGCATCCAAACGCACCTACAACTATCGAGTGAGTCTGTCATTTATATCTTTGCGTATCGATGGTCACACGTTTATTTGTCTTGAGGTGGTTATGACGAAGGATCAGGTTGAAATGGACATGCGCGGTCGCTGCTCTGCGGGGCAAAAGATGTTGGCGTCGATTATCATTCGCCTGGCACTTTCGGACTCGTTTGGTCAGAACTGCGGAATCCTAGCGTTGGATGAGCCAACGAACGCCCTTGACACTGAAAACGTCGATGCGCTTGCTGCAAGTCTAGTGGAGTACGTGGCATGATCCTTAACATTCTATACCAAGCTTAACCACGCTTCCCCGCGCCAGTATTATCAACGAACGCAAGAATCATGCCAACTTCCAGTTGATCGTCATCACTCACGATGAAAACTTTTTGCGAAAGCTTGGTCAGAGTGATGTGGTGGAGTATTACTGGTTTGTCCATTTTTCCGTTCGTCCATACCTTCAATACTCACTCGAAAACAGGCGCGTGTCCAGAGACCTAAGACAAAAAAGTGTGATTGAGAGGGAAAGGTTTGGCTGATGATGCTAGTTCTCACCTGGTGGACCGTATTTGCATGTAACAACAGACACCATATGATCCCGGCATTGTATTCCATCCACATTCACATAAATCAGATAGTACTATTCACTGGAACGGTGCTGCGCTGACACTCGATTAAGAAGTGTACAAAATCCTATTTCCGGAGCACAGAATCCTGCTTGAATCAAAATAAAATGAATTTTACGATTGAAAGTTGCTATTGCATAAAAGGGACGGCGAGGTCGATCGATCGATATGGAATCCGGGGTTCAACTCAAAATTGTATGGCTACGGCCGACTTCGAACATCTATATACGTACATACACTCGCTGGGAATATGAGTATATACTGGGTCTGCAGTGCAGCGTACTGGTGGTCTAGGTGCAACTCACGCTATATAGCTAGTGCTGACGGTGACTCTATACTATGCTGTATACACCCCAACCACAAAACATCTGCCTCGTGATATTTCAACCTCACGTCGAGTTGCGCGTGAGGAAACTCAGTGAACTGCAAAGAAATTACGCCTGCAGGGTATTATCTCACATAGAACAACACCAGAAAGGTTACAGAGACGAGTTGTTTCTTACTGGCAGTTAGGAATGACTTTGCGGGCTGGACGGGATCTCCCACCAGATTCCTCAATCCACGGACTACAGAGTAAGTATCACATAGCCGCTAGACATAACATGAACCCGAGGAATATACGGAAGATGGGGCGGGGAACAAAGACCGGGCGAGGTATACTATCATAGCCGTCATCTACTGCGAATATTGATTACTTTTTTGATATCCGTGACAGATATACGACTAACCGGGATGAAAATGATAAACGTGATGGGGGTCAAAATTCTGGAACAGGTCATTAGGCGTTCAGTGAAATGTCGGCGACCATTGAGACTAGGTTGGTGGTGATTTGATTATGGGAGATACAGTAGAGCTGGTGCAAGCTGGCGGTAACTGGCTAATGACAAACATATCAGGAACAAACGAAAACACCCGACGCACCGGGAAGAAGAGGAAGAAGATCTGGCACGTTTTGGCAACATGCTTGATCTCGTCAACATATGCATCATCTGTGATCAAAAGCATCAAGAGCACTTACAAAGCCAGACAACTACATACGATGACACTCATGTGGAAAGATATACTTCATCTCAACACCAGAGTGGGTGGTAAATGGCTCAAGGAGCCAAACTGGCGGGGGACAAGGTCGTCGCTGCGTCCACGAAAATGTAGTGGGATAGGAGCCTCAGGGAGTGAGAGGGAATACCTACCCTGTTCAGGTAGATTGCGTGTAGCAACCACCATAGACCCAGTCTGCGGTCGTAAAAGAGGATGGGAGTAAAAAAAAGGAGAAAAAAAGTGTCAACTGCCACCCCAGGTGAGCCACACACAGAGTCATATCAGTGTCCACTAAGCTCCTTGTCTTTCGCATGCGCATCACCCAAGACAAAGAGGGCTTGGCACGGTTTCACCGGTCGCGCAGTTTTCCTGGGTATACCTGAGTAGGAACCCGGGATCGGAGCACCGAGGGGCATGATAGGACATTGGCAATCTCATGAAGCTCAAATTGAGTAGCATGGCGTACTTACCGACGACAGGATTTGGCTCGAGCCACTTATCCACGGGCAACTGCCATGTGCAAATTTCCATATAACCAGTAGGAAGAAAATAGACCAGCGAAGGCCTGTATAGGTTGCGGATTGACTCCATCTGACTTGAAAGCACGGTTAGACAAACAAATAGTTGGGAATATTGAAGCGCTTGCCAAGTTGAACCCCGCCACAAGCGGCTTGTGCTAAAGGCTGAACCGCCTGAAACTGAAGGTACTACAGGCAACCAAAAGCACTTTGCGTTTCCCCACCCATTTCCTTTACCAACCTCGTTGAAGCGACACTCTTCTATCGTTGCCGAACGCGCTTTGAAATCGCCTTCCATACGCGTCACCGCTTACAAAATGTCCCAGTTTGCACAGATGTCCGATTCTCAACTAAGGCAGACTATAAGCCAACTCCAGACGTCGGCTGGTGCTACTCCTAGGTTTCCTACCTGGCAGAATCACCAACTGAGCCAGGCTGCACCAGGTTCGTTCTCTTATCTCCCAGAGCCGAACCTAGAGTATATAACCAGGCTTCTAGCCCCGTCATGGCAGACACCCAAGGACTCCAAACGGACTCGCACTCGTCCATCTCGCAATTCCACGGCAACTCCTGTTGCGACGCCTTCATACAGCCAAACGGTCGCCCCGTTTCCGCCTCCTGGAGCGCCAATGATCCCACCACAGCTGCCACCCCATTCTACGCCACTCCCATCTACACCACAGGCACTCCACACCACCTACCCCTCCCGCCTCCGTACAGGCTCTACCCTGTTGATGCAGCCAATTATCGCTGCGCCTTCGGCTTCTACCCTCAAAGCTGGTCGTGCTGGGAAGCGCATTAACTATGCTGAGGCTCCATCGGGGGATGAGGACATGGAAGTTGACGCAGGCGGTAAGGAGTTGGACTCGGATGACTCTGATTTTGTTGCTAGTGGCGGGGCCAGGGCTTCGGTCCGGAGAGAGTCTTCGAGAGTATTGAGCCCCTACCAGCCGTTCACGCCAGCCGTCACACAGCTATCAAAAGGCAGCCAAGGTGGCCTTGACCAGACATACCTTGGTATGGTGCCTCCTGCACGTTTTATCACATCTAAGGCGATACAGGCGACCCGACATGAATACCCGTGAGTTCTTACTGTTATGACCCGCCATAAGTCTCGACTCCCGCTCAGCTCTGTAGATGTTCTTCTCGACCAGGCCCGAAGGCCGACCACTCTAATTCCTATTCGTGTCGAGCTGGAGACAGACACTCATAGAATTCGAGACGCTTTTGTATGGAATCTTAACGAGCAAGTTATCTCCCCTGCTGCGTTTGCCCGTATCTTCTGTGCCGACCTCGACCTTCCTATGCACCCTTACGCGGAGCAGGTTGAAGGCGCAATTAGGTCTCAGATCGAAGAGTGGGAAGGTGTTGCGGGTGTGGATTTGCGGCCGCCGCTTCCTCAGCCTCCGCTAGACGATGGTCCTGCGCGCTTTTACGGCATCACGAATGAAGAGGAGGAGGAGAAGACGGTGGAAGATTGGGAGTTACTAGGAGAAGAATATAGGGAAGGCGACGGCGAAGAGGTGCCAGATTGTAGGGTCATTCTGGAAGTGCGTAACATACATAGTATCGGATGCCGGTGCCCATGCTGAATTCATCTATAGATAGATGTACAGATCGCAGCACAGCATCTTTTAGACCACATTGAATGGGACCTTCTCTCACCACTGACCCCAGAAGCATTCGCACGTACGCTCTGCTCAGACCTTGGGTTATCTGGCGAGTCTGCTCCGCTCATCGCACACGCCGTGCACGAGGAGATTCTACGACATAAACGCGATGCAATTGAGTGGAGTGTTATTGGGGCAGGTGACGTGGTCACCGTCGATCCAGAAGAGGACAAAGACAAGGATCGACCCCGTGACCGTAGCGGTATGGGGTTGGTCAAAGACAAAACTGGGCTTGGGATTGGGATCGGGTTTGGCAAGCGTGGAGAAGGGAAGGGCCCCAGGCCACTTAAGGGGGTGTTCAGGGACTGGAGTGAGATGGAAGAATGGGGGACCAAGCTGGAAGAGCTGAGCGCAGAAGAGGTGGAGCGGCGGGAGATTGAGCGAGAGCGCGCCGCGAGGTACGTTTATTCTTCCAGTGTCGGCGGGAGAGGCTGACAATAATATTGTTCTTATAGGCGCTTGCGCAGAGAAACATCGAGATTTCAGACCACAGCGAGACGGCGACGATAGCGACGTATCTACATTGTTGAACCTCATCTCAGTCACGTCACTGTATCTGACTACTGTGGTGGTATACTTCTACCCCAGATATATTGTACCACCTTCAATGGCCTAAATAAGCTTTCGTCGGTTATAAATTAGAGCTTGGGATGAAATTGCGCAGTCTTGTTCTGGCCACCCTCATCATAATAGTTCCACTCGAGCAGTTCTAGTTCTAGTTCACCCAGAAGACGCAAGGCTCTCCCACAAGAGTCCTGATAAGGATTTTTAGGCGGCCATCAGCTAGACTTAGAAAGACTTACAAGTTCGTCGGGCCAGTGGGACAGTTCCTCATCGCTGGGAATTGACAACTGTTTCAAGCGAGGAAAAGGACAACCAATTCGCTCCATGAGTGAGGGGGTGACTTCCTCGATATAAATATGATTAGTTTCCTAAGAGGGTTTCCAGCAAATGGTGCATTTATCAAATCGATGTTCTTGATTCTGGGATTGAAGCCCACTGCCAGATCATAAGTTCCATCAAGGAGAAGGGGACATGTCTTCTTGAGTGCCCCCAAGTCTAAAGTGTTTGAGTTACTTGCGCACCTTCACTTAGTGTCCAATGAAACAAACACACACCATGTTGCCGGCTATACGATCCCACCTAGGTAATTGGACCTGAAAAGAAGCTTCCTCCAATGACCTCCAAGGAGGCATAGGCAAATGTTTCACCCTCTATCTCACCATCAAATGCTGGATAGAAGGCAAACATGCATAAAGTCTCTCGGGCTGTCTGCAGCGATTGATCCCTAACTGCTGAATACTAGAGCTCACCATCGACCGGCCGGTCTCTAGGGAGCCTGTAACAGCCCAGCCCTTGTAAGGATGGCAGACGCAATAGTGTTAAGATGAAAATGGGATGGGAACAATGGTATGTGGGGTAGGCTGGGAACTCGTACCCTCGTCAATACGGGGGTAATAGCGGAAAATCGAAAGATGGAAACAAAGGCCGTGCTCCCGCAAAATTTGGTCCATTGGACCGGTAGTAACCGTTACTACCGGTTCAATGGACCAAATTTTGCGACGGCCAAAAGTGGCATGTATTCCCCAAATAGGGCATGGACCACCAGGAAAGTGAGGAAGGCGCCTTAAAATAACGGGTAGTAGATGATGCTGTTTCACAAGTGAAGCTTCTGTAACCCGGCAACACGAGTTCAATCCGTCGCCACAGTAAACATGAGGCACCATCGTAGAACATTTGACAAACGAAGCGGCCTTGACAGAGATCCAAAACTTCTCCTCGGAACAGGGAATACCTTAGAGTTTCTGCATCATGAATACTAATAACGATGTTTGAAAATTTTCTCGAGAAGTTCTCCGGGAACTCTACAGATGAACTGTGCGATCATGCAGGCACACATGAGGTATTATTTGGTTGAGCATTATAGGGAGACTTACATTGAGTTTGGGAGTTCTTCTTCTCCATTAGGGAAGGAATGTACCATACCGCGCGACTTTAGTACTGTAGATATAACTGTGGATATACGCGCCATGATATCGACATCTCATCATTGAATTTCCATTCCGTCATCAATAGTTCTCAAAGTCTGTCATCACTGCTGGGCTGGGTAGGTTAGTGTTCCTTATATGGGCTAGGCATGGACTAAGCACTCCATTCCGAAATCTACATGTCCGAGGACGTTCGTCTACATTTGATCAATGTTAGTACTATGAGATACCGATAAAGTGTGGGTTTATCCTATAAGCCATCCCCACCTAGCTCGGAGACTGTAGAGTCAAAATTGCCATCGTCGGGTAAGTAGAGGCCATGGTGCCCACCCGATCGGATTAAAGTGTGGAACTTGGCCAGAGGTACAATACGTGGAAAAATATCGGCGAAAGGTGTCGGGTTTTCTCAGCTCCTGGGTCTTGGCATCTATTTGTTCGTATCGCAGTGCCCTCGGATGGCAAGTAAGAGAATTGCAAGGAAGAGAATTGACGATGGAACTGCAACGCACGCCGTGACGTCATTAACGACTGCAGGCTGTCACTGCTCGTGACGTCGCAAGACAAGTTCCAAGTGTAGTCTTCCTTGAGTGCAGACCGACAACAGCGTATTCACGCTGTCACGCCGAAGGAAAGGCAAGCCATGGCGCATGACGTGGAAGGAGGGGTGACTACACCCCGCAATAACCCTTTAAGACACTGCGACCAAGTTATAGCATACAGTATCAGGGCACTTTCTCCACAGAGTGCGTTATGCCCCACTCATTTAGTAAGAATAGGACATCTTCGCCAATGCTCACACGCCCCATTACAAAACGAGTGTCTGCAATTGCGGCGACTCGTTCGTCTGTGGGTAATGAGGTCACGTAAGGAGAAGACGGAGGCAAAGAAGGACGAGTGGTTTATGTTCATCCAACAATCGGATGAGCGACATCACGAAATCCCCATGGGGAGGATAATCGGAAACCGAAATTGTGATGTAATAAGCTGCGAGTGTTTGAGAACATGTTCGGCAGGAAAACCGTGGATGGTAGTCTTCCGCCAGTGGATGTGTAATCTGCTAAGTCGATGGAACTTCAGAGAAAATACAGCCCGTGACAGAAGGTGGAGTTTTTCGACAGCGGAAGCCGCAACGTCGGCATCATAGAATGCACCGTCTGTCGCAAAAATTTCGAACAGAGGCGGGTCGCTACTCCGTGTAGCTCAGCGGTACGCCTGTGAAATGTCCGGTAACGGCACCAAGGCATTAGACAAACGCGTGGAATTTAGCAGAGTACAACCGTTTGCGTGCCTCTGCTGTAGCCACATGTTTCAGGGCGAGAACGCGATAAAGTATCGACTCGACTCGATCTCGAACTCATTTAGAGACCAAGCAGAGACGTGCGGCAGTTGACTCTTGACGAGGACGAGTAGCGGCGATGTCAGCTCTGTTGGAAGTAATTCCAAAGTCCGATGCAACTGCCAAACTGCGATCGGCAGACACTGGCAGTAATCTCGTTATTATGCCTCAGCTAAGCAAGTGTTTTAATAACTCTGCTGAAACCTCTCAATATCTTTATCATGGACGCGGCAGTAAACCTCTTCATCACATACAAACACCCCAAGCGACGAATGATGATGATTCAGATACCCCGTCTGCCGCCCTACTCATTCCCTACTTTGACAAAGACACCCTCAACGTTACTGACGTCAGTCAACATTTATTTCTGGCGACGGAAAAGGCCTCCCGACTTCTACTTTCGTTTCTCGCGGCAAATATTCCTTGGAAAGTTACAGCGGGCTTCCTCTTCGACATTTGTCACATCCTTGAGGATACACTTACACTCTTTGGGATCTTTGCTTCCTCTCCAAGCTCTATCATGCTCATCCCTGTACTTCGTACAATTAGGATCTGGCGAGGAAGTGCATGTGAAGGGAGAAATCTTGAAAACCTGGCATCGGATCTGGCTGGTCTAATCAGCGTCGAGCTCTCGACAAGAAAGCCTATGCATGCAACTATCCTGAAATGCGACTCTGCAGAGGAACTTCAGCAAATGTCTCTTGGAACGGCCCCTCAGGACAAAGAAAACGTCCTGTCAACTCGCCCTCCCCAGCATCGAAGACACCGCACGCAGAAAACCGCAAAGCGCAAAACCCGTAATACATATCTCAACGATCTTCCTGACAATGGGCTCAGCTCTCCTTTTCCCTATGGCAGCCGTGAAGTGTTTACTTCCGGAACTCACCCCCACTTCGCCCGTCCACTTTGTGATGCCCAAGGCCACGCAGAGCCTCCGCCGAGCCTTATGACTCCCTTGAGCTCCCACTTTGCCGATGAATCTGGAGGACTCAGAGGGTGTATCAAGGACACACCTGACTAAGAAAAGATAACCAGGAAGTCGCACCAAACAGCCCGTCCCACATTATAGTTATAGAGGAAGGGGGGGCTGGCCTCAGGCTCCGGCTTCGCAGGGCCTGGTATTTTCTCTGACCTCTACCTCGGCATGAAACTCTTCTGAGCTATGACTCGTTCCTCTGGATCTTCATCTGGTGGGCTAGATACCGAGTTTGTTGTTAGGGTAGTATGGGGCACGAGTTCTACCCTAGATCTAGACCCCTCAGCCCAAGCTCAACGGAATGCATCTCAAAGCTTACCTCATTGTAGAAGAACCTTCCCTTCGTCCTTTGTCCACGCTTCCATTCGAGCATTCATCACTCCTGTATAATTAATAATACAAGGTATTATATAAAACCGTATACATTTATCTCGTATCCACAGATCGAACCGTACTAGTAGATAAGTTGCGGCAATGACACCTAGGTACCTATGCCCCTTCGTTTCACTGTGAGCGCAATTCTCCCATCCTCGCTAGATAGGCGGCCCCGGAGTCTGCCCAAACCTGATACCTTTTCACTTTGTCTTGCTCGTCAAAATCGAGCACGTATACGAACGTCTCGTCCCATTTATTACCTGTGGCGATCCATTCGAATTCGGCCATGCCCTTCACTGCGACCTTTCTTTCTTCAACATCCACCATATACTCGGAGAAGGACATGTTTCGATACGTGAGGAGTTTTGCCAGAAGCTCGAAATATGCTTGAATACCCTGCAGCCCGACGAATCTGCGTCCCAGGAATGGCGCGAGGTGAGGTGCGCCATGTTCAATCGCTTCGGGCTCCAATGCGGTGGAGAAATGGGATAGGAGCGTCTGCGTGTCTTTTTGGGACGCAAAATCATCACACAGCTTCTGAGCAGCCATAAGTAACAGGCGTCGGGTGACTGTTGCACATATGGAAGGTGAGCTGGGGATTGTACTCGGGCCCATGGCGGCCAACTCAATAACAGCTCCCGAGCCATGGCCATCATGTACTGTGGCTGCACTCACCTGCGTAGGCTGTGTTAGGTGAATCAGTGTTCGGGCCACATTTGTCCAGAAACAGAAGGGAGCCTACTTTCCATGTTGCTAGCGTAGCTCATTCTAAGTGATAGTTCTTGGTGCCTTGACAGGCCGGGTTGATATGTGCGCGCGCGCCGCCGGCACTAGTAGTACATACGCTTAGGTTACCGGTATATACAGATTCACTATTTCTCAAATGTATATCGAAGGAGTCAGCAGCCATGTCGACTGAACATATAGTAAATATGAATGTGGCTGAATATTGATGCATGATGATGGCCCATCATGGCGACTTTGGGTCCGGTGGCGAATTGCTAGTCTATGGTTGTATATACATACCGATACTATGACAACTGCTTCCCACCGGCAGGTGTTTGATAAATAGTTGGCATATCCATCCAGACGATACGAAAACGGAGAGAAAAACCTCGTTATAACATCCAAATCTATATATCTAGTACTTCACCTAATCCTTCGACCAAGACATCATCGCGAGCTGACTCGACGTAGGATCCAATATCTGCCCAGCCTCAGCACCGAGGATTATATTCTCGATCCAACAAAAATCATTTATGGCCTGTTCCTCGAATGTCAAGTTGATCCGTCGGGATCTATCGAAATCTACGAGTCGGTATTTGTAGGTCTTCTTTGTGAAGGGAGATTTCTTATGCAGAAAGGGAAACGGTGCAGAGGATGAACTGGGAGTGGGAGGCGCGCAGACGAGGTTGTAGTATCGGATGTCTCGGTGGGCTATGTTGAGATAGGCTAGTTCTCTGTACAGGCCGTAAATTTGATCCCTATTGACATCGACGATCAATAAATGAGATCCTGATTGGGATGATCCGTAGATGGATAGAGACTCACTTGTCTTCGTCCGATAATGTCGTCCGCATCGGGAGCTGTCCGCCGACACGCTCTAGCACCAATACAGAAATAAGAGCATTGTTTACCGTAGTTTCGGCCTGATCTTTCTCGGACCACGGTTTAACCTGCATCCCGTCCCGGGACAGTGATAAGGTGGGTGGGGGTGTGCGTTCAGGCTCGAGGCTCACCGTCGCTGCCAACAGTCGATACGCTAACCTCCATGTTGAGACGCAAGGCTCAGGCCTACGGGTCAAGTATCTTGAGAATGTATATTCGAATGGAATGGTCACGCTACTGGTAATGACTGTTTTAGTGCGCTTGTTCTGACGGTTGGCTTCGGTGGGACCTCAAGCCACCCCGCACTCGTGGTTTATATATCTGTAGAGAAGCACATTAATCTTCGTATGGATGCATGGGAGAATAGAAGCACTACAGCGTCCGCCATCATATCTGTACGAAGCGCGGGTATCTCGAATCAAAAGTGGCTGAGCCAGGTCTGACGCGCGCTATATGGTGGAGCTGCCGACATTGGCATGATACCAGTAGGCATAGATAAGCCATTTGATGAGCTCATGTCGAGTGCTCAGCCAGCTGCGACAACCTCGCCATAAGCTCTTCCATTCGCCTCTCGCCATACATAGCACTGCCAGCGGAGAGAAGGTCCTCGAGTGTCTCAAACACCTTGGACATGGATTCGGACGCCGTGGTGGAATCCTTCGCGTGCTCCTTTCCAGTCAGGAGACTGCATGAAAATCTGTCGATATCAGAACACCATTGGGGACTGACCTCGTATCCGCGGCTAGAGAGCTTCACGCGTATTTGCCGCTGTTCCAGCAGATCTACGAGTGCGAAGGCGGCCTGGGTTGTGCAGGCCTCGTGGTCGACACGGTAATCGACAATTCCGTAGTGTTGCTCAGACAAAGCCTTCTCCAGCTCTGCTCTATAAAAGTCGTCCATGTTGTTTGCTGACAACGACGTCAAAGAGCAAAAGGTTTGTGCCCTGCGAGCAGCAGCCGTTCAGGCGCCTGTTCGGGAATTTCCCGGATGTAACCAACCTCCACGTCACGTACACACTCGTTACAGCAGTTTTCTTTCTCGTCTCCCCGGCTCTCTCTGGCCCAGCTCTTTGTCTTTCAAAAAATGGCAAAGGGAGTTTTTGGTGGCTCGTTCAAGGGCGTTGACGGCTTTGGAAAGGTGCGTTGGCTTGTTCGATCCGGGGTGACCGTTGCACTTACAGCCCTGACGACGACAAGACTGCAGACGACGTCAAGATCAAGACCCGAACAGGCGCATTCTGTGTGTATCCAGCGCCCCTTTGTGTGACTGAAGCGCCAGCGCTGCTGACTCTGGGGTCCAGTGACATTAGTGTCGGCAGCGATTATAACGACCTTCATGATGATCGAGTTTTTCGACTACCGGAGAGTCAGCATGGACACCTCCATCGTAGTGGACAAGTCGCGGGGAGAAAAGCTGACCGTGAATATGGGCATCACGTTCCCACACGTGCCGTGTTATCGTATGCTCAGCACCCACGTTTCTCTCGTTGCGCCATGCTAAACGCGCGTTTTCGTAGTTCTGAGCTTGGACGTCATGGATATATCTGGGGAACAGCAGCGCGATCTGACGCATAATATCATCAAGAGCCGACTCGACCCGCAGGGCCAGGCAATCGAGGACGTGACTGCACATCTGGGCTCCGACCTCGACAAGGCCGTCGCCGGGCGCGGGGAGGGCTTCTGCGGTTCTTGTTACGGAGGCACTCCGCCCGAGAGCGGCTGCTGCAATACTTGCGAGGAGGTCCGTCAGGCATACGTTAACCGCGGCTGGAGCTTCGGCAATCCGGACTCCATTGACCAAGTACGTCAAACGTCCAACGCAGTTCGGTGGGCTGATGCGATGTCTTGCAGTGTGTGTCCGAAGGTTGGTCGGATAAGATTAAGGACCAGGCAGCGGAGGGGTGTAACATCTCTGGACGCATACGGGTCAATAAGGTCGTCGGCAACATCCACCTGTCCCCCGGCCGGTCATTCCAGACGCATACCCTGCAGGTCCACGACCTTGTCCCATACCTTCGTGAAACAAATGGCCAGCATCATGATTTTGGACACACGATCCAGAGCTTTGGGTTCGAAAGTGATGACGAGTGGGACTTGCGCAAAAAAGATATTGGCACTGGGATGAAGAAGCGTTTGGGGATCGATGTTGATCCCCTGGTTGGTGTTGCCGCCCGTGTATGTCGCCATGCAGCTTTAGCCCTGACGCTCTGGTTCTCACTGTTTTGTCCCGTAGACGACGAAAACACAATATATGTTTCAGTACTTCTTAAAAGTCGTCTCAACCCAGTTCCGTTCTCTCGACGGGCAAATAGTACACACTTCCTGTCCTGTGTTCTTATGCGCGTCTCACGCCTGCCTAGGTTAACACCCACCAATACAGTGTTACGCACTTCGAGCGGGATCTCACGGAGGGCACGCAGGCTAACACAGCCCAAGGTCTTCACCTCAGTCACGGCATGTCTGGAGTGCCAGGTGCGGGTTACGCCATGGCGCTAATCGTATTTCACTCACGATACTGGCAGGTGCTTTCTTCAACTTTGAGATATCGCCGATCCTCGTCGTACACACAGAAGTACGGCAGTCGTTTGCACACTTTTTAACATCGTGAGGCACACCGTATAAGTAACCTTTGACCATGGACTCATGCTCTGCTCGCCTAGGACATGTGCGATTGTCGGTGGCGTTCTGACAATCGCGTCGATGATCGATCAGGTGTTATTTGCTACAGGGAGAGCGTTTAAGAAGGGGTCAGCGATGCAAAACGGTTATGGGGGAAAGCTGATGTAATTTGTAGCCACAAATATTTTTTTATTTTGGAGTCTTGCTCTGCTTTGGCGGTGATAAGAATAGGAACATACTAATACCACCAGGCCCTGCATATACCAAACATCGAAAGTTATATACCTCTGAAATAGTCAGTTGAAGCATTTGTGGTTCATACATTATACTCTGACATTTGGATCTAGCGATCCTTTGGGCAGCATACATGATAATGCTACTGCACTGTGCGGGTGCGTGTAAGTATGGTAGACCAGCAGCACTCTCCACTCACAATACTGCAAACACTTGGGTCTGGCGATGTACGCGTTGAATTCGTGTATATATTTACGATACCGCTTTACCTTTTCATATGCAGTACATGCGCACTAGAGACCAATACCCCGCCGTCGTGCAACGATGAAGAATGTGGTGGCGGCGAGGAGGCCTGTGAGGAGTCCAGTGGTGAAAGGTGGAAAGGCGAAGTAGTCCGGAAAGCGACGTAACCTGGCCTTTTGGGAGCCGAGGACCTCATGCGGCGTAACGACAACATCGTGCTCCCAACCGTCGTCCAGTAGCCTCTCCACCGCATCGTCGTCAAGCAATGCAAGGTCCTCCAGCGCCCACGCCTCACACACGGCCGTGATCCAACGCATTCTCCGCGTGCCTAGCTCGCCGCCGACACCGGGGGCCCTCTCCCGCAGCCTGCGCCTCAGCCTGCCCACGCTCTCCACGGCGTCCTCCACGCGCTCCGGGAGGGCGGCCTCGATGCGCTGCTTGATGAGGGCTGCGAGGCGCGGGCCGTTTCCGTTGGTGGAAACGAGGACCTGGAGGGGCCCGCGGCGGATGTGGGCGCCGAAGAAGAAGTCGCAGGAGGGCGGGATGTCGGCGACGTTGATGGGGATGCGGCGGGCGCGGCAGAGGGCGGCGATGTCGCGGCTGGTGGCGACGTCGTCGATGGCCGTGAGGACCATGCCTGGGTCGACGAGGTCTAGGTCGGCGGGGCCAGCGAAGGGACGGGCGTGGTGGGTGATGCGAGGAAGGGAGTCGGGTTGGGAGGCAAGGAGGGCGGCGATGGAGGGGTGGAGGGGAAGGGGGGCGACGAGGGTGACGAGGGCGTCAGCGGCGAGGACGGCGACGAGGCGCTGGGAGGCGACGAGGCCACCGCCGACGATGAGGACGCGCGTGTCTTTGAGTTGCCATGCGACCAGCAGCGAGCCGCCAGGTGTGGATTCTGCCATGGTGGCAGCTTACATCATGCAGGCGCCAAGGGAGGTCTTCTACACCAAGGCTTCTCTGCCTTGATCTCAGATCATCGTATTCAATGCCTCAAGGGCAAGCCGAGATCGCGGGTCAGACCACACAAAAGGCAAGTGTCGTCTAACGACATAGTGGATTTTGCGTTGGGCTATAACTTAGAAACAACATTAACATATTATAGATCCTCTTCAGTTGTTCCGGTGAAGATCCCTTGGTGTTATCCGGTGACAACGTACCTCCTTCAGTGTCACCACATCAAAAGACGAACATTCCGCTTCCATGCCACGCCTGACATACCATCAAGGGGTCCTTTTCCATGTTGAAGGATAGGATCGATATTGAGTTGGCGGTGAGGAAAATCTCTGGGATGACAGGCGCTGGCACTGGCGGTGTGTGTCTTTTGGTTTTGATGCTGACTGGTTTTGCTTGTTTGCTCCTATGTGTGCCCCCCCCGCCCGCCCGCCTCCTTAATCTGCATGACCTCCATCCCAGCAGGGACGGCGGCGATGGGCGTGGTTGATTTCCCGGTGGTGTTCCTCGACAGGCGAGCATGAGCACGGAGCCGGCGTCGTTGATTCCGGTTATGCGAGTAGCGGTAGATCAGTCCATGTGGACACAGGAGACAGCAGCAGAGCTTCCAGTGTTAGACTGAGCGCAGTTGAACAGCACGGAATGAGTCAAGGCTGCCGTGGAACATCCGATGTTCAACGGCAGTCATGAGTCATGGTGCGCTCAAGAAAAAACCTGTTTGAGCCAAACACACAAATGATTTGGCTAGCAGGAGCGTGCTTTCCATGCGAGTGTACTGCTCGCCAGGTGAGCATGGCACAGTGCGTGTCAAGAGACACTGGGTCTGAGCTGCAGCCTGCACTGGACCTATCTTTCGGCCTGAACATCGGGCATCGACCGCGCCCCGAGCTGAGCCTATGATAGTCTGCAGCGGAAGCCGCAGACAGAGATTGGATGTGGCACGTCATGAGTCGGCAACGCTCGGTCTGAGCGTCAGCCTGCACTGAGCTTATCTCTCGGCTTTGACACCGGGCTTTGACCGAGCTCAAGCGGAAGGCAACTTTGGTTCACACGGGGCATCTCAAGTAGCAGCTTATACCGAGTATATCCTTAACGTCTGGCTGTGTACTGTACTGAGGTTGCTAGCGTGCGATGAGATGAGGTTAACAGCCCTCGCTGGAGTCGGGAAAGGTCATACGGGCCACTTCTTCACGAATTGTGAATAGGCAACCTTACCTGTCTCTGGAATGCTTGAATATTTGCGCGTAGCCGTCCCAGGGACTCATGACGGTGACGGCGAAAATTTACTTGCCGTAGTCAGCCCCCTTAAATCAGGAAATATGAGCCAGGTTCTATAAATCAGCTAGGCAGAATTTATACTACGACGTGCGTGTCCAACCGAATTGACAACTGACAGTCACCATGAGACCCAGGGGAATCGTTCATCTAGATGTATCAAGAGCAGAGGAGCCAGAGCCAGATTTACGACCGCGGGCATGCCTTTGAACACACCTGGTCAGGTAAGGGTATTCAGTTCGAATGTAATTGGTCTTTGATAAAATCGAAGGCCTCGTCGAATACGCTGGTCCATAGTAGTCCAGCGTCCGGCTGATAGTCAAACGAATGTTCCATCCCCGTGCAAACCTTCAGGATGGAGGCAATTCCGCTCGCTTGGAGCTGTCTGTGAAGGCTTTGAGATTCTTCGACAGGAACAGCAGTATCATGCGACCCGTGAATAAAAAAGGTCGGGGGGAAAGCGGAGACATTGAGTTGTGGAAATAGTGGCTGATGAGCCGGAGGAATAAGCGATGACCAATCTGACAAGGCCATGTCCTTGTCGGCACTCAAGTGGTCTCTAAGAGTTTCGCTAATGCTTCCTTGATGTTCGCCAGTGTAATAGTCGATGAAATTTCCCAGTTGCAGATACAATCGGGCCAGGAGCATCCGTGGATTGCTGGGATACCCAGGGATTGGATGATCTGTGCCATAGTATGAGAGTGGGGACGAGAACACCGGGGATAGCACAGCTGAGTTCGGGAAGATAAAATCGGAAAATGCCTTTGGATCCAGTATTTCACGCCCCCGAAAGAATGGTGTAGACTTGGGAGCTAAGTAGTGGCGTGTCTCCAGAATGAGGGGCGCATAAGCCTTGGTCATTCTGTGACGTCATGGGCAGAGAAGATACGTACAAAAAAATCGCCGCCCATGCCGTACATGGACAGAACCGCTCGAGGCTTAGGGTGTGCGTGTATTCCAGCAAGATACGCACACAACCCCCCTGCACTGGTACCCATAACGGCAATCCTTCCCACATCGATACGGTCATCGCGACCGTAGGAGTTCACCACATCGTCGATACCGCTTTCTAGAAATGCAAAAATGTGTCTGATGTCTTCTACGATCTGGTGGCCAGTAGCTGGGGGGATAAGCTGGTAATTTGCCGAAATGAATGCAAATCCAGCGACAACTGCTCTATCTTCTCCGATTGAACGGGAGACGAACATACGGTAGGACACAATGACAAACCATGTATCCAGAATGGGAACCATGACGTTTTCTCGCCGACTGTCAGACCCCCACCATGAAAGTAGACGAGGCTTGGTAGGAGACGTCTGGGGTGTTCTTGACTTGAGGGTGGTAGGTACAGGTCAAGCTCGGCTTTGAGCCCCTGTGTGTCCTTGTAAGGGCAAGTCAAGCAAGTCGGGAGTTTGGTGACCATCGGATCTAGGCACTTATAGAGCTTAGAATGGATTGGTCAGCAACTACCACTAGTGTTGCCGCCGGCTAAAGCCAAGCCATGTTTTGGGAGCAAAAAATTAAATTCCATAGACGGGAAAATAGATGAGCCCGAACCTTCAGCGCTCAGCGCTCAGCACTCTCGGCCTGCAGCCATCGCAAATCGAGCCGGCTACCAGTAGCTTGGCTCGGCGCGGAGCCAAAGTTAACTTCCAAATCCGAGTGATTACAGTCTTTCGAACATGAGCTCGTTGCATCCAAGGTCACATTGTTTCTGAGATAGAAGCCAAACACAGGTTTTGTAACTTGGATTTACCCAATCGTCAATGGCACTTTGCAAAATGCGACTAATTCACCCAATATTCTTTGATCAGTGATTAGTCGCCGATGAAGTACCAGTAGCTGATGGCTCCACTACCGTCTCTCTCCTAATTACCCGCCCTCATTTATTCAACTTTGATGAAACGGTTCCACCAGCTTACAATGCCCTTCGCGCTTTGCTCCTTGGCCCAACCTAAATGCACAAGTCAGGATAAAATGACACGTCGACGAAAAACTGGGAGCGCTAGCTGCGCCATGGACGTACGTTCATTCTCGTTTTCCATGTTCCCTCTGAGCGCGAACCCATGTTCCACGCCAGAAAACAGTTGGAAGTGGTACGTGGCCTTGATCTCGGCCAGAATGTCCTCAGCAGTGTGGCGGGGCTTGTTTGGGAACGTGAGATCCACCTCTGCACATCATCAGGGCTACGATCATAGCAGAGGTCGGGGAGTTATAGAACACTTACCGGCACATGAGAGTAAAAGAGGCTCTGGATATATGTGAGCCATTTCAACGTCAGTGAATATATTGAACACTCACTGGTCAATTTGCGGAAGTGATCCTCATCCAAAAATGCAGGGTGTGCGATCGCTCCGGATTTCACACGGTCGGTAGCGAGGAGATCACAGACAAAAGGGGCCCCGAAACAATAGCCTACGATCAAAGTTTCAGTCTTAAGGAAGCTTCGAGGCTGCGGAAAGGGCATACCAACTGTGCTGTATTGCGTCTTCGCATTGCCTGTAGTGATTCTAAGCTATACATTTGTTTTCAAGATCAGTCGGACGTACCATATTCTTCCATTACAGTGTCGATCCATTTAGGGGTAATGACCCTAGCTCTGGCCAAGCTCGTATCGAACCAAGCATACATATCGAAACCAGGTCTTTCCGAGACTACTTGAACTGGATTCCCCTCAAAGTAGTCTGGGGCAATGACCAAGAATCCTAGGAACAAACGATTTGGTATGGGACGGGAGAAACGAACATCAAGTGGCCAGCTCGTACCGTTGGATGCAAAATGATCCGCAATAAGCTTGTTGTTGTGGTGGAAGGGCCCGTGAATGTCCGGGAAAAACAAAACGATTTTGTCGCTATTACTTTTGGACCCGGAGATATACGTCTCCAGGTTGGCCACGGTGACGGTGGATCCCTGGGGGACCGCAGTGTGGTCAAAAATGGTGTTGTTGCAACATGCGTCTCCAGGTTGGGATGCGAGGACGGCTGCCATGGTAGGATACGGATGCGTAGTGCGGGGAGGTTTGCGTGAGTTAAAAGTTAGGTATGACCCTATGAAGGGTAGTACATTTTATACACTCCCAGCGTGATTCCGGTTCACACGATTCGGATAGGAGTAGTAAGCATAGTCATAATCCCATGGCCCAGAGGCTCCGGGGTATTGCTTGCTGGCGACTTCTCGGGCACCGTGAGCCTGAGCACGTCTTTCCTACATGATTATTAATCTTATCTGCGGGATGAGTAATAGGTACCAAACCTTGTCCGATGAAAGCACTTACAAAGTCAAGTCTCACAACTTCGTCAGTTGGAGATGGCGTCACGACAGCCGAGACAAGCGAAGAACCGCGTACCTCGAGTGCTTAGTCATGCATGCCCTTCCGGCGCTACATATCCTGGTGTAAGTATTTGAACCTCAGCGTACCAGCGCAATTGTAGTTACCAGGTGCCTGCCCCATCTACTGTATTTACACCGTACTGCAGCCTGAGCCTGAGCCAGGCCGGGCCTGGTGTTGAGCCCTGTCAGAGGCCTGAGGGCCCGGCTCAGGATCTGGCAAGCCCGGGTAACCAATCCTCCTTCTCAACTTTCTCTCCCTCGGTGCACGTCTCTGTCAGCGCACCCGTGCGCTGGTGCCCGGCGCTGTCGACACGCATATCGACACGCATATAGGTAGGCACCAAGGCACGCACCACCGTTCGTTTATCCACCGCTGTACGCGGGTCTGGCTCTGCCGATACTGCCCGTGACCCCCGAGACTTCGCCATTAAAATCCGCACGGAGGAGGGTAACTTGGACTGTGTATAAGATGTCGTCTAAACGCTCTCCGTTTCAGGTCTTCAACAACACACCGGTGTTCATCGGTGACCCGGCCAGGTTCCCCCACTTCAAATATTCACCCCAGAAGCATGATCCTCTCCCAGAACCCCGAGCCCATCCACCGGTCATGATCGCCTTCTCCGATCATGGTACTCCGGGCGGGCGAGTTATCATGATCTGAAGACTCTCCGACCTTATTATAACTCACTGTGTATTATATTTACTTCCATGAACACAGATATTCGGATCACACCTTCAAGCCCTGTATAGAGGATGGCACATACGTGTACACTCAAATTCACGTTCGTGCTGATGGTGGTTTCAAGGTGCGCCACCGCCGCGATCTTCTACTGCTCATGCTCTCTACCAAAAAACCCGAAAATTGGCAGGCGACAACCCAGATTATGGTACCAATGACCCCCCGGACCAGGCGGAATTTAGGTATAACGTCTTGGACATGACTAAAGTGGGAATTAGCTTGGCTACGTTACATGGCGATAGTCGATCTGGCCGCACAAAGAATTCCCTGTCCGTCCGGCCGGTTGGAATGGTCGCTCCGAATGAGAATCCCCACAGTTACTTCGCCGAAATTGAACAAGTGAATTGTGTTCCCCGCCATCACAATGACGTGGGCTGAACTATTGCTTCCATAGGATGCGTTCTCTCCTTCTCACCTTGTCCCGGGCTTCGAAGCATCCGCGGACCCCGTTCTTCAATCCCGCCCCCTCGCTTATCCCGACGCCCACCGCCACAGGCTCGGCGTCAACTACTAGCAGCTCCCTGTCAACTCCGCCGTGGCCCCAGTGGCCAACTTCCGTGAGTATCCCATCGCCCTGTATTCCTCATCCCAGGGTGTCTGACCACTCGACTCCCGCAGAGCGCGACAGCCCAGGCACATTCGTGTCCCAGGGCGCGCGTCCCAACTACAAGTCCACCATCGTGGCACTCAGGTACTTGAAGCGCCCATTCTACTCGCACAAGCACGAGCAGTTCCTGGATGCTGCGACGCTCGATCTCTCGTAAGCCCCCGCTCCTCGTCCCTCCCTCTCATACCCAGCCTGGCGCCTCTCGCATGTTATTGGTGAGGCCACCGAGCTCGACTTTGAGCAGCCTCGTGCGCTGTCGCGCAAGGTCATGGACGACGGCGCTAGGGAGCGTCTGGTCCAGAACCTCGCTAGTCACCTCGGAGGTGCTAGGAGCGCTGAGATCAACTAGGCCCCTACATCCCCCACACCCCCAACTAACTATTACCCTGCAGTGGCGGCCTTTGCAGCTGTCGATCAAGGCCCCAGTAGCAACGTCATGGTCAATCTCTAGATCAGGTCACACTCGGGTCCATACAACTACTACCAGTGGCACGTCGGCGGCGTCCAGCGCACTGCAGAAAAGCTGGGTTCCCCCTGCTCGACGTGGATCTAGCGTTATCTTCCAAGCCATCATGCTAACTTCCCTGGACCATATTGGTGACAATTTACTGCAATTCCTTCCCGCGGGCTCTTGTAGCTAGGAAGATCTTTTCTTCTGAGGTCCGACGATATGGACATGGGAAAAATGCGACTACCAATAGTTTGATCTCTCTGATCGCTGGGAAGCTGAAGCCTCCTTGCCCCCGCGATCATTCAATCAATACTGACGAAGCGATTCCACCAGCTTACAATGCCCTTCGCACTTTGCTCCTTGGCCCAACCTAGATACAGAAATCAGGAGAAACATGACGCGTCGACAAAAAAAGCCCCGTGGACGTACGCTCGTTCTCATTTTCCATGTTTCCTCTAAGCGCGAACCCGTGTGCTACGCCAGAAAACAACTGGAAGTAGTATTTGGCTTTGAGATCGGTCAGAATTTCCTCAGCTGTATGTCGGGACTTTGCCGGGAACGTGTGATCCACCTCTGTACAACGTTAGGAACCACAAAGGTCCATTTATAGAGCATTTACCAGCACACGAGAGGAAAAGAGGCTCTGGGAGTATGTAAGTCATTTCAAAGTGAGCGAATAAATTAAACACTCACTCGTCACTTTACGGAAGTGATCCTCATCCAAAAAAGCAGGGTGTGCGATGGCTCCGGCTTTCACAATGTCAGTCGCACAGACGTCAAGAACAAAGGGAGCTCCAAAACAATAGCCTACGATGAAACCGTTTTAATTTTACCATGATACTTTAAGGTAGCGGGAAGGGCATACCAACTGTGCAATATTGTGTCTTCGCATTTCCTGTAAGTAGCCATTCTAATTTCTAGAGCCGTTCCCAAAATTCAGTCGGACGCACCAAATTCTTTGATTACAGCATCAGTCCATTTAGGGGCAGTGGTTTTGGCTCTGGCCAAACTTGACGAGAGCCAGTCTCCCCTATCGAAACCAGGCTTTTGACTGGCGACGTGGATGGGGTTTCCTTCAAAGTAGTCTAGCGCGACGACCAAGAATCCTAAAAACAATTGTTTTGTGTGGGACAGCCGGGAAACGAACATCCAGCGGCCAGCTCATACCGTTGGATGCAAAATAATCCGCAATAAGCTGGTTATTGACGTAGAATGGGCCGTAGACGTCTGGGAAAAACAAAATGACTTTGTCATTATTGTTTTTTGATCCCGAGATATACGACTGCAGGTTGGCCACGGTGATTGTGGATCCTTGAGGGACCCCACTGTGTTCAAACTTGGTGGGGTTGCAACATGCGTCTCCAGGTGGGGATGCGAGGACGGCAGCCATACTAGTCTGATATATAGTGACCGTGGGTTGTAAAAGTTAGGCGGCATATCTAGCTCTTTTATAAGTAATAGCGCCGGCGCGAGTCAGGCTACATTTCATAAGTCCGAGTCATAGCGCCGGCGCGAGGCTCACATTTGATAAGTAATAGCGCCGGCGCGAGTCAGGCTCACACGAAATGACCAACCCGCAAACCATGCCAACCCGAAGCCTTTCATTATACTCGCCGTGCACAGCTCTCTCTACGTACCTCCGAGAGTCCGAGGTAATGCCGGGAGTTCTCATGTCCCACGGTACAAATGCGAACGCTTGCCACACCCAAGTTTCAAAAAAGCCCTTGTTTACACTATACATCTGCAAAAACTTATAGTCCGTGTGAAACGCGAATCTACAATTTACCGTGTTTTCCTTCATCTTGGTCATCCCCCGCATCCGAGGGTTCTTCATGCTGTGTATCGGCTTCTCCACTGGGATCAAGTTCTGCACCTTTCTCACTCGTTTCCGTCCGATCTGTATCGGCTGCCGGCTTTGTCGCAGCCGTATCCTCTGCTCCCGTCCCATCTGTCACTGTCTGCGACGAGACACTAGCTCTATCCTCTGGAGGTTTCTCCGCCTCATCTCGCTTTTCGAGCTTCTCGGTTGCTTCTTTCAATCTGGCGGAAAGCTCCAAATTCTTTTTGACCTCCTCCATCAGCTCCTCCACTTCCGCTTCCACGTTGCGGGGAGATACTGCTGAAATATCTTCCTCGGGGTCCACACTGTCTTTAGTTGCCTCCCATAAGGTGTCCAACTCTTCCTCCCAGTGTAGCAATTTGCATAGTCGCTGAATCACGTCATCGCATTTTCCAAGAATGACGACGTCATCGGGGCGTTCCCCGATACTCCCCGCAGGGTCGAGGTTAATGAGCACACGAGGGCAGGTTTCGAGCACCAACTCTGTAAGTGATGCGAAAGGGTGGACCACGAGAGAAGTGCCGATGACGATAAGAAGGTCAGCGCCCACGAGATTGTAGATAGATTTGTGAAATTCAGGCGGAAGCTATGTAGAACCGTCATTTTGTCAACAGGAAATCTCGTAGAACGCTTGTGCGCGGCACGTACTGCTTCGCCAAAAAATACAATGTTGGGTTTCACAAGGCCACCACATTGGTCACATTTCGGAATAACAATAGCCTTCTCTAGCATTATCCGTTTCATTTTCCCATCATCAAATGGAGCCTCGCAGTCAATGCATTTCTGGCCAGCGAAACTGCCGTGGGCCTCGACAATTCGGTAGCTTGGTATACCTGCCTTGCGTTCCAAAGTATCAACTAGGCAAATATGAGCTTACTGTTAAGGGATTATTGAAATGTAAAACACTCACTGTTCTGCGTAAAGCATGTGTGGAGAAGTTTCTTCTCGTGAAGAAGACGGAGGAAGGAGTGAGTACGTGTCGGGCGATAACGTCCAGGCGCCAATTCACGTGCCAGGGTATAGACTGTTGTGGAAATGTCAGAGAGGAATGGCTATCCAATCATAGCTTACATGGGAGAGGGTTGGCTCTAAAGAAGCGAATGTCAAAGACAGCCTCTGGATGAGGCAAGTTGAGACGGGCAAGGTTAGCCTGTATCATATGGTGTTATTCAATCAACCAGTAGCAGCTGTTGTTTAGAAAACACTCGCATAGAGACCTGACATGAGCAAATGAGTGGCATATTTCAAGACATGCTCTGCCACACACCCGTTTCTGGGGACCTAAAATCGGGAATCCCGGCGGAAGTACTAATTCCTTTTAGGAGAAAAGTAAATCATCTGCCGCCCTTTGGAAAGCCTTTCTGACACTAAAAGTCATGCTAACCTGCGCCAGTCTGGATGGCTCTGATTAATGGTTGCACGGCCAAGCCAAGGGTACTCACCATAACAAATATGCGTTTGCATTCATTCGACTGTATATATCGTGCGATACCAGGGAGAGATCGCTCGTCGAGGACTCTTGGGGGTCCGATATCGTCAGTCATGGCGGTGGTGGTCGTGGATCTGTGACAAGATCTGTGACAGCACCGTAGTACTTCCTGGTGCCTCGGCCTCCACTCTCTGCCTTATGCTATACTTTCTACTGTTTCGACTGTAAATCACTTCTATCAATTATGGTCAACTTTGCTGCAGAGCTAGAAGGATTGATGTTGAAGTTGAGGCCTGATGACGGCTTCGAGTCATCATTCGGACAGCCTAATGAGTACTAAGCGATTTACCGTGGCCGCCCGTGCCACCTCGGCAACATGCCCTGGGCCTGGTCTGTGCACCGACACCCGCTGGCCACATAACCGTAGCTCCTCCGTTACCTTTGACAAGACGAAAAACGAAGAGGCAGCGTTTGAATCCAAACCTCCCTTAAGCTCATCCGATGATGAATATTTAACTACATTCACCTTCCATCGCTCAACGTTCATCCTTTCCGCGAGCTTTATACATGACGATCGACCGAACCCTACCTCCGTCATCGAATTCCCATGCACATTCTTGTATTGATACATACAGATATACTACTACATTATTGTTATCATAAAGCTAAACGACACCTACTGTAATATTTCAACGTCCTCGACAAGGGGCTGCCGGCAACGCCGGCCTCTAGTACAAAACTGATATCGAGCACTATGTCATACGCATTCTACGCCGCAGAACTCGTCCCCGGGAACCGGCTGTATTCCATGTATACCTCCCATAACTGACACGCTTCACAAAGGTCCTCCACCATGCCAGCACAGCGACACACACGTGAAAAACCAGGCGGGTATCTGAGCAGGAGGTCGTCGATGTCTTGCACGTCGGATGTAAGCGTGATATACCCAAGCAGAACAAGCTCCTGGCGAGAATACTCGGAAAGGAGGGTATCTATCCTGACGTTCAGAGTAGTGGTGGAGTTGGTAGACAGCACCTCGGAGTTCTTAGAAATAGACCGCCCTGTTGTGTGACGGAAGACTTTGTTATCTCCATAACACTTTAATGAGTATTTTCTCGCTAAAAGCCATAGAGCGTGACACCGGGAACTCGCTGTGCTCGTCGATTCGGGGTCAATGTCAAAACTGAGATTTAACTAAGAACGTTGAGAATTATATCGACTCGACAACTCGTGTGGGAAACTCACCGTCGGTGAAGGTATGTCGATGGAAATCAGACTGGGAGGAGAGAGCACAGCAGGGGATGTCTGTTCGACATGACTGATATCGCCCTGCGATTCAAAAGAACAGTGGACAGGTCGAAGCCAGCACTTGACTCGCGACACCCAAGACTCCAACGAGGCGGCAAGGGGATTTTTGAACGTAAACATGGCCTAAAAATGAGGCAACTATCTGTCAGCTAGCCGTAGTGACATCAAATGGAAGCCTCACGCAAGAGATCTCAAAAGTACGACTTCAAGGAAGAAAGAAAGTCACGTCGAATGCTCGCCACACCAGTGGGAACAGCGGTCTGGGGAGAAAGAAAGAACTTGGGTGAAGTAACAGTGCAACCAACGCAGAGCTCAGGTGACCGCTTAGGAGATCAACCAGTGCAACTAGTTCGACGGTCCTGGTGAGCCTGACGAGAGCAGTGAGTAACTAGTATTCCAGCTGATTTATTCCGAGACGACGAGCGAGGCTTTCAACCCAAGTGCCCAAGTGACGCAAGGCTAGATGCCAGTAACGTTGAAGCTCGAGATGGAGGCGAGAGCGAGAACGCAGTGCTTCGAAGTTTTTATACGTCATCGGTCAGGACTCACAGGGTTCGCGGGAGGCTAGGTCACGTGTCTGGATGTCTGATCCATTGGCAGCTGATTTCTGAACTGACACAAGCTGGACCTACCTGACACAAGCTGGACCTACCTGACACAAGCTGGACCTACCCTGTCAGCCACTCTGGCCTCCCTGGTGAGTAGCTAGTAGCCTCATTTACACTCTTGCACAAGCTTACCTTTTCTTACAGGCTTAGATCAAGTGTAGTATCTGTTCTTTTTAGTTTAACCACTAAAATGGTCGCACGCGGCCATCATTAGTTAGCCAGTTTTGCCGCCCCCGTCCTTTGACCTCTGCTTGCATGTCGGGGGAACATGGTGACCTTGCTATTGCACCACTGGCTTGTGTCGTCAGGGGAATCCTTTTCTTCACTATTTTGCTGTCGCTTGAGTATTCTGTTCTTGAACAGCTACAATAGCCTAGCAAATATCTGAAGCAAGGAGACGTCTCTCAGAAGGATATATTTTCATTGGACTAGAGCTTCGAAGGCTTTTCGAGTTTGTCATGATCGGGATTCACGATTGCGTGTTGATGTAGTATTGTATTTGAAAGAACATCGCTGTGTTCTATGATCTGTCAGATATCGAGGTCAGTATGAGTACACTACTGCTGTTGATATCGATTTGATGTCCGAGTAACATCAGGAAAAACGTTTGGTGACTAAAACCGTACCTAGTATCCAACAAGGCTGGGGAAATGGAAAGGCACTTCTCGAATGACATTGGACTTCATTTGACCACTTCCCTCCCGAGTTCACTGAAGTACGAAGCCGAAAGCACCTTTTACCCGGGAACATGTGCCTCTGGTCAGAACCGACACGTTCGCCCATGGTCATACCCCGGCCCGGATATGACTATGCACAGAATTGCGCGGAATGTTAGAGGTAGTTGAATGACAGGGATGCGACCGCGCCCGAGTGATGGAACGTGTAAACGGTACACGTGGCCTCCGTCACGATAGGCCCATAAGCAAACCGTCGATGTGTTTGGTTGGACACCACCTGGGTCATGCTAGCGGCAAGCCAATCACGAGCTGCTAGGAAGTCCTCGGAGTCGAGAATGATTTCAAATGGGGATATTCCTGCCTGGGCACTTTAGCACCGGCGCCGGCGAGAAACAGAGTCGGGGAAACTGGAGAATGACCGTGCCGGGCACGACTGCTCTGTAGCTTCTTCTGCTTCTGTGCTAAGGCCTTGTCAGATGCGGAAGGCCGTCGTCGAGATTGCTCTTCGGAGAGCAGGATATCGTTCATCAACGATTCAACATCCGAAGCGGGGTGTAGAGTAAAGCCAGAGAGTCCAGTTGGGATCATTGAAGCCAGCAACGGGGTGTCGCCTTACTGCAGCAGTGCAGTTATTAATATCAGAGACCAGCAGTTGACTGTCGACTATCGCCCGTCCTATTATAACAGATTACTTTATTTCCGGTACAGTGCGAAATACAGCCAAAAGGGTGATAGGAAGTAGTATACCCTGATGGTCAGTTGATCCAGAGCGTGTTGCAGGGCATGGAGGCAGGGTTGTAGCGATGCGACTCCAGAGTCCAGGGGACCGACCAGAGAAAGCAGTACTGTTATGTATCGTCCTCATCAACTTCACGACCTTCTGACCAGCTTGTCAAAAGCTGAGCCGGGAGCTGTAGGTAGTTATTACATAATAGCAGGAGCTAGAGAAGGTGATGCGCCAACGGCTTGGGCCTGGGCCTCCGGCCTCGGAGCCGTGCACATCACTAGCTGGAGCAAGACCGTTCTTGCATGCCAGACTGCGAAGTTCGAACGCGTCCTCCCAGTGTGTTGTATGAAATAAATCAATTGGTCAGTATTGGAATTCCGCTACGCTGGCGTGACTGCACGCAAGAGTGAGTGTGTCTGCCTACCTTTCTATCTAACTGCCAACATCTGCCGTAACTGACCTAATCAATTTAGAATTAGCAGTCGCCGGTGGCCTCATCATGATGATAACCCTGCAACGTGGTTACGTGACATCTTGAGGTCATGCGGCTTCGAAAACTTGCATCTCACGAAGGCGAATTCGACGTGAATTCAGTCTCGAAACCGGTGTGAATTCCAACTTCAACTCCGCGGCAGGGGTTCAAATTAAACCCGATTTCATGACCGAATTCACTTCAAATTTGTGTCCTTGGTGAAACCTCGAGTGCGTTGATTAAAAGAAGTACATTCGAATTACATGAGGAACTTTATTCGAATATACTTGTTTTAATCAACGCACTCGGCTCCGAGGGAACTTGGCGCTAAAGCCGGAGCAAGACCGTTTTTGCATGACTGCGAAAATACATTAATTGGCCGATATCGGAAGGAATGTGTCTGCCTGACAGTTCGAACGCACCGCTCGGAGCCGAGTGCGTTGAATAAAACAAGGTGCATTGAGCACATCCTGCTCAATTCACCAGGTGATGCGATGCCCTCCGATGATGGGGGTCGAACAATTGCTCAAAAAGGGATGGAGGCAGGAACAACGGTACGTGAGATTTATAAAAGAACCCTCAACAGCATCTGCCATCCGCCATCCACCCAACTTTCCAACATCCCTGTGACTGCTAAACGATCACAATGTCTATCAAAACATCGTTCGAAGACCTCAACAAAATGGGCAAAACCAGACGCCAGGTTTTCCTGGCCTGTAACGCCCAGAGAGGGGGCACTATGGGGACCGAGAATGATATGCACCTCAACCGTGGCCTCGCTGATCACTACGGGTAGGTACTGCGTCGTGTAATGGTGTTGGTTGCCTCATAAAATCCGTAGATGGCTCTCCTATAACACCATACGGGGCAATCCGGTCAAGGTGGGAAGTATTCCCCAGGACGTTGAAGACAGCGTGGTCGCTGTCGAGTACGACAACACCCAAAACAACCAGCCAATTACCGAACATTGGGAAGACACAGTCACCGTCGGCACCAGATCCACACTGAGAATCACTAACACGTCCCTTATCACGCTTTCCCAAACCATTACCATCGCGAACGTTGCTGAAAGTGGATTTTCTATACAAGTCGGCACGGAGTCAACCAGTGAGGAGTCGGTGGAGCAATTGACTACGACTAAGCGCAATTTTACCATCACGTGGGCCGTTTGCGATCTGTCATCTACCTCCTACTCACTTCCCATAGCGTTGGCCCGCACGAGAATGTCAAAATTATCAGGACTAGGACAGAACTCGGTTCAATCGCCACTTACCACGTGGTCTTACCACGTGGTAAGAGTCCGGGCTTTTCACGACTTTGATTACATTTTTATAAGCTGTTTCCAGCCGTATGGACTCAATACCAGGGCGATGATCGCAAGTACGTCATGCTTGTTCTACCTACGTATATATGAAGCTGAGACGTAGCCACCTTCCAAGCGGACGGGGCGATGTGAGTACCATCCTTTTGCATCAATGTCCATGGACTCACAGTTGGTTGCAGGTACAACGGGCATTATCACTGGGTATGTTTTGAGCGCATCTTTTCACCTGGAATTGTTCAGATCAATCATGGTGGCAACATCTAGGGCTACTACCTCAACGACATTTTGGGGAACCCCGGCGGAAACGTCGTACTCAACGGTACATCGAAGAACACGAACTATCGCTTCCAAGTTATTCGCACTGGGCCGACAAAGTCAGGGTTAACCAAGGTCTGTGCCGTGGATCCCAGGACTGGGGAGTCTCTGGAGCTTCCCCTTCAAGATGAAGTGACCTCACTTCCCGACGCCGCCTTGCGGATCGCTTATCCCGGAATATGAGTTAATGTTCCAAATTGTCGTCCCAGTCCTCAGATATGTTCAAGTGCACAAGCACCGTCTCCTATCTTGTCTGTAGCACTCCTATGGAATTCATCCGTGTCGGAGCCTGTTTCATGAATATGCGGCTAAGAAAGCTTGAGCTTCGCCACGATTAAATTATTGTGAAATTCCAAAGTACTGATGTAAGGTTGGTATTGATCGAATGGTGACGCTCAAGTCTCACTTGCAGCCCAAGGATGAATACTACGTCCAAGTAGGAGACATTAACAAAAAGCACACGAAAGCTCCGGTCTGATACTTTGACATGGCTGGATTCTGAGTCGTCCCTGAGGCTCTAGCAGCATTCAAGGGGTAGTTAGTACAAACGTAGTTTGAGCAACATTACTTACAGCACAGATCACACAGAGATGTCGATGGATGTTCAGAAGTTATTTCACCAGTGCAGGAATTAATATCACTCCAACCAGAGACCAGCAAGCAGAGTCGACTGTCAACTATCGCCCAACCTGTCATAACAGATTACTTTATTGCCGGTACAGTGCGAAACACAGCCAAAAGGGTGACAGGAACTAGTATACCCTGATGGTCAGTTGGCAGAGCGTGTTGCATGGCGTCGGGGTAGGGTTGTAGCGATACGACTCCAGGGGGCCGACCAGAGGAATCAGTGTTATATTCAGAAATGGTTCTTGGAGATGAGGAGGCCCGATCAGAGAAACAGTAAAGCAAAAGTATGAGCCAACCACCACAGCTGCTTGAGTATGCCTACGAATTTGTACCATGAAGATTCACCCGTCAAAGAAGTGCCACTGTGCAAGCTGGTGACCGGGACTCAAGTACTCAGGAATGGAACGCACCGCACATGGATGGCTCAAGGAGGGTGAACCTGAGCGAGCTCAATTACCTGACTGCAATGGCGGATAAAAGTCACGTGTGCACTTACTTAAATTAGTAACTACTGCCTATTCGGGCAGTGATGGGATGACATGGTCTGTGCACGCCTTCTTGACGCCTGGTATATAAGGCGGACTCCGCCCATCACAGAAGTTCTTTACCACTCTGGCCTTTTGGTACGTGTACATCATGATTTGGTTACGAGACGAAACTAACGGTCACTTTGTTACAGGCTTAGATCAAGTGTAGTATCTGTTCTTTTTAGTTTAACCACTAAAATGACCGCACCGCGGTCATCATTGGTTAGCCAATTTTTGCCGCCCTCGTCCTTTGACCTCTGCTTGCACGTCGGAGGACATGATGACCTTGCTATTGCAGTACCGGCTTGCGTCGTCAGGGGATTTCTCTCCTCTTCTCGTACATTTTGCTATTCTGTGACCCGGTGGTTCAGTATAACCACCGACAACAGCGCAGCAAAAGTAGAGATCAGAGTTTATTTGAATACGATAGTTTACCCTTCAGCAATGCAAACACTTTGGCTTGTAAATATGGATGGAGAGAAATTGATAATGTGGCAGAACACACTTGGGTAGCAATTGTTTTGCGCGGCACTGTACGCCGTGGGGCTCCTCTCTGCCACCCAGGCAAATCCTCAAAGAAGCAGAAGCGAAGACATCATTTTTTGACTACCGTGTAAACACGGGGCGCATCGAATCTGCATGTGTATCGCACCTTTAGGTATACTCGCCCATCAGACAAGACTGCAAAGCAGCGAAGTTGTTTCAGGCCGCCGGTAAGTATCCCAAACACCTTGGTAGGGCAACGGGGATGCCTGATAGTATCACGTCACGCCGCCTGGGAGAACTCCCGCATTCACGGTTATCTCATCGATTAATAGACCTACAAACTGGAAGAGCTTCGAGGCAGCAGAGGGCAGGGATGCCGCTAAGGTGGCATGCCAGTGGTACCTTCAACGAAAGGATATAGCAACGTAGGGTAAGGCGAAAATACTTACGCTTGACATCCTCGCCATACTTCCCAGCAAGGATGTCCTTACGCTCGAAAACGGGTGTGTCAAGCCTCGTCCCGCCAGCCGATGTGGAGACATCCTTGATCGATGTGGGATCGATGCCATCTCTTCAACGCTCAACCCTAGACTGCTTTGAGGAGTAGTCGGTCCTTCTTCTTCCTATCTGCCTTATCTCGCTCTTTTACAGCAGAAGAAACTTGTCCCAACGCCCGTCTCATATCTCCGAACTCCTTGTGGGCTTCATCGACTCGGATACTAGTCTACTCCGCTGCTGCCGAGGTTGTAAGTAATGCTGATTGGTCCCGAATGGATTGGTTAAGTGCGTCCAACTCTGTGGTGGAAATGACGAGTCGAATAGAAAGACCTTTGGCTGAAACTCTTCGAGTGAGGAACACAGACTTGGCGACTGAGTAACGCGTTGCGAGTGTGACTCAAGGATGCTAACAAGCGCCCATAGATTTTTGTCCTGCAAATTTTTCGAGCCCTCGCAGAGCAAGGGGATTTTATGCAGACCCCAGCGAGTTTTCCGAATCCCACGCCGGGTGCATCACTTATAGTCTCATTTCCCCTATATTCGCGCACCGTGGTCATTGTAGGATCTGGCAAGCTTGCGGCAAGCCGTGCATTCTCATGTTTAGAAGCCGATGCTCATGTCGTGCTTCTTGGACGGGGCGGGTTAGAAAGTGCGTGCGACGAAGTGAAATGGAGAGTTGAACAGAGACAGCTTGAATGGAGGACAATTGAGGATGAGGCCGAGCTTTGGCCTGCTGGGCCACCCACAGAAATCGACGATGATGAGGCCGCTTTGCATTCAGTGCTTTCGAGAGTGCCCTCCGTGTCATTTGTTTGCATTACGGACACCATGATTACCTCAAGGAGCAATCTTGCTCTGACGTCTCGCTCCAAGGCGTCTGCATCGCGCCTGTACGACATCGCCAGTCGTACATACCGAATTCCAACGAACACCACGGATATGCCGTCCTTATGTGACTTCTCATTCCCAGCCACACATCGTTTTAGGAGTGCTGAGAACAGCGAACCAACGGCTCTGCAGGTGGAGATTCTTCTCCGTTGGGCGTTCTTCGCTCGAGTGTCGAAGATTGACCAAGCCTCCCTAGATCGGTATCGTGACCAATTCGAAGGGATGTCGTCTGTCGTCTCGCATAACCCGTGAAATTATCGCGCGATTACCCAGAGGCATTGGCAACGCCGTCGACAATGTCGGACGGTTGCGTGACAAGGCAAAAGCAGACGAGCAAGCGCACCGAATTGAAGGATCGATGCCAATCCACTCGTTGGGTCATGTAAAGAATGGACTCGAGGACCTGGCACGTGAAGACGAAGGTGAAAACTTACCCTCGACTCCCAACGAGCCTGTGCCCCAGGTGCCTTTGGCAAGCTTGGCTCTAGAGTCGGACGAGACGTCACAGACGAGAACACAGCGACGGATGCGGTGGGTTGCTCAAGTCAGTGAGTACTGGCCGCTCGAGTCGTTGGCATCCTTGGACGATGAAGGGATTGATGGCATACTAAGCGGGACATCAAAAGCACTTCCAAGGGCTATCATGGCTGGGGAGTCCACACAATCGTTCAGGGATGTTATTCCATCCGCGCCAACTCGCCATACTTTGCCGGCGATAGCTCCACAACAGTCCACCGCGGCTGATGGCCGCATCTTGCTTCTGGGGTCTGGCCCAGGCCACCCATCTTTGGTCACGCTCGCAACTTCTTGTGCTTTGAGAATTGCAGACCTGGTATTGAGCGACAAGCTAGTACCTGAAGGAGTCCTTCACACAATTCCCAAACGTGAGTATAGCGTCTTGATCCTAAAAAGTAAGAATGACCTTGCATCAGATATTGAACTACGAATCGCGCGCAAGTTTCCTGGCAACGCAGACAGAGCCCAGGAAGAACTCATGCATGCAGCTCTGGAAGGGGCACGGCAGGGAAAAGTGGTTGTGAGGGTGCGTCGCCTTTTTTTTTCGCCCATACTACGTTCTTATTCGTATCCAGCTCAAGCAAGGCGACCCCATGCTCTATGCTCGAGCTTCGTCCGAAATTGAATACTTCACTGCCCACGGGTTTCCCCCCACCGTCATTCCTGGACTAAGTTCCGCGCTGGCGGCACCTCTGGCGGCCGGAATCCCTGTAACAGCACGTGGCGTGGCGGAAAGCGTCGCTATATGCACTGGCGTTGGAAAGGGCGGGAAGAGCGGGCGCGTACCCTCTTACGAGCGGGCGACAACCGTGCTAGTGCTGATGGGCGTCGCGAGACTGGCGGAGATCGTGCGAGGAATGCTGGAGGAAACATACCCAAGCTATCTACCGACGTGTATTATTGAGCGAGGGACGATGCCTGACCAGCGCGTAGTACGATCGACATTAGGGGGGATAGTAGAAGCTATGTCTGACCCGCGAGTGGGTGCGCAGAGGCCGCCTGGCATGATGGTTGTTGGATGGGCATGCTTAGGGGTCGCAGAAGGCGTAGAGGGCGTATCGGACGATGAGGGAAAAGGACTGCAGGACAGAGATTTGGATAGAGTGAGCAGGTGGCTTGGTGGTGAGCCTTTCGTCATCGTGGAAGGTCTTGATGTGAGCTGGCAAGGTCTCTGACTGTTAAACGACATATACTTTTACCTGGAGCTGAAAGGAACAACTTGGTTGGTTAGTGAGTGGATAAACTAATTGTAGGCGAACGTGACCAGACGCGTAGTCACACCGTCGTACATACAAAATTATAGTGATGAATATACGCGATACAGCAAAAAAACAAGCTTTAGCCTATGTCTATGTAGGAATGCACTCCAAAAGTCAATCATAGGTATTGATCCCAGAAACCAGAAGTTCCATTAGTTTTAGCCGCGTACGCCTCAATGTCCAGAAGTTTGGTGACAAGCCCATACAACTCAACATTCTGGAAGCCGCGCATCACATACGTTTCTCCTGTGGTATGCCATCCATCATGGCCGTTCAAACGTCTGATTAATCGTGAAAACAAGTTCGACGTGGACCGAGCGCGCATTCGGCGTCCTTGTTTCGCCTTCCCAGAGAAAGGACCATCAGAGACGAACATAGCATACATGGACGGTTGGGTATTATCATAACCATGGTTCTGTCACCGTTCCCCCATCAGTAAAGTTCATGTGCGGTGCGGTCATGCTCACCCCTTTGGTGTACCTTGCGTCGCCTTCGTTCCGATTCGTCAGCGCGTATCCGATCTCGGGAACGACATATATAGGCGCTATTCGAGGGTTATGAGAAAAATGGTAGGCAGACGGCATAGTTTCATGAGTGAACACAGAAAACTTCTCCGGAGCTTTTACTGATGCAGCAGTAAGAAGCTCAAGAACATGCGAAGTGTTGGTTTCGGGGCTAAAACGCAGTCCCATGGACGGCCATCCTACCATGGTAACATAATTATGAGCGGGGTAACACCGATAGTAGGCCTCTGGTACGTTACCATCTTCATGTTCAATAGCATCAACATAATCCGTGCCAATAATGTCCTCCAAATAGACGAACTCGACATGCTGAGTGTCTGTCATTCCGTGGTCGCTCACGAAGATAATGTCTACGATATTCGTTAGATTCCGCACGCCAAGAGCCATATGGAGATCGCGGGCGAAACGATCAACGTAAGCTAGCGTGTCATTGACGAGCTTGGAATTTGGCCCTGCTTTGTGACCCGCTTGATCCAATGAAGGCTCGTACGCTAGTTATGTTCGTTAGCTATGGAGCATGCAATGTCACCGTGGCATTCTGACAGACCAAGTAGGAGCTGTGGCCGCTCGTCCAAAGGAAGGTCAATCCAGGCCATGAGCTGATCGAGTTTCTCCGTGAGAGGTACCTTATCCTATGGAGAAGTTGGACACTAATTGTTCAAGGGATGTACAGCTAGTATCACTTACTTTCCACGGAACAAAGTAGGTAGGGCTCACACCAGTTCGTGTCTCGGGTGGCCCGGGCCTCAATATACAGAGTCGGTAAATGATATCAATATGAAGGTATATGGTTGTTACCACATGAGATTTGCAGTGATTAGCCCTGCCTTAGACGCTGTTTCCCATATCTGTAGCGCGACAATGAATGTAAGAACAGTGAGTTCAAGTATGGCAAAAGATGACAACGAAGGCATACATAATACATGGATAAAGGGTGACAAGTGAGGAATTGACACTTACTGGCTCGCCGCTCCACCACGAAGCATTCCACGACAATTTCGGGTCAGAATACGAGAAAACTGAGCCTGTCTCGGGATCCCAAAAGTTCTGAGGAAGAACCCATAAGTAAGCGATGGATCATCCGAGGACAACAGTATCAGTGGGGTGCAAGATATGAACCAATGCGCACATTAGCGACTATCCCATGGGATTCTGCGTATAGACCGGTCCTGACACTCAGCATCAGCGACGCCTCATGCGTTCAAAATTAAAACTGACAATAACGCCCAGTGATTCCTGATAAACGAGATCAGTAGAAAGACGAAAAAGGGGATATTCACACACGGGAAGGTCAATGTCTATCATAATAGTTCATGCCATGAGTGAGACAAATTCAAAACACACTGAGGTGGTGCTCAAGGTAGCTCACTGGAAAAATGGGTCTCATCCACTTGGCACGCAGACCTGTTCTACTTATCTGGAGGAGGTGTGGCGTGAGCCCTCTGTCTAAGTAGTCGGCACGGAGACCATCGATGGAGACCATCAAGACAGTACGCTTGAAGTCGTGTGTTCCATTCGACCTCAAGGTTTCGCCTTGCGAAAATCCGATCTTATCGCCATCCACCTTGTCCGTGCCATCCTTCTCCCGACTGCCAGGGTGATAACCAAAGAATGGCGGCAACAGACTCGCACAGAGCAGGATTCCTATGAATGAGACCGAGGTGATGACCAGTGCTTTTCGAGACCAGCCCCTAGGAACATCATCTAAGACCTCCTTCTTAGAGGTCTCTCCCGAGAGTAAGCCTTCACGCTCCTCCGTCTCAGGCTCTTTGTGCTTGGGTTGAGGCATAGTACGAAAACCCCAAGATCTGTCTGACAGCCGCTGCGCCACGCGGCAAATCCCGGCCTAAGCAACCACCACCTCTTGCCACTTTTACCTCTCACAATGGCAGAACAGCACGAAGGTGCTAGCCATAGTATGTAGTACATCGCATTCTCAGTTTGCTACCTAATCTTTGAGATTGGTAGATGAACAATTAATCTCTGCGGCGCGATCTGACAACGAGGACTTGCTCTTGGAGGTGTTCAAGCACCCCGACCAGTTCGATATCAACTTTAAAGACGGGTGCGTGCATAGTCAAGGCACGTTCATGTCCCGTTCGAGGCCAACTTCTTCTTGTTGCTTGAGGCGATAGATTGGGAAACACTGGTGCGTTTGTAGACCCTGGCCCTCGCCACTCAGTGCCGATATTGAATACATTCGTAAAACAGCCCTCCACTATGCGTGAGTCCCTTAAGGGACGAACAATTTGATAACTGACACAGGCTTATAGCTCCCAAATGGGCTCAACAGCTGTATTGGAACATATATTATCATGCGAGGGCTGTGACGTGGACCTCCAAAATCGCCTTGAACATGATACGCCACTTCACGCTGCCATCAAGAACTTGGATGATCCCGAACTGCGCAACTATATTGTAGAGAATCTGCTCGAAGCTGGGGCGAACACTAGGTATGTAGCATGAATTATTGATGCTGTCGAGTGGGTCACGTGTGCAATGATCTAATGATTGCCATAGGATCAAGGACAAGAATGGGGACATTGTGATTGACCTGGTCTCTTCTTCGTCCAACACGCACGATGACGAACTTCGATCTGCAATTCGAAAAGCTGAAGCGTTAGCGAGTATGCCGGAAGGCGACATTGCTGACGGTCTGTCATGTCATCATGTTTATTATTTCGACTCGCCTGACCTCTAGCAGATGATGACGACGACGACGACGGATCTGATTCAGATTCAGACGATGAGTGACAACGCCTGATTTGATATTTGTACTGCTGTTCCTCCTTACCTGGGATTGTTGTATTTCCCTAAAACCTACAGTTACATATTTTATCACTGTTATTGGTGCCATCTCAAGGTGAATAGTATGTCTGGGCATTAGATTGAGTTCTGAGGAATTAAGTTTCATCAAATAACGCTTATTACGAAGGCACGAAGGTACTTAGACTTCATCATGAACCTTGCTTAGTTCGACGGCTGTTCCTAGATGTACTTGACGATGCGCGCCATATAAGTACCTGGGAAATGAAGGTGATCGCAGTTTGATTCTATTGAGTATATAGATGCCGCGACAGCAGCATTAAGTAGAGGCTCCAGTCTTCTGAAGTATCATTGAGAATCAGCGAAGGCACTGGGAGCAATAGCCTCGCGGCGCAAAAGGATATAACGAGATTTCTTTATAACATTATACTTGGCCTCTCGGTTGATCAATGACGTTTAGCAGAACTCTGGTACCAGGTCCAGCTTAATTAAGGTTGTTTAATTATCTAGGCGCCACTGATGCATCGGCCCACCAGCTGCGCCGTCATGCAAAAGAGCTGAGTTTTACCGTTCCTTGTTACGTGCAATTTCAATAAATACATGAATCAGCTACCACGCCTATCTATACGTCTGACCAGTGAAGGCGCGATTTTGCCTGAAAGTGCCAAGCTGATGAAGTTCCCGAGAGTGTCATTTATTGTGCTCGAAGCGCTGAGCGCTTATGGTGCACTTTATCTACATGATAGCAGCGAAGTTTTCAAGATTGGCTGGTGGCGCGGGAAAGAAAGTGTCATGTCCTCCCGGCAGTTGCTGACTAGTCAGCCTCGGGGTCCGTGGAGGCCGCATGCCTGACAGGTTGGATGTTTGATGCACCAGCATTCATGCTACTAGTACATAGGACGGTTGTGAGGTACGGGTTCGTCGACGGGGTGAGTCTGTCGGGCCTAGCGCTGACGGCGCGAAGTGACATGAGCAAATGGGCCGTGAATATGGCCGCGACCCTGAATATCCTATCGATAAGAAATCATATGCGAAAACCGTCACTCACGGTGAAGTAAATGGGTTAACTCCTAGGTTAACATCCGTCTATAAGGGTTGATAATGCCTATTTCGGATCAAAAAAACGAAAGGAATTACCGATGCAAGCTTGGCTGCGTCAACTGGCGATTGTGAATATAGAGTGGAGGAAAACTCACAAAATACCACAGCACGTTTAAGAGATGAAGGACACATACACCGCTGTAACGACATCATTGATATATATCCATTGCCGCCTCAGTGTTACGTACGACATGCAGAAGCCTATGCATACACCCAAACATTTGTGGCGTGAAGTTGGCAAGGTCGGACATTCTCACCTTGAAATACTAATACAGTTGTTAATTCAGCTCCTCGGATGTTCCCTTGAAATTTTCCTCTCTGCCTGACAATGACAAAGGTTTTCCAGAGTGTCAGGGGCAATACGATGGTCGGAAACACCGTTGAGGCAACCACAGATATAGCGGTTCCTTAAGAAGCGTTTTATTTGGCCACACAGGCAGTAATCAGAGTTGCTTACGCCTGAAAACATTAAATTCAGTGTAAAAATATTCAACACAAACTTACAAAGGCCGATAGTCTGGTGGATCCAAAGAGCAAGTGTTTGTGGCCTTTTCAACCTGTCAACAAACAGTAAACAGGTAGACCGGGGTGAATATCACCAAGACGCGCTCACTGCACCCTCAATAATTGTTGCCAGTCCAAGGCCGCTCAGAGTAACCAGAATAACTCGATTGTGGTTGTAGAAAGCATACGTCTGGATAACCAGAACCACTGATGACTGGATTAGGTGAATACGAGGAGGACGCCGATTTGAAGCACCTATACTGGTTGTCATAACCGACAGTCGGGTCACATCCACCAAATGCAACAACAGATTACAGGTTCTAAGTTTTTTATTCAACGTGGCTTGGAACGTCAAGTGCAGATCCATACTAGATTCCGGGGAACATTCATGTGGGTGAGTACGGAGGATGGTCAGAGGAATGATAGGAATACCTTATTGGTTGTGCCCAAGCCCATAGTTGCAAGGTCAAATACCATGCCGACGAAAGGGAGGTATCGACTCAGAAAGAAGAGGATCGAGGCAAACTGATATGGACGGTGCCACATTAGCCGTACTTCCCTAGCAAGACTCAAAAAGTAGTCGTAGGTGAACAAAGCTAGGGTTACACGGTGTGAGAAAAAAAGAAAGAAAGAGACAGCAATGATTTCGAACTTAAAACTGAAACGTTGACGCATATGACACCAACTCTGCGAGGAACAGAGTGAAAAACGTTGAAGTCAATGAATGGCTGTGTCGGCTTAGAAGAACTAGCCTTTCTATGATCTCCTCATCCAATGTCTCTCCGTCATGGAATAGTGGCATGGATGCGTATCAGCGTATGAGGTGATGGTCGACTAGGGAAGAGGAATCTGAGCGTGTTTTATACCCAGGAGTGCATATTAGCGTCGGTTAGCGGAATGGTACATGCACTCTGGTACGATATTCGTGTGCGAATTACGGTAGCACGAGTCTTTTAGCCATTGGTCGCCACAAGAGATACAGATAATTGTAGTGCTTGATTGGGAATATACCGTTTGCTGATATGTACCACAGGTACGGAAAGTGTCTGCGATGTTGCACGTGGAGCCGTCGTCCCAACTGGCCAATTCAAGGTCATAATTTCGTCACTCAAGCCATCACTCAAGCAGAGGATGATTCCAAATAAGTATGTACTGTGTGCCTGGTGCCTTTTCCCACAATTTACCGCCCTTGGAGAGTCACGTGACCCTCACCCACGCATCCGCCTCGACAGCGCATTATAACGCTCTCCAACTTCGCTGCAGCCCCGTATACGTATTGATAAAAGAAGAATATTGCAGGTTGCGGGCTACTTCTGACCCTCTGAGCAGATCCTCAAGTCATTTGCGCACCAGACTTCCTCTAATATGGATGTCACAAAAGCCATAGAAACCTACGTTACGAAGATGGTCTCCGAGCCTTCTGCCATTAAAGTTCTTCTGCTCGACTCTCACACAGTCCGTCAGGCGCATTCGTACCTCTCTTTGTGTCTCTGACCTTGCTTCAGACACCCATCATCTCACTTGCCTCCACCCAGTCTACCCTACTTTCACATCAGGTCTATCTCACAGACCGAATAGACAACAAAAAGCGAGACCGCATGCCTCACCTTAAATGCGTCTGTTTCTTACAGCCGAGTGTAGAGAGTCTTGAGGCTTTGGCCGATGAACTCAAGGAGCCAAAGTATGGAGAGTACTATCTCTGTCAGTGGGTGAATCACGCCGTCTCTCCCACTCTCAGTCAGTGAACTTCAGCTTACCGGTTGCTTACAGATTTCAGCAATATATTGACAAAAGTTGCTATTGAGCGCCTGGCGGAGGTGGATGAGTACGAGGTCGTCCGAGAAGTGCAGGTAAGCTAGTGACAAACACCGCCTATCTATACCTCATCTGTTGTCAGGAATACTTTGCCGATTATGCTCCCCTTTTGCCTTCCTTGTTTTCTTTGAATCATCACCCCACCTCGGCACGCCCTCTCTGGGGATCGACGCCCAACAGCTGGAATGAGGCCGCACTTGAACGCTCCGTACAGGGAATCATCGCTGTACTCCTCAGCCTCAAGAAAAAACCTATCATTCGCTATGAGCGGATGAGTTCATTGGCCAAAAAGCTAGGAGTGGAAGTTCTGGTAATTATTACCGTGTCTTAATGTTCACCTTGCCGTAAACTCATCCTCCGACAGCACCGAATACAGTCGGAAGCCACCCTGTTCGATTTTCGGTTGACACAAGTACCGCCATTATTGTTAATTCTTGATCGCCGGAACGACCCTGTTACGCCTCTCCTATCACAATGGACCTATCAAGCCATGGTTCATGAATTACTCAACATTCAAAATGGACGTGTTGACCTTTCACTTGTACCTGATATCCGTCCAGAGCTACGGGTTCGTCCTATCCGCAGTTCAGCGTACCAAAATCTTACTAATATTTTCACAGGAGATAACACTCACAGCCCAGACAGATCCCTTCTTCGCATCACAGTATCTGAGTACCTTCGGAGACCTTGGATCTTCACTCAAGACTTATGTGCAATCGTATCAATCTAAAACAATCTCACCCTCAGCCATCAATTCAATCTCCGACATGAAGCGCTTCGTAGAAGACTATCCGGAGTTCCGGAAGCTTGGTGGAAACGTCAGCAAGCACGTTGCTTTGGTGGGAGAGTTGAGTAGAATTGTTGGTCGCGATCAACTTCTTGAAGTGGGAGAAGTCGAGCAGGGTCTCGCAACAGCTTCTGGTGGGGACTTGAAGGTTCGCAGCCACTCGTGCTTGTGAGAATATGACTGAGTACGAGCGACATGCACAGAGTGTGCAGGCCCAGATCGCCAACCCGTCCATTCCGCCGGCGAATAAACTGCGACTGGTCATGTTATACGCCTTGCGATACCAGAAGACAGCAGCGGGTAATGTGGCAGCTTTGATCAATTCGCTCCTGGAGAGAGGCGTTTCCCGCGAGGACGCCAAGGTGTGGTTTCTGTCGGCACATTATGAGCCGTGGTTCTAATACAATGCTAGCTCGTGTATGCAATTTTGAACCTAGCAGGCTCAGATCAGCGACAGGACGATCTATTTTCGAACGAAACTCTACTCGCTAAAGGCCGGAGCGCGCTCAAAGGCCTCAAGGTACTCTAATTATTTCATCGGGTCTAGCCATATTCACAGGTGCATCCAGGGGGTGGAGAATGTGTACACTCAGCACGCGCCGCATCTATCTCAGACATTGGAGCATCTCTTGCGAGGTCGGCTGAAAGACACGAGCTACCCGTTTGTGGAAGGACAACAGGGAGTTGGCCCGAATTCATCGTTACAACGGTACTTCATACCATGGGCCTGGCTTCACGATACACTTACAGTCATCAATGTGCAGACCACAGGATGTGATCGTATTCATGATTGGTGGAACAACGTACGAAGAAGCCAGAACTGTGGCTGTCCTCAATCAGGATCCTGTTTCAGTACCCGGACCATCAACGGCATCTCCTAGTGGTACACCCGCCCCACCATCTTCGGGGACACGCATCCTCTTGGGAGGAACGTGTGTACACAATTCATCAAGGTGTGCTATAGTTTTTGGTATTTTCGGTTTAGTTTATTCATGATGCCAAAGTTTCCTGGAGATGATTTCCTCAGCTGCCTCGACTTTCCCGTCGTCAATCTATTCCCCCCCACCAGATACTTCGTCGAGTGCGCCTGCGCTGAATCTTCAGCTAGGGAATTTGAACGTAAATCTTGGTGGCGCTACATCGGGGGTGTACCGTACAACCGGCGAGGGTGGTGTGGGCGTGCAATCCGATGGCTTACGCGACGGAATGCGAAATTTGATTGGCAAGGTCAGGCAAGGTGTCGATCGTATTGGATTGCAGTAATTCTATCTGTCTTGAGGCGGGTTCTGTAACTTATATCACATGCCTTACTACATCGTGTTTTGTTTGTTTATAAATTTAATGAAACCACGCCCTCGACATGAGATGCGTAGATCAAGGACCACAGAAAATCAATGATCATGACATTGTAGAAAATGAGCACTCATAGTTGTTAGTGAGTTGTGTTGGACCGTCATCAGGTTCCAATGGGCCTGTTGAGTGAATTGGGAGACTCCCCTGAAGGGAGTGTCCATGGTCATGGGCAGGTCTATCCATGGCATGTAGCCATGGTTCAGCTCAAAGGGTGCAAACCCTGTCATTGCACTGACATTGCTGTTGAGGGCAACCTCAACCATTGGGCACCTGTTTGCCCAGTCCTTCTGGTTGTCTCTGACAACTGAACAAAGGACTGTCTAATCAAGTGGTGGCTTGTGTTAGGACCTGGCCTCTGGCCGGTTACTTACCAGTTACACCCTAGCCATCCTTCTGAGGCTTGTGAATATCATGCATGAGCTTAAGCACATGGTCTATTTCCTTATCTGTCTATTCCATTATACCATGCATCACTTAAGATAGAAGTCGTTTAAATGCGGCACCTTTACGTAAGCTCAGGACCATCCAACGGTGAACTCAATAACTCTCGAAGGCAGAAATTTTTTGCCAAAATGCTTCCTACATTCTCTTTGGGTTATGCATAGCTACAACTTCTAGGAGAGACTTGGGAAATATCTACATTACTGGAGGAGAAATATGATGTTCAAAGTGTGACCCAACAAAAATTCCAAATTATTTTTTGATGTCCTAGAGTGATTCCACGCAATTTCGATATTTGAACCGCAGAATTTGGCGGTCACGTGACGGATCACGTGATACATTTGTCAGCTGCAGAGGTCGAAGAAAAAACAACGCACCACCACTCCTAGGCCTCCGCTTCTCAAAATAGTTATATTTGAACAATCTGAGCCACAAGATGGGACGAAAATCTAAAAATAAAGCTTCTCGAGTCCACAATCTCAAATCCATGCGTCAAAGGTCACCAAAGACTGCAGTCACGGTTGCAGAGGAATCAGAGGATTCAGATGATGAGTACATACTTTACATTAAGGAGCACACTTCACTTGCAGCTGAAGGAGGTGATGCTGCTTCTGGACAGCTTTCAGTGCTTAGAGATTATATTATTGCATGGCATTCCACAGCTATCATATTTCACCTCCAAAAATTATATCCTAGTTTGGAAAGGCATTATAAAAAGAGAGTCTATTTAGTCTGGTTCACCAAAATGCTGTCTCAACCAAGGTTTTTTTTTTTTTCTTTCACAAAATCGAAGATTTGGCGCATCACGTGACATAGACGCCCATATTACGTAAAGGTGCCGCATTTAAACGACTTCTATCTTAGTTATATTTACCTCACCACTATCCCCGCATATGCTCACCCCTGACCCTTACCCTCACCCATATACAAGCCTGCATGGATGCACTCCTACTCCTCAGTCTGAATATTGACTCTTGTACACCTTTGATCCTTAGCTAGTTTCTAAGCCTTCATCTCTTGAACTAAACCTTGCCTCTTATTCATTTCTCTAAGAAGTTGGGACTGGTATGTAGGGCCGGCACAGCACATAAGCTGAAGCCTAGTCCTTTCCCAACCTCTCTCCCAGAATCTTGTTCTGTAACCTGAGACCTCACCTTGGGTCTTGCTCCTGAGCTTGGTCAATCCCCCTCTGATGGATTGTGTTGTAACAGTATATTCAGACTGTACATGCCCTACGTATCCCTATCTTTTGCTATGTCTATGATAACTCGTTCCTGCACCCTATGGGTACCTCAGAACAACACTGTTTCTCTGATGTTCCTGACGATTCACCCCATCACTGGGCATACCCCTTGCAGACCCAGCTGAGCCTAGGAACAGGGGGACCCCCTGTCCATGATCCTCTATCTGTACTACAATGCTGACCTTGTTGACATTCCTTATGGCAAGGGACAGGCTGCAGTGGCATCCGTGGATGATGCTAATCTGTACATGGAGGGTGACATGTATGAGGAGGCTTATGATGGCCTGAGGGCCATGCTGTTGAAAAGGGGCAGTGCTGAAGAGTGGACTCAGGCTAGCAGTAGGGTTCTCAAGGAGATGCATCCAAGACCTGACCAGACCTGGAAAGACAGTGCCCACGGCAAGGCCCCACTTCCTCTATGAAGGCACTGTCATCAGGCCCACACTGGCTCACAAGTTCCTGGGGGTGCTTCTGGATGAGGAGCTGTGTTGGAATGTGCAGGTAGAACAATCAGTAAAGCCGCTAAGTGGATGTTGCTATTTTGCAGGCTATCTAAACCATCCACAGGTGTTTGTGCGAGCCTAATGAGGCAACTCTACTGAGCAGTGGCAATACCTAAGTTCACTTATGCAGTGGATGCTTGGTTCACTCCACTGAGAAGGCAAAAAAGACTAAATGGTCAGTACAGGTGGTACATAAGCTGACCTCCATACAATGAATAGTGACTATAGCCATCATGGGGCCAATGCAAACGACAGCTACTGATGTCCTGGAGGCCCATGCCAATGTACTACCTATAGAGTTGCTCATGTTAGACGTCTGTCACCCGGTGGCCACCTGCCTAGTCACTCTCCCAAGGTCCCACCCACTGCACTGGCCAGTGTTGTCCCAGACACCTGGTCAGGCAACACCCATCCCCCCTGCACGTGCTTCTCCACAGCTTCCAGCTCCCGCCAGATAACTTTGAGACAATTCACCCTACCTTACAGCCGCCTGATGCAGAGCAGCACTTTGTCACAGAAATTGCAGAGTCCAGGGAGGAGTCCAAAGAGAGTGAAGCGGGTGACAGAGTAGGTGTCAGGTTCTATGCAGATGGGACAGGGTTAGGCAGGCAAGCGGGGGCTGTGGCAGTACTGTGCAGGAGCGGGAAGCAGGTAGCAGCTCTAAAGTACCACCTGTGCTTGTTTGCTGACCACAACATGTATGAGGCAGAAGCAGGGGGGGTGACTCTGGCACTGGAGCTGCTGTCAAAGGAGAAAAGGGTCAACCCCACAACAATTCTTCTGGAAAACCAGGCAGTGATGCAGTCGATCGGCTACATATGGTCCAGACCAGCCCAGGATATTATGGAGCAGATTCACAACATGGCCAATAGGATGGCCAAGCCAACACAGCGGTGCTGCACTGAGCTCAAAGTAGCATGGCATGGGTATCCAGGCATGATGATGTGAAAGGGAATGATGAGGTGGATGCAGAAGCCAAAGCTGCAGCTGAAGGGGACAGCAGTGAGCCTGGTGAGTTGCCTGCCTCCATAAGTCAGACACCACTACTGCTGTAAGGGCAACCCTAGCTGGTTGTGGAGATCACACTACCACACAACTGACAAGGGGAAATCCGAAGAGAAAAGTCTAAGGACCCCCAATGTCAGCAAGCCCGTATTATTCTACGTTCCGTGGCCAGGGACAACACTCGGCACTCGCCATCAACCCTGCATCCCCCTGACCTCCCTGATCCTTGGTCGACCCTTGATGCCACCTACTACGCGAGTCGCTTAACTCCCGACACTGTTCCGAGAGCGGAAGTCGGAGAGTGGAGTCACCCGCTAACAACAATCAGTCTTCCAGCGGTTCTAGCAACAACAAGAACTGCAACAAGACCAACAACAACTCCTCGGCCAACATCAAAAGGCAGCCCGACATCTCAAGCAAGCTCAGGAAAGACGGTAAATTGCTTCCCGACGAACGCCAATGTCGGATCAACCAAGGCCCCTTTGCCTGCTCTGCAGCACCAAGGGCCACATAGTCAAGAACTGCCCGAAGAACAAGTCTACCAACGGTAGCGGTTCCAAAGGGCGGGCAACGAAGACCTCTAACGAGGGAACTTCGGCCTCCATTACGGAGGTGAAAAAATAAGTAGCAACCTCAGAACCACATGATCTGAGGATTGCAGTAACCTCACCCATGTACTCAGACTCAGTTCTGCTTCCCATTCATTGTCCAAAGATTCCCTTAACGTAGATCTAACCTCGCCTTCACTTCTCAACGTCTCTTTTGTTGCATTAGTTGACTGCAGGTCTTCTGATTGTTTTATTGAATCCAAATTTGTCCAGAAGTACTCTATGCCTGCTTATCCTGTCTCTCCTATACCCCTGAAACTGTTTGACGGTAGTACTAACACTACCATTACTCAAGCTCTAGACCTCTGTATCTGTTTTCTGACCGGCGAACAACAATGGGTTACCTTCTATGTAACCTCGCTCGATTCAAGTTGCTCGGTGGTACTTGGCCACAACTGGCTCACCCGCTACAATTTGTTGATTGACTGGGTATTGGGCAGTATTACTTTCAAGACCATCGATTTGACTGCGACTCCAGCGACCACGGCGACTGCACTTCGGCTACGACCTCAACTTCGCCTACGGCATCTTCGCCCCCACCTTCGACCTCACCTCTGAAGTTACAAGCACCACTCGTTTCCCTAATCAATGCACCCACTTTTCTGTGCACATCCAGATTAGAAGGATCTGAAGTGTTTCAACTCAACCTGGCTTCGCCTGAGCTCCTCGCCAGAGGAGCAATGTCAGGAGAAGGCTCCCCCGAGCTTTCTGAGAACATTAAACAACATGTTCCCGAAGTATACCACGAATTTGCAGATGTGTTCAGCAAATCATGCACTGACACTCTAGCTCCCCACCGACCCCACGACATCAAGATTAACCTTGAAGAAGGGACCTCGCCACCTATCAGTCCTATCTACTCCCTCTCCGCTTCCGAACTCAAGGCACCCCGCGAGTTCATTGACGAGCATTTGAACATCGGTTTCATCCAACCTTCACGCTCACCTCATGGTGCACCGGTATTGTTTGTCCGCAAAAAGATGGCTCACTTCAGTTGTGCGTCGACTTCCGAGGTTTAAACAAAATTTCAAAAAAAGATTGGTATCCATTGCCATTGATTGCTGACTTACTTGATGCTCCAAAGAACGCTCACATCTATACGAAGATTGACCTTTGTCATGCTTACCACCTCGTATGAGTGGCTGAGGGTGATGAATGGAAAACCGCCTTCAGGACTCGCTATGGGTCCTTTGAATGGTTGGTTATGCCATTTGGTCTCACTAATGGCCCTGCTGCTTTCCAGAGATTCATGAACGAGATTTTCGCCAACCTTTTGGATGTTTGTGTGGTGGTATACTTGGATGACATCCTAATCTATTCTAGTGACCCCTCCAAACATATTGAACATGTCAAGGAAGTCCTGCGACAACTATGACTCAACAACCTCTTTGCAAAGGAGGACAAGTGCGAGTTTCATCACGACTCAGTTGAATTTCTCGGTTACATTCTCTCTCCCGAGGGCCTCACCATGGCGGACGATAAGGTAAAGGTCATTCAAGACTGGCCTGAACCTCACAAAGTTCACGACATCCAATCCTTCCTTGGTTTTGCTAATTTATACCGACATTTCATTCACAACTACTCTGATATCACCATTCCCTTAACCCGACTTACCCGCAAGGGTACCCCTTGGAACTTTTCCGAGGATTGTCGACAAGCCTTCAACTTGTTGAAAAAGGCATTCACCACTGCTCCTATCCTTACTCACTGGATTCCTGACCTCCCACTAATCATAGAAACTGATGCTTCAGATTACACCCTAGCAGCGATCTTATCATTGTGAACCTTGGAAGGCGAACTTCATCCCGCCGCCTTCCACTCCTGCACGTTCACCTCTACCGAGCTCAACTACGATGTTCACAACAAGGAGCTCCTGGCAATCTTTGAAGCCTTTCAACGCTGGAGACACTACCTTGAGGGTTCTGGCAACCCTGTCAACATTATAACTGATCACAAGAACCTCGAACACTTTTCAACAACAAAGCTCTTGACCCGTCAACAAGCTTGTTGGTCAGAATACCTCTCTCAGTTCAACCTCACCATCTGTTTCCGACCTGGCCACCTCAGAACCAAGCCTGACTCACTCACTAGACAATGGGACGTCTACCTTAAAGAGGGGAATAGTGACTATGCCACCATAAACCCACAGAACCTACAACCAGTGTTTACTCAACACCAGTTGGCATCGTCCCTTAGAGCTACTAACCTCACTCCTGTCATACTCTGAGCTGCTTCACTGCTTGATACCGAGCAGATCCGAGCTGACATCCTAGCGAACCTTTCCTCGGACCCCATAGCCAAGTTGCACATCGGCTTGGTTAATGACCCGAGATGGACCACAGACCCCGAGGGCTTCCTCAAGCCTGACAACCGAACCTATGTTCCAGCGGTCCAAGATCTTCGAGTTCACATCCTTCAGTACAATCACGACCACATTCTCTCGGGACAATTCAGGGTCAATAAGACCTTGGAGCTGATCCGACCAGACTATACTTGACCAGGGATTAGATCCTTTGTCAAAGAGTATTTCAAGACTTGCACCACTTGTATGTGAAGCAAGCCACAACATCACAAGCCCTATGGTCTCCTCAAACAACTTCCCGTTCCCAAGAAGCCTTGGAATTCCATCTCTATGGATTTCATTGAGCAGCTCCCACCTTCATCCAAGTTCACCTCGATACTAGTGATTGTTGACCATTTCACTAAGCAGGTTATCTTCATCCCAACCACGGACAAGATAACCTCGCAAGAGCTCGCTCACCTCTTCGTCCTTCATGTCTTTTCCAAGCATGTAGTCCCCTCACACGTCACCTAGGACAGGGGTTCCGAGTTTGTCTCCCACTTCTGGCATTCTCTAGGGAAGGCTTTGGACATGCGGTTGCATTTCACCTTGGGATACCATCCCGAGGGTGATGGTCAAACCGAGCATGCTAACCAAACCTTGGAACAGTACCTCAGAATCTATTGCAACTATCAGCAGTCCAATTGGGCTTCACTCCTTCCCCTCGCCGAGTTCACTTACAACAATGCGCCTAGCGCAACCACTGGCATCTCTCCATTCTTTGCTAACAAGGGTTACCACCCGAACCTCGCGGTTCACCCCGAGCGTGACCTCGCCTCGGCATGAGCTCGAGACTTCGTGGTTGACCTGGATGAGCTTCACCAAGAACTTCACTGAGCTATCCTCGAGACTCAGAAAACCTACCAAGTCTCAGCTGGTGTTCGTCACAAGCCCGCCCCTGATTTCCAAGTAGGATCCCTTGCCTTTGTAAAGACACAGTACTTCAAAACAACTCAGCCCACTAAGAAGCTCGCCGAGAAGTTTTTGGGTCCTTTTGAGATCATTTCCCAAGCAGGTACTCACTCCTTCACCCTTCAACTTCCAGAACACATGCATTCAGTCCACCCAGTATTCCACGTATCCATGCTCGAACCAGCCTTGCCCAACACCATTCCAAACTGAGTTCAGCCTCCTCTGCCCCCAGTCGTTATTGATGGCGAGCCCAAGTTTGAATTCCCGGAAATCCTTGACTCTAAAATCGATAACAGACGGAAGAGCTGCAAGTTACTCTACCTCGTTAGGTGGACTGGTTACAAGGGTACCGACGAAGAAACCTCGTGGATCCTCGCCTCCGAGCTTGATCATGCCTTGGAGCTGGTCACAGACTTTCACGAGTCTTATCGGGGCAAGCCGGGACCTTTGACCGCGCTATGATAAATTTCCTTGCCTTAACCCCATGACCCCCAGTAGTTAGATAACAAAAGTTCCTCACAATCCATCAACAAAAACACCGATAAAACCAAGAAGATTTCATTATTCCTCCACATTAGTTTTAGTTTACTCCAACATCCTCATATCCTCCACCTCACTATCCTCGCTATCCTCGCCCATCTCCTCCTCATTACTACTACTACTCCGCTCCACTAAGCCCCCAGTCCCTCCATATTCCTCCAAGTCCCTCGCTGCCTGCATCCGCTTCAAATAATTCCTCCTCCGCCTTATCCTCATGAACTCCACATCCTCCCTATTCATCCTGTCATTCGCCGCCCTGAACTCCCCCAGCAACTCGCACACCCTCTCCCCAACCTCGCCAACCTTCTTCCCCACATCCCTCACCACCGCTATCAACACCCTCATCTCCGCACTTCGCTCCGACCTTTTAGTTTTCTTCTCCTTCTTAGGCTTCCAACCTTCCTCAACCTCCTTTCCCTTCTCCTCGCTCTGCCTCACTTCCCGAACCTCTCTTCCCTTCTCCTCACTCTGCCTTGCTTCCATCCTCTCCACCCTCACCTCCAAATTCTGCTCAACCCAGTCACTGGAGTCACCGTCCTCAACCTCATCCCGCACCTTGGCTGTAAGGGCAACCCTGGCTGGTTGTGGAGATCACACTACCACACAACTGACAAGGGGAAATCCAAAGTATGTATAAATGAACAGAGTATACAAGAGAGGGGATTCTCACCTGACAAGGGGAAATCCAAAGAGAAAAGTCTAAGGACCCCCAATGTCAGCGAGCCCGTATTATACTACGCTGTGCAGCCAGGGACAACACTTGGCACCCGCCATCAACCCTGCATCTCCCTGACCACCCTGACCCTTGATTGACCCTTGATGCCACCTATTACGTGAGTCGCTTGATTTCCGACACTGTTCCGAGAGTGGAAGTCGGAAATTGGAGTGGAACTGGCAAGGCGAACAGAACTGGTGGAAGTTCTCCCAGAAGCGGAATCATTTCCGAAAGCAGAGGCGGATATGGAATCGGAACCGGAAGTGGAGTTGGAAATGGAGTCGGAACTGGGTGTGGTGTCGGAACTGGAAATGGAAAACAGGGTGTCCCCTGACATTGGCCTCCTTCCTGGGCCTCGGCTCATCCTCGCTCTCCTCGCTCTGTGCAGGTTTTCTCCCCTCGCTCGCCTTGCCCTCCCCCGTGGCGGCCATGGGCTATACTACAGCCCAACAACTGTGTCCAGCACCACACGCAAGCCCCAAGGTCGTTGAGACCATAGTCGAGGCTCACGGCACGCAGACATGTGTAGTTGCGCTCCTCGCAGCGTGCGCACCTCGTTTCGGCCTTGCTCGCGAGCTGCCACTTGTGAGGCCCGCCATCAGCGAGCTTGTACCTGTACAGTGACAGGTTGGATGGGTGGTACGCGAAGAGCATACACTTGTACTACTCAAGTCAGCAAAGTTCTCTACGGATCCTGAGGACACTCACTTTTTTGCCCTTTGGCCCTTCCTGCCACGGTTTCTGCATATCTATGGCCTCAGCCTCACTGAGCCTCGGAGCTATCTTGTGACGAACCTCGGGCAATACCTCACCCGAGGAACTATCCTCCTATGAGAGAAGAGTCTGGTTGAACACATTGTTGGTGTTGTGAAACCCGAGACGAATCAGCGGCCCCGAACCGATCCCGCACGCACGCTTACACACCACTTCCCCTGCTCCTCATTCCTAGCTGATACTCAACCCATTGCTTGGCTCCATCTTCCCACTCCATCCCCATATGCCCCACTAGTTCCATAGTATATACCTGTATATTTAGGTATGACACGTCCCCATGACTCAACTCCACCCTGGCCATAACCCCGGGCATCGATCCCCATCCATTCTGCCATTCACTTACATGTACACATCCCCCCACGCTCCACAGTCGATCTCAATACCTACTAGCTAGTGTTCCGAGTAGTATAAAGTAGCTACCCTGTCAGGGGACAGCCTGGTGGTTCCTCTTATTTCCTTTATCTTCTGTTATCTTCTGCCTTCCTCGCCTGCTTGTCCTTGCCTGTTCCTCCCTTTCCTTAAATTTGAGTTCCATACTCCCCCACCTATGTTCATGTCCGGTAGTCTGGCCTGCTCAGTAGTTGTATAGTTAGTTGCTTAGGTAAGGGGATCCTCACCCGATTCTCTTTGGATCCCCCTTACCAGGTGTGTAGGTCGCCTATGTAGTTACTAAGTAGTGTCTTATATAACTTTGGATCCCCCTTACCAGTGCTCTGTGTGACTTTCCACGAGCGGTAAGGTTGCCCTTACATACCCATGTACATTGAACAATCAGACAGTTGTCCCTGTCCATTTCCGTGCTATTCCCAGTCTAAGGCCCTTTGTTGTGATCACTGCCGCTCCAGCCTAAGTGGAACAGTCTACCGAGATATTTGTACACTACAATACGTAGTATACAGTCCAATTTATTAAAAGGCTTTTATTACAGAACAAGAGTTGGCGCTGTCCACATCGACAGCAGAGTTGAAGAGAGCTTGAGGGCGCACCATACTCGCTGGCACTTGGTTTGCTACCTCCTACCCAACCTCTTTTATCTAACCTCGACTACGATTTAAGCTTCACCTTTCCGGCTACTTAACATTGGGCCAGGATCTAGATTCAAGGATAGGCAAACCTTGTTCATATTACCGCCTCGAGGGTCTCGGCCATAAGGGGGAATACTGTAAGGACCCGGCCAAAGGCCAGTTACCTACCAGTACAGCCTTTTTCCAAGCCTGAGCCTTGTGATACTGGTGCCCAAGTACTGTGATTCTAAGCCCGAGCCCGAGCTCATACCCGAGCTTGATCCCATGCCTGAGTCCCCTTAGTTACCTATTCCATTCCATCATGCATCATTAGTATATTGACCTCACCCTGATTCCCCCGTATATGCTTGACCATTACTCTCGCCCATAAAAGGGATCATTCAAACTCTAATGACCCTTCCACTAAGTCTCACACATTATATTATCAAACTGCATGAGCCATTCAGTTCGTAGGGCGCTTGTTAGCATCCTTGAGTCACACTCACAACGCGTTACTTCAATCACCAAGTCTGTGTTCTTCACTCGAAGATTTTCAGCCAAAGGTTTTTCTATTCGACTCTCGTCATTTCCACCACAGAGTTGGATGCACTTAACCAATCCATTCGGGACCAATCAGCATTACTTACAACCTCGGCAGCAGCGGAGTCGGCTAGTATCCGAGTCGATGAAGCCCACAAGGAGTTCAGAGATATGAGACGGGCGTTGGGATAAGTTTCTTCTGCTGTAAAGGAGCGAGATAAGGCAGATGGGAAGAAGAAGGACCGACTACTCCTCAAAGCAGCCTAGGGTCGAGCGTTGAAGAGATGGCATCGATCCCACATCGGCTGGCGGGACGAGGCTTGACACACCCGTTTTCGAGCGTAAGGACATCCTTGCTGGGAAGTATGGCGAGGATGTCAAGCGTAAGTATTTTCGCCTTACCCTACGTTGCTATATCCTTTCGTTGAAGGTACCACTGGCATGCCACCTTAGCGGCATCCCTGCCCTCTGCTGCCTCGAAGCTCTTCCAGTTTGTAGGTCTATTAATCGATGAGATAACCGTGAATGCGGGAGTTCTCCCAGGCGGCGTGACGTGATACTATCAGGCATCCCCGTTGCCCTACCAAGGTGTTTGGGATACTTACCGGCGGCCTGAAACAACTTCGCTGCTTTGCAGTCTTGTCTGATGGGCGAGTATACCTAAAGGTGCGATACACATGCAGATTCGATGCGCCCCGTGTTTACACGGTAGTCAAAAAATGGTCTTCGCTTCTGCTTCTTTGAGGATTTGCCTGGGTGGCAGAGAGGAGCCCCACGGCGTACAGTGCCGCGCAAAACAATTGCTACTCAAGTGTGTTCTGCCACATTATCAATTTCTCTCCATCCATATTTACAAGTCAAAGTGTTTGCATTGCTGAAGGGTAACTATCGTATTCAAATAAACTCTGATCTCTACTTTTGCTGCGCTGTTGTCGGTGGTTATACTGAACCACCGGGTCACAGAATAGCAAAATGTACGAGAAGAGGAGAGAAATCCCCTGACGACGCAAGCCGGTACTGCAATAGCAAGGTCATCATGTCCTCCGACGTGCAAGCAGAGGCCAAAGGACGAGGGCGGCAAAAATTGGCTAACCAATGATGACCGCGGTGCGGTCATTTTAGTGGTTAAACTAAAAAGAACAGATACTACACTTGATCTAAGCCTGTAACAAAGTAACCGTTAGTTTCGTCTCGTAACCAAATCATGATGTACACGTACCAAAAGGCCAGAGTGGTAAAGAACTTCTGTGATGGGCGGAGTCCGCCTTATATACCAGGCGTCAAGAAGGCGTGCACAGACCATGTAGTCCCATCACTGCCCGAATAGGCAGTAGTTACTAATTTAAGTAAGTGCACACGTGACTTTTATCCGCCATTGCAGTCAGGTAATTGAGCTCGCTCAGGTTCACCCTCCTTGAGCCATCCATGTGCGGTGCGTTCCATTCCTGAGTACTTGAGTCCCGGTCACCAGCTTGCACAGTGGCACTTCTTTGACGGGTGGATCTTCATGGTGCAAATTCGTAGGCATACTCAAGCAGCTGTGGTGGTTGGCTCATACTTTTGCTTTACTGTTTCTCTGATCGGGCCTCCTCATCTCCTAGAACCATGTCTGAATAACCGGTACTAATTTCTCTGGTCGGCCCCCTGGAGTCGCATCGCTACAACCCTGCCTCGACGCCCTGCAACACGCTCTGCCAACTGGCCGATATTAATTCCTGCACTGGTGAGATAACTTCTGCACATTCATCTGTGTCATATGTGCTGTAAGTAATGTGGCTCAAACTCTGTTTGTCCTACTCCTCGAATGCTGCTAGAGCCTCAGGGGCGACTCAGAATCCACTCGATCATGCCAAAGTATCAGAATCAGACCGGAGCTTTCGTGTGCTTTTTGTTAATGTCTCCTACTTGGACGTAGGATTCATCCTTGGGCTGCCAGCGGGACTTGAGCGTCATCATCTGACCCATACCAACCTTAAGTACTTTGGAATTTCACAATAATTTAATCGTGGGGAAGCTCAAGCTTTCTTAGCCGCGGGCTCATGAAATAGGCTCCAGCACAGATGAATTCCATAGGACACAGTGTTACAGAAAAGATGGCAGACGGTGCTTGTACATTTGAACATATCTGAGGACTGGGATGACAATTTGGGACTTGGCTCATATTCCGGGACAACCGATCGCCTCGGCGGCGTTGGTGACTTGAAGTGAGGCCACTTCATCTTTAAGTGGGGCCACTGCATCTTTAAGTGGGGCCACTTCATCTTCAATGGGAAGCTCCAGAGATTCCCCAGTGCTGGGGTCGTGGGCAAAGACCTTGGATACCCCTGATGACTTTGCCCCCTCAGGGAGAACGCGAACAACCCGGAAGAGATAGCTTGTGTTGTTCGATGTACCGTTGAGTACCATGTTTGCCCGGGGGTTCCCCAAAATACCGTTGAGCCTGAAGCCCTAGATGTTGCCATCATGACTGAGCTGGACAATTCCAGGTGAGAAGCTGCGCTGAAAACATACCCAGTGATAATGCCCGTTCCACCTGCAATCAACCGTGAGTCCATGGACATTGATGCAAAAGGACGGTACTCACCTCCGCCCTTGCGCTTGGAAGGCGGCTACGTCTCAGCTTTATATATACGTAGGCATAGCAAGCATGACGTACTTCCGATCATCGCAGTGCTATTGAGACCATACGGCTGGAAACAGCTTATAAAAATGGAATCAAAGTCGTGAAAAGCCCGGACTCTTACCACGTGGTAAGTGGCGATTGAACCGATTTCTGTCCTAGTCCTGAGAATTCTGACACTCTCGTGCGGGCCGACGCTATGAGAAGTGAGTAGGAGGTAGAAGACAGATCGCAAACGGCCCACTGAATTGTAAAATTGCGCGTAGTGGTAGTCGTTCGGTCCACCACTTGCTCACTGGTTGTCTCCGTGCCGATTTGCATAGAAAATCCACTTGAAGCAACGTTCCCGATGGTAATGGTTTGGGAAAGCTCGATAAGGGACGAGTTCCTGAAGCCCAGCGTGGATCTGGTGCCGACAACGACCTGTTCTGTCCATTCTTCGGAAATTGACTGGTTGTTGAAGGTGTTGTCGTACTCGACACTGACCACGGTATCTTCAATGTTCTGGGGAACACTTCCCATCAGGACCGCATCGCCCAGTATGGTGTTATAGGACCACCATCTGCGGATTTTATGAGGCAACCAACACCATTACACGACCCAGTACCTACCCGTATTGGTCAACAAACTCATTGTTGAGGTGCATATGAGACTCGTTCGTCATAGTGCCCCCTCTCCTGGCGTTACAGATCAGGAAAATCTCGCGTCTGGTGTGGCCCAGTCTGGCGAGGTCTTGGTACGATGTTTTAACAGACATTGTGATCGTTTCAAAGCAGTCACAGAGATGTTGAAAAGTTGAGGGGATGGTGGATAGTGGATGTTGTTGGGGGTTCTTTTATACATCCTCCTACAGGGTTCATATCCATTGCCAGTGGAGCGCCAGAACATGGCTGCATGCTATCACGGGGTTCTGTTACGGTAATGGTGGTCGTTCTAAGTATGCTGTTGGATATAGCGTGCTCCGACGACTCTTCGTCATATTGTGGGTACCAGTACGAGTATTAATCTGGAAGTCTGGTGCCAAATCAGCCTCAAGCCTTTCGGAGATCTTTGCAGCCAGCAAAATTCAGCAATCACATGGCTAAGCTGGGATCGACGCAACCCCTGACGCAGAGTTCTATGAGGCTCCAAGCTCCAATGATGCTCAGGCTGTACCAGAACCTAGAGTGCAAGTTATACATCGCACATTCACGTGTCATCGTGTACCCACCATCGAGCATCGAAACCCTCGACGAAGCCATTTCCCCTTGCGGTACTCTCACATCTCAACATTGACGGCCTCAAGCTCCAGGGCACCTTTAGGTTGTTCTATTCCTCGTCTCCGGGCTTGAATTTCAGAGTAATGCGACGCGATCGAATTAGTTAAGTTAAGGAACTTCATTCGAATGTACTTCTTTTAATGCCAATTCCACTCGGCTCGATGAGTTCGAACTTCGAAGGTAGGCAGGCACATTTACTCTTGGTCCAGCGTAGGGGAATTCCGATATTGGCCAATTGATTTATTTCATACAACGCACTCACGCGATCCAACTTCGCAGTCGTGCAAGAACAGTCTTGCTCCAGCTTTGGAGGCCAATCGGACTGCCGACATCTGCCGTGGCTGGTCTAATAAATTCAATTTCTTCCTATAGCAGTCGCCGCTGACCCCATGACGGCCCTACAACGTGAGATCTTGGGTCATGCGGATTCACTTCATTTTACGCTGTTACTCATATCATAGGATTGCCATTGACCTTGGCTTTCACGTTATAGGCATGGAGCGGACGTACATACGTCCTGTAACAATCAAATTCCCATTTCAATATTAATACATAGGGGAGGGGGGGTGAGTGGAGGGCATTTACAGAAATCGTGAGGGACCGGATTACGCCGCTTGCGTGAATACCAGGGCAGTTGTCAGTGGGGACATCCCCTTCTCGTGCTCAGGGAAGTGATATATGTCGATACCAGGTTCACAAGGCGCAATCGCCGCCGCCCGATAAAATCCATCGTTCAAAATCAAACGACGAACTCGAGGAAAGTGGTAATACAGTCAGAAGGTCGTAAAGTTGATGAGGACGATAAGTAACCTTCCTGCCCGTCGCGTTGAACTCGACGGGAATCTAATATGACTTTGTAATGAAGATGAGCGTGCTGCCCCCGTTTCCATGTGTGAATCACAAACCTGGATAAGAATATGAAAAGCGACATCGAGCCGCTAGTCAACATACACCAATATGCCTCGCTCCCTTATTAACGGAAGCGCCGCAACCAGACTCTTGCATGTCTCGCTAAATAAACCTGGACCCCCATGGCGCGGCCAAAGCTCGACCTCCAGCTTCCGCAGAAACTTGAAATGAGTTTCCGAAAGGATGAGATCGATATCTTCCCAAGTTGACCAGTCCGGTAGCCCAAATTCATAATTTGGTACCTTTACCTCCAGCTTGATCTGTTCTAGCCGATTGGACGTGTTGATGCTAGAAAGCAAGCGCCGAAGCCAGGACAGCGAAAAGTCTACGGGCGTGCCCCATATATTCGTGTTGGCTAACATTCTAACATTGGTCAAATGTAGGGATTTGATATTTGGATTGAATTCCAGATTGATGTCGACAACTGGTCTCTGATCCGCAAATGAAGCTGAACAATTAACGTCAGTATACGTCGGCTGATGTGAGTGAGTGTAATATAGGTTGATTGCTACTCACGCCATCGATTATTTGGCACACGGAGTCGGAAATGCTCGAGTGAGCCGCCAATGGCGTGGAGCAGCCGGTTGATTGCATTTCCGCTAGTTTGGTCGAGAGTCAAGATATGTAGAGTATGAATGTGCGATACATTCGAAGGCGATCCGGGGCCAAGAAGCCAGTCGACGAACACGGAATAGTTGTGTAATGTCAAACGCAGGTCTGAAAGGCGTCTCCGGTTTCGAAAATCGGGACATTGTGTACCTTTCGTTTCCCCTGGGACCAAGGGTGCCCGAAACCGATACGCGGTGTTAACATCAGTTAGGGAGAGACCGGTAAGGCCTTTGGCGTGAGATAAAAAGTGCTCAAAGTCGTCCATGTTGCCAAAGCCAGCCTTCTCGATTTCCACACTCGCAATCGACGGCAGCTGGAGTATCCAGCAAAGGGACCATCTGAGGTCTTCTGTCAAAATGTTCCAATACAGACGTCGAATCTCTAGTCTCTCCAACCTCCCGAGCTTGCGTAACACTTGGGGGAGCGTTGGATCTGTTACAATCCGATCCTGCTCCCTGGATGCTGGGCCTCCGTACAACTTTAGCACCTGGATATAATTGGAAAGATGAGGAGAGTTGAGTAAAACCCTATCAAGTCGCTTGCTGTATGGTACATCTCCTGCACCTCTACTGTCAGGCATGCTCGGAGTCGGATAGAATGTGATACGGTGGAACAGGTGACGCTGACTAGAGGGAAGCCATGAACGGCAAACCAGTGAGCACGCCAGTAGGTCCTGGCGGTCGGCGTGGAAGTGGTCGATAATTGCATCAATGAGCTCTTGTGCCAACCTTTCCATGGCCTTGCGCGGTGGTGGAAGTCAAGTCTGATTGATGGTGTGGGACTATATATCGGCAAAACCCGAGGTCTTCCACGGTATGATCGCGTATATGGTCGCGTGCCACCCGACCGCCGTTGGGCGTTCGAGGCGCCTACGGACACGGAATAGCTGTTTTCAGCCAGCGCCCTAGTACTATTCAAGCGTTGAACAGCCATAGGTGGTTCATCCGCTCATGATGAGCCATGCACTGTTCTCCGAATTTGCAGAAGAGATCTGCCCTGCCGAGGACATTGTAATTAGCCAAACCCTTGATATCGCTACCTAACCGCACGCTGCGCATAACTCGGAACACTCCACGACCCAGCCACTCATTAGTCAAGTCAAATTCTGATAGGTTCAGGCAACACTTCTCCGTTGATGGCTTCAACCGAGTTCAAGGGTGCGCACATATACTTTCACTTGATAATGTACCGGTGGCGCAGTTGGACTCTGTCGTGGAAGTGCGCAAAAACTACTGGGTGCCGTGAAGGTGCTCAGATACTTAAAAGTGTCCCCGTCAAAAATATACGTTCCAAGTCCGGGAACGAAGGATACAATTACGCAAAGACCTGTAAGATTCCTTTCTAAGAGCAAACTTCATGGGAGATACACGTAGAGCTGAGACGTCACGGCGGACCGTGTTCCAGTCGTACGTGTCCGTCTAAGCATACGGCGAGTGCGCCCGCGCTATAGTGGTGGTATACCTGCGGCACGTTAGATGACAATGGCCATATTGAGAGTACCCGTGCTTTGGTTCAAGTGGTATAGACTCTCGGGACGAGACATCGTAGGAGACTTGGGGCTTGTAGCAGCCGCATCGTCATCGAAATCGGACCAGCCCTTTGTGCGGGATGGTGTAACAGGTGATCGTGGCATACTGTAACGATTCCAGTTTGGGCGGGTGGGTGATGCGGGGGGGTTGGGCGTAGACAGTTTGGTCGTCATACCCAAGACGATGGCGGTAACTGTGAGACCCTTAAGAAGATGTAAGCGCATGGGGTAGAAGGGACAAGGGGTCGGGTACCGTTATGGGTGAAAGCTGACGATTACAAAAAAGTGTATCAGCTGGCGCCAAGTCGAGCGAATGATCAAGACTTACAACATCACACATGATGACATGTGCGTTGAGTCGTGACACAAATGTGATGAGAAGAATCATGGCAGCAAGCAATGCGGCCAATCCAGACTCGACCAAAACCACCATGAGCGTGTAAACTGTTACATGGCGGTTCACGTTGGCCGTGATCGTCGAATGTATTTGCCGGACTCGAAACATTACTAGGACTGCCAGCAAAAAGGCGTCAGTAGGATGAAATCGTCCAAGGCGTATAATAACCTACACAAGCAAGTTGTTTTTGTAGCTAATGCAAGTGTATAGCTTGCGGTAATCCACATTTGCACCTGCTGGTCAAACGTAAGGTTACTTGGGGAATCAGACATTGCATGTAATGCGCCTCCAGCGGCAACTATACGAGCCAATAAGAATAGGTTAGTAGAAGTCGCATGAACGGACAGGAAACTCCTTACCAAGAGTGCCAACAGCCATAATAGTAGGGCCGAGTACGACGTAGTAGTTCTTATTCCATAAGACAAATGATCGGGAAATCTATGAAGACTTCAAGGCAACGAACATCAGTTAAGCATGACTCGACGCACAATCAGGAGATCACCCAGAAATATCTGGACGAAGAGCACGCCGTACTTAAACCGGTAGAGCGTATCCGTCATATTCTCAAGATAGCTGATCGGGCCCTGGGAGCTGAACTCGAAGAAAGCATTGCTAACTCGAGCAAAATCAAGACCAACATGCTTGAAACAGGAATTAAGTTAGACCTTGTTTCTGCTGAATAGTGGAACTCTTACCATGGTGCATAGTATGAACATAAGAGTCACCAGCACCAGACGCGGAACATATTTCCTTATACTGGATTTCTTTTGTAAAAGCAAGAAGACCGTGATCATACAAAGACAGAGCAGGAGACCTGTGAGGAACCGATACCACTGAGAACGGTGCCTTTTTTCATCAAGGAGCTGGACTCACCCCAGAAGATTGATTCTATGCAGAGAGAGAGCAAGCTACACTTGTCCAGTGCAACACCAGACATGGCTAGATATTGTCAAAGAGAGTGATATCCAAGCTACGGAAAGGAGAGACGAGGAAAGGGGGGAAGAGGGACAACGGCGCTGACTTCATTTTTACCCGCCCAAAAACTTTCATTTGGCGCGGACTCGAGGCCGGCGTTGTGATCTCAAGATCATGCAAGCGGGAATTAAGCCCTTAGTCAGCGCCCTATTTACGGCAACGATTACTTGTTTCGCTAGGGTCGAGACTGATATGTCCATACCTGCTCATACTGTACTTGAGTACGCAACATATGCTGGGGGTGTTTACTTAGTCGCGAGCCAGTGACATTTGATCACAGAAATAACGCCTGCCCCGGCCCGACTCAGGAAAACAAGGGCGAGAAGTCAGGAACCGTACTTGAGGAAGATGGATGTCTTATGTAATAGGTATATAAAAACTAGTGGATATCCAGTACAGTTCATGTCAGGGACTCCTTCGTCGAGCTGGGCTTCAAGACACTGTGTCCACAGAGATCTCGCATACGCAAAATTTACTCAAACTTGAAGCTTGAGGCAAGGACAACTACGCGCTCGAGACTCGCGGATCTTCAAGCTTCCGGTGAACCGCTGAAAGCCCCGCGCCGGACGATTTGAAAACGAGAGACAACTAAGATTTGGAAGTCAATCAAATGACAATCTTGAGTTTTTTTATATGATGTCTGGGTTTGGGACTTACCTAGAACAGTAATCGCTGAGATCACTCAGTGGCAAAGTTCTTCCATCAAATGCCTTACCGCGCTGCTTCCAGATCATATATGTTTAAATTGTGCCTGTCATCTTGGGACTTCCAGTGGAATGGGAGGCTTCAGTTTCCATCCATGTGACCACTGGCAGAAGCAACAGCAAATATTGCACAGTGAGCGGGTTGTCGGAGTTCAAATTATTAGTCGCTCATTCAAACTTGAACATGGACATGGATGGCTGGAGGGACATCTTGCATTTCGATTTCCACGGGGAACATGTTCTTTTCTCTTCCCTGCGCCTCTCCTCTGGATTTACTTTCCTGGTAGCCTCCGTGCTCACCGTCTTCTTGTGTCTTCTTGAAAAGTTTGCTTCCTATCGCGTGTCATGATGGGTGCACAGCTGATATTTGTGTTTTAGGTATCTCACGTATCTGTTGTCCTCTAAGTACAATCCTATTTCAATTCGCCATTCTCGTTTGGGCAACGCTGCATTTCGCACCGCTATTTACTGGGTTCTCACCCTAATTCGGCTGTACGATTAAACCGTCATATCAACACGTAAATACTCTGACCAATCTAATTTAGCCTTTATATGTTACTCGCTATGACCTTCCACGTTGGGTAAGGCTCGTCATTGAAATTTCACAAGCGCTGACAGTAGTGCAAGGTTGATTCTTGTGGTGGTGAGTTCAGAGCGGCAGCCCTCACAAATACATCGCTAATCGTACATGGCAGGTGACCACACTTAGTGCGGGCCAATTTGCTATTGAGTATGTGGAAACACGGCACCCTCACTTGAAGGCGTAAGATCATTATACTTTTTAATAAGTGTGTCTCCTGAAATTCCCTGTTAAAGCAATCCATTGGAGGGCGCACCCTTGCTTAGCCAGGAAGGGTTAGAAAGTCATGTTGAGTATCTCGACCTTCCATCGACTAGTACGACAACCCGTCCACTTGCAACATCCAGTTATCCACCGCGGAAAAAGGCGGCAGCAAAGGCTTTTAACGATTCTGGTGCTGCAAACAGCAACGAAAATGGCACGACCATATTTGCTATTGATGAGGACGACGCTGCATAACATTTTATCGATAATGCTGTATCACAGGTGCTATCACTTTCTCTCAAGACTCTAATAGCGGAAGTTGAACTTCCGCTATCGAAGATTCTTCTCAGTCTCGAATGAATTGCTCCAGCGTTCCAGGCCGCGATATCTCGTCTCCCACAAGTCTGGCTTCTTCGATGCCCTGCGCAGGCGATATTAGAAATAATGGATTAAATAACCCCATGACAGCGTACGTTGTTGATCCGTACGATCGTAGGGATTGACTCAATATTGTGAGAATTACGATATTTGTTAGTCGAAGACTTCCATCTTAAACAAAGGTCTCGTCGCTCAGTGTCATGGAATATAGGTAAGGAAGTAGTGCATACTCTGGTTTCTGCCCTACGTAGATGATCAATCCCGTTTCGGAACTCCCTTGGAATGTTTTCTGAACACGGTCCTCGACATCACGGCAATCCTGTCTCATTCACCAACTGAGTCGACACTCGACCAAGATGAATGTTGCCTTAATTACTGGACACCATAGATCCCCTGCTTCGTCTCTGCTCGCTATGAAAACGATGTCAAGTCAGCATGGTCATTTGCTCTGAGGATGTGTCCGGGTTCAGTTACAATAGAACACAAGAAGGGTTTTCCCTAAAACTGGAGGCTCTCCATCGTGCTCGATGAGCGGCATCAGCTAGATAAGAGTATTCGGCGAGTATAAGTTTTTGTGACCGTGGAGTCGGTCACGCGCGTCACTGTATGGCCGACAAGTTCCCACCGGCGGAATGGACTGGCTACGGTAAGTAGTAGTATTCTTCTTGTTCCAAATTATAGCACTACAATGCTGCGGCTTCTTCGAAAGGCCTATCAAGACGATAATAGTCTTCAGAGTCGCTCGCTTCGGCTCTTAGGCATCGATTCCACAGCCATGCCCCAACCATAATCACTCTGAAACGCTCTGCCCCCGAGGAACATTCTAGTATCTGTCCCCTTGCGATTGGACGAGAAACTGTGCCGTCATTATCTCCGGGAAGTAGAGCTCAGGCCTCTGTTCTATGCTTGCTACAATGACGGAAACACTGAAATCAGGCTGGAAAAGTATCAGTCAATGAGTTGGTCCGGATGCAACAGAGGGCCCGTTCCTTTCGATGTATGACATGGATTGGGGAGAGAATTGTTTTAGAGGAAGGGCATTGAAGACTTACCCGATTTGCATGGGGCGGTGCCGAGACGGTCATAGTTTTTAGTCTGACACCGCCGCCTCGACAAGTGACTAATGCCACCGCTAAACAAGCCTCAGGCTCATCCGGACAAGAATCAAGATGTATCGATATAAGTACTAGTAGCCATGGTGGGCCCCGTCCAAAGCTTGGTTGACCATTATAACTTGGAAAAAATCAGCACACCAGGCCTTTAACGGAGACATGTTCACGGCCCCGGTGCCGGTGTACGTCCATGCGCCGCCATGGACGAGAGACCTTTATGCTTCAGCTTGCTCACGATTAACCAATAATTGAAGGATCAACTTAATCTGACGACAGAGAAGCGAATGGCGGAGCCTCCAGAAGCTGCCATGTATGTAGCCTTGCCAAGGAAGGTCTAGCATGCAATAGGTACCAGATATACATATATATTCGTAGCTCTCATAGTATATACGCAGGACGTGGGGGTTGACGACTAAGTCCGGGCCGACGACTCGAACCTCTTATTTAGTCTAACAACCTCCATGACATACGGTACTTTCCTCGATTTCATATATGTTATTTGCTGCATATCCAGGCAGTCACAGGCTTGAAAGAAGGGGTCGGGTCATCAAGATTAGAAGATGAACCTTTCCACTTAAAAAATAGAAGGATTGAGCAATCAATACTGATAATAAATAGTCCTGAACCACTAGCACTTACAATCACAATCATCCTCGTAGTCGAATCTCTCACGACGACGGTCCAGCTTCCCGATACCCAGAGCCTCTGGAATATCCAAACAATTATTCGAGTTTGCCCAGCCCCCGAAGTCGTCAGTCTCGTCCAAGTAACACCCGATAGGCGGCGACAAATCCACTCCCAGCGCATCGACTTGCTCGGGTACACCTCGAGGGATATTGTCATGCTGCCCACCAAAGAGGTTTTCATCCATTTCCACATCATACGCCCTTACTTCACTCCCAACAATAACTCGTGCTTTTGTGCTCCCCACTACGGGGGGGAAATAATAAACCTTCCGCTGGGATGCAGTGCCAGGCAAAAATATTGTTCTCTTTGGCATTAGCACATCATGCTCACCCCAAGTCTTATCCAAGCGGTCGGGGTTTTTGAACAGACGTATTCGATAGACCCGAAGAACCTTGGAGCTGCAGGTGAAATACAGTTCGGTTGGCATCCAAGTTAACGTGTAAGGTAGCTCCGATACCGACAGCGACTTTGCAAATCCCATGTGGACCTTTACGCGATGGATAAGAGTTGGTGGGCTTTTGGTGGTTTTATGACCACAGATGCGATATGTTGAGACCAAGAGCGCAATTTTAAGTGGATCCCGCTCCGCGTTACGTTGAGAAGTTGACGCAGGTTTGCGCTGTACTTCGAGAGAAGCCATGTGCAGGTATAGTCCACAGGAGGAAAAATGGCATTTCATGAAGACATGCTTCGCTAGATATTGCCATTAGCGCGCAGACACGGGCTGCTTACTGGCTGCACTCACTGTATCGGGTAGAAGGCCTCAACTTCCTCAGAAAGTACGTATTGGCCACGAAGTCAGCGAACAACACCTCACCCCCACCCAGGGGCCATACTACCAGGGGCTCCGATGGATGTACCACAGGCGGAGAGGCAAATATCATGGACGACACCTTGTATGAGAAATAGAATATTCTGCTTGGTGGAGAACATTCTGTATTGAACACCGTGAGAGATACTTGCGGGTCTCTCGGCCCCCGAGTCCAAGGACGCCTGGCAAGTCTGATTTGATGATGTGTGCCTTCGCCTTCCAAGTCATAATCTTCGTCGTCGCTGTGCCAGTGGCCATATCCAACAACCGCAGATGTCGGAAAGTCTGCATCTTCCGAGACCGATTCCGAACCAGGCTCCTCGCTTTGGTCGGCATCCGACATATTCCCTTCGGACTCCAACCCTGAAGAGTCTGAAGAGTCCCCATCCACTGGTACGGTCCATGGCGCGATGACGTCATCCTCGAAGTCGTCCTCGTACTCGGTAGAACACTCGCTCCAAGTCTCGTAGGCTCGGTCTGCCGAGTCCACCGACGACGCATACGAAAAATCAGACTCGCTATCTGCAGAGCTTTCCTCGTCGTCTCCACCCTCAGACACAGGTGCCACTGAATTGGTTTCTTCCTTGATCCTTTTGTTGAAATCATTGTTTTTCCTATCTCTGGTGGCACGCTGATTCGTATTCTTAGTGTTCCTCCGCCTGGTCACGACAGCATAACGCTGAGAGAAGGCGAACACCTCGACGTCGGCAGGATACGGCTCGCTCTCTACATGAGGCCCTGGCATAGCAACGTACGTACCCTGATCATCCAACGCAAAGAGTTGAGCACCGATCCGTAGGAACCTGCAGTCGGGGCTGAACATTGCGGGCGCGGCTGCACCTATACGCAACGTCGACTCGTCACCGGAGTATTTGCTATACAGAAACCAGTTGGTGGCTTTCGCGTGAGCCGAAATGGTTTGCTTCTTCTCCAAAATTGGTGCTCTGTCACCGACAGGTAGGGACCAATGTTCACATATAAACTCGAGCGAGTCATTGTATCTAGAGCTGATTATTGGTGTCAATAATGTAGCTGGTGAAAAAGCAGAAGTCCTTACTGCAGTCGCAACCTCTTGAGCTGGTCACTGGACATGCTAACACCATCATAGTCCTGCCAACTCCCGTGGTGGGCATCTTCATCTGCCTGGTAAATAAAGCTAGTGTATCGTCCATGCCACCTTGACAAAAAATTCCGCGGGCCAAGCGCAGCCCACCAACATCTGTCAATCTCCCCGACTTCCCCGGCGAGGAGATGCCTCCAATCATGCACGAACCGATGATAGTCCCTGCAGAGCTTCGCTCCTTGTTTGCTGGGTATGCTCTGATCCTTGGTGAACCATTGTGGAAAGACTCGCAGGGGGTAGGCTTGATTGTCTTCATCGCCATAACGACCGAAGACTGCGAATTTGTGTTCAACACCCAGGCTTTGCACTTGGATACATGTCTGAAAGTTCGACGATGTAATGAAGGTCTGGACATGCCTGTGCAACTCCTCGCTTTCCGGAACATGATCGAGGTGTTTATCCCAATACTTAGCGGCATAGAGAAGAAATTGATGCTGATCCATGTTCTCACCCCGTATGTCGCACCATTCCCCGCCAGAGACTGTCAATAATTCAGCATATCGCGATTGTGAGAGGTAACCCAAGCACGCGTCGGCTATGATACGTCGCGTGATAGGCAGATTATGTCCAAGAACATCAGAATTCTTCATCAGGAAATTTCCGACGGTGGAATGGAAGAGGCGACAGGGACTGTCGTCCAAATCGTGATCAGAACCGCCAATTTGTACCTCGATCATTGGAGAGAACAACTGTCGTAAGCGGCGAATAAGCGGCATGTCGGCAGCTTTAGGAGAGTGTGGAGTTTTGCTCTGCAGCAATCCCACAGCCTCGCGAAGCTCCTTCACCCGTAAGGGTCGTCGGGCGAACGCAACCAAGGCGAAAACATTACTGGTTACGATGACAAAGGTGAGCATGGATGACCCTTCAACTGCCCGAGCAATACGCACTACGCGAGACGACGCATCGGGGGCGCGATTTTCTCGAATTTCTTGCGATAAAAGTCATCCCATGTCTTGGGAAGATCACCCTGCTTGATGAATTCTTGCAGATCCGTTAAACTGCCGGCCTCCTCCTCCAGGTCGTCAATCATCAAGCTGGCAAACAAAAAGTTTCCATCTACACGCTTTTGCAAGTGCTCCAACAACCTATCCTTCTCGTCTGCCTCCTGGTCAAGCTCGGGATAGTAGCGAGACATAACGCGGGACAGGTACAGCGTCACATCATCCCTGACACCAAGTTGGTCCTTGATGTCGAACATGATTACATCCTTGAGCTTCTCTCTGATACACGGCTGGGATTGACTGCTGCACCAGATACGAACTTTATCGGGCGACTTCATGCTGAGGCGAACCAGAAAATCCAGTACGGTCAAGGCTTCTGTCCATCTCGAGTGAGGCGAGACCTCTTGGTCGAGTCCATCGATGAAGAAATATGTTCTGGGAAGACTTTCAACGAGAATCGTGATGAGCTCCTGTATGTTCTCAAGCGAGCATGTCCTACGCTGCGTCTGGAGATATAGCTTCTCATCGACTTGGGTTGAATGCTTGCCATAACATTCTAGCAGCTGACCGGCGAGGATGCGAAGCGTCTCACATCCAGTGTGGTGCTCTTCCCGGTAGAAGTGGTATGTCACGGCGACGTGTGGGTCGGAGTCCTTGATCAGCTGTAAAGCATGTGAGCAGAGGAAGGTTTTCCCGAATCCAGGAGGAGAGTGCAACCAAAAAATGGAAGGGTTTGTAATTCCATTCTGCCATCCAGAATACACTGAATGCCTCGCAAGCCAGTCGCAAGTCCCACGTTGCCGAGCGTTCAAGTTGTTTCGATGTCGAATGCAGTTGTTGGCCTCATTCCACTCTTGAAGACCAATCCATGACTGGGTGGCGCTGTAGTAATAATCTGGAAGATAAGGGTCAGCAGTGTGGCTGCTAAAGGCAATACAAAAATGCGCATACCACGGCGCTCTTTCTGCTGTTCCGCACGCACCTCTTGGAAGGAGTGACGTGTTTCGATTCTACCCTGGTCAGCTTTGCTTGCCTCCACCCTCCCACGTTGTCGTTCATCTTCCGCTCTACGCGCTTCGATGATAGATCCCTGCTCCTTGATGTGGTCAACGTTGGATTGGAGATTGTCTATGATCTTCTGCAGCTTGGTGTTCCTGAAGGAGAAAACAATAGCGCCTGAGGCATAGGTATACTCAGTAACGGCCGGGCGAGTGAGAGGCAGGGTAGAAGAACTTACGGCATCGACCACATTCCTTATCGACCTGGTGCCAGAACCGGAACATGTTGATGTACGACTTGCAGAGGATATTTTGCATTTCCTCAGACTTTCCGTAAAGATCCTCATATTCATTGATGTGCGTGATTTGAACAGTGAGCGTTACCAGCTCCGTCCTGATGGTCTCGAAGAGACTCGTGAAACGATCCACACCCTGTATCAAGAACATCAACCAACATGCCGAGCATCGCGGCCATTGTAGTTACATCTATAACCACTTTCAACGCTCCCCAAATAAGAGCGGTAGGCATTGGATCGACTGAAACTGCCCAACAACGCATGAACTCTGTCAATACCGAGCAGGCAGCGAAGCTCTCCCACCTAATGAATTGATGACACCATCATACGCCCTCAGGACCCTTACAACCGGGGAGAGAAATTTTTCTATCTTGTGCCTCGAGGTTCTCCTCTCCTCAACCCTCCTAATACACTCATTTATGGACTCGGCAGTTACTGCGTTGCCTCCGGAAGTGCAGGCTTGTATCAACGCTCCTTTCTTACTCTTTTCGGGGAGGTTATTGATGAATTGACGTAGTGCACGTTGGAAGGCCGAACAATCTCGTCCATCTCTGTTAGGAATCAGGATGAAGGCACGATCTCATGGGTTTGAGACGAACCTTGAGGTGGTAGATCCGGACGGTGCATTTGAGTCGGTCATTGGTAAGTCCTTCAACACACCGCTATAGAACTTCAAGGATCGACGAGGGAACGAGCAGTTGCCTGGCTGACTAGATATACGTATCGCCAAGGAACTCGCACCGGTTTCTTGAACGGATGAAGTGTAATACCCGACCTATATTTACTGTGGCGCTGGAGACCATAGCCTTACCGCAGTGCCACATGATAGAGCTCCGGGAGACGATGCAGGAGCTGAGACAAGCGGTGACCTATTTACTCCTAAAATGGTAAACTCGCAGTTCTAAAGCAGCTTCGCGTGAAAAAAGTTGTATGTTTAGAACAAGGTTCAAATGGTAGAAGGAGACCCTAAGGACCGGCGAAAAGTGAGGGCATATAGTCGATCCTCCTCGGCGCCCAGTGATGTTCGAACTTCGGGCCTCTGGCGATGGCTGTCTATCCTCCGTTGCGGCGATCGAGTCATTTTCAGCACAAGTCCCCCCGGAACACTCCACAACATAAGTTGCGCTGAGCTTGCTCTTGCTTGCGCGCCCTCTCGGTGGTTTCACTGCCAGTGACAGCTCTCTTCACCAGCATGCAAAGGAGGATAGGCGCCAGGCACCCGAACCGCAATCGACTGTAACGCCTCAGCGCCTAAATGTAGTCCGATCCGAGCGATGTCGTCGATCGATTAGCCGCAGATTGCAGATTTTGGTCCGACAGCGTCCAATGCTATACCGAGAGGTATGCGTTAGGAGTCGACTGTGTATGTTTCAACTGAGTTATGCTGTTCGTCAATCTAACAATTGGTGGGTTCTCCACAGTGCCTTGCGCCAAATGGAAGAAGTGTAGACATCAAGGGTTTAGATTCAGTGGCACGCATGAATGCGTTAGGACTCTGTTAGTAATCGGGACGATGACACCGCCGAGGCAGAACCGGCACGCATTTAGCCGGAGGTTCGAGATCGCTCTCGACCCCGGGTTGCTGGTGCACCGGCATCGCATCGGCACAGCAGCTCGAAGAGATTGGTAATATAGGAACATCATAATTAGTATATAAGGACAGATGATCTTGTACAGATCGTAGAATATCAGATTATTATATCTCCTTCGTTCCACAGGTTATGGGCCCCGCGCATAACTAAAACTACTACAAATCTAACTACGCTCTATACTCCAACAAACTCAAGACCGATCGACGATGTCGAGTAGCAACAACACGTACAAGATCGACCCCTTGAACGGGGATAATTACGCGGCGTGGCGCCGGCGGCTCGAGTGGATACTCGATGACTTAGATCTGTGGGACGTGGCTATTGGCAGGGAGACGGAACCGAGACCGGCAGATGCCGACAACGTCACTGCGACCGAGCAGCAGGAGATCGACGATTGGAGAAGGAAGGACAAGAAAGCTAGAAAAGAGATTTGCCTCAGAGTTGCCGATGAACAACTAGTTTACATCAATCAGACGATGTCTGCATTTGCTGTATGGACTAGTCTACAAGCTATATTCGAATCTAAGGGAGCAGTGGGAATTGTAAATCTCCGAAGAGATTTCTTCCGGACACTTGCCGAGGACGGCGCGAACATGGAGGAGCACCTACGCAAGCTCTGCGGCATTCAACAGGAATTGAATGCGCGGGGGCATTACATCAGTGACACCGAGTTCTCGAACACGTTGCTGATGTCATTACCAGATTCTTGGTTGGCGTTTATTACGGCAGTAAACGCCAGTGGAGCCGGGACAACAGCTGATATATTAATAGCTCGGGTCCTCGATGAGGATCGAGCACGGAAAGCTGGATCGGCACGGCAGACGGCACTTAAGGCGCAACAACGTCACAGGCCCAAGAAAGATGACTCAGGAGCAACAAAGGGAAAGTGCCGAAATTGCGGCAAGAAGGGTCATTACGTGAAGGACTGTTGGGCGAAAGGTGGCAGCAAAGAAGGCCAAGCGCCAAAATGGTTCAAATCAGGGAACAAAGAAACAGTCAAACAAGCAGAAGAAAAGGATTTCGCATTTGTATCTAAGGAGGTAGCATACAGTGCTATATCTGCATCCGACTGGCTAGCCGATTCAGCGGCAACAACACATATAGCTCGAAGCTGAAACGATTTCGCTAGCTATGCCGAGGAACCATCTGAAATCGAAGGAATTTCACCCGGTGCGGTACTACATACACAAGGCCGAGGCACTATATACATGGAATTCAAGATCGGTGCCAAGACGAACACGATCGAACTACGTGACGTCAAGCATGCACCGGATGCGCCGAACAACCTTATCAGCGTAGGGCGTTTAACTGATAAGGGCAACACGGCCACATTTTCAGGCACCGGCGTCGAATTCAAATCACGCGCCGGAGTTACCTTCGCACAGGGACAGAAGCGTGGGCGGCTATTCTGTATGAAGGCACGGGTCACTCGATCAGTCGAGGCACGGGACTTTGCCGCAGCGGCAAAAGGACGGTCATGGGACAAATGGCACAGGATACTAGGGCACGTCAACATAAACTCCATAAAATTGTTGAAATCTAACGACCTAGTTACTGGACTCGAGATCGACGAATCAACCGAGCCGAGCCAATGCAAAGCATGCATACAAGGCAAACGGCATGTGGAGCCGTTCCCCAAAAGAGCCGAGGACACTGTAGAACAGGTCGGTGACCTAACAGTATCCAATGTATGGGGACCTGCCCAGACCAAGGGACCATCGCGTGAGAAATACTTTTATTCTTTCACGGACATCAAATCGAGGTACACCGTAATCTATTTTGGGAGCACCAAAGATGAAGCGCTCAAACACTTCGAGACGTACAAGGCATTCCTCGAGACCCAAACAGGTCAGAAATTGAAGAGGTTTCGCTCGGATAATGGAGGGGAATATGTCAATAAAAATTTCAAGGAATTTTGTGCAAAATATGGCATTATCATGGAGACCACAGCTCCATACTCCCCAGCCCAAAATGGAATCGCCGAACGACTCAACCGGACCTTACTCGAGCACGCACGGGCAATGATATTTGCCAAGAACCTGCCAAAAATACTCTGGCCCGAGGCCGTGGCTTACGCATGTTATATCAAAAATCGATCACCCACGCGAGCGCTTGGAGATGACGCAACGCCGTTCCAAGCACTATTCGGCAAGAAGCCAAACATAGCACGTCTAGAGGAATTCGGGACAAATTGTTGGGTTATGGTGCCGGATCAACGTCGAGCCAAACTTGATCCAAAGGCAGAAGAGCATATATTCGTCGGAGTAGCAGAACATGCAAAAGCCTGGAGGTATTACAATAAAGCCTCAAAACATGTTCAAATTTCAAGAAATATTACATTCGACGAAAACGACAACAAACTCTACCCTATCCCAGATAACGACGATGACGACATGGCACCGCTCGAGGGGGAGCACTCACCGCGCGAGCATGTGCCGGACCCGATCACATCTACCCCACAGACGTCATCACCCCAGACAACGCCCGTTCCTGATCCACCTGAACAAGCGCCAGCTCCACAGATTCGACGGAGCGCACGTATCACTCAAAGACCGGATTACTGGAAGCTGAATAATTCAGGACGCACCGAGCAGGTTTACATAACGAAAGAAATTGTCACTGAACCTGAGAATTACAGAGCGGCGGTATCACGTGATGATGCGCCGATCTGGGAGAAAGCGATGGAAATTGAGATGGACCAACACAAGACGTTAGGAACATGGGAGTTAACAGAACTACCACCCGGACGAGTAGCTATCGGTTGCCGATGGGTATACGCTGTCAAAACACAACCGGACGGACAATTCGATAAGGCTAAAGCAAGGGTTGTGGCTCAAGGATTCACACAGAGGCCAGGGATGGATTACTACGAGATAACCTCACCCGTGGTCAAATTCGATTCACTACGTGTTCTATTAGCGATCGCAAACACACTCGATTGGGAAATCGAAATGATGGATGTCAAAGGCGCCTACCTCAATTCAACCATAGATGAGGAGATCTACATGCGCCAGCCCGACGGTTTTGATGATGGATCTGGATGCGTTCTAAGAATATACAGAGCGCTCTACGGACTCAAACAATCGGGGCGAGCTTGGCATCAGCGCTTATGCAAATTACTACTCGATCTCGGCTTCCATCAAAGTACAGCCGATGAATGTGTCTACATCAGACAAGATAAGGACTCAATCGAAGTCATATCAGTATATGTGGATGACTTCGGACTATTTACTGACTCCAAAGGAGGGATGATTAAGCTCAAGGGGGAGCTTCATGGAAAATTCCCTTTAACAGATTTAGGAGAAATGAAGAAAATCTTGGGAATTAGAGTTGAGAGGAATAGGGATGAGGGAACACTGATCATGTCTCAAGGACATTACATCGACATCATACTCGATCGATTCAACATGACAACGGCTCATTCAGTATCTACACCTCTGCATAAAATGATCAAACTCACGACACCCATGGACTCAACAGGTCCAACTGCCGAAGTACCCTATGCCAAAGCGATCGGATCACTAATGTATGCAGCACTCAGCACGCGACCTGATTTGGCTTTTACTGTACAACACTTGAGCCAATTCACTACTACTTACGGAACCGAGCACTGGACGGCGATCAAGCACGCGCTCAGGTACCTCAAGGGGTCACGTGACGACAGCATAATCTTCCGACGAGACGCTGGTCTCGACCTCGAAATATTTGTCGACTCGGACTATGCTAATAGAAACGACGCACTGTCTATTAGCGGTTATGTAGCTATACTAGGAGGAGGAACCATTGCATGGAGCTCGAAGAAGCAGCGAACGATCGCGCTATCTACCACGGAGGCTGAATACATGGCACTTACCGAGGGCGCCAAGCAATTAATCTGGCTGAGGCGTTTCATTGAGGAACTTGGAATCGATCAAACCCAGCCCACGTCACTTCGATCAGACAATCTAGGCGCCATTACACTATCGCATGACGCAACGTATCATGCGCGTACCAAACACATCAATGTCGCATATCATTTCATCCGTGAGAAAGTGGCCTCTCACGAGGCATCACTTACGTACGTACCGACGAAGGAGAACATAGCGGACATATTTACAAAGGGATTGGATTTACACCAACACAGGTATCTATTAGGGAAATTAGGATTTTGCCGAAGGAACTTCTCGCTGAGGGGGAGTGTTAGTAATCGGGACGATGACACCGCCGAGGCAGAACCGGCACGCATTTAGCCGGAGGTTCGAGATCGCTCTCGACCCCGGGTTGCTGGTGCACCGGCATCGCATCGGCACAGCAGCTCGAAGAGATTGGTAATATAGGAACATCATAATTAGTATATAAGGACAGATGCTCTTGTACAGACCGTAGAATATCAGATTATTATATCTCCTTCGTTCCACAGACTCGACTGTGTATGTTTCAACCGAGTTATGCCGTTCGTCAATCTAACAATTGGTGAGTTCCCCACAGTGCCTTGCGCCAAGTGGAAGAAGTGTAGAGATCAAGGGTTTAGATTCAGTGGCACGCATGAATGCGTTAGGACTCGACTGTGTATGTTTCAACCGAGTTATGCCGTTCGTCAATCTAACAATTGGTGAGTTCCCCACAGTGCCTTGCGCCAAGTGGAAGAAGTGTAGACATCAAGGGTTTAGATTCAGTGGCACGCATGAATGCGTTAGGACTCGACTGTGTATGTTTCAACCGAGTTATGCCGTTCGTCAATCTAACAATTGGTGAGTTCCCCACAGTGCCTTGCGCCAAGTGGAAGAAGTGTAGACATCAAGTGTTTAGATTCAGTGGCACGCATGAATGCGTTAGGGCTCGACTGTATAGGTTTCAACTGAGTTATGCTGTTCGTCAATCTAACAATTGGTGGGTTCTCCACAGTGCCTTGCGCCAAATGGAAGAAGTGTAGAAATCAAGTGTTTAGATTCAGTGGCACGCATGAATGCGTTAGGGCTCGACTGTGTATATTTCAACTGAGTTATGCTATTCGTCAATCTAACAATTGGTGGGTTCTCCACAGTGCCTTGCGCCAAATGGAACAAGTGTAGACATCAAGGGTTTAGATTCACTGGCACGCATGAATGATGAACGTTGAGCATTGAATCCGACTTGGCGAGGTGGGGACCGCCATGCGTGATAGCATAGCCACTTTGCACCGGGGTTGCTGTCCAGATTGGGCGGAATGTGATGCCAGCTGTGAGATAGCCTGGGGGTCAGACCCTCTGCGTAGAAGTTCATTGCCATGAAGCTTATGAACATGCTGCGGCCCACAGCCCTGCCCCCACGGCTTAACTGCCACTTTATGTGTGTCGACATACATAGGCATGCTTAAGAGCTGCCTCTCAGGCCTCAATCCTCCTTTGACCTCGAACTAACAGCAACGGCAGGCCTCAACATGAGTTTAGTGGATCAGCAGAGCTCAGAACCGACCCCTCCTCAAAATCGTATTGCTCGCTATGATCAATAGTGAGCATCTCCCGTTATGACCTCTCGTGTCTCTCACTGTAACGATATGCAATTGACCAGCTTTGACCTGTCCGTTAATTTTTCGGCAATGATATGCGGCCCTGCAACTGAGCTTTTTCCCATCCAGACGGACATTTTCCGATACCCTCCGAAAAACACACAAACCCGTCAAGAAACGAGTGTCCGACAAGAAGCCTGCGCTCATCGTTGTGCGCATTATCAATCACAAGGGACAGCTCGAGCGTACAGAGATAGAGATCAAGAGCCAGGCGTTATGTGATGTGCTCATGGATATAAACAGTGACGTGCAAGGCTTGGAGCTCAATCGAAACCCGCCACTCGTGAGTGAAATTGCCTTCAGTTGATTTAATCTCGCTTCCTATTGTGCATTTTAAGGCCAATCCGAAGTTATTCTTCTACTCTCACTTTGGCCTTGAGAATAGGCTGGAGAAGGAGCAATCGAAAGACTTGCAGGACGTCGCACTCATCGCTGATCTCAAGGTGGCACTCCAATACATCGAAGAGGATCATGGAAACAACATCGCTGACTTCAAGAAACTCACCGCTCACGAAGAGATTACATACGTCCTTTTATGGGCACTGTTCGCGCCAAACACTCTCGTGTATTACTACCATCACATGACGGAACAGGCACAAATACTTATAGCTCGAAGCGTCTTACCCAAGCAAAGAAGAGACCTCAGCCGATACACTGCGATCGAGTGTGATTTCATCACTAACGATGGGACATCCTTTGGGCTCGCCCGGAATAGTCTCGAGATTGACCCGTTTGTCGGAGCACGCAGGATCCAGCATTTAACAGTGTACCCTCTCAAGTATCACAAGGATAAGGACGCGATTTGCGGCCATGCTGTCAGCAGGGGAAGGAAGTTCGTAACCTTAAACAAGCTTAGCCATAGCTACAACGAGATTAGCGGCCTGGCGATGCGCGAGACCAGGATTGAGAAGGGCGAGAGCATGACTAAAGAGGGTGAACCCAAACGGTTCAAATTCAATGTAGGCGACTGCAGTTACAGTTTCCCCTTTTCATGGGTACTGATGGATGTATGGGATCTTCAGACATACGGACGTGTGATGATCGATCCCGCCGCGTTTCGCATTTTCGAACCGAACTGCACCTTTAACCTCCCAGTCTACAAGCGACTGGACCCGGATAGGCTTACCGATGAGCAGTGCATGATCTGCACACCCATTTTGCTCGGTTTCTGTTTTGGTGTTAAGATGTGGGGTATGTGCTAACCTCATACGCGCATATAGTCAGCATACTCACTTTCGGCCGTCCACACCTAGGTGGGTTTGCCATGGACCGTTTAGAAGACATTGTCTGGACAGACGAAGCCTTCCGACTGCTGGTCCTGGGTGTCAAACAAAAGAAACTCATCTATTCGCTTGTTAAACAACACGTAGCCCACTCCAAGCACTTTGATGACGTTGTCCGTGGGAAAGGGAAGGGGATTATAGGGCTCTTGTCCGGGGCCCCAGGGACTGGCAAGACCCTCACAGCAGAAGCTGTGGCCGAGATCACTCGCCGCCCCTTGTACGTAGTCACTGCGGGAGAGCTCGGGATTGAGCCCAGTGATTTGGACCAGCGCTTGGCAAAGATACTCGAGCTAGCCCAGATGTGGGACGCGGTGCTATTGCTTGACGAAGCTGAGGTCTTCTTGCAGAAGAGGAGTGGAACGGATGTTAAGCGGAACGCTCTGGTCTCGATTTTCCTCAGGCAATTGGAGTATTACCAAGGCATCTTGATACTGACAACAAATATGATTGAGCAGTGCGATGCGGCATTCGAAAGTTTGGATGATTGAACTTTTGTTTACCTTGTTGGATCAACTAACTACTATTGTAGGTCGGATTCATTTCTCCATAAAATATCCCGACCTGGACTTTGAGTCTCGCAAAGCGATCTGGAGAACGTTCTATGGTAAGGTAGCAGAGAGTGCTGGCGAAATCAGCGACGAGGAACTCAACCGCCTCGCAAGGCACTCGATGAATGGGCGGCAGGTTCGCATTCTTTCTTTCCTTACGATACATGGAAGTGCTAATGCAGTCCCTAGATCAAGAATGCAGTCGGAAGTGCGCAGTGCATAGCGCTGGAGAGTGGTGCATCATTCTCGACGGAGCACATCGACACCGTGCTTGACGTTGTGAGCGACTGGAATCGCGGCAGGCCAAACTTGCCAGACTCGATGATCTGAAAGGACTTCGCGCATGGAATGATGGATAACTAATTTGGTTCTATGCCCCAATTTATTCTATTGTCTGCGCGGGTGGCGAAGGAATGACGATACTAAATGATCCGCCGAGAGATACGATACTTCCCGGAGACGAATATCGGAGCCAATCGCAGGTACATGTACACTGCAGTAACTCGGGGCACTTAATATAAGTACATTACGCACCAATTTTTCAGTACCCAAGTTACTGATAATAAGTATCCAGGGAGCAGATTTTTGACGCTTCCTCTCGATAAGCTTGGTACCGAAATCTAGTAGCTAGAATGTCCGCTTTCAGTGCCCTAGAACACTGATTTTCAGTTCTTAAGTTACTTATAAATGGTACTTTAGAACACAATATAACAGTGCTTTCTATTACTGAAAGACAGAATGAAAGCTATGTCCCAACCCATCCAACGTCGCCCTACACACCTCCTCAACCCCAATGCTCTCGGTGCTATACAAACTCGTCTCCATCCGCCGCTAACCGCCCTTGTTCTTCCTGCCCAGGACGCGTATAATGACGTCGCCCGCCTCCGAGTCCGGGCTCTCGTCGCCCTCACCCTCAAACACGAACTTACTGCCCTTGGCAATGCCCACGGGGACATTGAGCGTGTAGTGCTGCATGTGCGGAACGAGCACGTGGAACACGTCTGGATGTGCGAGTCCTCCGGAGCCGCGGAAGTGGTCACAGAGGACCTTTTTGTTAATCATGGACTGGATACCGAGTCACAGGATCATGAGAAATGGAGATGAAAGCCAAAGGCAGGATCGGAATGGGCTTCGAAAGCATAATTGTCAGTGCAGAAATCACGCAAAGGCGATGTTTGGAACCTATATCGATCTCGACACCCTTGTACATATCCTCGAGGTTCACCTCAAAGTCGCTTGTCATCATGGGCCCGCGGCAGACCTCCTGTTGTTGGGCTGCAGCAGTGTCACAGGATCACAAGTGTCATGGATGATATGGCACATGAGTACGAGGAGTATTATACGGCAAAGTATCATTTTGAGCATGCAGAACGATAAATTCACAATGAAACGACTCACGTCCGCCGCCACCGAAGAAGGACAAAAACATATCGAAGGGATTGGGGTGCTGACCGCCTTGATGTTGTGTCAGGCCTTCCTGGATGAGGGGGAAGGGTAATATTTGTCAGCTCACATCCGGGCAAGTATAAAATGATAAGTGACGAAGTAAAATAAAGGGAGCTCAAAGAACAATGACAAGGGCGAATTGCAACACGTACCTCCCCATGTCGATCATAAAGGCCGCGTTTCTGTACAAAAAAGAAATACAGTGGTCAGGTTGAGTTAAGGAATAGTAGAGATGTTCATCGGCGCACCTGGGGGTCTGATAGGACTGCGTATGCTGGAAGGATCGGAATGTGAGCATGTGAGCGATGAGGAAGGTAGGCATATAAGGCATGCAACATGGTTCCCAATACTTGCGACAGCCCAGCCCCCACACTCACCTCTCGCAACCTCCATGTGAGTGGGAGCAGAAGTGGTCTATTGTAAGAGCGAGGGCAGCCGAGGGGACATATGGCGAGAGCGAGGGCGGGAGCGGTCTATTGTGAGAATGAGCAGGCGAGGGGAGATGGTGCGAGAGCAAGACCCAGAGTGCAAGAGCGAGAGCAGCAGAGGGGCACGTAGCAATAATATTTTGAGTATATGCATGGTATTTTCAATGAAAGAGTAGCTTACCAGGAGGCACCCTCTAAACCACCGTGATTTTACCCAACCCCGCGATATTATTTGTAAGAAGAGCTTTTTGATGCGGGTGTTGAGTGGGATCACGCGATAACATCACGATTGTGCACATACTCCGCATTTTCCTGCTAGTACGCTCCATCATAACTGGGCACGATCAAAAAATTGATGAGGGAAAGCATTATAGTTTGTTTTCTGTTGGCCGTGGTCATGGTGGGAAGAGACGAGTTAGAATTCAAACGGGTCGGAGATTCAAATTACTTGGGGGGAAAAATTCGGACGCGCGTACAAGGTACATTGGCCGCCACGATGTTGGTGAGCAATTATTTCATGCTATAGTGGCGGCGGCGCTAATTACTTGGCGGCCTCGGTTCGATAACAAGAGTAAATTGCTCTGTACGCCTAATGGTCTAACATGCGCTCGGCGGAGTGAAGGGGGCGATCGTGTTTCTTTTTTTTTTTTTTTTTCACATACCTGCATGTTTCTTAGTATCTGAAAATCAGTGCTCAAAAGCACTTATTTTTGGTGTTCATTTAATGATATTTTTGAGCACTGATTTGTCAGTGCTCAAAGGTACTGATTATTGCCGTTTGTGTAAAAGGTACCGAAATCTAATGTCGGAGTTTTCTACAGTGTGTACAACTCGATGATAATCACGGCGAATTCAGAAAGATCACGTATTCCCTTCCAATCATGAAAATCAATGCTTAGTCACCTTACAACAACTTGTGTGCCCAGTTCTTAGCAATGAGTTCCCAAGACAAGTCCTGAACTGGATGGCACGCATGGTAGATGACTCCAACCCACTCAAGCCAGAAGCCAGACCCGACCTGCGGCTTCCCATCGGCCGACAGATCTAACCGAACAAAGCTGGAATGGACATGTGGAACGAAGGAGTAATGATAGACTGTTATTCTACGATCTACTTGAGATCGTTCTGCCTTTATATACAAAATATGAAGTCCATTACATTACTAATATCTTCGAGCTGCTGTGCCGATGCGATGCCGGTGCACCAGCAACCCGGGGTCGAGAGCGATCTCGAACTTCTGGCTAAGTGCGTGCCGGCTCTGCCTCGGCAGTGTCATCGTCCCGATTACTAACAGGACAAGGGACACCTTGTTCAGGGTCTACTAGGTGGGTGCCCGCGCTTCGCGCGGGGGTTTAGGTCAAATGCATCGGTAAGGTCGAATGCATTGGGGTAAATAAAATGCATGTACAATATATCCTCTTCTCATGTTTCCCTTTATATCATGTGCTCCCTGTGTGTATAGCCTCAAAAGGTGTGATGATTATAAGCATTTTCACCATATTGGATGTTCATATATACCTATCATCTACTTCATAAAGGTCTGGGTCATACACCTCATTATCAGCTGGGTTGCCCAAGGTGCAGGGATACCAACTTAAGGGCCTTGAGGAGCTTTGATAAAGTGTTTCTGTGCTGCAACCTGCACTGCGGTTCTCCTAGTGCACCCAGTATGCGTAGGGTGTTCCCTGGTGTGTAGTGTGCGTACACTAGATGCGAACATGCAGACCTCCCTCTCTACATCTGTGATGGTCCTCGCAGCAACTCTAGACATGAAAGTGGTCATGGTCTTGACTGAATCATCAGATATTATAAGATTGTGCCTATTGTCATAATCCACAGCTTTCAAAGCTTTGAGAAGGCTTTCATCTCATAGAACAGAAAAGTGGCTCCATTCCATGGTTGATGTGCCACTTTGGGAGTCACTGCACTGTCTTGGAACCATGCAGGAATGCCATCAGGAAATCCACCATGAAAGGACTCATCAAAATGTCAAAAGTGAACAGTTTACATGTTACATTCCAGTAGCAATTCCTTGCCCTTGTGCATTGTGAAATAGATCCAATAGTGACCTTGGGGATCCTTAATTTTGACAATGCTTTTATATAGATATTCCAGCTGATCCTCCGGTGAGAAACAATACCAAAATCAGAAATGGGGGAAGACCCAAAATGCAGTCGGATTTGATGTGCTCTGTCCCTTCCTTGGTTGTTGTTGAGTAAATCCCAAGCATGAGTCCCAAGGCAGACAGATGTGATGATATGCAGGACATTTCCTTCTCTTGTGATGGGTGTCCTCAGTTTAATCTGCACTCCCATCCAAGTTGCCTTCATTGATCGGTGTTCCAAGCTTGACAATAAAGGCAGTTGATCCATCGGGGAGTGGTGAATTGATCCCTTTGTATCTGAGGGCTGGGTGCCCCTCGCTCACACTCATGTGAGCTAACCACTATACATGCCAGGACTGGATAGTACGAAGTCAGATCTATGCGATCTGTTTTGCCTGGTGACCAAAGAGGCAGTTGAACAGCTAATAACCTCAGTAGATAGCATGTCCTCACCCATAGTGTGTCCTCACCCATGGCATGTCCTCACCTGTAGCGTGTCCTCACCCGTAGCATGTCCTCACCCATAGCGTGTCCTCACCCATAGCATGTCCTCACGTGTAGCGTGTCCTCACGTGTAGCGTGTCCTCACGTGTAGCGTGTCCTCACGTGTAGCGTGTCCTCACGTGTAGCGTGTCCTCACATGTAGTATGTCCTCACCCATAGCGTGTCCTCATCCATAGCATGTCCTCACACGTAGTATGTCCTCACACGTAGCATGTCCTTGCACATAGTGTGTCCTCACACATACCCTGTCCTCATACGCAGTGTGTCCTCAGACATACACTATCCTCACCCGTAGCATGTCCTCACACGTAGTGTGTCCTCACCCATGGCATGTCCTCACCCATGGCATGTCCTCACCCATAGCGTGTCCTCACACATAGCGTGTCCTCACCTGTAGCGTGTCCTCACACATACCCTGTCCTCACCCATAGCATGTCCTCACACATAGGGTTTCCTCACATGTAGCATGTCCCCACATGTAACATGTCCCAACAGGTAGCATGTCCTCACACGTAACGTGTCCTCACAGGTAGCATGTCCTCACATGTAAGGTGTCCCCACACATAATGTGTCCCCACATGTAACGTGTCCTCACAGGTAGCGTGTCCCCACAGGTAGCATGTCCTCACATGTAATGTGTCCCCACAGGTAGCGTGTCCTCACATGTAACGTGTCCCCACACATAACGTCTCCTCACACATATCAGGGACATGTATCAGTATCTATTTTGTGACATATAAAATAGCAAAAGAAACCACATTTAAGCAGCTGTTGTCATTAATTTTAGCAAAGTCAGGATAATTTATTGATATCTACCTTTTGAAAAAATGTCAAAAAAATGTACAGTACATTTAAGCTGAAGCTGGTATTAAGTTTAGCAAAGTCAGGATAATTCATTGAGATCTATATTTATTTTTTGAAAACAGATAAAAAAAAACACACTACATTAAAACAGAAGTTGTTATTAACTTTAACAAAGTCAGAATAAGTTATTGATATCTATTTGCGAAAAAATATCAAAAAAATGTACAGGATACTTAAGTTGGCTGTTATTAAGCTTAGGAAGTTAGATTTATTGATGTCTATTTGCGAAAAAATATCAAAAAATGTACAGGATATTTAAGTTGGCTATTATTAAGGTTAGCAAGTTAGGTGTATTGATAGCTATTTGCGAAAAAATATCAAAAAATATACAGGACATTCAAGCAGAAGCTGATGTCAGTTCACAGCCAAAGAAGCCCAGAGACACACAGAAAGACACCAAGACCCCAGCCAAAGCAATAGTAAGCCCACCAGTACAGCCAGAACACAGGAGGACACCAGTGGAGAGTGCGGTTCTGCAGCATCGCTCTCTTTATACCAAGCGAAGGGTCGTGCACGGACCACCCTCGCGTATGGTCGCGAACCGGTCACGTGACCTGGAACGCTGCTGCGCAGCGTTAGTAGCTCGCGGCTGTGCCGCGCTGACCTAAACAGACCGGGCTCGCGGCTGCGCCGCTCGCTTGCGATTGGACTGGTAAGTGGAGCTGGCTCGCGATTGGTCGGCTGACTAAGCTTACCAATCATGACATAAGCGATGCCCACAACCACCGTTACGGGCGCGATTCACTTTTTGATTTTGATGACAACGAGTCACGTGGGTCTCAGCTCGCATTGTCCACCGTCCACAGAGTTCTATTGTCCCTGATAGTATATACACATCCATTCCTACTCTCCCCTTTCTTCGCATCCTTCTCACTCATATTGCGCTCGATAGCCGTTAAGGCTTCGAGCTCTCGATTTTTGCAGGTATTTGACCTCCGTGGCTCTGCGCAGTGGCACCGTTTTCTGCCGTTCTGTCCTATCCTTTCAAATAGAACATTCCTCAATGACTCCTCACGACGGCTCTGCACCGCACAACTCTCGATCTAGGGAGAAGCAACCTGCTTGCTCTGCTACCGACGCCATTCCCACTCCTTCCCCTCAACCTGATGCTCCTTCTGGTGACGGGTCTGGGCCCACTCCCCCGTTTCCAACAACGTCCGCTACGGACCAACACCTTACGTTGCTGGAGTCGTCTATGGCGACACTGCTCTCATTACTACAGCAGTCACAGAAAGCACCACAGGGGGCGCCTCAGCAGCAGTCCTTCAACATCTTCGACGCCACAGCAGTCCCTGCCCTCCTCATCGTTGCAACAGCAGTTGGTCCCAATGCCGCAGCAGCCTTCTCAGCCGCAGCCGCACACGTTTGCCTCCCTGATGCCTCCCAACATTTCGTTGTCTCTCCCTCCTTCAGTGCCCTCACTGCCGCAAGGATCTTCTTTTGTGCCACCCGTATCCCTCAACCCTGCATCAGGTATGTCTCTTGATCGAACCTTCCCTCACATCGAGTCTGCGCTGCAGCTGGCTGTTGCTTAGCATGAGTTCCGACCTGGTCATCTTTTCAAATTGGATACCAACATGAAGGAGAAGCCCAAACCAAAGACTTTTGCGATTTCGGACGAGGGAGAATTTACACAGCAGGAGAGGGATGCCTCCCCCAGGGATTACCCATCTTTCCGCGCTCTTTATGACCCCGTGGTAACTTACTTCGAGCTGCTCCAATTTTTTATCATATCGTCAGGAAATTTTACGGCCATACACCAAGTGACACACGGTTGCTCGGAGTACCTGCGCATCCTGTATCAAATTTATACGAGATACGAGTGGTCATCGGTGCTCCAATACCATTTCATGTTCCATAACCGCCGCCTGGCAGAGATGCGTGAGGGAGATTATTCCGGATGGAGGATTATGGATGCGGAGCTCGCTGTAAGGGCAACCCT